>OY986435.1:132384332-133131832 GCA_963920525.1 Dichetophora obliterata
GAATTGCTGCTAACTCTGCCATTGAGTGTGATAAAAAGCTCAATTTTGTTCGCTTTATCCTTGTGTTGGCTATAAATTAAAGAAACAAAAATTTATATTTATAAGAAAACAAAATTTTCACTACGGTTACTGCAATATATGCTTTATTGTCTAGTTATCATGCACCATTAACGCCTACAAGACTATTAATACTAAAATGCAAGCTAAATATAATTTATATAATTTCCCCTTGGGGGTTTTTACTAAGCCACTGACATTCCTTGTTCTCTTTCCAAGCAGAATCATTAAAATCGTATTGTTCTTTCTTCCAGATCGGCACTAACTTTTTTAGTTCCTCGATAGCATAGGATACTGCATCAAGAGATGTTTTGCGGTGCGGGGAAGATATTGCAATTACAACGCTTGCTTCACGTACTGGCACCACACCCAGACGATGATAGACGGCAATGTTTACTACATCTGACCAGCACTCGCGTATGGAGTGGCAAATTTTTTCCATCTGCTTAACAGCCATGGATTCGTATGCTTCATACTCGAGGGAAAGGACCTAAAATAGGTAATAAATTGTTAGAAAACCTTTGAAAACATTGTATAGGTACCTATACTTTCTTATCCTCAAAGTTGTCTCTGGTAGTACCGACAAAGAATGAAATTGCGCCACAAGAGTCGTCTGCCACTTGGTCACCAATGGCTTCTATACTAAGCTTTTCTGTAGTTAGTTTAAGATGGTTCATAGTTGTTGGTTATCCCCCACTTATCGGTGGTATTACAGCAATTTCGTCACCGTCTTTGAGTTGAAGAAACGTTTGAAGGTTTTCGCAATAAGCTTCGTTAACTGCTAAAATTATATTCTGCTTGATTATGCCCAAATTGAATTTTTCGCAGATTGTATGTAAAAGTTCGGTCACTTGTATTGTAGAAGATTTTAGCTCAAGTAGTGCTTCGTTATTTCCAGAAAGCTCGCGAGTTTTAGCAAAAAACAAAATTCGCACTTTGATAGAACCTGTAGATTTCATCTCCCAACTGGAGTTCATTAAAGCTTCTTGCGGATTCTATAATGGGAATGTGAATTTTACTTTAGGGCGCGAGCAACCTTTATTTTATTTTTAATTGTGTATTTGGAGCTCCTAAGACCAATGCTGTAAATGGTTTAACAGATAAAATTCTTAAGTTTGAAAAAATTCGTTTTATATATTTTCGTATTCATATTTATTTATATGTGAAAGTAATTCCAAGAATAACGTTTGTTAATAAATTCAAACATTATATAAAGGTTCAAACATTATATTTTAATTGATGTATTTTGAATTTATTTATATTTTATACTCATGGCAGAACTAGAGAAGGTAGATGCATTTCAGACTGCGTGCTCTCTATCATATCCAAAATTGTCAAAGTCAGCTTTTTGCTAATGAGAACAAAAGGAAATTATTGGGCGTATTCAGCGGAGTCAACAAGTGGTAACTGGCTATTGTGTTAAAATTCGCAGAAACACTGAAAGAACGCTGCAAATTTGAGTGAGAAACCTTTGCAATTAAACTATTTACATAATTATAATAATTAAATTAAGTAATTGTCAACTTTTCTATGGTATCGCTACCATAACAGTTCACAACAGTTGAATTTGCTGAATACGCCCAATTTTCGCTTTCTCATCAGTTTCAGATTTTTTGAAAGCTGTCAACTTCGTTTTGACAGTTTCGGCGGTCTGTTTCTCCGAAATGCTCCTACCTTCTCTAATTTTAGTATGGCTGTATTTCTTTATTCATTCCAGATGTTCGGAATGACTGTTTTTGTTTCTTTATTCAGTTTTGATTATCCGGAATATTCTTTTTGTATTTCTTTATTCTTACGGAATATTCCGAACGCGTTCTTTTTATACTATCAGCTAAGGTAGAATAAAAAGAATATTCCTTGTATGTGAGGTTATATTCGATTGTTTGAAGTAAAACTTCGTTAAATGAAAATGGAAAAATTTTTTACATTAAATGTTTTAGATTGCTTTGTTGCATTTTTATTTTTTAAATTTTATCTTGTGTATTTGTTGTCTTTAATTAAATACGAAAAATATGTTTCTGGTTTTAATAAAAACAAAATGTTCTTTCTTTTCCAATACTGTTTCTTTATTAATTCTGTTCTGGATAAACAACAATCTATTCTATTCGTTCTCTCGTTTATCCGGAATGAATAAAGAAATACACCCTATGTTTTATATTAAACACAATGTGTCTGTTTGATTGGTGTACATAAATGTAAGTGGCTTTAAGATTTATAATTAAATTGTGACCTTTTCATGATTTTACAAGGTTATATTGAGGTTTGGGTCAAGTAATTTATGAAAGAAAGCAACATCAACAGTATCAACAACTCTGTATAAAAGTTAATCACACAGCAGACTTGACATTCTGTTCCGGCAGTAGCTACATTTCCTCTTCAGTAGTCTTGAGTGATTCAGCTGTGACCAACCTACTGATTTACGTGTATATGATTCGACACATGTTAGAATAAACACATCCGAACTCATATGACGCTGAATTATTATTCAGAACAAAAGGATCTTTTGTTTTTGGTCAAGCCTTGAACTCCCCCCCCCCCCCTCTTGTCTAATCGCTTTACTTTACTTTTTTATAATTCTAATTTTTCAATCGGACAACTAATAAATTGTTACTAGATGCACTTATGTATGTAGGCTCGTCGTTTATTCTATTTTAAGTTAAAAGATTCGCGTTCCGTGTTTTAATAACATTCCAACTATTTATTTATTTATTATTTTTTCTTTACATTTCCAATTTTTAAAAATTTTATATTTTTAACAATATTTTCGTATCGTTCGTTTCGAGTTTTTTTC
This sequence comes from Dichetophora obliterata, assembly GCA_963920525.1. NCBI lineage: Eukaryota > Metazoa > Arthropoda > Insecta > Diptera > Sciomyzidae > Dichetophora > Dichetophora obliterata. Next base: position 132,387,181 of record OY986435.1, read on the forward strand.
ATATCCTGTTCAGTACAAAAAGTTTTCGATTTCATATATGTTTTTCAAAATCTTTTTTTTTGTTTTGTTTATTTCCGTAAATTATATTTAGTAGAGTGTTGATAGTTGAAAATAATAATCTGCTTATATTAAATACGTAACCATCCGTCTATCCGTATATGTCCGTCCGCATTCGTCTGAACCCTTTCCCACATTCGGGCCTCCTGACGCATCATTCGCCCCAAACGATGGGTTCCATCTTATCATATATTTTGAGCCAGTAGAAGTCCTCCCAAGGCCTTCATGATGTTCTACCTTTTCAACGGTATAGCGTCCACGATGAAGACGTTCTACAATTGTGTACGGACCGAAGTATTTGGGTTTAATTTTTAAAACTGGTCCAAATTGTGTTCGCTTTATGGCAACCAGCTCATTAAGTTCATAATGTGTCTCAGCTGTTCTCTTCTTATTGTAATATTTTCGTTAAGTTCTTTTACTACAGCTTCTCTGATCAATTCACGTAATTTTTCATTACCCGCAGTGCGCATTTCTAAACCAGTTGAAATTGTGAATGGCGAAAGCTTTGTGTTTAACGGAGGCGTGTTATTTATGGTTTGTTGTACTCTTTCGATGTATTTATACCAGTTATTTGGATTTTCTACGCACAATTTCGCTAGTAGGGTATAACTACTTTATGCATCCTCTCAAAATGTCCTTTTCCACGCTGTACTCCTGCTGTAATCAGCAAGTGTTGTATATTTTCTGAACTGCTGCTATAACGTCTGCTTGCTTTTGTAATTTGTCAACCACTTTCTTAGATCCAGTACTCTTGGTCGGATACAACCATATTTTGAAAAGCCATCAACTACACCAGTATATATTTGTATAAATTGTGGGTATTGTGTTCCATCGGTCCAACGTGTTCAATATGATACGTGCCAAGTGGTTTATCAGCTTTGGGAATCGGATTTAAATATCCCTCTTTATTTCCGCGTTTTGCTTCTGCTATTATGCACCTCATACAACCTTTAACCATGTTAACTTTATTCTTAAGATTGGGTATGAAATATGTGTTCTCAACATAATATTGAGTTCGTTTCGCTGAAAAATGACCTTGTCTGTGCCCAATTTTTATGATTTCTTCTTCCATTACTGTAGGTACCACTATAAGCTCCTTATTTGGATCTTTATACAGGATATCATAAGCCACATAAAAATCTCCATATTGACTTTTTTCTAGGATCTTTCTCACGGCTTTTATCTAGTCATACTTCATTTGAGTATTAGGCACGATATTCGACTTACGGCGTCAACATGTTTCATCCTAGAATTTGACCTGTGTTCGATAATGAAGTCATATTCTTGAAGAAACGTAGCCCATCTGGATACTCTTAATGGAACATCTGCCTTTTTCATAGTCATTGTGAATGTGTTACAGTCTGTAATTATTTTAAATTTTGTACCTACGACATATATTCTCCACTTTTTAAGAGCTTCCATTATAGCAAGATCCTCAAGTTGATAAGAGTGGTACTTCTCTTCGGCAGGTTTGGTTTTACTGCTCATGAACTGCACTGGATGGAATTCTTGATCATCGTTGTCTTTCTGAAGTAGTACTGCACCATAACCGTACTAACATGTATCGGTATGAATCTCGGTTAGTGCCTGAGGATCATAGATTTTACGCAACGGCGCACTAACAAGTCCTACTTCAATTCTTGACAAGCAAGTAGTTGTTCTTGCATCTTAAACTCTGCATCCTTACGAAGAAGATTCGATAATGGCATTGCTATTACTGCATAATCTTTCACAAATCTTCTAAAATATTATGTAAGCCCAAGAAATCTCTGAAGGGTTTTCCGATCAGTTACAATAGCAAAATTCTTAACTGAAAGTGTTTTTTCTTCTGATGGTCTTATTGTGCCATTTTCAATAATGTAACCTGTTGTATCCCACAACATTCCCCTGTTCTCTTTGTACACCCAAACCTCACACGATTTCCTCAGAATGACTAAAACAACTTAAAAAAATCCAAACCAATAATAAACAACATAAAATATTGTTGTTTTTTTTTAGACTGAACCAACACTCAGGGGATGCCCCTATAAATGTGTAAGCATTGTGTTGATTCGGAATGATGCATTGAAGCATTGATGCCCCTATTCAACATTGATAGTAAGTTGGAGGGTGGATAGATGGAGTAGTGTCGGTGAAGATTTGTTTTAAATTTGCACAGCTCAAAACTGCCGGGAAACACACTCGCAGGGAGACTATTCCACAACTTAACCGTGCGACTAAGAACGAATTATCACGGTAATGAGAGGTTCTATTGGACATCGATGCAATGGTGAAGGGGTGGGCTTGAACAGCTGCCCGAGTGGACCTGAGAAACACACGAGCTGGTAGATGTCAATATAAATGCAGCAATTTGCATTTCGGCATAAACAGTTCTTAATTTCATTAGCGACCGAGACCCAATTTGAGTACGGTGACTCAAATTGCCTGCGTTCATGAAAAGAAGATAGTAAACAAAGACTGACCTATTTTAAGCGCACACGCTTAAATTAACAAACAAACAAAACCAATGTTTTGTGTTTAGTTGTCAAGTGTTTCTGGCTACAACGTCGGCGGCAACAAAAGCAAGACATTGCATTGTTGGGTGCATCGGAATCAGCTTGCACGGTCAGCATAAGGCCGTTCATTTACCTACCCTAGCATGCAAAGTGTGCGTGATCGCGTACCGCTAAGGGGAAAGTAAAATGAGTTTTTACATATTGACAAGGCATATTTTGAATTATTTATTGGCAATAATTTCCACTCATTGGAAATTATTGGAAATCTTTGGGAATTAAGAACATCATTGGAAAGTGAGAACTTTCCTTTATAAACCTCGCGGTCGACTAGAAACAGACAGAGTTATACTAGAGTCAACTTACTAAGGTCGCAGCCTCGCCTAGATAGTGGGCCTTAATAAGAATTTAAAAAACATTTAAATAAAAGTCTCTAGCAGTAAAACGCTAGTTTTAAAAACAAAACTCAGTAATTTTACTTAGCTCCCCGTCCTGTCGTCTCTCTTCTCCTTGCGGAAAGCACGGAGACCCCGGACGTTAAACTCAACATTTGGTGGCAGCGGTGGGATCGCTCCATCCCAGAAGAAAGAAAAAACCCCAAAGTAAAGATTTTTTTTTTTTAATAAAAAGTAAATTTGAAATAAAAAGTTTTTTAAAGCGTGCCGAGGCTAAAACAGCGGCAAGTGGAAAAAATTTTTGTGAAAGTAAAAAAAGGAAGTTACAAAAAAGTAAAAGTGAAAAAATCTATATAAAAGACCAGGCTAACCAGCAAGGACGTGAAGTCTCCTGGCCCATATCTAAACGAAGATCAGGTTAACCAGCTATAGGGCTTAAGGCCTCCTGGCAATATAAACAACATAAGCAGCGAACAACAGCGTCAACATAAACATCAGAATCATCAACATCAAAAAACGTTAATAGCAGTAATAACGGAAAAACACCAGGACCATTAAAAGCAAAAACCAGCAACAGCGTATAACAATAACTTCAAAATAATTTTCAATACAAACAACGATACTAAGACAAAAAAAAAAACAACATCACAACATAAAAATTCAACAAAAAAGAAAAATTTGTAAGCCAAATAGTTACTTATTTTATATACAGTGATGTGCAAAGGAATAGGGACACCTGTTTTTTATATTTAAAGCCGCATGAGTTACATACAAGGTGCAACATATATAGCAGTAATTCCCTCGGGTGGTGGTTTCTCCTGATAAAGCAAGTATAAAACTTTATGGAGTTTCCTCCCACATTGTAAAACTTTCAAGATACAGGGCGTTTTACGGTTTTGGTACGTGTTCAGTATTATTGATCTAGAATCTAAACTACTCACCATAAAATAAAAAATTATATTTTCTATTTTAGAAAAAATATCAACTTTTCCATCAATATATCTATCACTTTCGTGTCATGTGCTGCAGCGGAGCTAAAATTTTGAGATTTTCAAACGAAATATCAACAAATTTTGTATCTTTTGTTTTAACCGAGCAATGAAATGGGCTTTATTAGATAGAAAGTTTTATGACATTAATATTTAAATATGATTTCGGCCATGTGGCCACCACGGCTGGCGCGTACAAGGCGCAATCTGGAACACCAATTTTCACAAACTTTTTGCAGCATTTGCGGCCGTATCTCACCGATAACTCTTCGAATATTGATTTCCAGGTGTTCAATTGTTTGTGGTTTATCGACGTAGACAAGTGACTTTACATAACCCCAAAGAAAATAATCCAATGGGGTTATATCACACGATCTTGGGGGTCAATTAATTGGGCCATTTCGTGAAATTATTTTTTCGTCAAAGGTTTCCTTGAGTAAATCAATTGTAGCACCCGCTGTGTGACATGTGGCTCCGTCCTGTTGGAACCACATATCAGCAAGATTAATGGCAGCTAATTGAGGTACGAAAAAACTTCGAATAATGTTCCTATACCGTTCACCATTGACAGTAACATTCTGACCATCATCGTTTTTGAAGACATATGGGCCATGACTTCGCCAGCCCATAGAGCGCACTAAACAGTAATTTTCTGTCGATGTAATAGTGTTTCGACAAAAGCTTGTGGATTCTCCTCACTCCAAATACGACAATTCGGCTTATTTACGTACCCATTCAACCAAAAATGGGCTTCATCGGAAAATAAAATTTTCCATGGAAATTCAAAATCAATATCAATTTGTGCTTCAGCCCATTTGGGTTGGGTCGTTTGGGTTTAATTCCTGCACAAGTTGAATCTTGAAAGGTTTTAAGCCAAGATCTTTTCGTAAAATCTTCCATAAAGTGGAACGACACAACCCCAGTTGCTGAGAACGGCGACGAATTGATTGATTAGGATCATCTTCAATGCTTTCCTGTACAGCTGCTACAGATTCTTCAGTGCGCACTGTTCGGCGTCTCATGGGATGCACATTATCAGTAACAGTAAATGTGGTCCGAAAACGATCTATTGTTCTTCGAATTAGCAGCTCTGAAGGACGATTATGTACGCCAGTGGTTCCCAAACTATTTTGGTCGTGGAACCCTAAAATGTTTTGCCAATGATTGCGGAACCCTAAATATTAAAAAAAAACGAATTTTCAAAATTTAATGATATATTACATAAAACAAGTACTATTTTTATATATCAGATTTAATTGAATAAGATAAAACTTAAAAAAGCGAATTCATGGAAATAATTTATAAAAATACAAAACATAAACCAAAATAAATGAAAAATCTTTAATGCGAAGAATGCAGCTGCTTTTTTGATTCTATTATTCTCCTAAAATTGGGCGCTATGTTTGATAATTGAACTCTCATATCAGGTGCAGCATCAAGTTTGTTCCGATATTTGGTTTTTGTCGCAACATATTTGGAAAACCCAGCTTCACACAAATAAGTGGTTGCAAACGGCAAAAGAATTCGAATAGCCCGTTTTGACAAATTTGGATATTCATCGAATACATCATACCAGAATATTGTTACTGAAACGGTTGCGAATTTGGCTTTTAATTGTGTATCCGAACTCAATTCAATCAAACTTTCATAATCCATGGAATGAAGTTCTTTTGGTTTTTCTTTTATTTTGAAAGGATTTTGTACCCAGTAATTATCTTGATTCTGTAGGCTTGGAAAGTAATCACTGAGTGATTGCTGTAAACTGGACAGATGTGTTTTTATACCATCACGAATTTCCATGTCTAAATCGACTTCAGATTCTTCAAGAAAATCATTAAGAGTCTGGAAACACTCGAAGTTATTTTTCTCCACAGCTGATATCCAATATTGTATTTTTCTTGAAAAGGCAACCAATTTATCTTTTGCTTGTAATATGTTGACTTGTTTTCCTTGCAGAGCCAAACATACTTCGTTCAATTTTCCAAATATATCAGCAAGGTATGCAAGTGTAGATAGCCATGTCATTATATTTAATCTGTCTGATAATTCGAATTTATGACCAATAAAATATGCTAACAGTTCCTTTCGCAATTCAAATATTCGCACAAGAATTTTACCACGTGATAACCATCTAACTTCCGTATGAAGAAGTAAAGTGGTGTGAAGGCTTCCCATATCTTCGCACATGGCTGTGAAAATACGTGATTGCAATGGTTTACTTTTAATAAAATTTATAATCTTCACTGCTTCGTCTAGAACAGACTTAAATGTCACTGAAATCCTTTTTGTTACTAATGCATATCTGTGAAGAATGCAATGAGTACTGTTACAGTTTTTTGCAACATTTTTAATCCGTGCTACAACACCACTCACTTTCCCTGTCATTGCTTTTGCTCCATCGCTGCAAACTTCAATACATTTTCCCCAGTTTATTTCATGCGTTGTCATAAAATCATCAATGCAGTTGAATATCTTCTCCCCCGTGGCGTTTATTTTCACATCTTCACATAAAAGCAAATCTTCTTCAATTTTTTTATTAAAATCATGCCGAACAAAAACAAGCAAAATTGCTAACCCAGAAACGTCTGTGGACTCATCTAGTTGTAATACATAAGCGTTACACGCCTGCAACCGTGAAATAAGTTCTATTTTAATGTCATCGGCAATCGTCGAATGTAAACTTTCCGAAAAAATGCTTGTTTTTTTAATAAAATAAAATTTGTCACGCGGAACCCTTAAATTATTTCGTGGAACCCCAGGGTTCCGCGGAACACACTTTGGGAAACACTGATGTACGCCATAAAATGGACGAAGTGCACGATAAGTTTGACGAACATAACCATTAATTTGATTAAAAATTTCCACAATTTGCACGCGTTGGTCTGGTGTAAGTCGATCCATAATGAAATGTCAAGGCCAACAAACAAAAAGCAACTATAAGCTGTTAAATGGGTGGTCAAATAAAGCAGTGATGCCAACTTAAAGTTGTATCACTCTATAAAAAACACCCGTTACTAAACACGTACCAAAACCCTAAAACACCCTGTATTTTGAAAGTTTTACAATGTGGGAGTTAACTTCATAAAGTGTTATACTCGCCTTATCAAGAAGAATCACCAGCCGAGGGAATTAATGCTGTATCTGGGGCACCTTGTATATAATTCATGTAGCTTTAAATATAAAAATATAGGTGTCCTATTTCTTTGCACATCACTGTATATATAGTATTTTACACACCTATAAAAATTATTTGAGAAAACTAAATTTCAATTTGTACAAACAATATATTTATACACCAAAAATAAAAACAAGGAAGCGCAAAAGGAAATTTTTTTTACGTATTTAAAAGTTTTTGTAAAAACAAAAATTAAATTCATTTTTTTTTACTAATTAAAAATAATTTCAAAATTCGTACTCGTCAACACGCGGCCAAGGTAGTTCAGCTCTTTGCTAATCTACCGTTTTCCGAAAACTCTTTTTTCTCGTACATAGAAAATATTAAAGATAACGATCTTGAAATGGATTTGAAGTTTACGTTAAACGATATTTACAATATCATACCGGTGTTTAACGGCAACCCTGCTGAATTAAACAAATTTATTGCTTGCGGAAACATATTGTTTTCATCCGTCAAAACGGATGCGGAACATAGTTTCATATTAGAGGTAGTAAAGACGCGACTAGAAGGATCAGCATTTGAACTCATCCAATTCGAATCCTATGCCAAATGGAATGATTAGAGGTAGTAAAGACGCGACTAGAAGGATCAGCATTTGAACTCATCCAATTCGAATCCTATGCCAAATGGAATGATTTGGTACAGGAACTGGAAAGAGAATACTAAGAAGAGCGGTCGCGAACTTCTGCTCAAATGAATTATTAAACGCAAAACAAAATCTTAAAGAAACTATAAAAGAATATGGTGAACGTGTCGGAAAACTGTTACACTCGCTTAATTCAGCTACATATGCTAGTTCCAGTGAAAATTCGGTTAGAGCCTATTTGAAAAATTAAAACGACCAACTAGCTGTACAGGTATTCGAGGATGGTTTGCGTAATCAAAATCTAAAATTGATTCTTAATGCTCACAATGAGCGGGACCTGAAGAAGGCCATTGCATATGCTGAAGAACATTCAGTACGGTTAGAAAAAACTCCGCAAAACCAAACCTCACCTTTTAAATCAACATGCCAATATTGTAAAAATTTAGGACACACACAGGAATCTTGTATTCAAAGAAAAAAATAATATTTCAAATTTTAATCCCTTCAATTCTAATCTAGCCAGACAAAATGTGCCGAACATAAAAAGGCAAGTACAAACAAAAACTTGTACATATTGCAATAAACTTAATCACACATATGAAGAGTGTAGATTGAGGTTGAGACAAAATCAAGAACAATTTCAAAATAGGAGAATTGAAGAAAAAAATAATCCATTCAGAAGCCATAATACCGTGCAAGGAGTCACCCCAAGAAACACATTGGGATACGAAATTGCACAGGAGGTGAACCTCGGCAGCCCCTTCCGTATGCAGACACAAGCCGAGGTGCTCCATGCACAAAATTATTTTTTTTTTCTCTCTTATCAAAGAATACGCAGATCCAGTTATTCGTATTAAATTAGAACCCACTGATAAGAATTTTCTTAATTTATTAATTGATACAGGCGCTGAAAAAGCCTATTAAAAGACACTGAAACACAGTGCAATCTAAAAACTTACCAAAAATATACTGTTTCAACAATAGCTGGTAATAAAATCCAAACATTAGGAACATAAGTAAAAAAAATAAATGTTGAAATCAATGATCAGAAGATAACCATTAGTTACCCATTCGAAATAGTACCTAGAAATATTAATTTATCTTATGACGGAATAATGACGGATTTTCTTTCTCAGTTTAATTGTAAAATTGAGTACTTAACAAAAGAATTACGAATTCTAATAGATTGCTCTAATGACGCAATAAATATAACAAATAAAAAATTAAATATCTAAGTTATCACGCGGCATTCCCACGATGCACTTAAAGCATTCCCACGATGCACCTGAAGATCCAGTTACAATCGCACAAATACGTGCCGATGCAGTACACGCGCATCCGGCAGCGCGGCAGCGAGTGCAGCAGCGAGTTAGTCACCGTGGGAATCGCCATGTCAGCAGTCTTAGGGTAGGAGCTAAGCTAGGGCTTTAAGGCGATAAGCTTTAGTTAAGTTTATGTGAGAATTAGTCTTATTTGGAGCTACGAAAAAAACAGTCCTAAAAACTAATCTTGGAGTTTAAATTAACAGGTTGGCCTGTGGGCGTTGGTTAGCTTCGGCTAGCCAACGCGGCCTTTTATTTTTATAATACGCGTTGCGTTCGCGTTAACTGGCGCCCGAGCAGTGACCTGCTTCAAATGCAGGTTCCTAGAACAAAAAACTTAGTGAACTTTAAAATTGTGAAACTTAGAGGATAAAATAAAAAAAAAAAATAAAAAAAAATAAATACTGTGGTGTTGTGGCAAGCGATGAATCAATGTGACAGTGTTAATGGTGTGCCATTATAGAAAAAATTATAATTTGCTACAGTGAAATAAGTCAAGAATCAATTAAAAAAAAAAAACACAACCCCTGTGCACTATAGTGTATTTGCTACAGTAAAATAAGTCAAGAATCAATTACAAAGAAAAGCACGACCCCTGTGCACTATAGTATAAAAGGACATAACAAAAGAAAGCCTGTGACCCCGAAGACCCTCAGGTTCAATTAAAGAAAAAGATTAAATAAATGGACACTGTCACATGTTCAGTTTAAAAACAAAAAATATATGGCCACAGGTAACGTTAAAGGGAAAATGAGTGAAAAGAAAATTTTGTTGAAGAAAAAAATCCTCTAAGGTTCTTATAAAGTTCTGACACTAAAACAAATTAAAAAAGAAAAAATCTCTTGAAAAATTAAAGCAATACACTCCTGACGAAAAAGGTTTAAGGTTTCGAATTCTCGTCAGGGAGTCAGCTGTCCATGACCGGTCACGAGGGATCCTTCTCTAATTTTTGGTTTGTTCATAATATTGGTCACGCTCTGTGGAGTGAACATTGCCGTAACCATGGGAACACGACGATTATGTACCAATATTTGAGCAAATTCCTACAGTGGAGACCAGAAGGGAATAAGGAGACCTTGCATGAAGGGAAATCGTGCCTTAGTAGGTTGCCTGCGATTATTAAAGTAAGCAACTAAAACGGACAACACGATCCTTCCATGACCGGCTCAAAAGATTGAGCGGGGCTCTAGAATAAATGTTGGGTTCAATCTTTGAAACATAAATAATCTTTGAAATAAAAATCAAACTCCAGCTGAGCTATAAGAGTCCCCGCTTCAATCATAAAATAACAAAAACAAACTTCTATTACAGATTAATTGAAAGCAACAAGCAACTTCAAGAAAAAAAAATGAAATCCTTGAAATCTTAAAACGTGAAACCTCTGAGGTAAGTGCTTTTGAACAATTCTTTGCCTTTCTTTTCTATACGAGGAAAAATGGAAGATATTAAAAATACTTTGACGGGCTTGACTGGTGCAGTCAATGCTCTCATAGAGCAGGTTAAGGGATTAGAGGGCCGCGTAGGCAGGGTAGAAAGAGCAGGAAGTGAAACCTTAGTTTCCAGCGCAGTAAGGGCTGAGTTAAAAAGAGTTGAGGACCGCATCGCCCAGGTTGAGTGTAGGGAATCGGAATCTGGTCTCAACCCACTCGATGAAGAGAATTCTGTTGCGCTTTGCGCCCCTAGAAATAAGCAAGAATTAAGGGAGATATGCAGACTTCCTGACTGTGTCAAGGAACCGCAGGTATTTGAGGGCAATCCGGTAAGGTATGTGTTTTGGATACACAGTGTTGAATCCATTCTCAAGGACTTTGAGGTTGTAAGAGACAAACCCATTTACCGAGCAATCCTGCAGCACATCAGGCAGAAGATTCGGGGTGGTGCAAAAACACAGCCTTGGTGTCTTATAATATTTTCGACGATGAGTGGCCAGCCATAAAGAGGGTCCTCTCGTTACATTATGCCGATAAAAGGGATATTGGAACCCTTGAGCTCCAGCTCAACCAATTGGCACAGAAGGGCTCAAAACTAGATGAGTTCTATGCGACAGTCAACCACCAATTCTCCCTCATCATAAATAAAATAAAAACAGCGACATATTCCCAAGAGACAGTCAATGCCTTGGTAGAAACCTACCGCAATCGTGCCTTGGATGTTTTTATTCGTGGCTTAAATGGTGACCTGGCCAAAATGTTAATAATTCAGAAACCTAGAACCTTACCCGAAGCGTACTCTGCCTGCTTGGAGATACAAAATCTATCTCTGAGAAGCAACGCTATCCACTCAAATGCTTTTAATAGGATAACCGTCCCATTGAATCAAATACCTCGAATAGAATCTAGACCACAGCTTCCACCAAGGAAGTTTAACAGCTTCCCCCATGGAGGAAATAACAATTTTAACAGCAATACTCATTTTTCATCGAACTACCCAAGGAGACCAACAGTATCCACTATACCCGAAAGAATGGAAGTTGACGAATCCACACAGTCAAGAAGGATGAACTACCCAACTCGTCCTCAAGGCAACAATCCATTCAAACGAAGGGCGATGTCAGCGAACTATGCACAGAAGTATCAAAGGCTGAACAACATACAGATGCCGGAGCAGGATTCAGGGGAAGAAGTTGAAGATAAGCCAGAATCCTGCGGAATTGACAATTTAAATTTTATGGCGGGTGCCTCTCCAGCGTTCCTTATATAGAATATCGGACGCGGGACAGCTCCATCCTTGATTTTCTTGTTGATACCGGAGCTAACAAAAATTTCATAAGTCCATCTGCAACCAATACGTCAACCCCTCTACAGAATCCTTTTCAGGTACATACTGCTGCTGGCAATATTGAGATAAATAAGAAAGTAAGCGGTAAGTTTTTTGGGAAAGCTGGTAACAACACAGTTGTAACCTTCTACGTCTTGCCGGGTCTAGTGTCCTTTGACGGAATCATCGGTGAGGATACTTTGAAGGACCTGGAAGCGGTCATCGACCGTAAAAACAATATTTTAACCCTTAAACCAGACATAAAAATTCCATTAAAAGCAAAGGTATCAAAAGAAGTCAATTTAGTTGAGCCAGGTAGCGTGTCTGCTAGTTCCGAATTACGCTTAAATAATTTATTAAATAAATATCAGAAACTTTTTGGCCCAATCAGCGAATGCAATATAATAAAAACCACAATGAGTGCCGAAATCAGAACGACAACTGACAAGCCCATTTATACCAAAAGTTATCCATATCCGGTTCCCATGAGAGAAGAAGTAGATAGGCAGGTGAATGAACTCTTATCCGAAGGTATAATTCGCCCTTCTAGAAGCCCATATAATTCGCCAATCTGGGTGGTGCCCAAAAAACCCAAGCCCGGTGGTGAAAAACAATATAGAATGGTTGTCGACTTTAAGAGACTTAATAGCGTTACTATATCTGACGCATATCCTATACCGGATATCAATTCAACTCTCGCTAGCTTAGGGAGGGCAAGGTACTATACCACGCTTGATTTAACATCTGGCTTCCACCAAATTCCAATGAAAAAATCCGATATACCCAAAACTGCCTTTTCGACCATGAATGGCAAATTTGAATTCCTGAGATTACCCTTCGGGTTGAAGAACGCACCGGCGATTTTTCAAAGAATGATCGACGACGTGTTGAAGGACTTCATCGGGAAAATTTGTTATGTATACATTGACGACATCATCGTGTTTGGCGTAGGTGAAGAGGATCACCTCCAGAATGTTGAAACGATTTTTTCTCGATTACTCGAAGCAAACCTAAGAGTTAATCTGGAAAAAACCCGATTCATGAAAACAGAGGTCGAGTTTCTCGGCTATGTCATAACATGTGACGGTATCAAGCCTGACGAAAAAAAGGTTAAGGCCATCGAACAAATTTTGCCTCCAGAAACGTTGAAAGACCTTAAGAGCTTCCTGGGATTGACATCCTACTACAGAAGATTTATAAAAGATTATGCCAAGGTGGCTAAGCCTTTGACAAATTTGACGAGGGGTGAACACGCCCAGGTCAAAGCAAATCAATCAAGGAAAATCTCGATTGAATTGGATGAACAAGCACTAAAAGCTTTTCGAGAATTGAAACTATTACTGACATCTTATGAGGTCCTAGCCTTCCCTGATTTTGAAAAACCATTTAATGTAACAACCGACGCCTCTGACTTTGCAATCGGGGCTGTCCTGTCTCAAGGCGAAATAGGGAAAGATAGGCCTATTGCCTATGTGTCGCGTTCCTTGAACAAAACCGAGGAAAACTATGCAACAAACGAAAAGGAGATGCTTGCAATAGTTTGGGCCTTGGACAACCTTCGAAATTATGTCTATGGTGCTAAGAAAATAAAAATCTTTACAGATCACCAGCCTTTAACTTTTGCGTTAGGTAATCGAAATTACAACGCAAAACTTAAACGATGGAAAGCGCGTATCGAGGAGTACAACTACGAGTTGATTTACAAACCTGGTAAATCAAACTTTGTGGCTGATGCTCTCTCAAGGCTGAAAACAGAACTGAATCACTTGCCAGATTCAAGCGATTCTGTTATGGATACAGCATCAGAAGGCCAAAATTCCAACACTGAAACAGCTAGTGAAGGTAGCCATGCGTCGGACGCGACAATGCACAGCGCACTAAGAGACAACTCCGACCTAATTCCTCATGTAGAGGCTCCTTTAAATGTTTTCAAGAACCAAGTAATAATAAGGGAAGGCAACGACTTACACTGTTGGGAAGAACCACAACCTGGGTATAAGCGACATTATGTCTCCATGGTAATTAACAGTAATAATCTTATATCGAACTTGAAGAACTTCTTAAATCCCTCTGTTATTAAAGGCATTAAGATTCCTGAAGCATTTTTACAAATGCTTCAAGAAGTCTATTTAGACAATTTTTCCCGGTACAAGATCAGAATTACCCAAAGGTTGTGGAAGATGTGAGCAACAATGAAAAAATATGTCAAATCATCGAAGACGAACATAGGCGCCCTCATAGGAACTCTCGTGAAAATGGTGCTCAAATAATAGAAAAATACTTCTTTCCACGAATGAACGCCCTCATTAACAGATACACAAAAAATTGCGAGATCTGTAAGGCAAATAAGTATGATCGACATCCAGCTAAGCCACAACTACAACTGACCCCAGTTCCAAGTTATCCTTGTGATATCTTGCATTTAGATATTTTTGAACTTCAAAACGAAAAGTTTCTTAGTTGTGTGGATAAGTTTACTAAATTTGCTAAGCTTTTCCACATAAGTAATAAATCGGCCATACACTTACGCACCAAACTTACTAAAGTTCTCCATTATTTTACAATAACAAAGGTCATTGTAACGGATAATGAGAGGAGCTTTTTGAGTCCTATTATATCCAATTATATAAGGTCCTTAGGAGTAGACCTTTACCAAACACCAACACAGCGCAGTGAGGTCAACGGTCAAGTTGAACGACACCATTCTACTCTTTTGGAACTCTATAGATGCCTTAAGCAAGAAATGCGCAATTTAACACCAAGGGAGTTGATATATATAGCTGTCGATCGATACAACAATACGTTTCACTCGGTAACCAAACGAAAACCTAACGACGTGTTTTTTGACAGGACGGAGAGGGTAAACTATCAAAATTTGGTAAATTTCCGCGATAGGGTACACGAAGATATAAGGGCACAGATAGAACAAAACCAAGAGCGCAGAAATCTGAGGTTAAACAAATCCAGGACTGTACCTATAAAATTCAATCAGGGTGACGACGTCTTTATCGCAGACAAGCAAATTAAAGGGAAGCAAAAACCTCTCTTCAAAAAACATGTCGTTGCAAGAGACAACAAGGTAACGGTTACAACGGATACAGGAAAAAAATTTCATAAAATTCACGTAAAAAACTCATGTTCGTAGAGTAGGTTATAGGTTGGATGACAAATTGATGGGTACCTCGCCGGTCAGGCAAGATATCAAGGTTCGACTCCTGTCAATGTTAGAAACAAAATAACGAAAAGGAAATATAGTAGGTAAAAAAATCAGAAAATGGCAAAACAGTTCTTAAGCACTAATTAAAGGTCACTACCTCACTTATAACTATCATGCGTGCAATAATAAAATAACTAATATATCGAAATAGTCAAGATCACACGCAAAAATGCGCACTTTATATGTAAATGCGAAAAATTGTTCCACAAAAGAATCACATGTTATGTTAATATGAAAAAAAAAAATGCTTTTCAATGCGAAGCATACAAAGTAATTTCAAAATCAAAACCAATAAATTTGCATGTACAATATATGCAAATGATTCAATCTAAGAAGTAGAACAAACAACTAAATTTGAAATATCATGCAAAATCCATGCACATGAGATGCAGAAGAATATACAAAAATAAGGAAAAAATGTTAATTCTTTATTTCCATTCATAACAAATGCATTAATACAATTTCATATCGTTTCAGACCTTTTCATAAGATAAACACCTTTAAATTTCTCATTTTTATTAAAGAAAAAAAAAAGAAACCAATGAAATATTAGATTTGCAATATGTTTACATATAATATTACTATTTTAATATTTGTTTAAGCTGTATATATTTTCTTTTTAATCCATCTTCTTACATAATAAAAAAAATATTAGAATAAGAAACCTGTGAGCATATTTTGACTATGCTATATATTTTTACTATTTTAATTATGCTTTTTCGTATATCTTTAAATAAAAAACAAAAAACAAGTATAAAAAAAGGGGAAGGGAACCATAAATATTAATTCAATGGCATGTATCTAATTACAGTTTAGGTCTATTCTTGGCAATAACTGCTGCACATGGCTTCCAGGTTTTTAAATACAAATCACCAATAGTATCAGTTCGTGAAGGTGACGGTTGGATCGTAAATGGATGCTTCAAATTCATACACGTCGTGGACCTCGATTCATACAGGGGATTGCTGATGAATATTTCATCAATAGCCAACTCCAGCATACACAACGGTGACAAAAGGCTTGTTTTCGAATATCATCTTAATTGGATAGCCAATCGACTGGACGAAATGAGAGCAAGAAGTTCAAGAAGGATACGATCAATTAACTGGTTAGGCTCTGCTTGGGAATGGATCGCAGGTTCACCCAACGCTGATGACTGGAACTCGATTCTTCAAAGTGAAAGTAATATAATCGAAAATAACAACCATCAATATAAGGTTAATGAAAAACTGTTTGCCACCACTCGCGAAGCACTGCAGAGGGTAAACCAGGTGGTGAACAAGATCAACAGTATTTCAAAAGATAACAGAGAAGACCAAATCGAGGGCGACATTTTGAACAAATTACTTGTTATAAGAGCCGAAGTCAGCGAAATTGTCAGAGCGTGTCAGATGGCCAAAACCGGAATCGTCAACGGTAATATGCTGGACAAAGAGGAATTTAACCAAATCTAGGCAGAAGTTGAGACGCTTCCTTAT
This sequence comes from Dichetophora obliterata, assembly GCA_963920525.1. Classification (NCBI taxonomy): domain Eukaryota; kingdom Metazoa; phylum Arthropoda; class Insecta; order Diptera; family Sciomyzidae; genus Dichetophora; species Dichetophora obliterata. The sequence goes on from OY986435.1 coordinate 132,403,652, forward strand.
CAGAATGTTATCGAGGCGATCGAGTTTGGAAGACCTTCAGTTTATACGAATGGCTCCCTCCTGTTGTATGTCCTTGCGATGCCAAAATTGAGCCCAGCTAAATATCACCTGCTTATTACCAGAGCTACAATATTCGATGGCAGGCAAGTAGATTTTGTTATAATTTATTTAAGGATCGTTTTATTTATTTTATAGCGGCAGAGTTTGCCTTCGCTATAGACTGCAGTGTTTGCCGACTTGAACTATGTCCAAGGCAAACAGAGACGTTTAAAATAAACTGAACAAGGCAGAGATCTGCAAGCTTGTGTAGTTAATTAAAGTCTGATTTATTATTGGCCATCTCGGCTCTTTTATAACATTTTTACAAAACTTACTTAGTAGTCTTAATCTATGGTCATACTTCTCTAGTAAATTAATATAATTATAACCTATGTTGCGTTTCGTTCTTGCATATTGAATTTGAATCATCGAAAGGATTCAAATTACATATTTTTGGTTTGACGAATGATAATTTGGCACGGTCAACAATATTGAGTGAGTAATAAAAATATTCGCATGCACTCAGTGCAGCACAAGCCGATAATGCAGTGCTAACTTATTAGTCACTCAATATGTTGCTGTTTATAACAACGAAACTTAGGGTCGGCAGTGTGTATAACGAGAGCACACTACACCCTCATCCTTAAGAGAAAATTTAGGGGTTACAATAATTTTTCTTAAACGCGTCATCTATTCTCAAAATAAATGTAATAAAATAGTATTAAAATATGATAAATATATATATATATATATGATATAGTGTAATATAATATTTTTTTTTTGTATTTGACTAATTATCTTGCTAAAGTATTAAATTGCCTTATATGGTTTTAGTTGGTTATTGTGTATTTTCGTATGTACTCCATTATGATCTATTACAGTATTAACTCCTAATCTATCTAATATTCTAAATGGGCCCTTATACGGTAATTGTTGTTTATTTCTATCTTCTTTTTTAAGTAAAACTAAATCTCCTATTTCTGCTCTTAGTGTATTTGTGTAGTCTAAATTCTTATTAGTACGCTTTTGTTTAGCTCGTATGAGCATTTCTTTTGCCTTATTTAGAGAAAAATTCAACTTAATACGCATCTCGCTCAGGTAACTTTCGAAATCATAGAACTTTGTTTGTGAATTGTACATGTCATTTGGTAATGACGCTAGTTTTCCGTATACTAATTCATGTGGTGTGTATCCTGTGTCTATGTGTGGGGTCGTGTTGTACGTAAATGTGAAGTATGGGATCCACTTGTCCTATTCGTGGTCAGTAGCTGTTGTCAACAAAAATTCGTTTAGCACCCTGTGGTTTCTTTCGAGAGAGCCTATTGTCTGGTGATGGTATGGTGTCGAAAATATTTGTTCGATCTTCAAAAGCTTGCATATTTTGCGCATTAGTTCATTTTTGAATTCAGTGCCGTTGTCTGATTTCAACACCTGAAAGTGTCCATATTTTAGAATTACTTGCTCAACCAATGTTCTTGCAACAGTGTCTGCGTCTTTTGTCGACAATGGGTGTGCAATTACAAATTTAGTCAGTTCGCATTGTATTGTCAGTATGTAGCGGTACTCGTTTGAAATTCGTAATGGTCCTACAGTGTCAATTGACAATGTCTGAAAACTATTGCTAGGGGTGTCTGTTAGCGTGAGTGGTTCTTTTGTGTGAAGTGTTTGTTTACTTTTTGCACATATATCACAGCGTGACACAAAGTTCTTTACCATCTTGCCCATGTTTTTCCAAACATATCTTTGTTTTAATTTTATTAATGTTTTTCTAACACCTAGGTGGCCTGTGTTATGGTAATCGTTGATTAGTTTGAATTTCGTAAGGTCATCTTGTACTCTTTTTGGTGGGTCATAAATTAGTATTTTTAATTGAGGACTTTGAGGATTTTTTCCTTTTTGAATATTTTGTTGTATCTTTGTATAAGCTTCTTTAAATTCTTTATTTGTATACAATTTGAATATTTTATCATTGTTGGCTAGCGCTAGTTCTTCAATATTCTCATTTTTCATTTTAGATATCAGTTTCTTCAAAATCGAATCTAGATTCGTTGAATTATCGCTGTATACCGCATGCATTTTTAAATTATTATTTTTAGATCTTAGCTTCTCCGAAAACGAAACTGGTTTCGATGGATTATCGCTAATCGCTACGTGCACTATATTACTTTCAATATATATTTTATTTTCATTATTTTTGGCCGTATAAAATTTAAATTTTTCATATTCTTGACGTCACTAATGGATGTACAATCCCATATCAAACTTCCATGATCAGACTTCTGGGTATTGTCACCATCTACAAAGATTTTTTCATTGCTATTATCATTTGCCTCATTATTTTTAATGGCTTCTTTATTTGCCATGCCTCTTGTAATAATTAACGATCTTTATATCTTGCCATCGTTTTCTTTTTCATCGTTTTCTTCAAGTTGGATTCTTGAGAGTGCGTCTGCGTTAGTGTTCATGCTACCTTTTTTGTATATTATGTCATAGTCATAGTCACATAGATCGAGTCGAATCCTAGTCATTTTTGAGGAAGGGTTTTTGTGAGAAAATAACGAGATTAGTGGTCTGTGGTCAGTTATAACAGTGAATTTTCTACCGTAAAGGTATGGTTTGAAGAAGTTTATTCCCCAGTGTATAGCTAATAATTCTTTCTCAATAACTGGTTTATTCAAGTCATGCTTTTGCAAAGATTTGCTGGCATAAGATATTGGTAAATCTTTACCTATTTCGCCTTGCGATAGTACAGCGCCTAAGGCATAATTTGAAGCATCAGTCGTTAGAATGAACGGCTTGTCAAAATCTGGGTATTGTAATACAGGTGGAGTTATTAATTTTTCTTTCAATGTGTGGAAAGCTATTTGATGTTCTTCCGACCACGTAAACCTTGTGCCTTTCTTTAAGAGTGTGTTTAGGCTCTTTGCAATATCTGCGAAGTTTGGAATGAATTTTCTATAGTAGTTGCAGAATGCAACGAATCGCCTAACGTCATCTGCGTTTTTCGGAGTTGGATAATTTTTTACAGTATCGTATTTAGCTGGGTCGGTTCTGACTCCTTCACTTGTGATAAGATGTCCTAAATATACTACTTCAGGACGTAAAAAACAACATTTGGCCGCATTTAATTTCAAATTATGTCTTTGAAGTCTTTCTAATACTTTTATTAGATTTTGGTTGTGGTGATTTATGCTACATCCATGGATAATTATGTCATCCACGTAAAGAAAAGCATTTGATTCCAAGTCTGCGAGTGCAATAGTGAGCATCCGTTGGAAACTGTTTGCAGAGAGATCTTTAGTCCAAAAGGTAGTCGTTTAAATTGAAAATGTCCGTTTGTCGTAGAAAAAGCTGTCAAGAGTCGTGATTCGTTCTCTAGTTCAATTTGATGAAATGAACTGGTCATATCGAGTGTTGAGAACCATTTCGCTCTACCTAATTTGTCTAGAATATCATCTAATCTCGTTAAAGGGAACTTGTCATTGACAATTTTGTCGTTTAACTTTCTAAAGTCTACTACAAGTCTCCATTTCTTTTTGTCCGCCGTGTTCTTTTTTGGTACCAGAAGGAGTAGAGCATTGTATGGACTGAGCGATGGTTCGATAATATCGTCCTTCAGCATTTTCTGAACTTGTTCATTTATCACGTCTGTTTGAATGTGTGGCAGTCTGTAGTTTTTTATGTATACTGGTATGTTGTCTGTTGTCGTGATGTTTTGTTTATAAAAATTATTAGTTGTTAGAGGTTCGTTATCTAGGTGGAATACGTCTTCATATTTTTTGAAAATAGTATGTAGTTCGTCTTTAATTTTTGTGTCATTACATTGTATGTCTAATGTTTCCAAGATCTTACTTAAACGTTTTTGTGAGTGTGTATGTTTCTTGTTATTATAATTCAAAATGTCGTATTTGTCTAAAGAATCAGTTTCAAACTCAATACCATTTAATATTACTTCGTCATTTGTTGTATTTAAAATTTTTAAGTGTGTCATGCCGTTTTTCGGAGCTATTGAATTACTGAGAAAAATACCTTCTTATATCTCTTTATTAAAAATCACCTTATCTTCGGTTAGTTGTAATCTGATCGGTTGAATAATTTCTGTTCTTGGTGGCACTTTTATTATTAGTGTGTTATGTGATTTCGAGTGCATTGATAATATTATGTGACTCAATTAAAATTGAAATAACGAATGTTTCATAGTCAATTTTGCAAAGAAACTTATTCAGAAATTCTCTGCCTAATATACCATCGGTTTCGATTGGAAATTCTGAATTTACCAATTGAAACTCATGTTCGCAAGATTCCTCTCCAAAATTAAGTTTTAGATTTATGCTACCTAATGAAAAAATTTGTTCGTTTGTAATACCAGCTAACTTGCATTTTTCGTCTGGGTTATAAAAATCGTCATTCAGTTTTTTACTAAGCTTGCATAAAGAAATGTCAGCACCTGTGTCAATGAGAAAAGTCATTATGTTGTTCTTGTATTTTATTTTTATAAAATTAGAATTTTTATCCGAAATTTTAAAAATCTTTACTTTTGGTTGTCTGGAAAAACCGTGTCTTCCGAGCCTTGGTAGTTTCCCTCATTATGTATTATGCGTATGTTTCTGTTTGTTTGGTTATTTGTGTATCTGTTGCCATTATAGTTGCTTTTGTTGTTTTGATTTCTGTTTTGGTTGCTGTTTCTGTCTTGGTTAGAACGATTACTGTTGTTACGGTTTCTATTGACGTTGTTGTTGTGGTTCAAATTTCTGTCATAGTAATCGTTTTGATTGTAATTTTGGTTGAAATTATTGTTATACCTTCTGGGTTCATTGTGCCTATTGTTTGAATGGAATGAATTGAAATTTCGTTGTGTGCTTAAATTCTGTCTCATATTACTGCGGTTATTGACATTGTTTCGATGTTGGTTAAATGACCGCTGAAAGTGCATGATTGCATTTGGCGAAGTCATTGACTCATTTTCTAGTTCGAGTGCTAATTCTGTTGCTTCTAATAAATCTTTTGGTCGCGCCGCGTAAATGGTTGTTTTTAAGTTTTCATTCAGTCCCTTTTTAAATGCATCGAGTGCAATTTTGTTATTGCATTTTATTATGACGTTTTATTATTATTATTATTAAACATGAAAAGGAGCGATCAATCGCAAATTTACAGGAAAAGGAGCACTAGTAACTGGGACCTTCGGCTCTCAGGTTAAGAAAATATCTTAAAAATATAAATGATAGTATAACTAGATGTGGTTTGATGAACATTTTACATAATAAAATCGGTTACAAATCCGCAGTTATAAAACATACATATTTTGGAAAGAATGAATTGTTTAGATTAGTTTTTTTAAATTCGATTTTAGCAAAAAATTGTTGATTTTTAAAATATTATTTGCTGAAGTAGATTTAAGAAGAGTTGAAGGAGTAACATCTTGAAACACACTATTTCTGACTACAGTCAATTGAGGGCAGTTGTCTAGTAGATGAATTACGGACAGCGTGTTGGCGTTACAGAACGGGCAATGTGGAGCGATGGAATCTTTTACAAGAATATGTTGGTGCGTGATGATGGTGTGTCCAATACGTAAACGTACAAAGGCTTGTAAGTCATTGCAGGAAGAAGATGGTGGGAAAAACACTTTGTTGCAACCGGAATTAAACACTTTGTAATGGTGATGAAAGTTTGTCCATTCGAGCTGTTTAGATAGGAACAATTGCTTAGTAATGAGACGGAATATATCTTTTTTATCAAGGATATTAAAAGACAAAATTGGTTCTTTTGCTGCCAGTTTTGCTCTACAGTCCGCTGCCTCATTGCCTGATCTTCAGCGATTTTCTATTTTGTGCTAGTATACTGCGTATCATGTTCAGGAGTTGAGAGTTACAGTTGGTTTTCAGAAGGGCTTCAATTGTACTAAGACTGTCGGTACAGATGATAAACTTGTTCTTATTTCTGGTTGCAAATTGGGCTGCCTGTAATATTGCAGTGGCTTCTGCAGTGAATACCGCGCAAAACTGGTGCAGACGTCCGACAGATATGGTGTTGCCCAGATCATTTACAACTGCAAATGATGTACCTGAGTCAGATTTAGACCCATCCGTGTATAGAAAGTTCCAGTTTCTGGACTGAAGGTTTGATCGAAATTCGTTAAAAAGTTGTCGAAAAATTATCGGCAGAGTGGTTTCCTTTGGGCGTCTTGTAAGTTGAAGCAGGAAGGAGGACTTGATAGATTCCCACGGTGGATGGACAATTGATTTTGATTTTAACTTCACTGTTGATATTGGGATGTCGAGTTTTGTAGCATATTCAATGCACCTGCTGATGGCTGATATTTTCCTTAACGTTTTTTTCCTTATTAGCAGGGAATTTACAACTTTGTTTGTAAGGTTGTTTTCACTGCAGGTTAACTTGGGAATAAGCCTCAAAGTGTTGAATATTGATCTTTCTTGGATAGTTGGTAGACCCGATTCTGCTAGGACACATTTTGTAGGCGATGTAGGAAACGCTCGGATGCTACGCCTGGCAGCACAGTGGTAAGATGAGTGTAAAAGTTTTAAATTTGTTTTTGAACAGTGCCCGTAAATCACCAATCCGTAATCAATTTTGGACAAGATAAGTGCCTTAGTAATATTAATAAGAGTTGCTATATGAATATGACAGTGCTTGGAAGAAAGATATTTAATTACATTAAGTCTACGAGCTAAGTTACTTTTAAGATATTTACAGTGATCTTTAAAAGTTAATTTTTTATCAAAAATAAGTCCTAAGATCTTAAGATTAGCACAATTTTCAATAACAATATTATTAAATGATAAATTAATAGAAGTACAGTGTTTTTTGTTACAAATGTGAAGAGTTTTACACTTGCTATATGAAATTCTAGCTCCTGACGTTTTTGACCAAGTGGAAATATCTGATAGAACTTCATTAAATTTGACATGTACATGTTCCAAATCCTTACATTTTGTAAATAAGAGCACGTCATCAGCGTAAATAACGTGGGATATGCATTTGTAATTAAGAAATATGTTATTTAATTTCTCAAAAGCTATTACAAATAAAATAACAGAAAGAGGCGAACCTTGCGGTATGCCATTGTAAAGGTTGTGTAATTCAGAAAATATGTGGTTTGCTTTTACACAAAATGTGCGGTTTGTTAAAAAAGCTTTGACGAAGTTATAAATTTTTATGCCAACTTTCCACTTCGATAATTGACGAAGCACGATATGGACTCCAATTCTGTCGAAGGCCTTTTCAAAATCTAGGCTTAGAACGGTAGTGTGGTTTTTTGTGGCAAGAGCCGTGACAGCATAGTTTTCGAAAAAAAGGAGGGCATCCATAGTGCTGTGCCCACGTTTGAAAGCTACTTGATGAGGACTGATGAAGTTGTTTGATTGTGCAAACCACATAATACGCTTGGCTATGATTTTTTCCATTATTTTACCTACACAAGGCAATAGCGATATCGGTCTATAACCGGATAGGACTGTAGCCGAATGATTAGGTTTTGGAATTGGGATAACGGTTGCATGTTTTAGGATTTGAGGATAAATACCTTTATCAAAGATATTGTTGTAAAGGAGGATGAGCCTTTTTTTTAATGCTGGCGATAAATTTTTCAGCATTGGGTACGAAATTTTATCTTTTCCAGGTGTCTTGCCTGTCATAGACGAAATGGTCAGGTCAAATTCGAAAGAAGTGATAGGTTCTTCAATTTGTTTTGCAGATTTAGAGAGGGAGTGATGTACAATGCAAACGTTCAATGTTTGAAGTTTTTGAGAAATAAAAAGTGGATCAAAGTTGGAGTCATGGGAATATGAAGACCAGGAAGAAGCCAGAAAATTACTGATTTCCGCTGGGGAATAAATGGGACCGTTGCTTGTTTCTAACAGTTTAATTGTGGGTGGATTGTAATTGCCAGCAAGTAATTTAATTTTGCTCCAGATTTCTTTAGGGTTGGATGTTGGGTTTATTGAATCTGTTAGTTTTTCTAGAGATCTCCTTTTGGCTTCTTTTGATTTCTTTTTAAAAAGCGCATTGGCTTTTTTGTATAACATAAGATTGGCTTCGGAACGACTTCTTTTAAAACTATACCATAAACGTTTCCTCTCTTCATTTAGGGAAGATAAGTCTGCGCTCCAATATGGCACAACGTGTTTAAGGGGTTTGTAGTGGGTTTGAGGTATAGACGCGTGTGCGGCAGACCGTATGATTTTCTGTATGGTTGCAGTTTCCTTATTAACATTATTGGATAGTGGGAAACTTAATAGGTACTCTTCAGATGATTTCTGAAAAGAAGACCAGTTTGCATTTTCAGTTTTAAACTTAGGGGTAGGTAAACAACTTTTGGAAAGTGGTGTAGACATTTTAGTTAAAAGTGGAAAATGATCGCTTCCGTATAAATAATTAATTGTTGAGCAGGAAAATTTTGGGGCAATGTTAGCTGAGCAAATTGAGAGATCAATGTGTGTAAATGTTTTATGAGAGGAAAAATGTGTTGGGGCGCCATCATTCAAAATAATTAAGTTTTCGGAAAGGATTAGGTCTTCGAGAATTCTCCCTCTTTGATTTGTGGTTTCAGAGCCCCAGAGGGTACTCCAGGCGTTGAAATCTCCTAGAAGAAGAAGGGGGTTAGAAAACATTGAAGTTATGTCTAGAATGTGTTTATGGTTAAAAGACTGTTGCGGTGGTATATAGAGAGAAATGATTGTGAAAGTAAAGCCCAGATTGATTTCAATGGCTATGGTAGCGATCGGGGATTGGATGGGAATTAATTTGTGCGATATGTCCTTTTTTATCAATACTGCAATGCCTTGCTTTTTAGAGATATTATGGCGCAAGTTGTGGAAATAACTATTGTATTGTTTTGGAACAGGTGCATGGGTGTTGTAGGGAAGGTGAGTTTCCTGAAGGGAGATAAAAGAAGGGGAGAACTGTTTAATTATGAGCTGCAAATCATTGTAGTTATTGAAGAAGCCTTTCATGTTCCATTGGAGAATATCAAATGTCATTGATTAAAGTAAATGAGGAAAAAGGTTAAAAAGAATCAGAAAGGTCGTCAATATCAAGGTTGTTCGAGTTATTTGGTGTTATGTAGTATTCGTTATTTTCAATCAAAGTTTGTGTGAGTTTGGCAATGGGAGAAACGTAAATTGATGAATTGGACATACAAACATCTGAGGTAGAAGATGAGGTGCATGGCAAAGGGACAGAGGTTTCAGTTATAACTTTACTATTTGTGTTGTTGTTGGATGAAACAGAATTACCGATACTTAACGTATCAGTGTTGTTATGCAAGGGTTTGTTCTTTTGGTGGTAGTATTGAATTTGATTTGGGTGTGCTCATTGTTGGTTGAATTTTAGATGTTGGTTGAATTTTAGATGTTGGTTGAATTTTAGATGTTGGTTGATTATTAGAACTTTGTAAAAGAACTTCAGAGTAGGAGATGAGGTTTTGTGGAAGCTGTGTTTTATAGATTTGCCTGGCTTCACGAATTGAACACTTCTTCTGGGTTTTTATTTTTAAGATCTCTTTTTGCTGAACGAATTTTTTGCAATTGTTTGAGTTAGATGGGTGATTTTCTGTGCAGTTAGCGCATTGGATGCGAGTGCAATTATCTCCAGTGTGGGGAGGGAGGTTACAGTTTACACAGACTGGGCTGTTATTACAGCGTTTCATTGTATGCCCTAGTAGTTGGCAGGACTTGCAACGCATAGGGTTTGGAATGTATTCCCTTACTTGAGCTTGGTGCCAGGAGATCTGGATAGTCTTGGGAAGGTTATAGAGATCAAATGTTAGGAGTACCACTCCACTCGGTTGAGGTTTACTATCAACAATTCTGGTAAATTTATGAATACTCACAACACCTTGGGAGCTTAATTCATTCACGATCTCTTCATCAGAGACATTTTTGAGAAAGGGTGCGTATACTGTGCCTTTGACAAAATTTAAGTTTTCGTGAAATTTGCACTTAATCGGACATAACCCAACTAATTCCTTGGCAGAAATAAATTTGTCAGCAATGATTTTGTTTTTAACGAGCAACAGTAAGCTGCCGTCACGGAGTTCCGATATACTTTCAATATCTTTGCTTATGAGATAAAGCGATTTTTGCACCGCAAAGCATGAAAAATTAGATAATGGTTTGTCAGTGTTCACGGAAGAAACCACAACATATTTTGGGTTTGGAAGGGTAGTTATGGGGATCGGGAGTTCAGGAAACTCAGATAGGGGTTTTTGAGAACGTTTTTTTTTAGCACGGGGACTGACGGCAAGCGGAGCGAACCGATTGTCCCCGAAATTGGGAGCCCCGGAGGGCATATTAACACAATTTAATAAGTTCTAGTGTGTACAATATATGCAACACGTGGGAAAGTATGTAAAAATTAACAATGAACAACTGGTGTATAAACACACGTATAACGGTATAAGGCAAAAGCAAATAGGAAACTAGATCGCACTAAAGAAAAGCAACCGCACTCAAAGAGAGATAGTCGGAGACTGTATGACGTTTTTCTCGGCTTCTGTCGCTTGCGTTCCTAAATTTTCAACTCCTAGTCTGTTTAAACCTTCTATTATATTTAGTAATTGTTCTTTGTAGGTGTTTATTCGTAAGTTCCGTTGTTGTAAATTGTTAAGTCTAGTCTGTAGTTGAGCTATGGTTGTGTTGTCTTTGTATCTAGCTTTCAACTGTTGTTTTAAAATTTCAAAACTTGATGGCTTCAAATAGCTACCCAATGAGGTGCGCACATTAGCTGTTAATTTTGCATGGTAAGCATATTGTAAAAAATCTAGTTTACCTTCACTACTTAATGTTTTATTTACTAATTCAGCTGTAATGAGAAAACTATCTAACTCATTAAAGTTGCCTGAAAACGTCGGCAATGCCTTTGAGGCAGTTTCTAAACTAAAGGATGCCATTATTGGTGCTTGTTATGTATCAGATTTTTCTTCTTCTTCTTCTTCCTCTTCTTCTTCTTCTTCTTATTCTTCTTCTTGTTCTTCTTCTAATTTATTATGGTCTTCAGCTGTTTTAAGTTGTTCTAAAATTATTTTTTTGGGAATTTAAATGAATGTTACTGAACTCTAATTTTAAAGCTACTAATTCTTTGCTATCTTTATTTTGAATTGCTAATAAGTCATATTGTTCTTTTAAATTTTCTAGCTGTTGCTGTTTGGATATTAATGTAGCTCTTGTGTAGCCTCTGACATAACTTTTTCTTATATTTTTATAAATTCTTTCTACCTCTTTAATTATTTTTTCCATTTGTGGTGTATTTTATAATGTAACTATAACTATAAAAACAAGACATATTGTTTCAATAATGTTAATTGTGTCGATTTTGTTGCTGTTACTGCTGCTGTTGTTGTTGTTAGCGTTCATCATCACTATCTCTTCTTGCACCATCTCTGCGTCTTCTGTTTGCGAGTTGACTACCGCTCCTGATGTTGCCAAAATAGCGCCCACGAAAGGAACGTACATTTATTTTATTTTTTTTGTGTTGAGCTGCTTGCGGATATTGTCAATTTCTGCCCATATCGCAGTTGAGAGGTCCCAGCTTGGTTGTTGTTCTTTTCGAGTGATGGCCAAAAGGTGCGCCAGGCGTTTGCGAAGTTTAACTTTTAAGCCACCGCGCTTTTTTTGTATTTTCTATATGTCCACTTTTGGGTATGCTGTCAGCTTTTCTTCGGTTCGTTGGAGTTGGCGTTTTCGGTACTCCTCAATCGTCAGTGCCTTTGGACCGATGCGTAGTGGCACATAGACTGGAACAGGTATTTTCGGTGCTATTGTTGTCGGCTGCGGGATGTACTCGTCCATCAATAAAGTTTCGATGCACCAAAAAATGTATTTTACAGGACTCCAAGTCGGAGTGGCAGGATCGCCATGTTATAATTTATTTAAGGATCGTTTTATTTATTTTATAGCGGCAGAGTTTGCCTTCGCTATAGACTGCAGTGTTTGCCGACTTGAACTATGTCCAAGGCAAACAGAGACGTTTAAAATAAACTGAACAAGGCAGAGATCTGCCAGCTAGTGTAGTTAATTAAAGTCTGATTTATTGTTGGCCATCTCGGCTCTTTTATAACATTTTTACAAAACTTATTTTGTAGTCTTAATCTATGGTCATACTTCTCTAGTTAATTAATATAATTATAACCTATGTTGCGTTTCGTTCTTGCATATTGAATTTGAATCATCGAAAGGATTCAAATTACATATTTTTGGTTTGACGAATGATAATTTGGCACGGTCAACAATATTGAGTGAGTAATAAAAATATTCGCATGCACTCAGTGCAGCACAAGCCGATAATGCAGTGCTAACTTATTAGTCACTCAATATGTTGCTGTTTATAACAACGAAACTTAGGGTCGGCAGTGGGTATAACGAGAGCACACTACAATTTAAAATTCTCACAAGTGCTGGTGAGTCAGACGGAGACATATAGCCTAAAAGGAAAATGTCTTGTTATCAGTAATTCGACCGTATGTGAAGAAAAGGCGTTGGAAAAGGTACCGGAGGATAACTGTTTGCCAAGAATCTTAAAGGGAGGGCACGCAAAATGTCAATTCCGAACGAACAAAGAAGAAGTAGTTGAAATGTTAACTGGTAGTACAATTTTTTTAACTAATTTTAGAGGCGAAGTCTTGAAGGGGAACACGACAACTTTTCTCGAGGGCGCAAAACTAATCCAGCTAACCAACGAAACAATATTCATTGGAAACCAGACGTTCACGAGCAAAACCATCTCACATTTCCAGGCACTTCCGCCAGTTCTAGCAAATGTCACCAATCAAGGACACAAAGTTGGACATCGACTACTTACACGAGCTTAGCATCGAGAACATTAAACGTCTTGGCAGTTTAAAAGGTACACTTGGACTCTACCTCATCTCAGACCTCGTTATCATTATTCTGGTGATCTTAACCTTCGTGGCAATATGGCACATAATGACTAGAAAACTTAGCATACCACCGATTAAGACACTTGAAGAGCAGCCTAACATCGCAGGACTACCGCAGAAGTCGCCTAGATCCTACCATTCGCATTTTGATCTGCGGGACGCAGACCTTTGAAGGGGGAGGAGTTATCACGCGGCATTCCCATGATGCACTTAAAGCATTCCCACGATGCACCTGAAGATCCAGTTACAATCGCACAAATACGTGCCGATGCAGTACACGCGCATCCGGCAGCGCGGCAGCGAGTGCAGCAGCAAGTTAGTCACCGTGGGAATCGCCATGTCAGCAGTCTTAGGGTAGGAGCTAAGCTAGGGCTTTTAGGCGATAAGCTTTAGTTAAGTTTATGTTAGAATTAGTCTTATTTGGAGCTTCGGCTAGCCAACGCGGCCTTTTATTTTTATAATACGCGTTGCGTTCGCGTTAACTTCTATGATAAAGAATTCGCAAAAAGGTACAATAAGGCATGGTGTAATAACCTATGGGTAAATAAGAGATTCGTGAAAATAGGAAAAATTAAAAGAAGTATGCGCTGAATGGCATAAGACATACTGAGAGTCCTCAACAACCTTATGTCTACGGGCCACAATCCATTACCTTGCCACCTCGAATCGAAAATTCATCAAAAATAAACAATATGCAATAAAGCAGGAAACCAAGGCATTACCTACGGGTAATGAAAAGAATCGTAAGAAATGGGAAGAGGAACAAAAAGATGCAGCACAAAGCATAAGCCATCACAAGAGTCCTCAACATTCCAATGTCTACGGGCTGCGATCAATTAACTTGCAACCTCGCTGCAAACAACTTGTAGAGATCCCTTTTGAATACACAAAAGATGCAGTGATCCACAAGAATGAAGTAATCCCAGGAGTATATTTGGCGGAGACCCTGGTACGCCCAACCAATAAAAAAGTTAAAGTTTTCCTACTAAATTATACATAAAAAATGAAAGTTATTAATGTAAATGAAATTAAATATGAATGGGAAAGAATAGAAAATTTTGATACCGATAAACTTGATAGAACGAGGAATATAATAATAAATAGATTGAAAAAGGTAGAAACAGCTATCGAACTGAATCATTGTAATTTAGAGGAAAGAAAGTGAATCTTAGAGATTTGTAGGAATTATAACGACTTATTTTATTTCAAAGGAGACCATCTTACAGTTACAGATACAGCTGACCATGATATTATTGCAGAAGAAAATAAACCTCCTTTATTTGTAAGACCGTATAGACTTCCCGAAAGCCAAAGAAACGAAATCCACAAGCATTTTAATGAAATGTTAGAAGGCAATATTATCCAATCAAGTTCAAGTCCATGGAACTCACCCCTTTTATTAGTTCCTAAAAAGGTAGACTCCGAAGGTCAAAAACGCTGGAGAGTCGTAGTAGATTTTCGCAAGCTTAATGATTTAACAGTTGGCGATGCATACCCCTTACCTAATATTACAGATATATTAGAGCAATTAGGAAAAGATAAATATTTCAGCACACTAGATTTAGCCAAAGGTTTTCATCAAATTCCTGTAAAGGAATCTGATAAATGTAAAAATGCATTTAGTACACCATTCGAACACTACGAATATAACCAATGCCATTTGGGTTGAAAAACGCCCCTGCAACGTTTCAAGGACTCATGACATGAATAACGTACTCATGGCGTTGCAAGGCTTCGTTTTGTTTTGTGTATGTCGACGACATCGTAGTTTATGATTATGACCTAACAGATCATAAAAAAAAATTAACTAAAATATTTGACCGATTGCGTGAACATAACTTTAAGTTACAACCTCACAAATGTTATTTCCTAAAACAAGAACTCACTTATTTAGGTCACATCATTTCAGAAGACGGAATAAAACTAGATCCGGAAAAAATTAAAATAGGGATTAAATCATTTTTAGGATTTGCGGGCTATTATAGAAGATTTATAGAAAACTTTTCAACCATATCGAAACCTCTTACAAAACTGCTAAAAACAGATGTAAAATTTAATTTTGACGCATTTTGTGACGAAGCTTTTCCAAAATTAAGAAATAACCTAATTAACCCTCCATTATTAGCATACCCTGATTTTGATCAAAAAATTATAGTCACGACAGACGCAAGTGACGTAGGATTTGGGGCTGTTTTGTCTCAAGGTATAATAGGTATAGATAAGCCTATTTGCTTTACAAGTAGAACGTTAAATTATTATGAAACACGCTACAGCACCACGGAGAAAGAACTGTTAGCAATTATTTTTCCTGTAAAACAGTTCCGACCTTACATCTGTGGTGCTCTGTTACATCACCACATAGAGTAAATCTCTACATTCTATTTTACCTTTTGTTACATTAATACTTATCTTTTCGTTACATTGTTACATTTCGTTACAATACTTACCTCTCCTGACGTTCATTTTTATCTTAACTTACATTTCACTTACCTTGATTTATCATTAATAACGTATTATATCATTTTAGCAATTATTGAAAATACTTACACTTGTCTATAAAACACTTGTTATAAAAAAACATTTTGAATTGTATTCATTTATTATATTTTCAGAAATTTTGAGATGGGTGACCAAAGGCCATCTCAGTTCTATCGGTCACTTCTTCTACTAGCTGGATCAACAGTTAGTGGCGATTTAATTTACAAATTATGGTTACGCAAGTTGCCAAAAAGTTTAAATATCGCCTTGACCGGGTCCGGACACAGAGAACTAGAGGTACTCTTAAAACTAGCAGACGATTTATGGGAAGTCATGACTGGTAGTGAAATTTCTACCTTGTCTAAAAAGCCAGCTTCCGGCTCAGAAGAAGTAATGGCGATTACCCAACGTTTCGCGGAGACCACGTCCAAAATTTTAGAAAACTTTAATAAGTTGACACTGGAGGTACAAGAACTGAGAAGTGAACGTTCTCGATCACAAAGCTCAAACTTCCAAAGGTACTCCAGACGTCGTTCATCTAGAAGAGAAGTGTCACAACAAAGACCGGCCAACTGGGTTTGTAGGTACCACTACAAATTTGGCAGAGCGGCCAGACGATGCGAACAACCATGCGCGTATGTTCAAACCGCATCCACAACAAACCGCAATACACCAAACACATTAAACTAAGAAACACCATCATTGCAACATCATTGCTAATGATGGGAGTTCTATAACACTAACACGCCGTTTATTCATATTTGACAAGGACAATAACTTAAATTTCTTAATCGACAGTGGCGCTGAAGTTTCCGTATTGCCATTATCCAAATTCAAAATTTATAAAAAATCTGATTTGACACTCCAAGCTGCTAACGGCACAGCAATATCGACTTACGGAAAAAAATTGTTAAACGTAAATTTAAAACTCAGACGAGAATTCCCTTTCACTTTCATATTAGCAGATATTACAAGACCTATCATTGGCGCAGACTTTCTTACCAAATATGGACTTCTAATAGATCTAGAACACAGAAAACTCATTGACAAAATTATCCGTAATAAAATATCCGTAATTATACAAAATTATCCGTCAACGCAATTTCGAGATATTCCGAAACACAATTACCAAAACTATTTACACTCGACGATAAATACACAGTTACTCAAACAATTGCCTTCACTTTTCACAGAACCAGATTACACTGCACCAATCAAACACAAAATAGTACACCACATAGTTACAGAAGGACAGTTACCATTCACACGACCACGACGTTTAGACCTATCAAAATTAAAAATTGCAAAACAAGAATTCGACTTTCTAGTCAAGTCAGGAATTTGTAGACCGTCCGAGTCGAAAACCTCTTCTCCACTACACCTTGTAGCCAACCGCGAAACAAATGACTGGAGACCACGTGGCGACTACAGACGACTGAACGCTATTACTGTACCTGACCGTTACCCTTTGCCACATATACACGACTTTTCCATCAACTTACACAACACAAACTTTTATTAAAAAATTGACCTGGTCAGAGCCTATCACCAGATACCGATGGCTCCTAGCGACATCCACAAAACAGCCATAACAACACCTTTCGGAATGTTCGAATTTCTCCGAATGCCTTTCGGCTTGAGAAATTCAGCACAGACATTCCAAAGATTTATACACGAAGTCTTACAGGGACTAGATTTCATTTTTGTTTATTTAGACGACATACTTATAGCTAGCGAGACCGAAACAGAACACATAAAACACTTAACACAAGTTTTCCAAAGACTTTCAGAATACGGCTTAAACATTAAACCTAACAAATGCACTTTCGGAGCATCAGACATAAACTTCCTCAGTTATAACATTTCTGAACAAGGTATCCGACCTTCAGAAGAACGTACACAGTGCATACGAGACTACACACAACCCACCACAGTCAAACAAATGCAAAAATTCATAGGCATGACAAATTACTACCACCGTTATATCAGTCCCAGACAAACAAGACACTTAGAATACATTGCACAATTCACACATGACATTAAACATATTAAACGTTCAGAAAACACTGTAGCAGATGCACTTTCACGAGCAGAAATAGAAGCTTTTGCCTGCACAGACATCAACCTGAGAACACTACACAAAGAACAGAACACAGACACAGAATTGCAAGATATACTAAATAGCCACAGATACAAGCTCGAACAGATACTCATACCGGTACTCAACATTAAAATTTGGTGCGAACAGAAAAATTCTTTAACACGACCTTACATACCACAGACTTTACGAAAATAAGTATTCGAACAACTACACAACATAGCACATCCTGGTACACAAGCTTCACGGCGACTACTTACACAAAGATATTTCTGGCCGAATATGAATACACACGTTAACAAATGGGCACAAGAATGCGTTAGATGTCAACGCTCAAAAATACACAAGCACACGAAGACAACACCACACAAAATCAGCATACCACACGGCCGTTTCGAACATATCCACGTTGATATAGTCGGTCCTTTGCCAATTTCAAAAGGGTATAGATACCTTCTTACCGTAGTCGACAGGAACACTCGTTGGCCAGAAGCATATCCGCTGAAAGACACTAACACTGACACGATAGTCGACACTCTTCAAAGAAAGTTTATTTCACGTTTTGGAGTTGCATTGAAGGTTACCTCTGATCGAGGAGCACAATTCACTTCCGCGACCTTTAACACATTTCTCAAAAATCTCGGTTGCCAACATATAACTACTTCGGCTTACCACCCACAAGCCAACGGCATGGTAGAGCGTTTCCACCGCCAGTTAAAGGTTTCCCTTATCGAAACAAACAACTAGACAAATTGGTTCACAGAGTTGCCACTAGTTCTTCTGGGCCTTAGATCCTCAGTCAAAGAAGACACCAAAGCGTCGCCAGCTGAGATGGTCTTTGGCCAGCCGCTCAGATTACCGAAACAAATAGTAATTCGCAACAATGAAACATTAAACCCTTCAGAGATGCTTCCAAAAATCAAAAAAGTAGTAAAAAACAAACAATCACACATTTCACACCATAACACAAAATTCCAACAACACGTTCCTAAGGAACTCAACACTTGTAAATTCGTCTTCGTTAGAAACGACACCATACACAGCAAGCTCAAGGAACCCTATGATGGACCTTTCGAAGTAATCAACCGAAACCCAAAATACTTCACAATACTCAAAAATAACACACATACTGCAGTTAGTTTAGACCGTTTAAAACCAGCATCAATTAATACAGACACAACAACTACAACACAATCTAAAAGAAAGGTAAATTTTAACTTACTCAGAAATACAACAAGATTCATTTGAGGAGGGGGAATAATGTAGTGCTCTGTTACATCACCACATAGAGTAAATCTCTACATTCTATTTTACCTTTTGTTACATTAATACTTATCTTTTCGTTACATTGATACTTACCTTTAGTTACATTAATACTTACCTCTCCTGACGTTCATTTTTATCTTAACTTACATTTCACTTACCTTGATTTATCATTAATAACGTATTATAACATTTTAGCAATTATTGAAAATACACTTGTCTATATAACACTTGTTATAAAAAACCATTTTGAATTGAATTATATTTTCAGAAATTTTCATTTTGAAAAGATCAGTTGTAAAATAATTTCAAATAAAACAGTTCTCGAAAGATATTCAAATAAAACATAAAAAATTGTTCATCAAAAAAAAGTACCAATTGTAAAAGTGTATTAAAAGAAATAAAAATTAATAAAAATATATAAACAACGTATAACCATTTTTTGGCGCACCAAACATCTACGGTAAAAAGTTCACGATATACACTGATCACTGAACATGAAAAGCTTGCAGGAAAGAAAAATAAAGTCTTAGTTATGACCCGTCAAATGAAGAATAATAAAGGAAAATATGAAAATATGCAGACAATTATAGAAGAGCCTGAAAGCATAAGGACCAATGAAAAATGTAAAATATTAGAAAACAAAGAGGCAATTTATTCAAATAAAAAAGCAGAGTTAAAAATATTAATATTACCTGTAATAAAATCACTCGAAAAAAAGTTATAGTAAAGAGAATACCAGAATTTATAAAGCCAATAATAGGAAAATAGAAACATATCCTCTAAACAGAAAAATAAAACATAGTTACAACCACATTACAACCACATTCCTTTCGGAAGCATAAAAAACCAAGAAATAGCAAAAAGAGTATTGTTACAAATCAAAAATAAGAATAAACTCATAAAAACTACTGCAATAGCACTCCCAAAGTACACTTCTCAATTCAAAAAACATTTTAAAATTTTAATAAATGAAATATTCTCAGAAGACAACACAACCATTTATTTACATATGAATAAGAGAAAAATTCTAGAAAATACAGAAGAAATACATAAAGTACTAACAGAATATCATAAACCACCTTTCGGAGGACATCCAGGAAAAAATAGAACATTGTAAAAATTAAAAACACATTTTTACTGGCCTACAATTAAACAAGACGTACAAAATTACATTAAAAATGTGAATCTTGTCAGAAAAATAAGTTAATTAAATCTCCAAAAGTGCCGATGAAAATTACAACCACAAGCTCATCACCGTTTGAAGGAGTAGCGTTGGACATAGTTGGTCCACTTCCAGTGTCGTACAAAAATTAAAAATACATTTTAACATTTCAGGATGATTTAACTAAATTCACCGAAGCTATACCTTTGAAAAATGCAGAGGCGACAACAGTTGCCAATGCTTTTGTAGAGCAAATACTTTGCAGATTCGGTTTTCCAGAATCACTTTTAACCGATCAAGGTACAAATTTTCTCAGCGAACTATTTAAAGTATGCAAATTATTAAAAATTAAAAAATTACAAACTACTTCATATCATCCACAAACCAACGGAGTACTTAAACATAGCCACCGTACTTTAGCTGAATATCTTCGGCATTATGTAAATAATGACCCCTTCACTTGGGACGACTGGATACCATATGCAATATTTGTTTTTAATAATACACCACATAGTAGCACTAATTACAGCCCTCACGAATTACTTTACGGATTTCCCGCCAAAATTCCTTCTAATTTGCAAAACGCACACGCTTAAATTACCAAACAAACAAAACCAATGCTTTGTTTTTAGTTGTCAAGTGTTTCTAGCTACAACGTCGGCGGCAACAAAAGCAAGACATTGCATTGTTGGGTGCATCGGCATCAGCATAATGCCGTTCATTTACCTACCCTAGCATGCAAAGTGTGCGTGATCGCGTACCGCTAAGGGGAAAGTAAAATGAGTTTTTACATATTGACAAGGCATATTTTGAATTATTTATTGGCAATAATTTCCACTTATTGGAAATTATTGGAAATCTTTGGGAATTAAGAACGTCATTGGAAAGTGAGAACTTTCCTTTATAAACCTCGCGGTCGACCAGAAGAAACAGACAGAGTTATACTAGAGTCAACTTACTAAGGTCGTAGCCTTTCCTTAATAAGAACTTAAAAAACATTTAAATAAAAGTCTCTAGCAGTAAAACGTTAGTTTTCAAAAACAAAATATCAGTCGTTTTACTCAGCTCTCCGTCCTTTCGTCTCCCTTCTCCTTGCAGAAAGCACGAAGACCCCGGACGTTAAACTCAACAAATCCAAGAAATCAACTTTTCTTTTTAAGAACTGACTTTTCTTCCATTTATGGATGATGAAGATGACTTCAGTTTCTCTATGCCTTCATTTTTATCCTTGGAGGGAATAATAATGTCGCCCATATATATGACAACGGTTCCATCCTGAATCAATCTTCTTAGAACCGCAAATATATATCTCGAAAACACTACTGGTGAATTGCATTTACCAAATGGTACGAAAAGAAATTCGAATTAGCCATTATGTCACGAAAGAGGTGTACTTCCGCGAACCAGATTCTACCGGAACATGGAAGAAACCATTTGATAAATCTAGGTTTGAGAATACGTTCGACCACACCCAAAAAATATTTAGGATAAAATTACAAATAAAATCTTTGTAGAAATACAAACAGAGGCTATTCGTAGGATGTACAAATGGTTTGTACATAGTACAAACGTTTGTAGTGTTGGTCGCATGAAAAAAAATTTTTGAATTCGTAACTTTGTACATTCTACAAACGCTAGTTTTAAAAATCTATAATATATAAATTTGTGAACTGAACGAACATTGTTTGATAATATACAAAGCGGTGACAGCAGCGTTCGTATCTTTGTAGATGAAAAGAATGGGTTTGTAAAATATTCAAATATTTCTTTGTACAATGTACAAACGGTCATTTGTATTCTTCACAAAGTCGTTCGTAGGCTGAAAAGAACAAACAGCTTTGTAGAATATAATAATTGTTTTGTACATAGTACGAAGTTTTTTTTGGTGCACTGCAACCTCTCAAGAACATCGTCGATTAAAACCATTTTTAAATTATCTCGTACAATCTTTTCATTTAACTTCCTTGGCAGCCCTGCACTGAAACGTCAAAAAGCAAGTGATTGCTCGGTCCGGCAAATTAATAATATTGCAAGCAGTAATTAACTAACTAAAATTGTGTTGCAACTGAATTATTTAGTCTGATAATTGATTAAAACAAAGTTTTTATCAACGATACAGTGTAATACATAGCCCTACTTTTGTTTATGGCTACACAAAAAAGAAGTTTTCAACAGACATCACCGGATATCTCTGGCGAGAATACTCCAAAAAACTTTCAACAAACAATTCAATGTCTGCAACCAGCTCTGCTTCTGCTCCTGTCGGTGCTGGTTCTTTTGCCGTCGTACTTCTGCTGCTATGACCACCGTTGATAATTCTACGCTCGCTACTGCTACTGTAATTGCAACTGCTGACTACTTTTCTTGGGCACACCTAAGCAGTGTACTGGACGCAAAACTAGCAAATGTTGTCAAAAAAGATGACTTGACATGTATTTCAAACAAGATTCATGATCTGCGATGTCAAAATAATCGCCTCCAGCAGGAATTGCATACAATGAAAAGTCGGCTGGAATAAATTGATAAGGCAAGTAGACGTAATAACATCGTTGCTAGTGGTCTTGAAAGTAAATTTGTGCAACAGGCCTTTAAAAAAATTTGAGGACATCTGTGCTTCCAGCTTGAAAGTTGATGCCAATGTGGTTGAGGCCCGCAAAATTGCATCTGGGAAATCGTTCATCTTCTCGCTGAACTCAGCTAAAGAAGTAAACGACGTTCTGCATGACAGAAAAAATCTTTCTGGTTCAAATATTTACATCGATAAAGACTACACAATATATAAACCTACCAAGATGTATATCTTGAGACAAGTTGGCAACAAGGTAAAGAGCGCTGACAAAGCGATGAAAGTACGCTATGGTCATAGTCGTGTTTTTATTGAAGACAAACCGTTTCCCTGCGCCGATGAAAAAATTATTGCTGCGAACAAAACTGATGCTGAATTTCTGCGAAAGCTGCTGTCTAAGGTTAACTTCTCGTGTAATATTTAAGATAAAGTTGTTCATCAACACAAAACCGTTCCTGCTGAGGTCATCGCCACTGCATCAAGTTCCAATTAGCAACTAGAAGTGTGTCGATTGATGTCCTATAATGTAGCAAATCTTAACAGTAAGCTTCATTTTGGCAATTTCTTCTCATTTATAAATAATTTTGACATTTTCTTTCTTTTTGAAATACATGTACTTCGTGATAAACGCATAAACTTCTGTAGCTTTTTTAAAAATTACGTACTCTATTGAATAGATGCAAAAAAAAACCATTCATATGGTCGCGCCATTGGTTGTTTGTTCGGTTTTAGAAAATCAAACCAAAATAAATACGCATTGAAATTTTGCAAATTCTCAAACATAGTTACGCTTTCTGCCAAGTTTGGTGACGTTTCTTTTCACTTCATTCCATGTTATCTAAACTGCACAAATTGGTCTCATGACTTCCAACTACTTGAACATTTCATGTAAAGCACGAATTTGTTATCTTTTTGCATTGTGGGTGATTTAAATGCTCAGGTCTCTTCTGCAAAGCTTATTGATGAAAATTTATTAATTGATTCTCCTTTGATCTCCCAATCTCGCAAAGCAAAAGATACAACATTGGATAATAAAGGCAAAAAATTGTTAGCTCTCCTTGAAAACATTGGTGGTGGAATAGTAAACGGAAGAATAGCAAGTGACTCTCAAGGTGAAAATACATTTTGTGGTGTCATAGGAAGTTCGATGATCGATTATTGTATTTGTACACTTGATGTCTTAAAATTATTGTCTAAATTCCAAATTCTTTGCAAACCGTTCTCTGAGCATATGCCATTAGATATATCGATTTATATCGATTTATCGAGATTTATCAATCAACAAAATTTTTACAAAATAACTTTCTCTTATAGAAAAAATTCCTTGGTTTCCTTAATAGGCTGATAGGTACTCAGAATCTCTTAAATCTCTGTCTGGTGTTCAATATGTAAACTCTTCTTACAGATTCAAGAAAAAGTTAATATTTGCACTGAAAAAATTCGCACTGCTTCTGAAAAAAATGTCGTTAAAAAAGTTTTGACGCCAAAGAAGTTATGGTTTGATTCCATAAGAATTTTCGTAAACGTATGCTCAAAAAATGAAACCGTTACCGTAACACAAATACTGCTAGTAACAGAAAGGCATATGTTAGGTTAGGTTAGGTTAAACCGGATGCCTTCGTGAAGGCTCACATAGACCAATTCAGGTCCTTAGTAGTACCGGTAGCGAACAAAAGGAACCTTTGTGTTTGTTTTTAAAAGTCTTTAAAGATTTGCGTTGAGTTCGCAAACCTTAGGAGGGATTCAAGAGACACAATGGCTACATCTTTAAGCGACGGGAATGTCGATGAGCCTAGGTATTTTAGTCTCGATCTAAGTAGGGCGGGGCATGTGCATAGCAGGTGCTCCAGGGTCTCCACTGTGCCCGGTTCCTTGCACTTGCTGCAGTTGTCATCCGTGGTGATGCCCAGCTTCCTCGCGTGGGCTGCCGTCATGCAGTGACCAGTGAGCATGCCCACTAGTGTCCTGCAATCTTTGCGCGGGCGTGCCAAGATGAACAGAGTTAGTTTTTCGCATTGCACATGATTTTCGAGATTTTGCACGATGTCGTATCTCTCCATCTACGATTCACTGCTAATGTGGCTCTTCTTTCGAGGTTCCTGTACAACTCTTGTAGCGGAGTAAGTACATGTTCTGCGAGTTCTGATTCCAGCCCGGCGCCTTCCTTTGCTAAACCATCTGCCATCTCGTTTCCCTCAATGCCCTGGTGGCTAGGGACCCAGTAGATGCGCACTCTTTTCGAAGCGCATAGTGCATCTAGTTCATCTCTGCCAGCCAAGATACTTTTGGACTTGATGCCAGCGGAGCGCATGGATTTGATCGCCGCTTGACTGTCAACGAAAATGTTGATGTTAGAGTGTTGTGTGTCCATGCTGAGGGCTATCTCAGCAGCCTTCCTTATGGCAAATACTTCCGCCTGGAAGATACTGCAGTGGTTCGGCAGTTTATATGGCTGCCTTATATTAGGCTCTGCGCAATACACAGACGCACCTACCCCCGTAGGCATTTTGGAGCCGTCGGTAAATATGTTGACCGCCTGCTGTGCTTGTTCTATACCTTTGCACCAGTCATTTGGTCCCAGAAGAGTTCGTACTTTGGAATTGACTATCGTGCGAGGCACCATGTAGTCCGTGCTACTAGGTAGATCCTTTCCGATTGTACAATGTCCAAAATTTTGGATGTGCATGTTGCCTGCTGCCGTAAGGCGTTGTGCCGTTTTTCCGGCTATTAGTTTTGCGTGTATGTCCAGGGGGTCCATATTTAGAATGGTTTCAAGCGCTTTAAATGGAGTTGACTTCAGTGCCCCCGTGATGCATAGCGCTGCCTGCCGTTGAGTTTTCTCCAAGTACCTGAGGAATGTTGATTTGTTCACAGCCGGCCACCACACAATAATCCCATAGAGTAGAATAGGATGCACTACCGTTGCATAGATCCAGTGCATCAGAAGGGTTGAGAGACCCCAAGTACTGCCTAGCATCTTTTTGGATGTGTATAGTGCAATGGTGGATTTCTTCACCCTTTATTCCACGTTGGTTTTCCATGACAGCTTGCTGTCCAGGACGACTCCTAGATATTTTGTGTGAGTTTTCGGTATGAGACGTATATCGTTCAATTTCGGTGGTATCCACTGTAGTATCTTGTACCTTTTCGTGAACAGAACCAGATCCGTTTTCTCTGCATTAATACTAAGACCGACTGAATTTGACCATCAAAGTACATCTTTGAGTGTGCTCTCCATTATGGAGCTTACTGTTGATAGACATTTCCCTACTATAATTATGCTTATGTCGTCTGCATAGGCAGTTATCCTCGGGGCTCTACCTGCGAATATTTTGAGTAGTTCATTAACTACAAGATTCCATAGTAGTGGCGAGAGGACCCCTCCCTGGGATGTCCCACTACGAGCTTCCCTTACCATGGATTTAGTGCCCCACTCAGCCCGCACCTTTCTGCAGCTTAGAAACTTGTCTAACCATAGGTTTATTGCTGGTGGTGCCTCTATTGCACGTAATCCACTAAGGATTGCGGTAGTGGATACATTATTGAATGCACCTGAGATGTCTAGAAACGCTTCGAGTGCGTATTCCTTGTGGTGGAGGGCTTTTTCTAGGGTTACTACTAGGGAATGTAGTGCCGTTTCAACCGATTCCCCTTTCGTGTATGCGTGCTGGTTGGTTGATAACTGGATTGAATTGTTTCTTAGGTGCAAGTCAATCAGTTTCTCGAGCGTTTTGAGTACAAAGGAGGTCAGACTTATTGGCCTGTAGTCTCTCGGACAAGGATGGCTGCTCTTACCTGCCTTCGATAAGAATACAACCCTCGCTGTCCTCCAAGCCACAGGTACATAGTTTTAGCCTGATGCATCCGTTAAATATATTCTTCAGCTATGGGACGACTCGCGATTCAGCCGTTTGCAACATGGCAGGAATTATACCGTCTGGTCCCGGAGATTTGTATCCCGAGAACAAGTTTATAGCCCATACGGTTCCGTCCGACGTTATTCAAGTCGTGTGGAACTTACCATAAAATTCATAAATATTATCCTTCCTTAGGTACTAAAACACCTTCTATTTTTTTTTAATAATATTTTAACTACTTCAACGTTTCCGTTAGCCTGGAAAGTAGCTAGAGTTGTTCCTGTACCCAAGACTGGCTCGTCTCACTCATTGGATAACCTCAGACCGATAAGTATATTGTTATATCTGTCCAAAGTTGTCGAAAACCTTATAAAAAATGAAGTTATGGAGTATACGAATCGTATGAGCCTTGTCGCTGTCAGTCTGGGTTTAGGAACAACCACTCTATCGCTACGCTGCTACTTGGTCAAACGGATACTATTCGAGAAAATATAAATTTAAATAAAATAAGCGTGCTCGTCTCCTTGGACCTATCAAAAGCGTTTGATAGGATCGATCATTACAACCTTATTAAAAAAAAACAATTTGAATTTAAATTTTCCAATTCTTCGTGCATGCTTTTGTCATCCTATTTGAGTAGTCGTCAACAATATGTCTCTTATAATGGATGTGAGTTTAGTCTACTAAGTATTGTTTTTGGAGTCCCACAGGGCTCTGTGCTCGGTCCACTTTTGTTTATGTTATATTTCAATGATTTAGTTGGAGTCCTCAATGCTGGTACATGTAAACCATTCATTTACGCTGATGATATTCAACTATTGTTCTCAAATGATGCTCAGTTTTTCGATGTCTTAGAACCCACTGTAAACTATAAACGTACTCTGGCAACTCTGTTCTCTTGCTACGACATATTTATTTTGTGTCCGAGTTTAAGTTCCTGTAATTAATTATAAACCTATTAAATTAAACCAAATCGTTGTAAAAACTATTAAGTTACGGATTCTTAGCAGCCTTCGCATAAAAGTTACTGCATTGCTGTTCATTTTATCATCTACTTGCTTGGTTTTATTTCTGCGTGCAATTAACCCTACTTTTGCAGCCATTATGGTCACCTGCTGCTTTATTTGCAAGTCAGAGTGGGACACTTTTGGAGCTTTTATCTCCTGTATTGGCTGTTCGGAACTCTTCCATGCAAAGTGCGCTGGGCTGCCCTCCAAATTTGGTGATACTCTGTCTAGCTCTATGACATATGGATTAGAGTGGCGCTGCTCAGGATGTCGCAATGTGTCGGCAAGCACGCTAATCGCTTCACTGTCTACCTTGAAGAAGTCAACAGATATGATTGCTGAGGAAGTAGCGCGCCTTCCGAATATGGTGTCACTCCACGCTGAACACTGCAGCAAACCATACGCTAACTCTATACCTGCTACTAGATCTGTCAACTCTACTCAACCGGGTAAGAAGGCCACTAGAGCTAACCCAAAACCTAGAAAGGGTACTCCCGCTCGATCTGATAAAGATGCCAATGCTACCAATGTCAATGATATTGGGACCAGTCCATCTTCTCAGCCTGCGGTAATCGATCAATCTACTAATGCGAACTCATTTGTCTCTTCAGTCGCCGCCGCCTCAGCCATGGTAAACAGATCTACACATGATGTTGGTAGCATTTCAGTACCTGACTTATCGCTTACCTTGCCACCCTCCATTCATCTAATTATTCCTGAGAATTCTGCCAGTACCACACAGTTATCCTCGTTATCCTCATCGTCATCTCCAGCTATAACTCATTCTAACCTTCAAACTGAGCTGAGTCAATCATTATCCACGACACACTCTGCTGAATCTTCAGCTACTACCGCCCCGTTCAATGGATTTCCACCTACATCACCGACCTCTGATCTTATTGTGGTGCAAAAGAAAAAGTGGAAAGTAGTATTTTTGTCTCGCCTATTGGGAACCACTACTGCTGACGCAGTCTTCACATTCATCTCTAATAAACTACAGCATTCAGCATCTTCAATCAAGTGCTATAAACTTAACCCACATTTACAAAAAGTTATCTCATCCTTCAAGATCTACACTCCTGTTGAATTTTTTGATACTCTCATCTCTAAAGCATTCTGGCCTGAAGGGATTGTAGTTCACGAATTCGTTTCTCGTGAGAAAGCTGGTGAAGCCCTTCCAAAAAACTAAGAAATACTGTACCTTATACTCGTAACTTACATTCTTGCCAAGTTTCGCCATACTCGAGCACCAGCAGTCACTCTTTACAGCCTCAACAAGTAGAAATAGCTGAGCCTACACTGATTAACTACGATAACCTGGAGGCATCGGATCTGACACATCTTCAAAACAACGAGTTTTCTCTGTATTTTCATAATGCTGGTGGACTTCGGACCAAGACTAATAGTCTTTTCTCTGCAGCCGCAGCTCATGATTATGACGTTATAGCCATAGTCGAAACTTGGCTGACTTCTCATTTTCTGTCATCGGAGTTGTTTGATACCAACTACGACGTGTTCCGCAGGGATCGTGAGCTCTCTGCCAACATCACAAGAGGCGGTGGCGTGTTATTTGCTGTCTCTTCGGTATATGCGAGCAGGGAAATTAAACTTCCTCATCCAAGTGTCGAACAACTTTGCGTTGCTGTAAATTTCAACGGAGTCACACCGAACGTTTCGAGTAATAGCGAGATGGTTTTTATTCTAAGCTACATTCCACCTAATACTTGCATAGACATATTTAATATTCATATTTCTAATATTAACTCTATTATCAATTCATTGAATCCGATTCAAACTCCATGCGTGCTCGGCGATTTCAACAGGGGAAACATTGAGTGGAAATTTAGTTTATATGATAAAATCTTAATGCCTTTTAATATTTGTAATGAAATTGAGTCTTTATTATGTGATTCTCTTTACTCTCTAGATTTGTTTCAAATTAATTCTATAAAAAATTATATTAACAAAATACTTGACTTAATTTTTGTTACTAACGATTTTAAATTCAATGTTTCTCAGTGTGATTTGCCGCTCACTAACGAATCGGTTCATCACAAAGCAATTTTAATGACTTTTAGTTTTTACACCTTTTTAAGTCCATCAACTTCAGATACAATTTTACAGTTCAATTTTAAAAAGTCAAATTATTCTGGTCTTAATGATTTCTTTAACTCCATTAGTTGGGATATTGTTTTTGGTGATCGAGATCTGCATAATATGTACTATGTTTTCCAAAAGGCTCTTCATGAGGCATTTCATTTATTTGTACCCCTAAAAAATTTTAAACTAAACTCTAATTTGCCGTGGTATAATCGTCGTTTACTTAATCTCAAAAATTTGAGAAACAAGGCTCATAAGAAGTTCAAACAAACAAAATCTGAACATGATAAGAATCTATTTTATCTCCGTAGAAGAGAGTTCGACTTTCTCTCTAATTTCTTGTATAAGAATTACTTATTCACTGTTGAAAGCAACATCAAATTAAATGCAAAAAATTTTTGGTCGTTTTATAACTTAAAAAGAAATACTAACGGTTTTCCGAAGTCGATGGAATTAGACGGTATAATAGCTAGTAACCAGCAAGAAATTTGTGACTTGTTTGCAGATTTTTTCGGTTCCGTTTTTAACTCGCAGAGCCATTCAATTTTAGCAGAGCAATTTTCCAACTTGCAACAAATAGTGAATATAGGCAACTTGGTACTAACCGAATCAGAAGTTTATGAAACCGTCGCTGGTCTTGACCCTAGCAAGGGTGCAGGTTCCGACTTGATTCCTCCTTTGCTTTTTAAGCTATGCGCCAGTTCGTTATCGAAACCACTTACAATTATATTTAATAAGTCTCTTTCTAGTGGAATCTTCTTGGACAACTGGAAGTTTGCATTTATTTCGCCTATCTTTAAATCCGGTCCTAAATTTCGTATAAACAACTATAGACCTATTGTTAAACAGTCGGTGATTCCAAAGATTTTAGATAAATTAGTAAGTAAAAAACTTTTTGATGAGGTCAAAAATTTTATCATCCCCCAACAGCATGGTTTTTTTGCAGGCAGGTCCACCGCAACCAATCTGACCCTGTTTGCGAATTTTTGTGTAAAGGAGGTCGAAAAAGGGCAACAAGTCGATGTCCTCTACACAGATTTTGTGAAAGCATTTGACACTCTACCTCTCAACTTGCTTCTGTATAAGCTTGAAAAACTTGGTTGCCACTCTAGCTTTCTAAAATGGTTGGAATCATACTTGCATAATAGATTGCTCACGGTTAAAATCAATAACTGTTATTCGAAAACTATATATGCAGCGTCAGGGGTTCCTCAAGGCAGCCACCTTGGGCCTCTGCTATTTTTTTTTTTTTTTTTTTTTTTTTTATTTATTTAGATTGAGTCTATGAATCATAAATTCTTACAGACTAGAAATAAGTACAATTTTAATAAATTCAATTAAACTGGCTAACAATGTTAAAAGAATTACATATAAAATCAATTGGCAAAACTAGAAAATAAGTTACAATAACAACACTTAGCTATAAGATAGAATGAAGAAAGCTTTTTAAACAATCTTTAGGCAAAGAAAAGTCAATACTAAACTTCATGGACAAGTCATTATATAATATAAGGGCTCTTGTTATGGGCTCATTTAAGGCATAATTTGTACGATGTTGTTTAATAAAAAAGATTTTAAAATATCGCAACTGCCTAGACGGGATATTGAAATCAATTAATTGTAATAATAAAGGACTATCAATTTTACCAGATACAATATCATGGATATATAAAAGTGAATGAAGTTTTCTTCGAGTTTCAAGAGATTTAATACCAATTAATAAGCAACGCACATGATAAGGTGGGAGGTTCATAGTTGTATAAAGTGGTTTTAACATTGATCTAGTAGCGGATTTCTGAACACGTTCCAATCTTAGAGTATGAACAGCATAAACAGGATTCCAAATTATGGAAGCGTATTCAAGCCTAGATCTGACAATGGAATTAAATAACACTTTAAGAGTGTGCGGGTCGCGAAAATCAGTACAGTTTCTACGAATGAAAGCAAGAAGTGAGTATGCTTTAGGTAACAGAAAGTTTAAGTGCTCAATAAATAAAAACTTATAATCAAAAACTACACCCAAGTCTCGGATTAAATTTACTTTCTCTAGTGGGCATCCACCCAGAGAATACGTTGACATTATGGGTAATAATGATTTACTAAATGTAGCATGCGCACATTTATTGATATTAAGAGGAAGGCCATTGCGAACACTCCAATCCAAGACATTATTGAGATCGGATTGGAGTGAAGTGATATCATCATGAGTAGCTATTTTAGAGAAAAGCTTCAAATCATCTGCATAAAGCAGAAATTGTGAGTTACGGAAGCACTTATTAATATCATTGATAAATAATATGAAGAGAAGAGGGCCAAGAACACTACCTTGTGGCACACCAGATGACGCCAGGAAACTATATGAATGCACATTATTTATGGAAACAGAACACTTCCTAGAGACTAAGTAAGATTCAAACCATTTTAGTATGGCCGAGTGAAATCCCATTTTAGCTAGTTTTCTGATAAGCAGTAAATGAGGCACTTTGTCAAATGCCTTCGAAAAGTCAGTGTAAACCACATCTACTTGGCAGCCCAGCTCAAATGATGAAACGCAGTAATGAGAAAAAGTTGACAAATTAGTCACAGCTGATCTACCCATCACAAAACCATGTTGCTCTGTGCATATTTGATGCTTGAGTAAGAAGTAAAGTTTAGATTTTATTAAAGATTCAAAAATTTTTGAGACATTGGAAAGCTTTGAGATAGGGCGATAATTCGAAACATTATCTTTGGCACCACTCTTAAAAATTGGTGTAATTGAGGCAATCTTCCAACAATCAATAAAATTGCCACTAAATAATGAATTATTAAAAATTAAACACAGAGGCTTAGAGAAAGCACAAGAACAATTTTTTAACAGAATAGAGGAAAAACCATCCACATCGGACTTAAAAGAGGATTTTAATAAGGATAGAGCTTTAGAAACTTCTGCATCACATAACGACAGAGAACCCAGGTCAATGAATTCAGTAACGTCATCAAGATTGGTGGAGTATAGTGACATACAATCATGTTCAAAATTAGATTTAAAATAATCCGCAAATAGATCAACAGTATCCGAAGTTAAATGAGAACGTTTATTGTTATAGAGCATTGAAGTGGGGATATTTGATCCATCTTTTTTAGACTTAATAAAATTCCAAAATGAATTAGGATTGGAGATTATTTTAGTTTCAATGTTAAGAATGTACTGTTTATACAAAAATTTGTTCAAAAAGTTAAATTCTCTTACATAATGTGAGTGTTTAAGTTGATGATCTGAGTTATTAGTTACTTTAAATAAATTAAAGAATTTGTTCCGTAAATTTTTTAGTTTTTTTAGGCCTGGAGTGTACCAGGGCAGCTTATACTTCTTTCGGGAAACTCGTGGTATATTATCATTGCAGATATTATGGACTATAGATTTAAATATGTCATAGCACATTGCGGTACTTTTTCCAAAAAACAGGCTATCCCAATCACAAACATTCAAGAGAGATGATATAGTATTAAAATTACAATTATTATAGTTGAAATAATAGTTATCTTGTACACAAGGCAGAAATTCATAAAACTCAAATTCAAGAATGAGAGGCAGATGATGAACAGTTACTGGTGAAAATGGAGATAGGCATTCATATAAATTGAATTTTATATTTCTTGAAACAAAAATTAAATCTAAGATCTTATTAATTTTATTCATAAACGCGTTAACTTGCAACAGGTCAATACTCAGGAAACTGTCTATTAAATTGATTTCAAATGCCTTATTTATATTCGATGGTATTAACTCACGATCAAGATGCAACCACACTATATCACTGAGATTGAAGTCACCTAAAACATCCAAGTGACTATCCGCCATTAGAGAGGTATGTAAAGCGAGAACATTATCCACATGAGAGGTATATAAAGCATCGGAGCTATTAGGTGGTACATAGGAGACACATACAAAGAGAGATCCATTGGAACCTTCCATCGAAACACAAAGTTGATCCAGTAAAGAGTCAGCATTCCATAGATTATAAATATTTGGTCGAAGCTTATGTTTCACTGCGATAAGGACCCCACCACCACGAGAGAGGCCAGTCTTATTCGCATCTCTATCCTTGCGGAAAACTTGGTAAAAATTAGAGTTAA
The DNA here is from genome assembly GCA_963920525.1 of Dichetophora obliterata. NCBI lineage: Eukaryota > Metazoa > Arthropoda > Insecta > Diptera > Sciomyzidae > Dichetophora > Dichetophora obliterata. The sequence continues at coordinate 132,437,239 of OY986435.1, forward strand.
TAAATTCAGCATCATGGAAGTCCGAGTTTAGCCACGTTTCAGTAAACACTATGATGTCAAAATCACTATGTGATGTAGTGTTAAAGATAGAAGATCCTTTGGTTCTCATTCCAGACATATTTTGGAAATAAAGAAGGAGATTAGGCTTTGCATTAGATAGAACTTGACTTGGTACTAGTTCAACAGGTCTGTTATTCCCACACTTAGAAAATTTTTAAAAGGGCGAACGCGGACATTTTTAGGCCACAAAGAAGGCTTTGTTATTTCGTTGATGAGGTGCTCGGAAATACCAAATTTGAAACTTATGCTTTGTAAACTCTCAACAGCAACACCTCGTTTGACAAGCTTATAGCAGCATACATGATCGCGAGCAATTGACGCATGTTTAACCACATATGCTATAATATTCTCTTCGGTGACATTAGACTTGAACGCTGAGAGATGTAAGAATTTTTTGCCAACTACGATATCCAATTCATTATTGTCATTGGCCCCCACAAATCCAGATTGATCGGAAGTAGGAACAATAGTTGCATTTGACATAGCGGTTGCATCATAAATGTTGGCGTTGCTTCCAACGCACGCAGAACCATGAGAGACAACTTCAGCATACGACAGGTTTATTGCATCAACACTGGCAGGAACTTGAGTGGCAGGATCAGCAGTAGAGCGCATATCAGTATTTGGATTTAGAGATGGAGAAAGCATAGCACTAGGCAGAACAGTAGCAGCAGAAGAGAGAGTAGCACCATGAACAGATATATCAGGAACAGAAGGCGGTACATTAGGGCTAGGTACTAGACCACTAGCATTAGCATCAGCAACATCAGCAGTTTGTTTAGCTTTCGATTTAGCTCTAGTTGGCTTTTTAGACAATTGCAAGGATTCACCAGTACTAACCTTAGTGGCGGAAATGGCATTGTCGTACATCTTATTACAATGCTCCGCATGTTCAGACACTATTTTCTGCAGACGGGCTACGTCTTCAACGATGCCAACCGACGATTTCATCAGCTCTGCCAACATTGTAATCAGAGTGCTTGTTGAAAACTTGCGACAGTCTTTGCATAGCCATTGAAGTCCAACACTAGAAGAACCAGATAGCGCATCACCAATTCTTGCAGACAGTCCAGCACATTTGGCGTGAAAAATCTTAGAACAACCAGCGCACGAGATGAAAACACCCACTGTGTCCCACTCTGACTTGCAGATTTCACAAGCAGAACTCATTTTGTAACATAAAGTGAGGTTATGTTAGCAAACGAAAACAAATTTGATAAATTAAGCCAAATCCAGATTGAAATCAAATCACTGTTATTTATTCAAGCAACACAATAAAGCGTTCAGATTATTTAAAGGATTAAATCATTAATTCAAAGCAATTTGCAGATAATTTCAAAATAGAGCAGCAAGAGAAGTAAAAACAAGTGAATTTTTAATCCACACTAATGATATCAACTATAATCTTCACTCATGTAAAACCTTGTTGTATGCTGATGACTTAAAAATGTTCAAGTCTATAAGTAATGTATCTGATTGCGCTAGTTTCCAAAATGATATAAATTCTCTTCTTCGATGGTGCAATATAAATGGGATGAGCCTCAATTTCTCTAAGTGCAAAATTTTTACATGCTCGCGTAAAGTGAGCACTTTAATTAATGATTATTGTTATGGTAATAATGGTGTTTTTGATCGTGTCGATGTTATTAGAGATCTAGGCATATATTTTGATTCTAAGTTAACTTTCAACCTTCATAGAGAATATATTGTTTCTAAAGCAAATTCTCAATTTGGGTTCTTAAAACGAAACTCCAGAGAATTTAAAGACCTATTAACATTAAAAACACTTTTTCTAAGCTTAGTGAGATCCCATCTGGAATATGTAAGTCTTGTATGGAATCCTTTCTACGATAACCAAATAAACCGCATTGAAAGAATTCAAAAGCAATTTACAAGATTTGCTCTTCGTCGTTTGTTCTCTTGGGAAACTATGCCTGACTACACTACGCGTTGCAAACTCTTAAACAAAGAAAGTCTTCAACTGAGAAGGCAAGCTCATAGCATTCTGTTCGTTAAGGACATTCTGGATAGCAAAATTGACTGTGATGAGTTGTTGTCGCTCATTCCATTTTACGCTCCTTCAAGATTGCTCCGAGAAAGAAGCCTATTTTACATTAACTTTCACCGGACTAATTACGGTAGCAATGAGCCTTTATCCAAATGTCTTTATTTTTGCAATCAAGCTGGTGATCATTTAGATTTCAGTTCTCCTAGAGATGCCTTTAAGCGTGATGTCTTTAAATATGTAAATTTAATTTAATTCACATTGACTTAATTTAAAAAAATTTCTTTATGAATTCCTCTGACTGACCTAAATAATTGTGTAATTAATGTTGGAAAAGCTTTGGGAGTAAACCTAACAGAATATGATATTAATCATTGCTGCTTTATTAACAACAAAAAATCGCTCCTAGTAAAATTTAACTCAGTGTATAAAAGGGATGCGCTTATGAGAAGTTACTTCAAAAATCGCAACCTTAAGTTGGATGATGTAATGGAGACTGATATTCAGTCAAGGCTTTATTTGAATGACCACCTTACACCGGATACTAGCAAGCTTAACTTTTTTTGCCGGAACTTACGTAAGGTTAAGAAAATTATCAGATTCAGGTTGATGAACTCGGATAGGCCTAGAGTTAGGATTCTTTTGAGTGACAACATGGAGAGGGTTTTTACTTTATCGGAATGCATAGCGCACTTTGATGACCATGCTCCTAACATCAATCAATTATAAGATTGATTGTTGTTGGGAGTATGATCATCGTGGTGCGATGTGAGTTCTGGCAGAGTGAACGTTTTCTCCGTGTTGTTGTTCAGGAGGGTTTTGGCATTGGGTTTGTCGGGGTTCATCGGTCTGAGTCTGATAATTTAACTTATAATTTTATAAACTCATAATCGCTACCTTAAATAGTTTTGAATTAATTATTTATTTCCTCTTTAACTTTGTTTTGCTACTCATATTTGCTATGTATAATTAATAATTTTAAATTGTCATTACTTTACAATATTTTAAATTTCTTTATATTTGCACTGTTATTTATGTACATGCTTTAGATGGTTATTAATTCACATTACTTTAAATTGTGTAAATTACATCCATTGCTTTTCTATACTTTCTAACCGACTGTTAACATTAATGTTACTTTTGAATTTTGAAATTAAATCGAAGTTGTAAATTTGAATTGAATTGAATTCTTTGTTTGACATTGTAATTGAACAATAAATTTTTTTTTTTTTCCTATTAACTTAATTATTTCTGTATTCTTACTGTATCACAGTATTACAGCATTCATTAACAGTAACACTAAATATAAGTATTTTATTAATAGTTAATTTACTTATCTTTCTTCATTTCTAAAACATGTTCCCAATAATTATAAGCTTAGTTTTTCTCAGGACATCCTCTTTTCCTTTTAATGTCAATTAACTATAATCTTGGACCTGTTGTTAGCGACAATTCACAGCTGCGTTTAAGCTTATTAAGTAGAAAACAAAATTTGAACATTGGACATATAAATGCACAAAGTTTGAGACCCTCTGTCCGTTCGTCTAAATTTAATGAAATAAGAAATGTTTTGAAGGACTCATGCTTAGATGTGTTTGGAGTATCTGAAACTTGGCTAAAACCCTATATTTCGAATACAGCTGTTAAGATTCCAGGGTTTAACTTTTTCAGAAATGATCGCTTGAACATGAGAGGTGGTGGTGTTGGAATATATGTAGCTAATAATATTAAAACTAGAATCATACATGAGATTTCAGTTAGTGGAACTATTGAGGGTATTTTTGTTGAAATTAACTTAAGGTGTGCACGTATTCTTGTTGGCTGCATATATCTACCACACGGCAATTTTTCAAATCTAAGAGACATCCTGTGTGATTTATGCTGCAGATACGAAAATATTATTTGCATGGGTGATTTTAATTGTAACCTTTTTAATTCCTCTGCAGTAAGTACAATGAGAGAGGTGCTTTCCTGTGCAAACTTGTCTTATGCTCACAATAACCTACCAACACATTTTGATTACCATTGGAATTCAGTATCGCTTATTGACTTCTTTTTACTAAATGACATTAGCAAGCTTAAGTACTCTGGTCAATTTCAATGTCCTAATATATCGCGGCATGCTTTTATCTACATAAGCGTTGATTTCCTTGCCGAAAACAAACAAAGATTTATTGAATATCGTGATTATAATGCTATAAATTTCCAACAACTAGAACGTCGAATAAATAATACTATCTTGAACTACATTTTTGAAACAAATAGCGTAAATGAGCAACTGCAATGCCTTAATGACGTAATATCTGACTCTTTTTCTATGGTACCTATCCGTAAAAAAACTCTGAAAACCGGAGATATGGACCCCTTCATGAAAAGACCTGATGTAGTCTATGCTATTAGTTTGCGTGATTTGGCTTATAAATCTTTTATTGAAAATAACTGCGAAAGTAACTGGAAGATTTTTTCAAAATATAGGAACAAAGCGAAGTCTATAATTCGTAAAGCAAAAATCCAGTATGGAACTGCACGTTTCCAAAACGTAAATGGAAAGCAACTTTGGAATATGCTGAGAGGAGATGGATGTGTGAATGAAAATAGCTTCTCTGATGATGTTGATCCAGATATGCTAAACTCTTTTTTTGTCTCTTCTCAGGTACGCTCCAATAATGCATATAGTGATTTTGACGCTGATTCAAGCACAGGATTTATGTTTAGAAACATCACTCTTAATGAGCTCTACTTAGCTACATATCGAATAAAGTCGAACTCCATTGGTTCTGATAATATTCCCATAAAATTTATTAAGATAATATACCCGTTTATTGAGCAGTATTTATTACACTTTATTAATACAATAATTACTACGTCAACATTTCCCACTGCTTGGAAAACAGCAAGAGTGGTTCCGATTAAAAAGAAAGGAAATTCCTGTGCTTTTGAAAACTTTCGGCCTATAAGCATTCTTCCATCACTCTCAAAAATTGTGGAGAGTATTCTCAATGCCCAAATATATGATAATCTGAGCGATTTAAGTAAACTCAGTCAATGTCAATCTGGATTCCGCAATGGATATAACACAACTTCTATGGTACTAGGACTAACTGAAAAGATACGTCACAACTCCAATCAGAACAAGCTCAGTGTACTACTTTCTCTTGACCTGTCTAAGGCATTTGACTTAGTTGACCATAATATCTTAATCCATAAGCTTGCACAAGATTTTCTTTTTTCCAGCTCTGCATGCTCCCTTATTAAGTCCTTTCTAACTGGTCGAAGACAATTTGTCTCTTGTGGCAATCGGTTGTCAAATACTTTAGATGTGCTGAGTGGAGTCCCTCAGGGCTCTGTATTGGGACCCCTATTATTTATGATTTATATTAACAGTCTTGTAGATCAAATAGGTATAGATAGCTCTAATATCTATCTGTATGCTGATGACATATACCTGCTCTTCTCTTCCAACTTTGACTTTGTTGACTCGCTACAAGCTTGCATTAATTACACAACTGATCAGATATTATATTGGATGGATGTGAATAAATTAGTTATCAACTATAGCAAAACAAAAGCTATTATATTTAATATGCCTTATAATAATGATGAAATACCTATTTCAATTTCTATAAATAACATTGAAATTGAATTCGTAGAACACTTAAGATGTTTAGGCATTATAATTGACTCCAACCTCAACTATAAGGCTCATATAAACAAGTTAAGTAATAAGATCAATTTTATGTTACATAAATTATATAGCATGAATACCTACATGCCAACTCCAGTTAAACTTAGTGTTGCACAAGCACTACTTATGCCCCATATCATATATGGGTTAGAGATTTATTCTTGTACTAATCTGTGCAACATTAACCAACTGCGTCGCATCTTTAATAGGATTATTCGGTTTGCTTTCAACATCCAAGTTCGTGATCATGTTTCGGAACATGTTCTTATGTTTCTTCATTGCAATTTTATTAACTATATTGAAATGAGACAAATTTTGCTATTTTACAAAGTTATTAAAACTAAAACTCCAATTTATCTTTGGAATTTATTTAGTTTTACTAGGTCTCGAAGAAACACACAAATATTAATTCCTCGTATCTACAAATCTATTTTTGAGCGGTCATTTCTTATCAAGGTTGCACGTGTATGGAACCTTTTACCTAGTAGCTTTAAGCAATTTTCAGACTCATTAAATACTTTCAAACGTAAATATTTGCAACACGTTAGTGAATTGGCTTAATCGTAACAGCAGGTCTTATTTCGTCTGATATAGGGGTTGTCTTGTGAAAAATTAAATAATTAGGGATTTTAGATTTAGGGTTTCCACAATTTATTATTTGTATTGAAATTGAAAAATAAATATACTATATCATATTGAACCTTAAACTATAATAGAAATTTATAAACATCTTTAATGTAAAATATAAACTTAGACTTACTTGTACAATTATTTACTTGTAATCATATTGGCCTTAATTGGCTTCGATTATACACATGAAATAAATAAATAAATAAATAAATAAATAAATATGTTTAATGCTATATATGTAATATCATGTTATCATATATTGTAGTTTTGTATATTGTATTGTTATAACATCTGTAAGGGCCAAGCCCAGTAAATGAAATAATATAAATTGTAAATTGTAAAAATTTCTTGTTTCTACATACACTTTGTTGTTCAGGTTAACTACCTTGAACTGGCACTTGCATTAATTATTTTTAAGAACCTCTATACATAAAATGTATTTTAAGATATATTATAAGCAGTAATAATTTAAGTTTAAATATGTAATCTGTAAGGGTATTTACCCGGTAGATGAATGAATAAATAAATAAATAATCTTTCACTTGTATCCTCGTGGATGTCCGAAAACTTATTGAGTATCAATTCCTCAAAAACTCAATGTATTCAGTTTAATCCATCAAGGACCGTTACAAATGAGTTGAATATTACATTCAATGGTGCGCAAATTTATTTTGTTGAAAAAATTAAATGCCTTGAAATTCTTGATAGTCATTTAACTTTCGAATCTCACATTAATGTATTAAGCTTTAAAGTCGGGTTTACTTTAAGAAAACTTTATTCCACTTATATGTACTTGCCGTTGAATGTGAAATACACTCTTGGCCATGCGTCACTCATATCTTGTGTAACGTACTGCATTGAAGTTAACTCTGGCACGCTGACATATAACATTAAACGTCTTGAACTGATTGTTAATAACATCGTCCGCTGTGTATATGGACTAAAAAAATATGATCATGTATATATCATGTATGTTAAGAAACTCCTGAAAATCCTTTCGTAATTTTATAAACATTAAACAGGTTTGCTCTTTCTACAAACTTATGAAAACTAGATTCATTCATACATTCATTTACGCTGATGATATTCAACTATTGTTCTCAAATAATGCTCAGTTTTTCGATGTCTTAGAACCCACTGTAAACTATAATCTTTCACTTGTATCCTCGTGGATGTCCGAAAACTTATTGAGTATCAATCCCTCAAAAACTCAATGTATTCAGTTTAATCCATCAAGGACCGTTACAAATGAGTTGAATATTACATTCAATGGTGAGCAAATTTATTTTGTTGAAAAAATTAAATGCCTTGAAATTCTTGATAGTCATTTAACTTTCGAATCTCACATTAATGTATTAAGCTCTAAAGTCGGGTTTACTTTAAGAAAACTTTATTCCACTTATATGTACTTGCCGTTGAATGTGAAATACACTCTTGGCCATGCGTCACTCATATCTTGTGTAACGTACTGCATTGAAGTTTACTCTGGCACGCTGACATATAACATTAAACGTCTTGAACTGATTGTTAATAACATCGTCCGCTGTGTATATGGACTAAAAAAATATGATCATGTATATATCATGTATGTTAAGAAACTCCTGAAAATCCTTTCGTAAATTTATAAACTTTAAACAGGTTTGCTCTTTCTACAAACTTATGAAAACTAGACCTCCACGGTACATAGTTAGCAGATTTAATTTTAGTCGTTCTACTCGAAACAAACAGATTATCATATCGAAAATCACATCAACATACGAATGATCATTTCTAGTACGAACGGCACGCTGTTGAAATAAGTTGCCAGCAAACTTACGCACTTTTTCAATAACTCCTAAAACTTTCAAGAGCAACCTTATAAATTACTACAATTAATATGTAAACCATTTTCAACTAGTTTAAATTAGTCACTGCCTATTTGGGACCTCTAGACTATTAGATTCATATCCTATTAGAACCATTTGCTAATATTGATAACCGTTTAATAATGTAAGGACTATAGCCAATTTAATGGACGATTTTTTTAACTAAAAACCCCTTTCCCTGCCAAAAGGAGGGAGAGCGGGATTTTTTAAACACACAATAAAAAAATTATACCTTGTACTTAAAAACATTTCAATATCCAATCATTTCATTATCGCAAAAATTTTTGTCATTTAGAAAATACTTTTTAAAGAAACCCTGGACCAGTCAAAGCAACAAATTCCACATACGTTCCACTATCAAGCGTGACAACATATTGTTATGAAACATAATAGGTGTGTTTCCGTACTCTACACTGTGTAAGATTTGTGTAACTTCTGGTAAGCTCGAACTGAGAGTAAAAATTAAATTTGAGAATATTGGAAAAAGTACGGAAACAGCTTCTAGCAAGTTTCGAGCACAAAACGGCTGATTCTGACAGCAGACGAGTCAAACGTAAATAGTGCCAATTGAAATTGTAATTTTGTTTGTGAAGTAAATTTTTTTAAGCTATAAAATCGTGCCAAACGTAAAAAAACGCCAATAAAAATTATCAATTTGATTGTGAAGTAAAGTTGTTTTAAACCATTGTATAATTATTTACTTATACCATGGTTTTAAGTTATAAAATTACTTTCAATATTTATTTATAGTTAAAAATAGAAGGCCAAAAAAACTGCACTTTATAAATTGATTTTTAGCAGCACAATTTGTGAAAAACAAACATTAGACATTTGCTTATTCTTCTTGATGCTTGTTCTTAATTTCCTCAAAGTCTTGAGTTCTAGCACGCATTGTGCATGGCAGAATAACCAGGTAGATCCAATTCGGAGAGAAAAAAACGAGAAAGCAAAACATTAGCGTAACTATAATGTCACTATTGACAAGTTAATGTTTATTCTTTCAGCCATAGGGATGTATAATTTACTTGTAACCGTATAAATCAATTGAGTACCCAGAATTTATGTATAAACATGTAAAAAAACTAAACAAAAATCTTAAAAATTTCATAAAATGAGCCGTGTTTTAAGAGAAATTGTTGAAACGGCTGATTTAAACTGTCAAAATATATTTTGCCAAGTGAAATTGCTGTTGAAAAATATAAAATTTATTTAATGAAATCGACGATTGTTTGCTAATTTTATCGTGCTGGAACGGAAGCTAACAATTAATAACTGTTTTCGAATTATCGCGACGGGAGGAAGTTATAGCAAGTCCAGAAAATCCATTATCAAAACTGAACAAATAAGTAAGTACAAATTGATAACATTTTCAAAACAGCTCATTTTGACGTTATAATTACGCCTTTGTTATTGTTTTGTTGTCCGAGAGAGCGTATTTATAGTGCATGTACCTGAATATTCTGCCATGGCCTTGTGCACATTATTCTGTGCTCGAGAGAGCGATTTTATGCTTGTTCTTCTCCCATTTCTTACACAAAAAGTACGGAAACAGAAAATAGTGACTCAAAAGTCACACAGTGTGAGTACGGAAACAGACCTAATAGCTCGAAACTGTTGTCTTCTTGAATGTTGAGACTACTTGTAAGACAGCAGTTTATTGCTGTGAACCGTTATAGGCCTATAAATGACTGAATTTTGCTTCCAATTCATCGCCATTGTGAGGGATGAGCTAAAGAGCACTTGGAACATTTTACTTTTAGCTAAAATGGACTTTTTTAATTTTTTTTCAAAATGTGTATTTGGAGCTAAAAAGCGAACAGTGAAAAAATTAGAGGTCGCTCTCAAGACGTTTAAAAGTTATAGGGGTCCAAAGTTAGGAAAAATGGCCTTAAAAACAAGCTGTAATTTTTTAAATTTTCCTAGAAAAATAACCATTATAGGTATTAAAAGAAAGGTAAGACGATCACCTATTCAACGAGGTATCAAACATTAAAATCCATGCATAACTTTTTAAGATATAACATCTTGTATACTTTAATAGTTTCGTTTTGCAGTGTAAAACAATATTCCGACAAGGGCAAAAAACTATTAAGCTGGAAGTCCAAATTATATAAAAAACATTTTAAGAATTGTTGAAATATTTTGGAACTGTTAAATAAACGGTGAATAAATAAAGCGCCGCAGGCGAAAAATTTTTATTAAAAATCGCCGCGATTTTTTTTAATATTTACATAGTAAATTATATAGTTACATTAACGATGGTTAAAGAAAGCTCCGCAGTCGAAAAATTGTTGCGGCGATTTTTAATAACAATATTTCTTCTCTTTTAAATTATCCTTAATTTTTTACATTCAAATTCATGGAATTAATTTTTGTCGTTTTTACGTTCGAATTCATGGAATTAATTTTTGTCGTTTCAATTTGAATCTGAAATGCATCTAAAATTTGGATGCAAAATAGTTGGTACATAAAAAGAGTTATATCTTAGAAAATAATTAATGGAATTTTATGATTAATAGCTTATTGAATAGGTAATAGAATAGCCTTTCTATTAATACCCATTTTGCTTTGTTTTGTTTATATATAGCAAAGATATAGCAAGCTTTTTTAAACCGATTTTTTAACTTTGGACCCCTATAACTTCTAAACCAGATGAGAGCGACCATTAACTTTTTCAGAATAGGAATTAGAAGTCCTTAATACTGTTCGAAAATATGCACGAAAAAAAGTGAAAAAATTTCATTCTAGCCAAAGGTAAAATATTCCGAGCACTTGATTGCCAACTAATCAGCTGATTCAGACGAGTTGAGCAACTCTTTTCATTTTGGGTTAAACGTCAAAATATCCGTGCCGAGTAGAGATTCGTCAAATTTCTATCGTCTCGTCTATTTTGTTTGGCCCTTAACACGCTCCAAAACTCGTTTTTGAGTAAGTGGTGGTAGGTAAAATGCATTAAAGGATAATGAAAATGGAAAAACTATGTAAATTTTACTAGAAATAAAAAAAGATATATATCCTTTTTGGTTAATTTTTTACAAATTTTTTTTAAGCTACTCATCAGTTCGAAAAAAGAGAGAAATGCTTGTCGAAACTGCTGACATTGGTTTCTCAGAGTTAATATTTCTGTATAGAAGGCACATATTAAATAATATAAAGTGTTAGGGTTCGGGCCCTAAACCAAGAGGTAACTTTAAATTAATATATTTTACCTTGATATTTAAGAATTACATATCACAAGACCAGGCTAAGATAACATTGCCACAACTATCGAAAAAACCAGCAACGCTTGGAAAAAAAATTCAGAGCCTGAACTGATGCATTAAAAACAATACATAAATTAAAAACAATGGCCGCATTCCAGCCGAAAAAGTACTCAGGTAGCGAAGTATCATAAAGTGATACTTTCTGCTGAATAGGCTTTTTTGCGAAACGTCAAATGTCAAATGGCAAATGGCTCTTCGCCATTTGTTGTTTTTTTAACATCTAAAATTTATTTATATTATTGTGCATTCGTTTCAACAAGAAATCATTAATTAACAACTTTATTACAGAATAATCTTCTAATAATTAATAAATATCTTTTTTAACTTCACAGCACAACTTCAGCAACAATTAGCAATTTGCAGCCATGTTCTTTTAGCTGTCAAAATGAAAAGAGCCATGAGCAACCAAGTAGCTCAACCAAAGTTGCATACAATGGCCGCATTCTAGCCGAAAAAGTGCTCAAGAACTGTTCCACAACTTTCGGGCTGAATGGTATGCTCTCACAGAACATGTTCGTTGAGATGTCACAATTTATATAGCGAAAATATTTTATGCTACTTCGCTACTTGAGCACTTTTTCGGCTAGAATGCGGCCAATTTTTCGATACCAGATGGCGACCGATCGGGGAACATGTTGTTTGAGCACATTATGATGCATACCATTCAGCCCGAAAGTTGTGAAATCGAAAATAAAGCGTAAAAGCGCTCAGGTAGCGATGTAGCATATAATATTTTTGCTATAAAAATTTTGACAGCTCAAGGAACATGTTCTGTGAGCGCATACCATTCAGCCCGAAAGTTGTGGAAGAGTTCCTTCCGCTGAATGCAGGCAATGGCCGCATTCTATCCGAAAAAATGCGCACGTAGCAAACAATATTTTCGCTATGGTGAATGTCATACTTATGTCCATATTACACGATGTCAGTTTTCTCGACTTAAAAATAATTTTGTTGTTGCTTCCAATGATAAAATGTAAAAAATTTTGGAGAATACAACAACATATATCCAACAAACATATTGTACGGCCAAGTGTACGCCGAGCAAACGGACATCGTGTAATATGGGCATTAGCGGACACGGACAAATTTTTTGTTGTTTGCACGGTTAAAAGAAGCTCTCTCAATTTCCAGTTTTTTATTTTACCATCTAAAACAACAACAAATTTGACAGTGTCCGCTAAGTGTGACATGCCCCTATATAAATTGTGATAGCTCAGAGAACATGTTCTGTAAGCAAATACCCTTCAGCACGAAAGTTCTGCAGCATGTAACTTAGCTACTTGAGCGCTTTTCGGATTGAATGCAGCCAATGTTGAACAAGTACTTTTTTTTACTATTAGGAGGTTTGAGACTATCCTACATGTAGGATGGGCATGTAGGACGGCAGAATACGGGAAATCTGTTCGAGCTTTCCGATTATCCCATGGTGTCAGAAATAGAGGTGTAAGTGAGTTTGACACTTCTCTCTGAAAATGATAAAATTATGTTTCCTCGCTCTTGTCAAAAACAGCTGATGATGAATTGCAATGAAAACAAATTTTGTTAAATTCGTGTCTTTCTGCAAGTTTATAAGATTTTTACTGAGATTACAGTGAGAATAAAGTGATATGGAAAACAATAAAAAATATATGAGACGCTGTGCGTTATGTAAAAAAAACAACGATGTGAATGCAAGACAATTTGCATGCTGGCCAAAGTGTCATGTCGGCGGCACCTTCCAGCGCACGTTTCTGATAAAATGGCCATAACATTCAATGACAAACTTGGCAAATCGGCGAAAACAACTGCAATAACTTTTTGTCAACACAACACGGCACAATTAATTGCATTAAATATTTATTTACACTTGATAAAAACTATAGCTCATCATCTAGCAACTCAAACAAATAACACAATTTGACAACTATCAACAGTTCTGCTCTTTCGCTCACAATTTTTTGACAGAAGCGAAGAAATTCATGGTGTTGTCAAAAACTCACTAGCACCTGGTTTTCTTACACCATGGATTATCCTACATATCGGATCAACTTAATTATTTTTCAGCGTTCAAAAAGATAGCATCGTGCAGTGGCAAAACAATTTGTTGAGCTTAAATAATTAATGAAGTTTTGGAAGAAGAAATAGAACAAAACTTAGGAAAAAAGGAAATGTGAACGAAGGAGAAGAGAAAAGAAAGGCATATTTATACGCATACACGGCTTGTTAAGAAACTAGAACTAACTTGTGCAGAGGATTAAAAAAATTGTTTAGGAATGGAGGCGGTGGTGTATGACAAATTCATAGAAATAAGAGATAAGGAAATGGTGTTCTACTCACACACACAAAACGTGTGTAGACGGATTTTTCGTCAATTGAGGAAGCGCAACAAATGGCAAAAAAAATTGTTTCTCGCCATTTGAGTACTAGAGCTTCTGTTAAAACACAAGTTCTGCTTCATGAGCGCATTCATTCTTTAGGGTGGCAAATAAGAGGGCCTTAATTAATTTTTGTATGAGGATAAGCTTTATTATTTACATATTTTTTTACATATTGCTTTGGACACTTGACATGAAATTAAAATGTATCAGCGCACTAAGGTTGGAAGCTATAATAAGATACTTTTATAAAAAAAAACTAATGAAAAGCCGACAATTCGGAAATACTACACAAAACTATTTCTTTTAAAGGAATTTAACTTGTTCAATTTGGTATGGATTTTAGTTGTTTAGATTTTGTGTTATATTAATATCAACCAAATAGTTTATAAAAAAAAGTTTTTTGAAATGAATTATTAAAAAATCATTAAAAGTATTTTTTTCATTTTACTAATGTTTTTCTCTGTAAAAAAATCGGTAACGCACCATATTGTATAATGGTGCTATATAAAAATTACTTAGTAAACATACAACGAAAAATAGTTTACGTGTTTCTTTACTACATAACCGAATGCGGCCCCGTTTGAATGTTTTTGTGTTTGTGTCAATTTCATTGTGTTTGTAAAATACTTCAATTCACTTCAACTACACCGCTTCCTTATATTTTACTTCTATGGATGAATTACTATCAAAAAGTACGCCTTATATTGAAAGAAAAAAAACTCAAATGCGAAGTCAATTTCACCCAACGAACGCCTCGCAGCAACGCTAAGGTATCTGGCAACAGATATCACCTTCTCTGAATTAAATTATGTCGCTTATATTGGAATTTCAAACCTAAGTGACTGCATCATTGAAACCTGTTTGGTAAACGTTTTAAAAGAATTTATTCACGTTAATAAACACATTGACTTAAATTTTTTATTAGTAACTTCATACAACAATAAATAGAGAATTTCAAAATAGAGTTCAAAATTAAGCACATACAAAAATTAAAAAAACAAGTTCATAATATTCTGTATCAGAAAAGAGGTTCTGAATATAGTTGTATTTTTATTTATTTATTTATTTAGAAATAATAATGTTTACATATAAGACAGAGTCTTTTGAATGCATAAAGCAGTTCAGAATAACAACTAGTCATAAACAAAACAATAAATATAACTTAAAACCAACATTTAATGATTCAACAAAAAATAAAAATAATAAATAATAATAAATAGTATAACAACAGCAACAGTATAACAATAGTATAACAACAAATCATGAATGAACAAAAAATTATTAGATTATTAGATTAAAAAGAATAACCTATAATTATTCTTATTCTATTAGATGACGAAATAATAAGTTTAGATAGACAAGTAGTAATATTAAGAAAAGTATTTGAAAATTTCATGTTTAAAGTTGCGTTTGTTTTGAATAATTTAAATTCTTAGAGGTAACGAGTTCTAAATTCTGATAGCGTTAACGAAGAAAAGTTTGTTCGAGTTTAAAAAATTATATGTCGGGATTATAAAGCTCTTGTTTCTATTCGATCAGCAAAATTGTAACTTATCAAATAAGTATTTTCCTGTTTTCGTGTAAATCAAAATATGCAAAAATATGCAGTTCCTGACATCCAGATAATTGAAAATTTTTGCAACCAAGTATTTGATTGCTCAAATGACTAACGCGTACAAACTTTCTGAGGCCATAAACATATCTGACAGTTTTATTAAAAGCTTGTTGTAACTTAAATTTGGACCTCGAATCAAGTTTACTATACACAACATCTGCTTGTTGTTTACTATACAAATGGTGCTGTCCACCTCAGGTTCCGAAGGGCATAATAAACCTTAGAAACACCCAAATTAATGTGATCCTTGCATGAAAGTGAGGAGCTAATTTGGTATCCAAGATTTTTAACTTTATCAACAAATCTTAGCCCAACACCATTTAGATAAATCGTTGTTGTATCAAAGACAAAGAGTAACTAGATTTAAAGATCGGTAAACAAATGACTTTAGCGGATTTAGATTAAGCTTATTAGATCTAGCCCATTTAGTTATTATGCTCAAATCCTCGTTCATCCTGAGACATAAATTATTAACAAGGTCAATAGGACTGCACAAGTACAATTGAAGATCATCAGCATATGCATGCATGGTTACATGACGGCATTTGCTGAAGATATCAATTATGAACATTGAAAATAACACCGGACCAAGTACTGAGCCTTGAGGAACCCCACGGATAAGTAACAGAGAGCGGACAGACTATTTTCCACCCTAACTCTTTGAAAACTTCCCACCAGGTAACTATATAACAGACGGACCGCAGTGCTAGAAAAACTAAAGTTTACATATAATTTTTGGCATAATATTGTATGATCAACGAAATTGCTTTCAAATAATCTAAGAGACAGAGCAAGTTTATGCTGCCTAGATCAAATGTGGCGACCGTAGCCTAGTGGGTAGAGTGCGTGGCTTTTAAGCTAAAGAACCGCGGAAGCCCGGGTTCAATTCCAGCTCAGAAAGACAGTTTTTTCAATTGAATTAATTTTTCTGTTCGGTCGTCACCTATCTGCAGACAATGGCTAAACTCAGAGAGTAAAAATTGCCATGTAAAGCTTCTTGAGAACATATGCCGTTCGGAATCGGTATAAAACACGTAGGTCCAGTTCTTGATCATTTGTGATCAAACATTTAATAACACGCGCAACACAATTGATCAATAGAAGCTAGGCCAAAGTCCTTCTAAGGGCTGAAATGGAAAGTTTATTTATTTTATTTTTAGATCAAATGACATTCTAATGTCGTCTAAAATCTTTATTATAGCTGTAGAGCAGCTGTGACTAGGGATGGGTAGTTCCGGACATGTATAGTTCATGGAACCTATGTTCACTCTTGGACACAGTTCTAATCGTTCCTTCGATACCACTTAAGCATGTCCAAACAGTCCGATTGAAATGAAATATTTTTTTTAATGAATGATATAAGCATCTCTTTCGCACATACCGCACACTATGTTCACTCTTGGATATAGTTCCAATCGTTCCTTCGTTACGACTTAAGCATGTCCAAACATTCCGATTGAAATAAAATAATTTTTTTAATGAATTACATAAGCCTCTCTTTCGTACATACCACACACACATTACTGTTGAGACGAGTTGCTTGAGCGACGACAAATAGAACAATTACACTTGCGCGAGAAAGAAAGAAATAATATGACATGATATATCGCCATTCCTGTTGTGTGCATAGTTCTGATTATTTTTGGTTTTAACATACGAAACAGAACAATCACGAAATGAAATTTAAAATGCTTTTGAAACTTTCATTCTTATTCAGAGATCTGTTGGAACTAATAGTTCCGCGGACATGTTTGTAACAGACGAACATATGAGATGCAAATGAAAATCGTGTCTATGAGAAACTGATTGGAAATTCTTTTACTCCCTTTTCAGCAACGTTATATAGTAGATTTAACATAAACATAACAATGTTCAGCGTTCAAAGTACATGTACTCCTTTACTATTAATATATGCTCCTTTTTTAAGCTCGCTTAATGTACATTATAGGAAGTGGTAGCACTGGCTAACGTGGAAATGGAACTGAAAAATAGTTTGAAACGTTTATTTTTGAACGACGCTTAAAATATTATCTGCAGAAGTTTTCTTTAGTTTAATTTGTGGTTTACAATTTTTTTCGTTCAAAATTAAAAGAATTTTTGGTGTCTAATTTATTGTGAAGGTGAATTTTAATGCAGATTCAATCAAGACAATGACCATTTCACAGAAACTGAGCCGAAAAAAGCAAATATTGCTATCAAGTAATTGCATTTACAGCAGGCAATTTAGGAAATTTGGTTAGGCACATTAAAAGAAAGCATCCAATAATTTCAACAAGTCCCATAGAACGTAAGATGACTTAAACGATGCTTAACGACAGATGGCTGGACCTCGTAAAATAATGAAAGCTTTATTGCTATTACAGCCCATTATATCGACATTGAAACTGTTGAAATGCGCTCAAATTTACTTGGCTGCATTGAATATGGCGAGAGGCATACAGCCATAAATGTATGTTCCTTTTTAAAAGAAGAATTGTGCAACTGGAAAATCCAAAACAAAGTTGGTGCTATTGTCAGCGATAACGCCTCTAATATTCTCTTGGCAATACAGTTTGGTGGGTGGCGTTCTATAGGTTGCTTTGCACATCTTTTGAACCTAATAGTGCAAGCCGGAATTCAACAAATTTCTGGGTCTGTTCAAAAAGTAAAGAGCATTGTAGAGTATTTCAAAAGAAGTTCTCAAGGAATGTACAAACTGCATGAAATTCAAGCTCAAATGAACATATCTCCTCTGAAGTTTAAACAAGATGTTCCGACAAAATGGAACTCCACCTATGAAATGCTGGACAGAGTTTTAAAACTGAAAGATGCTATAATCTCTACACTGGCACTCATAAAAGATGATTTAGCGTTAAAAGCCGAAGAATGGGAAGAAATATAGGAAGTGGTTTCAACTTTAAAAGTTTTTTATGATACAACACTCGAAATTTCAGCGGAAAAATGTGAGCCTGTCCAAAGTTATAGTTTACTGTCGACTTTTAAAACGCCAGATAAACGACCGCTTGCATATGGTTTCAGCATGCAATGACACTGCAAAAAATCTTTTGGGTATTCTGCAAGAGCAAATGAATAGGAGATTAAATAATTTGGAAAAAATTCACTTTATGCAGAAGCAACAATTCTAGATCCAAGGTTTAAAGGGAAAGGATTTCGGGATCAAACTAATTTTAAAACTGCATATGAAACGTTAAAGTTAAATGTTGGAAACGGAAGACCCCAGCCCCACTCTTCAGATTTACCATCCTTTGCCATTTCAAAGACTGAAGATCGTGCGTCAACTAGCAAAAGCATACCTATTTGGGATGATATCGATAGAGAGGTAGCCAGCTTAGTGCTTTCAAATTCTACAGCTGCGGGTATAATTGAGCTTAAAAAATATATTCATGAGTCAATTTTAAATAGGTCTGAAGATCCCCTTCAATGGTGGAGCGCAAATAAATGTGAATACCCAATTCTGTACCAACATGTCCTTAAGAGATTTAACTTTGTTGCAACATCTGTTCCATGCGAACGCATATTTTCAAAAGCTGGTTTAATCCAAACTGATAACCGTTCAAGGCTTTCTGCAAAGAAAGTATCATAACTGATTTTTATAAACAGTAATTTGGAAACAAGTTATAAATATCTCCAGAATGTTTTTTAGTTTACTAAACAATTTTTTTTATAAAAATTAAATTTTGTTCCTTACTAAAGTTCCTATTATTAATTTCTATAAAATATTTTTAATTTTTATTTTATAAATGTAATGAATTAGTTAATGCAATAAAGCCTTGTATCTTAATCAAAGTTCCTTTTAAAATTCAACTATTAATATTTACTTTATTTTATCACTTTTTTTTTGTTTAATTTTATTTTATATATGTTTTATATTAAAGTAATAAACATAACTAACAGAAGTTTGTGCTCAATGTATTTAAAAACTAGTTCAAGCGATCTGATGTAATTTTTTTTATAAAAATTAAATTTTGTTCCTTACTGAAGTTCCTATTAAAATATTTTAAACTTTTTATATTAGAATGTAATGATTTTGTTAATGCAATGAGGTCTTATACCTTAATCAAAGTTCCTTTTAAAATTCAACTATTATTATTTACGTTATTTCATTACTTTTTTTGTTTTATTAATATTAATATTAAAGTAATAAACATAACTAACAGAAGTTTGTGCTCAATGTATTTAAAAACTAGTTCAAGCGCTCTAATGTAATTCTACATTAAACTTAAATCACGTGGTAGCATATAAAAATCAATTCACGTTCGATTGTAGTTCTTAATCCAAGTATTTCTTTCTCTTTTGCAGTTCAAATGAATAACAGAAACTATATAGTTCCTCCACTCTGAACAACAAAACAAATCGATGAAGCTTAACATTTATTTCTCTCTTGCAGATCACATGAGTTGGAGGAACTATATAGTTCCTCGGACATGTTTCCGTGAACTAGTTCCGTTGTTCAAAAGAAACGTTCCATGTCCGTTCCGTCTCTGAAACTGTTGAGCACATCCCTAGCTGTGACCTGGTCGAAATCCAGACTGAAGTGGGGATAAAAGGTCAAATCTTCGAATGCGTTCTGAGACTTGCACGGCCATAAGAGACTCAAAAATTTTTGATAACGATGATAACAGACTTACAGGACGATAATCAGACGTATCACTAGCATTTGTTTTTTCGCTATGGGATTGGTTGTTGCTGATTTCCAAACATCAAGGAAGCATGAACTTGTAAAGCAGTGATGAAATATGTGGGTAAGTGGGCTGAGGATATAAGGTAAAATAAGTTTAATAAATTTAACGTATATTCCATCGTCACCCACTGCTCTGGGTTTTATTTATTTTACACACCGAGCTACATCACACTCATCTACAGCAACAAACTCAAAATTAGGTGTTTATTCAGACGTTAAAATTCTTGTGTTATAGTCGATCACATTACCATAAGACGTAGAGCTGGCAACAAAGTATTCGATAAGAATGTTAATATCGATCTGACAAGCATCGGTTTTCATCTTGCGTACACCAGCTTGTTTTAAATTGTTCCATAGCTTTTGGATGGTTGTGCTAAACTTAACTTAGACATAAAAAATATGCGTTTTGATGATGTTAGCTAAGTTTCTTGATCGTTTGTGCTGTTCCTGATTTGATGTTGTTGGATTTATTTTCCTGCGGTTATAATCTTTATTTCGTTTTTTAAGGGCTAATCTGATATCATTTGTAAGCCAGGGACAGCTTGTATTCTTTACTCGGCGAGTGATTAATGGAACATGCAAGTCATAAAATTCACTGA
Organism: Dichetophora obliterata; assembly: GCA_963920525.1. Lineage (NCBI taxonomy): Eukaryota > Metazoa > Arthropoda > Insecta > Diptera > Sciomyzidae > Dichetophora > Dichetophora obliterata. The sequence goes on from OY986435.1 coordinate 132,457,999, forward strand.
TTCTATTCATAAAATGCCTAAGCTTCTTATCAACTGAGCTAAACGACCAGCTTTCAGATCAATTTATAGTACACAAGTCACTAAACAAAAATACATAATCAACAGATTTATAATCTCTAAAAGAGATTACTTTTTGAACGACATTTGGTGACATATCTACATTTAAGGAACAAAAAATAAGGTCATGGTCAGAAATAAAATACAATTAGTCAAAAAGCAGAATAGAAGATATATCTGAGACAATAAAAATATCTAATAAGCTCGGAGAAGCATTATTTGCATAGCGCGTAGGTATACTGGTGTTACTGTTTGAAGCCCAAATTCAGTAAGTCTATATAAGAAGCGGCCAACAAAATTGTCTTTACATAAAATGTTTATATTGAAATCACCACACATTACATAATAGTCGTAGCCAATTGCACGATTTGACAACGTAGAAAATAATTTATCTTAACAACAGTTACGACAAGGATTATATACACACGACACAAAGATCTTAACACAATTAACACAGATTTCAATGTTGAGAAATTCTACCTCAGAATCACACGACATTCTTAACAGATTAACATTTCAATTATTTTTACAGTAAATTGCAACACCCCCACCCTTCTTATCTATGTGATCATTTCGATAAAGCTTGTGGAGTGGCCGTTATTCATGTCGTTTACCCTATTGGGCAGTGGCCACATGCTTCTGCTTCACCCATATGGTAATCGTGTTTCTGCGCGATTCCATTAATTTTATGTGGCGACACTTTGTTGCGATTTGATAAACAAAGTTTAGGTTGGCTTATCGCGCGTTTGCTAACCTAAGCACATTCCGCTATGACAAATTCATCGTTGCCTCTGTGACGGCACAGTGATAATGTGATCTTGAGTTAAGTGTGGGACTGACGATCGGTTGGACTGCCACTCTGTCTCTTACAGAGCGTCAAACAGGTTGATGGACGGCAAACATTAAGATTAACAAGGTTCTTGCATTTTATTTACAACCTACATTGGTGACCCCAAGAGAAAAGTACGCGCAAAGAAAGTGTTACGAGTTAAGATTTTTTTGCGAAGAAAAAGTAGATCGATTTTGGACAAAATTTTTTGTTTTTACGGATTGTGAATAAAGATTTTTTTATTGTAAAATTTAAAGAACTAAAATTATGAAATTGAGTGATGATAATAAAGGTTCGGCGGACAATCTCGACAGTGCGACCGATCACCAAGGGGCAAGCGGCGGCACGGAAGGTCTTTGGTGCAAACTTTTATATATTTTGTTTAAATTTAATTTTTTTTTATTTCAAAACTTTTTATTTTATAACTTTTTATTTGGCTAAAATTCTCTTCGAACAAATTTATGATACTGAAATTTTCAAAATGAAAATTTCTGAAATTATACTAACTGAATACAATTCAAAATGTTTTTTTATAACAAGTGTTTTATAGGCAAGTGTAAGTAAAATACGTTATTAATAAAACTAAAGGTAAGTACCATATAACAAAGAGGTAAGTATTAATGTAACTAAAGGTAAGTACAATATAACAAAAGGTAAGTATTAATGTAACTACAACATAACAAAAGGTAAGTATTAATGTAACTAAAAGGTAAGTATCAATGTAACGAACAGGTAAAATAGGTTGTAGAGATTTTTCTATGTGGTGATGTAATAGAGCACCACAATATTCCCCCTCCTCAAATGAATCTTGTTGTATATCTGAGTAAATTAAAATGTACCTTTCTTTTAGATAGTGTTGTAGTTGTTGTGTCTGTATTAATTGCTGCTGGTTTTAAACGGTCTAAACTAACTGTAGTATGAGTGTTATTTTTGAGTATTGTGAAGTATTTTGGGTTTCGGTTGATTACTTCAAAGGGACCATCATAGGGTTCCTTGAACTTGCTGTGTATGGTGTCGTTTCTAACGAAGACAAATTTACAAGTGTTGAGTTCCTTAGGTACGTGTTGTTGGAATTTTGTGTTATGGTGTGAAATGAGTGATTGTTTGTTTTCGACTACTTGTTTAATTTTTGGAAGCATCTCTGAAGGGTTTAAAGTTTCATTGTTGCGAATTACTATTTGTTTCGGTAATCTGAGCGGCTGGCCAAAGACCATCTCAGCTGGCGACGCTTTGATGTCTTCTTTGACTGAGGATCTAAGGCCCAGAAGAACTAGTGGCAACTCTGTGAACCAATTTGTCTGGTTGTTTGTTGCGATAAGGGAAACCTTTAACTGGCGGTGAAAACGCTCTACCATGCCGTTGGCTTGTGGGTGGTAAGCCGAAGTAGTTATATGTTGGCAACCGAGATTTTTGAGAAATGTGTTAAAGGTCGCGGAAGTGAATTGTGCTCCTCGATCAGAGGTAACCTTCAATGGAACTCCAAAACGTGAAATATACTCTCTTTGAAGAGTGTCGACTATCGTGTCGGTGTTTGTGTCTTTTAGCGGATATGCTTCTGGCCAACGAGTGTTCCTGTCGACTACGGTAAGTAGGTATCTATACCCTTTTGAAATTGGCAAAGGACCGACTATATCAACGTGGATATGTTCGAAACGGCCTTGTGGTATGCTGATTTTGTGTGGTGTTGTCTTCGTGTGCTTGTGTATTTTTGAGCGTTGACATCTAACGCATTCTTGTGCCCATTTGTTAACGTGTGTATTCATATTCGGCCAGAAATATCTTTGTGTAAGTAATCGCCGTGAGGCTCGTGTACCAGGATGTGCTATGTTGTGTAGTTGTTCTAATACTTGCTTTCGTAAAGTCTGTGGTATGTAAGGTCGTGTTAAAGAATTTTTCTGTTCGCACCAAATTTTAATGTTGAGTACCGGTATGACTATCTGTTCGAGCTTGTATCTGTGGCTATTTAGTATATCTTGCAGCTCTGTGTCTGTGTTCTGTTCTTTATGTAGCGTTCTCAGGTTGATGTCTGTGCAGGCAAAAGCTTCTATTTCAGCTCGTGAAAGTGCATCTGCTACAGTGTTTTCTGAACCTTTAATGTGTTTAATGTCATGTGTGAATTGTGCGATGTATTCTAAGTGTCTTGTTTGTCTGGGACTGCGTTCTGTTTGTGAATGTATAGCGTTAATCAGTGGTTTGTGATCTGTGTATACCGTAAAATTGTTTCCTTCTAGGTAGTGTCTAAAGTGTTTGATGTTTAAGTATATGGCTAGTAATTCTCTGTCGAATGTACTGTATTTCGTTTCTGACTTTGATAACTTTTTTGAGAAAAAGGCTAATGGTTCTAATGTACCGTTATTGCGTTGTTGTAAAACGCCGCCAATGGCTGTGTTCGATGAGTCTACGGCAATCGATAATTTTGCATTACTACTGATGTGATTGAGTAGTGTTTCCTTTGCAAAACTATCTTTGATTGTTGTAAATGCCTGTAGTGTGTTCTCTGTCCAGTGTAACTGTTTGTTTTTTGTTTTTGATGCTACGGTGACCATGTCATAAATTGGGCCTAGCATGTGTGCGAGTTTTGGGATACAACGGTGGTAGTAGTTTGTCATGCCTATGAATTTTTGCATTTGTTTGACTGTGGTGGGTTGTGGGTAGTCTCGTATGCACTGTGTACGTTCTTCTGAAGGTCGGATACCTTGTTTAGAAATGTTGTAACTGAGGAAGTTTATGTCTGATGCTCCGAACGTGCATTTGTTAGGTTTAATGTTTAAGCCGTATTCTGAAAGTCTTTGGAAAACTTGTGTTAAGTGTTTTATGTGTTCTGTCTCGGTCTCGCTAGCTATAAGTATGTCATCTAAATAAACGAAAATGAAATCTAGTCCCTGTAAGACTTCGTGTATAAATCTTTGGAATGTTTGTGCTGAATTTCTCAAGCCGAAAGGCATTCGGAGAAATTCGAACATTCCGAAAGGTGTTGTTATTGCTGTTTTGTGGATGTCGCTAGGAGCCATCGGTATCTGGTGATATGCTCTGACCAGGTCAATTTTTGAATAAAAGTTTGTGTTATGTAAGTTGATGGAAAAGTCGTGTATATGTGGTAAAGGGTAACGGTCAGGTACAGTAATAGCGTTCAGTCGTCTGTAGTCGCCACATGGTCTCCAGTCATTTGGTTCGCGTTTGGCTACAAGGTGTAGTGGAGAAGAAGTTTTCGAGTCAGACGGTCTACAAATTCCTGACTTGACTAGAAAGTCGAATTCTTGTTTTGCGATTTTTAATTTTGATAGGTCTAAACGTCGTGGTCGTGTGAATGGTAACTGTCCTTCTGTAACTATGTGGTGTACTGTTTTGTGTTTGATTGGTGCAGTGTAGTTTGGTTCTGTGAAGAGTGAAGGGAATTGTTTGAGTAACTGTGTGTATTTATCGTCGAGTGTAAATAGTTTTGGTAATTGTGTTTCAGAATACCTCGAAATTGCGTTGACGGATAATTTTGTAAGGGGGTCTATGAGTTTTCTGTGTTTTAGATCTATTAGAAGTCCATATTTGGTAAGAAAGTCTGCGCCAATGATAGGTCTTGCGATATCTGCTAATATGAAAGTGAAAGGAAATTCTCGTCTGAGTTTTAAATTTACGTTTAACAATTTTTTTCCGTAAGTCGATATTGCTGTGCCATTAGCAGCTTGGAGTGTCAAATCAGATTTTTTATAAATTTTGAATTTGGAGGATGGCAATACGGAAACTTCAGCGCCACTGTCGATTAAGAAATTTAAGTTATTGTCCTTGTCAAATATGAATAAACGGCGTGTTAGTGTTATAGAACTCCCATCATTAGCCGTTGCAATGATGGTGTTTTTTAGTTTAATGTGTTTGGTGTATTGTGGTTTGGTGTGGATGTCGTTTGAACATACGCGCATGGTTGTTCGCATCGTCTGGCCGCTCTGCCAAATTTGTAGTGGTACCTACAAACCCAATTGGCCGGTCTTTGTTGTGACCCTTCTCTTCTAGGTGAACGACGTCTGGAGTACCTTTGGAAGTTTGAGCTTTGTGATCGAGAACGTTCACTTCTCAGTTCTTGTACCTCCAGTGCCAACTTATTAAAGTTTTCTAAAATTTTGGATGTGGTCTCCGCGAAACGTTGGGTAATTGCCATTACTTCTTCTGAGCCGGAAGCTGGTTTTTTAGACATGGTAGAAATTTCGCTACCAGCCATGGCTTCCCATAAGTCATCTGCTAGTTTTAAGAGGACCTCTAGTTCTCTGTGTCTGGACCCGGTCAAGGCGATATTTAGACTTTTTGGCAACTTGCGTAGCCATATTTTGTAGATTAAATCGCCACTGACTGTTGATCCCGCTAGTAGAAGAAGTGACCGGTAGAACTGAGATGGCCTTTGGTCGCCCATCTCAGAATCCGAAAGGATTTTATCTAATCGCTTGTTTTCGCTCAGTGAAAATCTATCGAGCAATGTCTTTTTAAGCCCTTCGTATGTGTTTTGTGTTGGCGGTTTTTGGATAAAGTCTAGTACAGTGACTATGACTTCTTGTGGTAGCGAGGTTACCAAGTATTCGTATTTAGTCTTATCGACTGTGATTCCTTTCGCTTGGAATTGTATTTCCGCATGTGCGAACCAAGCGTCTGGGCAACTCGTCCAGAATGTAGGTAATTTTACCGAAACTGTGTGTATTTGTGTTGGTGGTGTGAGAGGGTTAGTCTCAAAGTCTAAGAATGGTGTGTTATCTCCCTCTCCGGTGTGTGGAGTAAGGGGTGGGAGTGGAGTAAGGGGTGTGTGTGGGGGTGTTCGTATCATTCTTCCCTCTAGATTTACTTCTATTTGAAAATTCTAACTCTTCCCTTTTTTTAAGTGTACCTATGTCCCTAGTGTAGTGTAGTGCCTACGAAAGTGAGAAGATAGGTTTCTTACGACCCTATCGTCTAAAATTCGTTTAAGAAGCTATGTTGTGTGCCTCGTGATGAGCTAGAGTGATACACAGCCTGAAAAAATATTTTATAAATGTCAATAGAAAAATAAATATAGGTTTTTACAAAATATAAAATTTAAAAAAAAAATTGTTGTTGTTGATGTTATTGTTGTTGCTGTTGCAAATGTTGTTGTTGTTCTTATTGTTGGTGTTGTTGCTGTTGACGTCGCTGCTGCTATTAGCGCCGCTGTTGGCGTTGACGTCGCTGCCGTTGTTGTACGCAGTAACCGTGTCTGCTGTGTTTTGGTTGTTGTTGGAGCGTTTATGGCTGTATTAGTGCGATAGCTGCTTGACGGTACACTAGTATTGGTGCTTAGGTGAGTGTGTGACGACGAGTAGGTGAGAGCGTATGAGCTGCTGCTGTGACGACTTGTGCTGGGCTCTTCGGATGAGACTGTTTTTTGAGCGTGTTCGCTGTGCTACGCAGTCATTAAAGAGGTCGTTAGCTGGTTTTGTTGTTGTTGTTGTTATGGCTGCTGTTATTGTTGTTGTAGTTTCGACTGTGGTCGTTTTGTTGGCTGTTAACTTGGCGTTTGTTTTGGCATGGCACATGATCCAAGGTTGGCTGTATTTGTTATTTAAAGTTTGTGGTCCTTCTAAAAGCGATTTGATTTGGTATGTTGATGGTTTGGTTTAGTTGTAAAAGACTTCGTAGGCTTTCATTGTGTGAATGAACGGATGAATGGATGGCGTAGATGATTTTTTTTTTCTTGCTGATGGTTTAAATAATATTTGCAGTCATTTTTTTTTTGTTTTCTTATCTTTTTGATTATTGATAACAATATGTTTTCCAATATGGTTGAAAACAGGAACGCAGGATCGAGCAGGATCGCCAGTTTTGGTGCAAACTTTTATATATTTTGTTTAAATTTAATTTTTTTTTATTTCAAAACTTTTTATTTTATAACTTTTTATTTGGCTACAATTCTCTTCGAACAAATTTATGATACTGAAATTTTCAAAATGAAAATTTCTGAAATTATACTAACTGAATACAATTCAAAATGTTTTTTTATAACAAGTGTTTTATAGGCAAGTGTAAGTAAAATACGTTATTAATAAAACTAAAGGTAAGTACCATATAACAAAGAGGTAAGTATTAATGTAACTAAAGGTAAGTACAATATAACAAAAGGTAAGTATTAATGTAACTACAACATAACAAAAGGTAAGTATTAATGTAACTAAAAGGTAAGTATCAATGTAACGAACAGGTAAAATAGGTTGTAGAGATTTTTCTATGTGGTGATGTAATAGAGCACCACAGGTCTAAGCGGATTGACCCTCGGAGACGTAGCGTTGACGACGGAAGTGAATAGGGTGCTGGGGGCGCTATTAAGGCGCCTGAGTTCTGGCATCATGCTCCTGATATGTGGTTTCTATCATTGGACCAGCAATTCACGTTGGCTGGAACGAGGTCAGACTCGTTTAAGTTCCATTCGGCGGCGGCAGCGCTAGAGCAAACGGTCCTGAAGCAGGTAAACAAGGCGGTGGGGAACCCACCGGAGACGAACAAGTACGAAAATTTGGAGGCGGCGTTAATGGATGCCTTCAGCGCCAGTGATTCAGAGAATCTTCGTCAGTTGATGATGGATTTGGAGTTGGGTGATAAGTGCCCGTCCCAGCTACTGTCCGAAATGCGTGAGCTAGTGGGCCGTAACGTGACCCCGATGATGCTGGAGGGCATTTGGTTGTCATGCCTGCCGTCAAGCGTGTATTGGATACTGCAGGTATCAACTGAGACACTGGGACAAAAGGCAGCGCTGCCGGACAGAATCATGGAGGTGGGCGACTTTAGAAGTTGGCAGGTCGCGGCCGTAAGCGCGTCGCCGACAGCTAAGCCAGAGTTGAGTACAACTGGACCAAACGAAAAGGTGAAGTTGTTGTCGTCCGATCAGAAGCGGCTGTATCGGGTAGAAAATCAACTATACGAGCTGTTTAACCACCGAACAGCAAGCACCAAACACGTCACGAATTGGGTGCGAAACGTACGGCCAGAGGAAGAGATGTCCTCCAGCGACGATGAGGTGAATTTTCGTAATTCCAAGTAGTCGTAATTATTTTTTTGTATTTAAAATTATAATCTAATTTTTACTAATCGTAATCGCAATTTAACAGCTATGTTTTTTATCTTCTTAATATTTTTTTTATATTTCAAAAGTATAGTTTTTTGAGAATATACTGTTAAATTTTTGTAAGGATACTAAAGTTATCTCCGTATTAGCAGGTATCGAGCGCACAGCGCAAATACCCTACTCACTCTATTAACACTAATTTATCTCAATACTACTTTTTTCGGCAATGTGTTGTAGCGAAAACAAAAACTATTCAGCCGCAACATCTGATATTTTAATATGTTATTCACATTAGTGGCTTTCGCTATCAAAATTTAAAAACATCATTTATTTACGTTTGTAAAAGTAGGCTTTTTGATCAAATTATTTAAATGCAATTAAAACAATTCTAATTAATTTTTTTCGTACCGAAATTTCGTTGAGTTTTTGTCAACATCTTCTGGGTACCATGTTTATTTGAATCTATAAAAGTTTACAAATTCACAAATTATAAAAAACTTACAAGACACGATATTTAACAAACTTAATAATAAGTATTATCTTAATTACAATAGAGAATTTTTACGTTAAACAATAATAAGACAAGTGTGTACTTACAAAAATTGTTGAACACTCCACATTTAAAGAAATTATAAGCCTGCTAAAGTAACTAATTTAATTATTTAATTATTCAAAAATCACAGCTGTCTTTTACTTTCGTTTTTATATTTTGCTTAAAGCAACTGGATAGCTTAAGTTTATGTTGTCTTTATCTTCTTTGTAGTTCATTGTACTCTGAATAACCGTCAAAAACCCTTTTTTTAAAACTTAAATTTCAAAAGCGCGTCATTCTGCCAATTTTCGGTATTTTTATCTAGTCCCGGCCATAGCTGAACTCTTAGTAATTAATTGTATTCTTGGTTTTAATTTTTAAGATTAATAGAAGAGTAAATATCAACAACAGCGCCAAAGCTCTTTCTTTGAAAGGCTCCCATTGAGCACCATTTTGAACATAATCAAAATTGTGTTCAAAATGGTGCTCAATGAGAGCCTTTACAATATACTTTTAAAGTTAAAATATCGTATTTCATTATTTTAACTTTTAAAAAAATAAATCAAAAAAATACTTAAAATATTCAAGCACTAGGTCTTAATGTTATCTATCTATATATATAAAAATGGATGTATGTATGTGGGTATGTGGCTATATCACGTATAGACTCCAAAACCGCTGATCCAATCTTTATGAAATTTTCAGGGAAACTAAAACATCTTGAGAGTGTTCCTGTGAGGTTTGGTAACGATTGGACTAGGGGGCGTGGTACCTCCCATACAAGCCAAATTTTCGCTATCGACCACAAACAAAAAAAAAAGGATATATATCAGTAGGTTTTGATCGTAAAAAAACTAAGATTTAGTAATTTGGTTTGTGTGGTTACTGTCGGTATTTGTACAAGAAATGGGCTTGGTCGCAATATATATACGCCCACTTTTTCGAAATCATAGCAATTCCGGAGTCCTACACATTTTTATAGTGAAACTTGCTGTGTAGGTGCTCCAAGAGGCGGTCACTATATATAAATGTTTATACGCCCACTTTTACCGCCCACAAATCAATATCTATATATAAAAGCAAAACGATGTGTGTCTGTGTGCGTGATGCCTATAGACTCCAAAACTACTGAACCGATTGAACCGAAATTGTTGCAGTTAATTTCATGTGTGGCAAATGTTATATTTCAGTCGGTTTGGGCCGTATAAGGCTTAACTTTTGTAATTTAGTTTGTACGGTTACTGTTGACAACTGTACTAAAAATGGGTTTCCACGCCCCTTTCACCGACCATAAATCAATGAAAATGCTTTATTTCAGACGGTTTTGGTCTGTTGCATCCTCCCACCTGGATGCGCGTAGATCCTACCGCTCGTCTAAGGCCCTACTGGTCAGACCGGGAACTCGTCCCAAATCCTAGTTATATTTGCTCACCTTATTTTATTGGGCATGGTGCAGTATGCCGGTCAGTAGGCAGCCGTGAGGTTGCCGGAAAGTTATCTTAGTTATACTCACCGTGGTTATCCAGGTCTTCTGCGTCCTTCGGTCTATCCTCCAGGTTCCAATCGCCGGATCGGTCTTGAAGACGTTTAAGTAAAATATCGTTAACACTCTAAATTACTGCAGAACAACTCACACTTTATTTTATCGGGGACCAGATATATACAACATATCTGGCCTCGCTTCTTCTTGTTAATTTTTACATATATTCTACATTCTTAACTCTACTTATTGATACTTTAGTATTTGTGCAAGATCGTCTTCCGCATCTTGCATAATAATTTGACTTAGTTTAAGCTCATTATTAAGTTCTAGTTTTTATAATTGTGCCATACAGCATTCTTTAAAATATATATACATACTTATTAAATAACCAAGCATTAAACTGAACAAACGTACAACATGTAAGTTATCACGCGGCATTCCCACGATGCACTTAAAGCATTCCCACGATGCACCTGAAGATCCAGTTACAATCGCACAAATACGTGCCGATGCAGTACGCGCGCATCCGGCAGCGAGTGCAGCAGCGAGTTAGTCACCGTGGGAATCGCCATGTCAGCAGTCTTAGGGTAGGAGCTAAGCTAGGGCTTTTAGGCGATAAGCTTTAGTTAAGCTTATGTTAGAGTTAGTCTTATTTGGAGCTACGAAATAAACAGTCCTAAAAACTAATCTTGGAGTTTAAATTAACAGGTTGGCCTGTGGGCGTTGGTTAGCTTCGGCTAGCCAACGCGGCCTTTTATTTTTATAATACGCGTTGCTGGCGCCCGAGCGCCCTGCTTCAAATGCAGGTTCCTAGAACAAAGAACTTAGTGAACTTTAAAATTGTGAAACTTAGAGGATAAAAAAAAAAAAAAATAAAATAAAAAAAAATAAATACTGTGGTGTTGTGGCAAGCGATGAATCAATGTGACAGTGTTAATGGTGTGGCATTATAGAAAAAATTATAATTTGCTACAGTGAAATAAGTCAAGAATCAATTACAAAAAAAAAAACACAACCCCTGTGCACTATAGTGTATTTACTACAGTAAAATAAGTCAAGAATCAATTACAAAGAAAAGCACGACCCCTGTGCACTATAGTATAAAAGGACATAACAAAAGAAAGCCTGTGACCCCGAGACCCTCAGGTTCAATTAAAGAAAAAGATTAAATAAATGGACATTGTCACATGTTCAGTTTAAAAACAAAAAATATATGGCCACAGGTAACGTTAAAGGGAAAATGAGTGAAAAGAAAATTTTGTTGAAGAAAAAAATCCTCTAAGGTTCTTATAAAGTTCTGACACTAAAACAAATTAAAAAAAAAAAATCTCTTGAAAAATTAAAGCAATACACTCCTGACGAAAAAGGTTTAAGGTTTCGAATCCTCGTCAGGGAGTCAGCTGTCCATGACCGGTCACGAGGGCTCCTTCTCTAATTTTTGGTTTGTTCATAATATTGGTCACTCTCTGTGGAGTGAACATTGCCGTAACCATGGGAACACGACGATTATGTACCAATATTTGAGCAAATTCCTACAGTGGAGACCAGAAGGGAAGAAGGAGACCTTGCGTGAAGGGAAATCGTGCCTTAGTATGTTGCCTGCGATTATTAAAGCAAGCAACTAAAACGGACAACACGATCCTTCCATGACCGGCTCAAAAGATTGAGCGGGGCTCTAGAATAAATGTTGGGTTCAATCTTTGAAACATAAATAATCTTTGAAATAAAAATCAAACTCCAGCTGAGCTATAAGAGTCCCCGCTTCAATCATAAAATAACAAAAACAAACTTCTATTACAGATTAATTGAAAGCAACAAGCAACTTCAAGAAAAAAAATGAAATCCTTGTGAGTGGTGAACAATATAAAAAAAAAAATATAAAAACAAATATATGTTAAAATTGCATAAAGAGGAAAAATATATCCAAAGAATCATTATATCAAAAATATAAGCGAGTTAAAAGAGAAATATAAGCAGATTAATTGTGATTGTGATTGTGATCTTAATATATTGCGCATCTTAAAACGTGTAACCTCTGAGGTAAGTGCTTTTGAACAAATCTTTGCCTTTCTTTTCTATACGAGGAAAAATGGAAGATATTAAAAATACTTTGACGGGCTTGACTGGTGCAGTCAATGCTCTCATAGAGCAGGTTAAGGGATTAGAGGGCCGCGTAGGCAGGGAAGAAAGAGCAGGAAGTGAAACCTTAGTTTACAGCGCAGTAAGGGCTGAGTTAAAAAGAGTTGAGGACCGCATCGCCCAGGTTGAGTGTAGGGAATCGGAATCTGGTCTCAACCCACTCGATGAAGAGAATTCTGTTGCGCTTTGCGCCCCTAGAAATGAGCAAGAATTAAGGGAGATATGCAGACTTCCTTACTATGTCAAGGAACTGCAGGTATTTGAGGGCAATCCGGTAAGGTACGTGTCTTGGATACACAGTGTTGAATCCATTCTCAAGGACTTTGAGGTTGTAAGAGACAAACCCATTTACCGAGCAATCCTGCAGCACATCAGGCAGAAGATTCGGGGTGGTGCAGACACAGCCTTGGTGTCTTATAATATTTTCGACGATGTGTGGCCAGCCATAAAGAGGGTCCTCTCGTTACATTATGCCGATAAAAGGGATATTGGATCCCTTGAGCACCAGCTCAACCAATTGGCGCAGAAGGGCTCAAAACTAGATGAGTTCTATGCGACAGTCAACCACCGATTCTCCCTCATCATAAATAAAATAAAAACAGCGACATATTCCCAAGAGACAGTCAATGCCTTGGTAGAAACCTACCGCAATCGTGCCTTGGATGTTTTTATTCGTGGCTTAAATGGTGACCTGGCCAAAATGTTAATAATTCAAAAACCTAGAACCTTACCCGAAGCGTACTCTGCCTGCTTGGAGATACAAAATCTATCTCTGAGAAGCAACGCTATCCACTCAAATGCTTTTAATAGGATAACCGTCCCATTGAATCAAATACCTCGAATAGAATCTAGACCACAGCTTCCACCAAGGAAGTTTAACAGCTTCCCCCATGGAGGAAATAACAATTTTAACAGCAATACTCATTTTTCATCGAACTACCCAAGGAGACCAACAGTATCCACTATACCCGAAAGAATGGAAGTTGACGAATCCACACAGTCAAGAAGGATGAACTACCCAACTCGTCCTCAAGGCAACAATCCATTCAAACGAAGGGCGATGTCAGCGAACTATGCACAGAAGTATCAAAGTCTGAACAACATACAGATGTCGGAGCAGGATTCAGGGGAAGAAGTTGAAGATAAGCCAGAATCCTGCGGAATTGACAATTTAAATTTTATGGCGGGTGCCTCTCCAGCGTTCCTTATATAGAATATCGGACGCGGGACAGCTCCATCCTTGATTTTCTTGTTGATACCGGAGCTAACAAAAATTTCATAAGTCCATCTGCAACCAATACGTCAACCCCTCTACAGAATCCTTTTCAGGTACATACTGCTGCTGGCAATATTGAGATAAATAAGAAAGTAAGCGGTAAGTTTTTTGGGAAAGCTGGTAACAACACAGTTGTAACCTTCTACGTCTTGCCGGGTCTAGTGTCCTTTGACGGAATCATCGGTGAGGATACTTTGAAGGACCTGGAAGCGGTCATCGACCGTAAAAACAATATTTTAACCCTTAAACCAGACATAAAAATTCCATTAAAAGCAAAGGTATCAAAAGAAGTCAATTTAGTTGAGCCAGGTAGCGTGTCTGCTAGTTCCGAATTACGCTTAAATAATTTATTAAATAAATATCAGAAACTTTTTGGCCCAATCAGCGAATGCAATATAATAAAAACCACAATGAGTGCCGAAATCAGAACGACAACTGACAAGCCCATTTATACCAAAAGTTATCCATATCCGGTTCCCATGAGAGAAGAAGTAGATAGGCAGGTGAATGAACTCTTATCCGAAGGTATAATTTGCCCTTCTAGAAGCCCATATAATTCGCCAATCTGGGTGGTGCCCAAAAAACCCAAGCCCGGTGGTGAAAAACAATATAGAATGGTTGTCGACTTTAAGAGACTTAATAGCGTTACTATATCTGACGCATATCCTATACCGGATATCAATTCAACTCTCGCTAGCTTAGGGAGGGCAAGGTACTATACCACGCTTGATTTAACATCTGGCTTCCACCAAATTCCAATGAAAAAATCCGATATACCCAAAACTGCCTTTTCGACCATGAATGGCAAATTTGAATTCCTGAGATTACCCTTCGGGTTGAAGAACGCACCGGCGATTTTTCAAAGAATGATCGACGACGTGTTGAAGGACTTCATCGGGAAAATTTGTTATGTATACATTGAAGTAGATAGACTATGCCGGTTATGGTGCACTTCCGGTAAAAAATAAGCGCCATCTAGCGGTGGTTGACGAAAAACCATTGCATACTTCTGGGGGAATGCTTGTTTGACAGCGTTGACGAAAAAAAACATTGCATGGTTCTGGGGGAATGCTTGTTTGACAGCGTTGATGATCAACGATTTAAATTTTTGTGGTGGCTGCGGAGGCGGAGGCAGCACCATCTAGCGTTTAGGTGAGGCGGAGACAGCGCCACCAGAAGTAATGCGGTAGATAGGCTATGCCGGTTCTGGGCCACTTCCGGTAAAAAATAAGCGCCATCTAGCGGTGGTTGACGAAAAACCATTGCATACTTCTGGGGGAATGCTTGTTTGACAGCGTTGACGAAAAAAAAAGCATTGCATGCTTCTGGGGGAATGCTTGTTTGACAGCGTTGATGATCAACTATTACAATTTTTCGTGGTGGCTGCGGAGGCGGAGGCAGCACCATCTGCGGCGGCGGCTTGGGTTAATGATAAGTTAAGCTAGAGATTGAAAGCGTCATCGTAACCATGACTATGTTGATATAAATAAAACAAAACGAGTTGATTTATATATGAATCATTATTGTTCTTTTATTGATTTGTTATATATAAATAGTGAAAAAAATTGATTATATATTTAAATTATTCTTATGATTTCATTTGTAAGAGGAGTGTATTCAATTAAACGATCATGGATTACCAAACAGTAAGCTGACGTTTTGTCTGGAATCGGTTTGTTTGCTTCGGTGTAAAACTCAATTCGTACATCAATAGGTCCTGTTTTAACTGCTTCATTTTGATGTGATACATCAACAACAATAAGCGGCGCTGTTGCCTTATATTCAATAACATTGAGCAATGGTTGAGGTTCCCGCATATAAAAATAACTTTGTTGAAATTTTGCATACATATCATATAGAAGAGCATACTGTCCCATTTCAAAGCGCGTATTTAAATCATCATAGGGATATGAATCAGAGTTTAAATGAACTTTTAAATTAGTTATATTACAATGGTCGAATGTATTTCCTTCCTCTTTGCTCCTCTCATTTTGTAAGCCAATTATAAGAAATCTAGGTCTTTCATTTTGCTGACTCAGTTTTACATTCCATAAAACCTTCGTACTTTTACTTTCTGAAATCCTAGGATTTACATGACAGTCCCAACTTCGAAAAGCCATTAAAATAGGGTTTTCATTATTAATTATCTTGTACATTTCCAATTTCGAAAAGGCCGATAGTTGTATGTGAGGCATTTTCCACGTTATATCCAGTATCGTCAATTTTAATTGATCTGCGGCATTAGTAGGATAATATGATCTATCATTAGACGAAGAACGCTGAAGGATAAGCTCATGCTTCGAATTTAATATTATTTTATTGTAATCTTCGGCAAATCCCATCAACATTTTTAGTGGTATACAGCAACTAAAGTGATTTTTTTCCAAAGTTAGACTTTCATCAGGGCACCAACCAGCGTTTTTTAATGCATCACTTTCAGCTTTATTCAATGATACAAAATTTTTCATGGTGGATGAAATTCCAAGATTGCGTGTACGATCAACTTCAAAACCATTAATTTCATATCGAATTTCGTCAAACAAATATGACACAAAGTTATTTTTAAATTTCACACCTGTTGTTGCCACATCTTTTCCACCTTCACGTTTTACTATAAAGCCGTGAATGTAAATCATACTCTCACTTGGTAAGACAAAGAGGTCCTGATTTTGAATTGGTATACGAATCTCATCGTTATTGTTGAATGATTTTAAATATGGAGAGTAGCTATGGTAATCCCTTTTTATAATACTCTCATCATATATTGGTTTTTGAAGGACATTTAATATTTCGTTCATGATTAAAGCTGAAATCCCAAGAACTTAAAATTTTTTATCTTTAATGTTGCCAACAGATTCTTTTATATGTTCTGGATCGAGAGTTGATGTAGGACTAAATGTAAATACTATTTGAATTATGTTTTTATTCTATGCAAGAAACTCCCTAATAAAACACACATATGAAAATAGAATCAATTTATCGTTTTTATGAGAATAATCGATAATAATGATATGAACAAATTATTAAATGACAACTAGTTATTAATAATTGTTAACGACTTGCAACATCTAACTGTAAAACTGTTTACTACAGTATCAGATCAGTATCAGATTATCATCAGAACTGTATCAGATCAGTATCAGATCAGTATCTGATCAGTATCAGCACCCGATCAGTATCAGCATCAATATCAGATAAGTATCAATATCACTATCAGTGTCAGTTAGTATCTTCATGTTTTGAGCAAAATTTAATTTGAATATGAATAAAGAAAATTGTAAAATTTTTTAGTCGTTATTTAATACTAAATCGGGGAAAAATATGTATAGATGCTCAGTTCATTACGACTACTCATAATGTCTTTAACAATCTCTTTAAGCGGAACCGCATCAACTCTTATTGGAAAATATTTTCCACCAATTGAATTGGCAACAAAATATGTTTGCGGACTTGTAGACTTTGTAACATTTAATTCTATACCCAATGTAGATGTCCACAACAATTTATTTCATATCGGGCCGCATACTATTACAATACCAGTTGGTTCATATGAATTTGAGGATATTGGGTTTTTCTTGAAATCAGCCGTAAGAGACCTTGATGATTCAATTTTCCTGGAAATTAAATCAAACAACAACACTCTTAAAATTGAAATTGTATCCTCCGTGGATTTTTCAAAACCAAACAGTATAGGACAGGTGCTGGGATTCAGTATAAGAAAGTTGATAGTAAATGAGTTGGCGTATGAGGAATTTGTAGAAGTGGTTCCTATAGATCCGTTACAAGAGATAGAAAAAACGGAATATATACATATAGGTCAGTCAGATAAAACTAGAAAAAAGTTTGAATCTGATTTACCTTTAAATATTACAAATATAAACACAATACGAATTGAATGCAACTTGACAACCGGATCATATATTAACAACACATCAGTTCATACTATTCACGAATTTCCTCTCGATGTCTCACCAGGATATAAAATAAATGAAAAACCTCGAAATGTCATTTACTTACCCGTCAACTGTCAACAAATAAACAGCATAATGATAAAAGTCATAAATCAAGACGGTGACCTTATTAATTTTCGAGGAGAACAAATTTCTATAAGACTTCACTTTAAGCCAGGGTAAAAATAATGATCATTTACGCTATAAACTCCTCAACATCCGCTAAATGTTGTTGAATACAAGGCAACAGCGCCGCTTATTGTTGTTGATGTAACACATCAAAATTAAGCAGTTAAAACAGGACCTATTGATGTACGAATTGAGTTTTACACCGAAGCAAACAAACCGATTCCAGACAAAACGTCAGCTTACTGTTTGGTAATCCATGATCGTTTAATTGAATACACTCCTCTTACAAATGAAATCATAAGAATAATTTATATATAAAATCAATTTTTTCACTATTTATATATAACAAATCAATAAAAGAACAATAATGATTCATATATAAGTCAACTCGTTTTGTTTTATTTATATCAACATAGTCATGGTTACGGTGACGCTTTCAATCTCTAGCTTAACTTATCATTAACCCAAGCCGCCGCCGTAGATGGTGCTGCCTCCACCTCCGCAGCCACCACGAAAAATTGTAATAGTTGATCCCCCAGAAGTATGTAATGTTTTTTGTCAACGCTGTCAAACAAGCATGCCCCTAGAAGTATGCTATGTTTTTTAATCAAATTTTTAAAAAATTGGTTTGTGTCTTCGCTACTCACCGCTAGATGGCACTTATTTTTTACCGGAAGTGGCCCAGAACCGGCATAGCCTATCTACCGCATTACTTCTGGTGGCGCTGTCTCCGCCTCACCTAAACGCTAGATGGTGCTGCCTCCGCCTCCGCAGCCACCACGATAAATTTAAATCGTTGATCATCAACGCTGTCAAACAAGCATTCCCCCAGAAGCATGCAATGTTTTTTTTTTCGTCAACGCTGTCAAACAAGCATTCCCCCAGAAGTATGCAATGGTTTTTCGTCAACCACCGCTAGATGGCGCTTATTTTTTACCGGAAGTGCACCAGAACCGGCATAGTCTATCTACTCATTGACGACATCATCGTGTTTGGCGTAGGTGAAGATCACCTCCAGAATGTTGAAACGATTTTTTCTCGATTGCTCGAAGCAAACCTAAGAGTGAATCTGGAAAAAACCCGATTTATGAAAACAGAGGTCGAGTTTCTCGGCTATGTCATAACATGTGATGGTATCAAGCCTGACGAAAAAAAGGTTAAGGCCGTCGAACAAATTTTGCCACCAGAAACGTTGAAAGACCTTAAGAGCTTCCTGGGATTGACATCCTACTACAGAAGATTTATAAAAGATTATGCCAAGGTGGCTAAGCCTTTGACAAATTTGACAAGGGGTGAACACGCCCAGGTCAAAGCAAATCAATCAAGGAAAATCTCGATTGAATTGGATGAACAAGCTCTAAAAGCTTGTAACGAAGCTGCCGGTCTTCCGGCTCTATAGCTGAGGTATTCTCAGTCGTGTCCAGGATTCGTCACAAAAATTAGATTTATTTGTTTCAGGTTCTTCCAAGTAAAGCTTTTATTTAACTTTTTAAGTTTGATTTCTTACAATTTTACGTATAAACTAAGTAGTAATAATAGTAAGGCGATATATAGTGAGCAATTTGGTGGTGATTAATTTTTATGGGCGTTGACGTGCTGAGTGGGCGGAAACTCTGGCGTCTTAGTTACAGTCCTTTCTGTTCAGCCGGTGCGTTACTAGTACTACTCTTCCTCTTACGCTCTGATGCTGCGCTCCCAGCTGGGATGATGCCCCTTGAGAACTGACGCTACGCCTCACGAAACTGACACCCGTTGTCCCTTGCGAGCTGACGCTGCGCCTCCAAATCTAAAACCAGTTGTCCCTTGCGAGCTGACGCTGCACCTCCAAAGCTAAAACCAGTTGTCCCTTGCGAGCTGACGCTGCGCTTCCAAAGCTAAAACCAGTTGTCCCTTGCGAGCTGACGCTATGCCTCACTAAACTGACACCCGTTGTCCCTTGATTAGGAGTAAGGTTCGTCCTCAGTCTTTGTCTCGCCTGTTATCCTCGCCACTTGTCTAAATAACTTAATCACTTTAACACAATCTTACTTCGGTATGTCTTCCTCTATATCCTCTATCTTGATATGGTTCGGCAGCTACTCCCTTTTGTACTTCCGCTCGCTTTGGTGGTTCGTCAACAACTCCAGTAACCTCAATCGCTCGGCTCACTTGTCTGTCAGCAACTGCAGTGCACTCAACCGCTCGATTCAACTGTCTGCCAGCTACTCTTCCGTAAGCTCAACCGCCCAGCTCAACTGTCTGTCAGCAACTGACTGTCTTCTCATCATCAAATTTATTGCATACCTTTGCTAACGTAGCAGCATTGCTGTTAGTTAGTTATACTCATGTCTCCGTTAACATGTTGATAACGCTCAGTGGTTTTTCTTGGAAACATGCTTATCGTGTTGCTGGTCACCCATCGAAGTACTCGCGGTCCCGTTGGCGCTTAATCAAATGTTGCTAATTATTGGTAGCTTGACTGTTTCTCTGTTAGCTATTCGTACTCATGTTTTTGGTAACATGTTGACACCGCTCAGTAGTGTTGCTGGTTACCCATCGAAGTACTCGCGGTCCCGTTGGCGCTTAATCAAATGTTGCTCATGCCTTACATACAAATAACTCTTAAACAATTATGTTGGCACAGGGTGCGTTGTTCAAAATTAGAATTATATAGTATTTGTCTTATTTTATGCAATTTAATATAATTTAAAGTAATTTATATTTGAAATAAATAAAGTAAATAAGAAATTCATTTGTTGCTTTAAGAACTTAACAATAAAATTAATTCATCTTATATATTATAATTATTCGGTTCAATAAGAAATATATATATATATATATATATATATATATATATATATGTAATGTATGTAAGTAGCGATTGTTGTTGTTAATTGTATTCATGTTGTTGTTGTTTCGTTTTGATGTTCTGGCTATCTTCGTATTATTGTTGCTGTTTGGTTTTATTGTTTTGTTGTCGTGTTGTTGACTCTTCTAATGTGTTTTTGCGTGTTTGCTTGTGGTAGTTATATGTGCTGCAAAACTGGTGCCTGTTTTGCCTCGTCACAAGCTTTTCGAGAATTGAAACTATTACTGACATCTTATGAGGTCCTAGCCTTCCCTGATTTTGAAAAACCATTTAATGTAACAACCGACGCCTCTGACTTTGCAATCGGGGCTGTCCTGTCTCAAGGCGAAATAGGGAAAGATAGGCCTATTGCCTATGTGTCGCGTTCCTTGAACAAAACCGAGGAAAACTATGCAACAAACGAAAATGAGATGCTTGCAATAGTTTGGGCCTTGGACAACCTTCGAAATTATGTCTATGGTGCTAAGAAAATAAAAATATTTACAGATCACCAGCCTTTAACTTTTGCGTTAGGTAATCAAAATTACAATGCAAAACTTAAACGATGGAAAGCGCGTATCGAGGAGTACAACTACGAGTTGATTTGCAAACCTGGTAAATCAAACTTTGTGGCTGCTCTCTCAAGGCTGAAAACAGAACTGAATCACTTGCCAGATTCAAGCGATTCTGTTACGGATACAGCATCAGAAGGCCAAAATTCCAACACTGAAACTGCTAGTGAAGGTAGCCATGCGTCGGACGCGACAATGCACAGCGCACTAAGAGACAACTCCGACCTAATTCCTCATGTAGAGGCTCCTTTAAATGTTTTCAAGAACCAAGTAATAATAAAGGAAGGCAACGACTTACACTTTATGGAATATGTTAGATTAAGTTAGACTAAGAACTATATCTGTAAGGGCAACGTCCCAGTAGATGAATGAATAAATAAATAAATAAATACACTGTTGGGAAGAACCACACCCTGGGTATAAGCGACATTATGTCTCCATGGTAATTAACAGTAATAATCTTATATCGAACTTGAAGAACTTCTTAAATCCCTCTGTTATTAACGGCATTAAGATTCCTGAAGCATTTTTACAAATGCTTCAAGAAGTCTATTTAGACAAATTTTCCCGGTACAAGATCAGAATTACCCAAAGGGTTGTGGAAGATGTGAGCAACGATGAAAAAATATGTCAAATCATCGAAGACGAACATAGGCGCGCGCATAGGAATTCTCGCGAAAATGGTGCTCAAATAATAGAAAAATACTTCTTTCCACGAATGAACGCCCTCATTAACAGATACACAAAAAATTGCGAGATCTGTAAGGCAAATAAGTATGATCGACATCCAGCTAAGCCACAACTACAACTGACCCCAGTTCCAAGTTATCCTTGTGAAATCTTGCATTTAGATATTTTTAAACTTCAAAACGAAAAGTTTCTTAGTTGTGTGGATAAGTTTACTAAATTTGCTAAGCTTTTCCACATAAGAAATAAATCGGCCATACACTTACGCACCAAACTTACTTAAGTTCTCCATTATTTTACAATAACAAAGGTCATTGTAACGGATAATGAGAGGAGCTTTTTGAGTCCTATTATATCCAATTATATAAGGTCCTTAGGAGTAGACCTTTACCAAACACCAACACAGCGCAGTGAGGTCAACGGTCAAGTTGAACGACACCATTCTACTCTTTTGGAACTCTATAGATGCCTTAAGCAAGAAATGCGCAATTTAATACCAAGGGAGTTGATATGTATAGCTGTCGATCGATACAACAATACGTTTCACTCGGTAACCAAACGAAAACCTAACGACGTGTTTTTTGACAGGACGGAGAGGGTAAACTATCAAAATTTGGTAAATTTCCGCGATAGGGTACACGAAGATATAAGGGCACAGATAGAACAAAACCAAGAGCGCAGAAATCTGAGGTTAAACAAATCCAGGACTGTACCTATAAAATTCAATCAGGGTGACGACGTCTTTATCGCAGACAAGCAAATTAAAGGGAAGCAAAAACCTCTCTTCAAAAAACATGTCGTTGCAAGAGACAACAAGGTAACGGTTACAACGGATACAGGAAAAAAATTTCATAAAATTCACGTAAAAAACTCATGTTCGTAGAGTAGGTTATAGGTTGGATGACAAATTGATGGGTACCTCGCCGGTCAGGCAAGATATCAAGGTTCGACTCCTGTCAATGTTAGAAACAAAATAACGAAAAGGAAATATAGTAGGTAAAAAAATCAGAAAATGGCAAAACAGTTCTTAAGCACTAATTAAAGGTCACTACCTCACTTATAACTATCATGCGTACAATAATAAAATAACTAATATATCGAAATAGTCACAAGATCACACGCAAAAATGCGCACTTTATATGTAAATGCGAAAAATTGTTCCACAAAAGAATCACATGTTATGTTAATATGAAAAAAAAATGCTTTTCAATGCGAAGCATACAAAGTAATTTCAAAATCAAAACCAATAAATTTGCATGTACAATATATGCAAATGATTCAATCTAAGAAGTAGAACAAACAACTAAATTTGAAATATCATGCAAAATCCATGCACATGAGATGCAGAAGAATATACAAAAATAAGGAAAAAATGTTAATTCTTTATTTCCATTCATAACAAATGCATTAATACAATTTCATATCGTTTCAGACCTTTTCATAAGATAAACACCTTTAACTTTCTCATTTTTATTAAAGAAAAAAAAAGAAACCAATGAAATATTAGATTTGCAATATGTTTACATATAATATTACTATTTTAATATTTGTTTAAGCTGTATATATTTTCTTTTTAATCCATCTTCTTACATAATAAAAAAAAATATTAGAATAAGAAACCTGTGAGCATATTTTGACTATGCTATATATTTTTACTATTTTAATTATGCTTTTTCGTATATCTTTAAATAAAAAACAAAAAACAAGTATAAAAAAAGGGGAAGGGAACCATAAATATTAATTCAATGGCATGTATCTAATTACAGTTTAGGTCTATTCTTGGCAATAACTGCTGCACATGGCTTCCAGGTTTTTAACGGTGACAAAAGGCTTGTTTTCGAATATCATCTTAATTGGATAGCCAATCGACTGGACAAAATGAGAGCAAGAAGTTCAAGAAGGATACGATGAATTAACTGGTTAGGCTCTGCTTGGAAATGAATCGCAGGTTCACCCGACGCTGATGACTGGAACTCGATTCTTCAAAGTGA
Organism: Dichetophora obliterata; assembly: GCA_963920525.1. Taxonomy (NCBI): domain Eukaryota; kingdom Metazoa; phylum Arthropoda; class Insecta; order Diptera; family Sciomyzidae; genus Dichetophora; species Dichetophora obliterata. The sequence goes on from OY986435.1 coordinate 132,481,519, forward strand.
AAGTAATATAATCGAAAATAACAACCATCAATATAAGGTTAATTAAAAAATGTTTGCCACCACTTGCGAAGCACTGCAGAGGGTAAACCAGGTGGTGAACAAGATCAACAGTATTTCAAAAGATAACAGAGAAGACCAAATCGAGGGCGACATTTTGAACAAATTACTTGTAATAAGAGCCGAAGTCAGCGAAATTGTCAGAGCGTGTCAGATGGCCAAAACCGGAATCGTCAACGGTAATATGCTGGACAAAGAGGAAATTAACCAAATCTTGGCAGAAGTTGAGACGCTTCCTTATCAGAATGTTATCGAGGCGATCGAGTTTGGAAGACCTTCAGTTTATACGAATGGCTCCCTCCTGTTGTACGTCCTTGCGATGCCAAAATTGAGCCCAGCTAAATATCACCTGCTTATCACCAGAGCTACAATATTCGATGGCAGGCAAGTAGATTTAAAATTCTCACAAGTGCTGGTGAGTCAGACGGAGACATATGGGCTAAAAGGAAAATGTCTTGTTATCAGTAATTCGACTGTATGTGAAGAAAAGGTGTTGGAAAAGGTACCAGAGGATAACTGTTTGCCAAGAATCTTAAAGGGAGGGCACGCAAAATGTCAATTCCGAACGAACAAAGAAGAAGTAGTTGAAATGTTAACTGGTAGTACAATTTTTTTAACCAATTTTAGAGGCGAAGTCTTGAAGGAGAACACGACAACTTTTCTCGAGGGCACAAATCTAATCCAGCTAACCAACGAAACAATATTCATTGAAAACCAGACGTTCACGAGCAAAACCATCTCACATTTCCAGGCACTTCCGCCAGTTCTAGCAAATGTCACCAATCAAGGACACAAAGTGGACATCGACTACTTACACGAGCTTAGCATCGAGAACATTAAACGTCTTGGCCGTTTAAAAGGTACACTTGGACTCTACCTCATCTCAGACCTCGTTATCATTATTCTGGTGATCTTAACCTTCGTGGCAATATGGCACATAATGACTAGAAAACTTAGCATACCACCGATTAAGACACTTGAAGAGCAGCCTAACGTCGCAGGACTACCGCAGAAGTCGCCTAGATCCTACCATTCGCATTTTGATCTGCGGGACGCAGACCTTTGAAGGGGGAGGAGTTATCACGCGGCATTCCCACGATGCACTTAAAGCATTCCCACGATGCACCTGAAGATCCAGTTACAATCGCGCATCCGGCAGCGAGTGCAGCAGCGAGTTAGTCACCGTGGGAATCGCCATGTCAGCAGTCTTAGGGTAGGAGCTAAGCTAGGGCTTTTAGGCGATAAGCTTTAGTTAAGCTTATGTTAGAGTTAGTCTTATTTGGAGCTACGAAATAAACAGTCCTAAAAACTAATCTTGGAGTTTAAATTAACAGGTTGGCCTGTGGGCGTTGGTTAGCTTCGGCTAGGGTCAACTATTTTTGAGAAAAATAAAAAAAAGTCAACAAAATACGCAAAAGAGAGACAGCAACATGTATTGTGTACGGTACTAATGCTGCCACCTTTTTGAATGGAAAATACCACCACTTTTATAAAACACCGTCAAAAATTATATAGAGCTGTCAAATTCCTCAAGAAACCTTAAACGAAAAACATACAAATTTTTAACAATAACACAGGCTTACAAATAAGTGTAAACTTTTGAACCAGAAAAGATGAATGACCGTAGTCCGTAGACCGTAGTTTTGGAGATATAGGCAAAAATGTGAAAAAGTTTTTTTACCGTTAGTCGGACTATATCTTTTTAACACATTGGAAATGATAAAATAATTCTTAAACCATCAATTGTATTGGCAGCCAATAAAACTTTTACTAAAATTTCAAAGATTGTCTATCCGACAAAAATAAGTTTTTGAAACCTTGAGAGATAAAATAAGTAACACGGGTGTAAATCTGCATTAAATGTAAAATTTTGAAGGCCAATATTTTCAAAACTAAAAAATATAATGAATTTCAGTAAACAGAAATGGCTACGTCTAATATTACTTAGTCAAGCTCTTAAAAGGCGATTGAAATTGGCCGATGCGTTAAAAAGATATGGTCCAATTAACAGAAAAAGAACCGTATGCATATTTTTACCTATATCTAAAAACTTGACCTGATAGAAAACGGATTTTAAGTAAGCGCATAAAAATACATACATAAAGACCTACTTTCGTCGATTGCATTTAAAACATTCACCTGCACAATCACGAAATCACTTTTCAATCAAAGAATGACGCTGATCAAGAATATATGTACATGCACATTTATACCGGCTGCGCCTTCTTTTGTGCGTTTCGAACGTTTTCACAATATACTTTGACCTCTTCAGGTGTAGGGTATTTACAGATTCGGGATCGCGCATTAAAAAACAAACAAACGAAACAGTAAGCTACTAAAAACTGCTACCAAGAAGTATAGACAGCTACTGAAACTTCGTTTCTTTCCTTTTGTTTTTAAACTCGAAAAATTCTCTATAAGTGCGTCATATATTTTTTACGTATAAAAGATATTTTTAAAGTCTTGGAGTACACCAGTGCAATGAGAAAAATTGTTAGACCAGGAAGGTACAGGATATTTAAAATTTTTTCATTATTTTAGTTAGCTGGTGTCAAGTCTGTTATCACGATACACCTGAAGAGGTTAGGATATATAAACATTTTTAAAACGTAACGCCCAAAAAGAGGCGTGGCATGTATAGAAAAGTGAATATATTCCTGATTGGCGTCATTCCCTGAGTAAAAACGAGTTTCGCGATTGCTCATTTGATTGTTTTTATTCAAAGCGGCTTTCCTCTTTTTTGGAAAGCTCTTTTTTGGAAAGGGCGGCTTTCCAAAATTCTTTTGTTTTCTTTGTAATTGTATGGTTGGCTCTCACCTCTAAATCAATACCAATGTAATTCGTGGAGACCAAGAGGAAGTGTGGAGGAACAAATGAAACAACATAAACTGAGGAATGCACCTTTAATAGACAATACTCAAGACATCTTGCTGCCACCGCTCCACATAAAATTGGAAATTGTTAAAAAATTCATCGAAGTGGCCGTTGTAAATTGTCCAAACGCATTTGACTATTTTTTTTTCGTTTTCCCAAAGCGTAGTGATGACAAAATTAAAAAAGGTATTGTAGTTAATTTAAAACGAATTTTTGTTCACCTCATTGTACTATTTTCACTTTGTTAATGTTTTCTTTTCTGTCTTTATTTTTTGTCTTCATTTAACAGGCGTACTTAATGTCCCTGACATTAGAAAACTATTCTATGATTATAATGATAGAAAATACTACGATAGAAAACTATAGAATATGATTATAATCATTCAATGGCATGGATTTACCTTCAGCGTGTATGCACCAGAGTCTTGGGAGGGGATTGAGACGCGGAACCGGAAGCAAGAGACTGGGTGAAAGAAATGCTGTATTATTTTGAGAAAATCGGCACATCGATGACATTAAATTTGCATTTTATTCATTTTCATTTTGACGATTTTATCAAACAACTCCCTACCGGGAAAAATGGTACAAAAGCAAAAAACTCGACGCATTGCTTGCAGAGGTAATATCAATTTTATTCATGCATTGTCTTGCATTCCTTTTTTGATTTCTTTTCTAATTCATTTCAGGTATGTTGGTGGAGTCACAAGATCACCCTGTATGATGTTAATGAAGTATCTGAAGTATCTGATGATGGAGGGCAGTCTGGAAGTAACATGCATGTGGACACCATAAGTTCTGAATCAGAGGCAGATTCGGACGACGATTTAGATCCACATATTAAGAGAGTGCGATTTGCAAGTCCAGGGCCATCAAAATTATAAACATAATACGAACATTTTTTTTTTATAATTTTTGTAATAGATATCGTAGTATTGTAGTGCCATCCCTGCTGAGACTACTAATCCCTACAACACTGAATCATTATTACTAAATATCTATGCTACTACTCTTTGTTACAACCCTAACTAAGATTAATAAAATCAGTAATAGTATAATGTTTAAAAAATTACGCATTGTGTTATTATTTCAAAATAATATTGTGAACTTTTTTTTCACAAAAGTATTTTTGTTGCGAAAATATTGTTAAAATAAAACATTCTTTGAACAAGCCTTCATTAAATTAGAAAATCCTGCACCCGTACGGAAAAGTAACAGTAGAACTTTATATTGTCGGCAAAAGTAAACTGAGACAAATCGTGCAAGATACAACAAATTGAGGCGAACTAAATCGCCGGTTTTTTGAATTTGTTGAAAATGTTTTTGTGAATTATTCTTTTGATTCTTTTGTGTTTTGTGTTTTTATGTTCATATTATATTAGAACGTAATTTTCTTTTTTAATTAATGGCTTACATAAGTAAATCAAGTGCGAAAATAGCTGAAAATAATTAAAGCTTTTTTATAAGGGTTTCTTTTTACAATTCATAAAATAAAAAAAAATGCGAAGGTGAATAAAATTTTGCTAAGCTTTTTTTAAATTCAACGTTGTTTGAACGTTGCTTTGTTCAAAAGTTCAGTGATGGGCGTCTGCGTGGCGAGTCTAGGAACAGAAACTCAAAATTGTCAACGAGCTGACAATAGGCTTGGGCATTTTAGTTCACTAAAAAGATCGCTCTTTTTAGTTCAGCTCAGTTTAATGAACTAGTTCGTTCATATAGTTCTTTTAGTTCATTTAGTTCGTTCGCTCTTTTAGTTCGTTTCGTGCACGTTCATGTTGTTAATTCGTTAGGTCTTATAGTTAGTTTGGTGTTTTAGATCGTTAGGTATGTTAGCTCGTTGTACTTTTTAGTTCAATAGCTCTTTTAGTTTGTTTTGTTTGCTCTTTCATGATCAGATCTATAAAATGATACGAACTATATGACCGAATCAATCATTAACTGCGGACATAGAAGAAATTTACATAAAAATACTACATATTTCACACAAATTTGCCACAAAAATTTGTTTTTGCAAAAAAGTTTATTTTACCATTCATTAGTGAAAAACTGTATCAGTACGGACTTAAACCATTGTTGAGTGAAACAACGAACTAGTTCACATAGTTCTTGAGTGCGAATAGTTCAATTGAGCTGGTTCGTTCGTGAACTACCCAAGCCTAGCTGACAACGCTGCTGAATTGCGAATAAGGGTTTGTGTCTACACTTCACAAAATACATAGCTGAGCTTTTTTTAAGTAACCGAGAAGCAAGCGCATCGGAAGCGAATTTCATCAGGGGGGAAGTACAAATGGGGGGGGGAGTACAAATGGGGGGACAGTACAAATGGTGGTGCAAAAAAAGTTCACCAAAATCTCTTCACATGAAACATGAAGAAGAGAGAAAGAAGAGAAAAATACATAATACAAAAATATTATCGTTTTAAAAAAACTGATATTTTGAATAACTTTTCCTTTTAAATTGTTTATCTAGCTAAAAAAGTGGGGGACAACTGCCCCCTTTACCCCCGCTTCCGACGCCAATGCCGAGAAGTTCATAAGTGTTGCTAAATTTGAATTCTATAAATTCACCAAAAAGGAGAAAAAGGCGCTTTTTCCTCAAAAGTGCACCAGATTTATTAGATTTTTAAATTTATTTTTAAAATTTATTAATGTATTTTAAAAGCTTAATTAAATTTTAAAAATAAGCATATTCTTAATTGTCAATTGTTTTATTTTTTGAGTTAATCCCTCCGAAATTAAAAAAAGCACAAAAAATGCATTAGGCACCAAACCTCATGTTTTTCGCGCCAAATTTTCAAAATGCGATAAGTTGGCGACAGTGTGAACAATGCGAAAATTGTTCAAAATTTTATTTAAAATACACAATTCTCCTGAAGATTTTCGAAAAATTTAGAAAACGAAATAATTTGAAAAATATAATAATTTAAAACGAAGACAGAAATTTTTCTAATAATGTATTATATCGCAGGCCTAGAACCAAAACAACATATACAACTTCGGTCAAAAAAACAGCAGTAAGCATTAAAATAATCAAATTAAAATTTAGAGATTTTTAGAAAAATCAGTTCATGATTTTATTTTCCGAGCCATTACCGCAAAACAAGTGTAACCAACAAAAATAAAATTTTACAGGAGAAGCAATTTTCTAGCTTTGTCTACATAAGCAGTGCATGTAATCTCGATTTTTGTGATCGGTATTGGAATTTAATATTTTAAAGGTTTTATGAAAACAATATAAAACATTGTATGGGTTCATCTTTTCTTATTTCTCCAAATTCACTTAACTGAGCTTTCAGACAAAGGAAATTTGATGAACATCGATTTGAAAATGGCAGAGATGTTAGCTTGCAAATTAAAAAAATTGAAATTTCAATCGGTTTTTTCTCATCCCAATTCTCAAGAAAATGTGTTAAATATGATAAAATCTGTAGTTTTCAAGATATCGCAATAATTTTTATGTCATAATAGCGGAAATTTTCAATATACTAGATATACCTACAAAATAGTTTCGAAAAATCTTTCGTTTACCGTTATTTTTATTAATTAACGACTTTTCATAAAAAATACTTTGTACTGAGAAAATCTATAGTTTTCGAGATAAAGCTAAAAGTTTCATGTCATAATAATGGAATTTTTTCAAAATTTAAGAAGAATATATTCATGTTGAGAATCTTACTTAAAAAATTAAATTTTTTAATCACAAATTTAAAAAATTTTGTACCAATATTTTTTTTAATCCTGTTATACAGGAAAATATCAAAATACAACAAAAGCCAAGCAACTTTATGTCACCATAACAATTACTGTAAGATGGTTATTCAAATGAAATTATATATTGTACCTAATTTTTTTAATATTTATACCATTTTTTAATTATTAAGCAAACACAAATATTTTTATATTCAAATGCATTTAAAGATAAAAAAAACATAATTTATTTCTACGATTTCAATTTTTGACATTGTATTTAATATTTTTATCGCAGGCGAAGCAGCGGGTATTTGCTAGTTATTTTATATATGTACATGTATATTTTTCTTTCTATTACATTTTTACGAAGCTATATTAGTCTTCAAATTAAATAAATAAAACTGTTATCAAAGCTTAAAAAATTGGGTTTCATTACTTTAATATGAGGATACTTTTTTCTGAAGTGGGTACATTTGTGACCTTTTCATAGATACTTTTTTTAGATTCGTCGTGGCAACACTGATCTGAGGTGAACTCACGTACACAATAAATGAGTTTCATCAAAGTACATAACACAAAATGAAATCATATGTTGTGACGTCACAAAATTTAAGTTTCCTGTCTCTTTACCTCTGTCATGAAATTCAATTTGACAGTTCACATGCAATCTAATATTGTAAGTGGAGACAGTGTGTAAGCAAGCCTCAGGGTTCAGGTGCATATTATTTCTACTGTAAAAAAACTTACAGTACTGTTCTTATGGCACTCGTAAATGCCAAATACGAATCCACAATGATTAAAGTTGGAGCAAATGGCAGAGTTTCTGATGGTGGAGTATTTTCATCAGCAAAATTTTGTCAATTGTGCGAAGAAAAAAAATAATTTAAATTCCATCACCAAGGAAAATAAAAGATTTTGATAAGGAATTGCCTGTTGTCTTCGATACGGATGACGCGTTTGCCATGAAGGAAAATTTTATAAAACCATACAGTAAGAGTGGATTGCCACCAGAAGAAGAATATTTTAATTGTCGCCTATTTTGACCGGGACGAGCTGTTGAAAATACATTTGGCATCATATCTAGATTTCGAGTACTTAAAAAAAACTACAAAAGTGGTGCTTGCCATATACTATCTGCACAATTTTCTCAAAAAACGAAGTCCTTCTGCTTATATTCGGAGTACACATATTGAAACAGCTACTGAAATATCAAGAAATATTGGAAAAACCTAAAATTCGTCAAATATTGCAAAGGAAACAAGAAAAAATTTTGGAGACTATTTTAATAAAATTGATAAACTGCCATAGAACAAAAACTAATTTTTGTATTATTAATATTTTTTAACTTAAACTATTATTTTTTGTTATATTAAAATTGACTTCAAATCAATAAAAAAAAGATAACCTAAAACTTGGGAAAATCTTTGAGAATGACCTTCAGTCACATTGACTTTTATTTTATTTATTTATGTGTTTATTTGAATGTTTCTTCTTAGGACACCAAGATGAGAATCTTATTGCCCTAACAACATGATTTCATTTATAGCTTACTTTTTCAATAGCTTCAAAACTTTCATCATTATCCATCTCTATAGAAGATGTTCCGGGCATTTGCATTTCTTGGTTTTTTAAAAACGCAAGGTCTTCAAAATACCACAGCGAAGATAAAATGTGCCAGCTCCAGATCTCTCGCTTCGATTCATCTTCTTCAGCTCCCTTCTGTAGCATCCTCTTAAATTGCTAATTTTTCTTTACCATCTTTAGCAATGCATTTGGTTCCAATTCCTTATATTTTTCCAAAAGGCTTGATACGCTTTATCCTTTAATATTCGGTTTTTATAGCATTCACTTTTAATATTCCACGTTTCTGGAAAACTTCTATAAAGTTCAAAGAACTCCTTCCAAAATACAGTTTGCGAAGCAACTGTCATTTTTATATATTAAACTTTGCACTTTCTTTACTTTTCCTTTATATGTTAACTCCCCGACGTTTTTTTAGAATGAGAAATGGATGAGCGTGCGCTCGCACATACTACATGTAGGATGGGCCGGCGCAAAAAATCAAAAGCTTTTGATTTTCATCCTACATGCAGGACGGGCTGCTGTATTAGCTTTCTCACATCCTACATTGTGACGCCGATTTTCAACGGCGTTGAAATGTGCCGTCACAGCGCCGGAGTGGTGGCTTAGTGAACACCTCCACTACAAACTTTTGTATTGTTTTTGCCTTCAAGTTACTCTTACACACACATTTATATATATATACATATATGAAAAAAAAACAATAAACAACATGAACTTAAATAATGGGCTCTCTCTGTCTTTAATTTTCTTAAAAACAAGAATACCGCAATACCGATGGCATGACTTGGCTACGAGATCTTATTGACGAACAACAATGGCAACAACAGAATGCACGCATTGCGGTACGTTGTTTACGAGCAAAATGCAAACACCGGACCACAGCAACAAATTAAGGTTACGGGATGTTGTTGACAAACCCAACAAGGTGAAGAACAACAGACAGAGGGAGATTATAAAAGGCAGCCAGCGCAGAGATCTGGACAGTCAGTTGCGACACGAGCGCAAGCGAATATTAAACCCAGTGAACAGAAAACTCAGTGAAAGTCAACAAGTGAACCGAGTCAACTAGTGAATCCAGTGACAGTGGGCAAGTGAATCGGTGACAGTGAACAAGTGAACCCAGTGCAAGTGAAAACAGATTCGGAAGCTTGTAGGCTCATCTGTTGGGAAAAAAATCAGCATCAGCAGAGACGTTGGCTTGTAAGCCCACCTGCACAAAACCAGCAAAACAGAGTCGGTGGCTTGTAGGCCCTCCTGCTTCAATAAAAGCGTACAAAGTCCGTGGCTTGTAAGCCCGCGTGCTCTAATTATTCGTCCCGCAACAGTTGTACTGGCGCCTGTAGTCACATCAGTTGTTTCCTGTATTTAGATTGTTTTTCTTTTACAAACCAAATCAGCTCCATCTCGATGCCAAAATCAAATTCACCTCACTCAAATGAAGACTTTTATTTCTTTTTGACAACAGAACCCACAAAATTTTTATTGGAAAATTCACGCTATTACGGCTCATTTTTTTAGATGCTGTTAGCGAAAGATAGCGATCGAATGATTTAAGCGTTCTTTTCTGATCAGCGGTCGCCGAAGAAGGTCAACCAAAATTTAGTTTAAACTTAAAACTAGTGGTTAGAAAAAATAAAATACAGTGATTTTTTTACAAGTTTAAAATATAAAGATAAAAGTTTCCAAAGCAGGAAAGAAAAAGTAAGTGCTAAAGATTGCGTAGAAGGTTTTTTCGTATATTAATTGGTGGTTTTTTTAAAGAGTAAAGAGGAAAATTTAATTGCATTCGTAGAAGCTTAAAAACTGGATTAAAATTCTTAAAATTTACATTACCTCGTGCCATCGCCTAAAAGGGTGAATTTTAAATTTTATAAGAAAATGTTCTAGTTTTATTTTAAAAATTTGTAATTTTACTTTTACATATATATAAATATTTACATTTAAAAATCTCTCTAGACTTGGCACCATAGGAAAGTTAGTTTGAAAGCAAAAAACGAAAAAAATTCAAAGCTTTCAGCTTGCACATTAGCAGATTCCGGCATAAGAAAATTTAACGGGGACAAAAGGCACATACCTATGAAGTAAATTTACGACGGTCATCATCTAAAGAGGCAACATCATAACAGCGGTCAAATAGTCGAGTGGTTAAAAGTGCAGTGTTAAAGTTAAAGAAAAAATTAACTTAATTTTATATAAAAGATGTAAATTGATTAAAATAATTTAGAGAAAAAAAACAGTATACATTTTATTTAAATGTAAAAATCAGAATGAATATTCCAAATTAAAAGTAAAAAATAAAAGTAAAGAAAGAAATATATATATAAATACATGTAAGTGTACATGCATATATATCGTGATATATATATATATATCGATCGTGCAAAACTCACCACTAAATGCACATCTAAGCTAACCTTAAAAGCTAAAATTAAATAAATAGCCAACAACTCTGGAATATAACTCTTGAATTAAATCAACCAAATGGGTAACATGCGCTATGTAAAAAAAAGAAAAGAAAAACAACTTGTAGCACAACAAAAACCTTTCTCTCCTTTTACAAAAGTTAGCTCGACGCCAGAGAAAACTGATATAATTTTAACTGATAATGTAAACTGATATAATTTTTACTGAAAATGTAAACAAAATTACTGCTAAAATGAATTTATTGAAATTTGTTTTTTCCTGCTATTTATCCGTATATTTTATTTTGTGAATATTAATAGTATTTATTATGTTTATATTTATTTTTTTTCTTCATTATTTTGGCCACGTTAACCATTGTTTTCTAAGCATTGTTTTTTTTCCTTAATTGGCTTTAGCTGATTATTGAAGTTATCTGTATTTGACTTTTTCTTAAATAAACTTAACGCATTGTTTTGATTATGTATCAATAAATTAAAAGTTTGATTTCATGCGGGCATTGTGAGAGAGTTGCGAGATACATTTTTGGGATCATCTTTTTTATTAATAAGGATTTTGCTATGGTGATGATAATGGATGGGAGGGTAAATGTTGAGACAAAGTCACCAATGCTCAACACTAGCATTATTTCGAGCGCAGACTTTATTTTCATTTTTTCTACTATTCTTTCTCTAAACTTCTTATCTTTCTATCTTTCTCTTTTCTATGCATCCATGGTTGAAAGCCGTCTCTAGCACGCAACTTAAAATTTATATTGCTGTAGAAAATGCTTTTTTTTGTGATAGTCTTCAAGAACTTCTACCCCCACTAGCCGACGAGCCAGAGCCGGAAATCAAAGCGTGCTTCCGTCGCTTATCATCTCTCAAAAATAATTGCTAACAACAGATCGTTACATGCTACAGAGAATATGCTTAATTTTTGGCGCCCAACGTGGGGCCCACGCATTTAAATTGTTTTTTTTTTTATATTTTGTAATATTATTTGAATCTTTAAAAAATATTTTAAATCTTTTTAAAATTGGTTTTTTAAATTGCTCCAAATTTATTTTGTGTGGTTCCCAAACACTTTTTTTGGTTCCTGTTTCTTCTCTTAAATTTTCTCATCCTTTCTTGAACTGTAAATTAACTCCTCTTTAGTATTTATTCAAAAAAATTTTAAACTTTTCATTTGCATTGGATTTGATATGATTTGATAAGTTTTATTATACCTTCGTATACCGGCAAAGAAATAATTTGAATCCAACTTTTATCACTTTTTCTATCGGTATAAAAATTTAATTTCTAAACTGTTCTGCTGGAAATACAGATGCCTTGGAACAATTTCTAGGATCTAGCCACAAAAATGAGTTTAATTTGATTTTTACATTCAGTTCTCTGCATTAAAATTTATTTTTTTGGAAATTTAACTACGAGCTTTTAGCTACTTGTTAACCATTAATACTATTTTTGTAACCTGCTGTCTATTTTTTCGTGGTTTTTTTATTTTTGTTAGCTCGAAGGTTTTGTAAGGTACTCACAACAGACTCCAATTAGCTAAGCAATGAAATAAAATCTAAGCCTTTTTATTGCAAACCTTTTTTTTTGTTTTCATTAGTATATCACTCGTGAACATAACAAATTTTTTTGATTTGCGATTGGTTCTGATTTTTGTAATCAATTTTTGTCAAAATTCAGAATTCTTTGTAATTTTTTGTTAAACTTTTGTTTGGTTTTATGCTGACAAAAATTTAATTTTCATATTTGGTTATCGTGTTTTCCATTTTTCTTTTAACTTTTATTTTATTATCGAAGATATTGGAGCTTGATATTTTAATGTTAACAACACTTTACTATCAATTTTTATAATAACTTTTCTTATTTTTTTTTTTGCGTAAATTTTTTTTTGATTTTTCGAATTGTGTTAAAATCGTTTTACGATTTCGATATCGATTAGCTTTCGAGATATTCTTAATCAATTTAAAATTTTTCTTCTTGTGAAATCGACATTAGTTGAAATCAATGAAGCTATTATTAATTTTCTTTATTTAATTTTTGTTGCTTTATTTAATTTTCTAGGGGTTTTACAGTCTTTAAGTTAAATTGTTGCAATAACATTTGTTTTTCAAGACTTTGATTTTTTTATTCATATATTTTTTTATTATTTTTCTTTTTATGATGTCGGTTCGGCGCAGCAAAAAAATTTATCTCTGTCTGATACGAGTACAAGTTCACCACAGCGTATTATTTGCAAAAATCCTATAAGCGTTCTTGGGCATTTATCTAAAACTATTTGCGGTCACTGTTTTCACAAAACCTGTTTGTCAAAGCATCTAAAAACAGATAATTCTTGTCCGATTTAAGGCTTAAAAAATTAACGTCAAAGCACGTCTTTTGCTAAGACCGGGCAAAGTCCTCTTAATACGGTTGAACAACAAACTGGTACAAAACCCAAAACTTGGGCTCAATTTCAAGCTGCGGCAATTAATACTTTCTACAATTTTCTTTCGTTAAAAATATTCTAGATCTACCTGGAGTTCAAAGTGAAACCTCTTTAAGTCCCTCTTCAATTGACCAAAGACAGAATATTCGTAACACTGTTACAGCTGCTGAAACGCTTTCTGCTCTTAGCCAACAACTAACTTAATTAATTGAAAATAATATTGATAACGGCTTTAAACGGTTCAGTTTGCAACAACAACAATCGCCAGCAGTTGAGCATTAAACACTTGAACAATTTTTTGGCTTACCATTAGCTAAAAGTGAGCGTGTTGACCATAATAGACAAGGTCGAGGATATTATTTATCGCAGGTTCCTTCAAATTCAAATTTGTCTTTAAGTGCGGAAAAGTCAGCCACATTATCTTTAACTTCAAAATAAGGTTTTCTGATGGATCTGAAAGCTCAGTGGACAATTTCATATCAGTGGACAATTACATATATCGCGTGGAAGCATTGACTCATACGACTTTAGGTGGGAATTTTGAATTATTGTCACAAGACGTAAATACTCTTTTTGATGGTAAAGCAAATGATTGATTCTGGAGGTACCACAAGTCGGTTCGTGAGATTCGATGGATTGATTTATGTGTGGCACTTAAGACAATATAAAGATTCAGGGACAGATGTTGACTATCGAGAATTAATTCGAGATAGAAAACAAAAGTCAAACGAAAGTTTTGATTCTTTCTATGAGTCGATCTTGAAACTCACGGATAGACTTGATCAGCAGTTGCCTGAAGGTTCGTTAGTAGAAATTTTGCAAGGAAATCTTAATCCAGAAATTCAGCACGAAATTTTATACATTCAAATTTATACGGTGTAGCAGCTTCGAGACATTTGTCGAAGAAGGGAATTCTTTCTTTAAGACATCTATCGGAAGCAATCGTGTGCAAAGTTAAACCCAGTGGTAATGATCAGAAAGTAATTTTTGATGAAGATGACCAAGAAATTTCCGCTATTGCGTTGGTGTGCTGGAATTGCAACAAAAACGGTCATCGTTTCCAAGAATGCCTTGGAGTACGAAGTGTCTTTTTCTATGGTTGTCGGGGTAAAAATATGTACAAACCTAATTGCAGAATATGTAGTAATAATCCAAAAAGCTTCCAGGCGAGGGCGCTGAGAAGGACACGCAGACCACTGTTGTCCAAAGTTACAAAACACCAATCGACCAGCACGGATTAATTCATGAGTTGGTGCTTGACAATGTTGAAAATACTAAAACAAAATTCAAATTTTAAAAATTCTGTAAACAATAATACTTCATCATTTGTAACTCCTCTAAAGCCTTTTCATGTGCGTTTAGCAACACATCAAGAAGCACGAAAACGTAAATTTGAAAACTTTCCTCGCAATAGAATTAATCCTACCCGTTCCAGCAATAGAATTAAAAAATTTTGGGAAGAAGTTAAAAATTGCAGGAAAAGTATCGTGAGTTCAGTTTTTGAAAAGCCAAATGATATTCGGCCATATGCTGAAGTGACTTTGTTTGGCAAGTCTATTACTGGGTTGTTAGATACGGGTGCCTCGATTAGTTGTATTGGCGCTCAAAATGCTCGTGAGATTATATCTGCAAATTTACCTTCGTTTAAAAATTCATTCATTCACTTTGAAGATGCCAACACATTTGCCTTTTACTTTAGATTTTCTCCGTTTCTTATTTTTCCTCCTGCCCAATGTTGGCTCGTTAATTGTTTCATATATATACCCAATTTTTTTTCTTTTAATTTTATTCTAATAATTCGCCTCCTAACATGTTTCTAATACTACTTACTTCTTCGCTTTTCTCTCAGTTTTATTTAAAATTGTAACACCTAAACTATATTTTTCTATTTCTTATTTCCATGAAACAATTTAAGTAAATTGTTATGAATTTTCTTTGCTTTCTCCTTTATCGAAATCTCAGCAGTTAATGGGTTTTTAACCGCTAAAACTTCATACGGTCCTATGCATATTGGTGAATATTTATTCTTCCTTGCTTGATTCTTCATTAAGATCCTGTCCCCAATTTTAAATTCTACCGCATTTAAAGTATTATGTTAATATTTTTTAGATACTTTTGAGGTATCTTCGGCGTTATACACCCGACTACACTTTCGCTTTAAATTAGTTGGCATTTCGGAGTCAAAGCCATATAATGTTTTGAATGGTGTTTGCTTTGTTGCCGTATGCGGTGTGTTATTGTGAACGTCCATAGCGGACGATAACTACTGATCCCAATTTGACCCGTCTTCTTTTGCAAAACCTCTCAAATATTCTGCCAAAGGCCTATTAATTCTCTCTAGGAAACCATTTGCTTGCGAATGATACGGTGTAATATGTAATTTTTTAATACCTAATATTTTACATACATCTGAAAACACGCGTGAAATAAAATTTGAGCCATTGTCTGTAATTAACACCCTTAGTGTATTGTGGTGAGTTATAATTTCGTTCAAAATGCTTTCAATATCGTGCTTGCTTCGGTATCTGGTATCGCAACTCATGCCATATACTTAAAAAAATCATCTTGAAACGTTAAAATGTATTTATTACCAGACACAGTCTCTGGCAATATGCCGACTATATCCATAAAAACTTTGTCAAATAGTCGTGTTGCTGTGTCAGTCAATACCATAGGCATTTTGGTGAGTCTAGAACTCTTATTTAATTGACATTTATGGCATGCTCTTACATATTCCTTAATTTCTTTCTGCATTCCCTTCCATTTGTATTGTTGTCTAATTCTAAAGAACGTTATTAGTGCTCCTTGATGACCTCCTAATGGCAAATCATGAAAATCCTTTAATATTTTTTTCTATATCCTTTCTGTATGTAGGAACCACTATGTTTTTACAGTTTTGCTGTGCTATGTCGTCATCTTCTTTCGCTACTGACTCTGTGTTGTCTGCACTCTCCTTGGTTATTTCCATTTCTCTTTTCTTTGATCTTGTCTTAACCATATTAACCCCTTTGCTTATTAACTCTGCCTTCGCCACGTATAGCTCCTGAAAATAGTTCTTCTATGTTGACGTCTGTAGTTTATTATTATATAAATTTGTGGCTTCTTTTAACCCTTGTTTACAACTTGGAATCCTTTTAATCGACTTTAACAAGTATTATGATATCTGTTCCCTAATGAAATGTGTGCTATTGTATTCCAATGAACTTTCCGATAGTGTTCGGTCCCTTATCATCTGGAAATCTCTGATTCCCGATCTTTTACAAGCATTCGAAAATACTTTTAATGTGAAACTGGAATTTTTGTCAGTTATTATTGTTTCAGGGATATTATTTATTTATTTATTTATTTCACCAAGCAAGGCAATTTAGTAATTCTATTTATATTTTTTACTTTCTTTTTTTTTTTTTTTACTTACATATTATTTAAACTAATTTCAAAAGAATACTTAAACTACGCTAATATATCTTAAGTACTACTTTTAGGGGATGACGGAGGGGGACTAGACCAAGAAGCATAACTCTGTAGGGAGCAGTGCTTGAAAAGGACAAATTATTCCGAGTCAAAGAGAGACTTTGAGAGGGTTCGCTTAAATGTGGATTTTGGTATGGATGGTGAATAGTGCTCGCTAATATTATTAAAAATTCTACAGCACCTATTAATGGGTTCATTATTTGCGTAAATAGTGTGGTGAATATATTCATTTAGGAGCCGCGTATGCCTAGTGCGTCTAATTGGGTCATTTAGTGTTATTTTGCTGGAGATATATTCGCTATCAATAGCTCCGTTAATAACATCAAATGTGAAACATGAACTCAGTAAAATTCTTCTTGATGATAGAGGCATCAGAGAGAGGAGCCTGAGTCTTTGTTCATACGGTGGCAAGTTGTTATAGTCACGGGGGTCAAAGATATCTCTTAACGCAAAAAGCAGGAATTGTTTTTGAATGGATTCAATTTTGTCGCTATGAGATTCAAAGGCTGGATTCCAAATGATGCAAGCATATTCAAGAAGTGGTCGCACTAAGGTACAGTATAACGTTTTGGTTACCCACACATTTTGGAATTCTTTAGCACGTCTTTTTATAAATCCTAGCTGTTTATTTGCCCTCGATAAGACTTTATCAAAATGTAGATTAAATCTCAGCTTATTATCTAGGACAACTCCAAGGTCTACAATATGGTTGGTTCTGCTCAGAACAATATTATTAAGGAGGTAACTGCATTCTGGTATCAAGTTCTTACGGGAAAAACTTATCACACAACATTTCTTAACATTTAAGTGAAGTTTGTTTTGATTACACCATTGCTCAAGGGACAGCAGTTTCGATTGTAGGAAAGTTACATCAACTTCTGATTTAATGATCTTATATATTTTAAGGTCATCTGCTTACATAAGATGGGGAATGTCACAAAGAGTAATAGATAAATCTGAAATGAAAATGTTGAAAAGTATTGGGCCAAGATGACTACCTTGTGGTACACCAGAGGTGACCGGTATATCATTTGAAAAAATGCCTTGAAATTTAACAATCTGGGATCGTTCGCAGAGATAGGATTTGATCCAATTGAGTAATAAACCGGAAATGCCAAATTTACCTAACTTCAAAATTAAGATATTATGGTCGACACGGTCAAATGCTTTACTGAAGTCTGTGTAAACTGCATCTACTTGGCGTCCTTTTTCCATTTGATTTAACACATCGGAGACCATGATCATTAGGTTAGTGGTGGTCGATCGGCCTTTCCGAAACCCATGTTGCTGCTCGTTTAAGCGGGGATTAATGAGACTCGTCAGCTTATCACATATTATCTTTTCAAATTATTTTGGTATAGCTGACAAGATGGCAATGCCTCTGTAATTTTCAACAGACCTTTTATCGCCATTTTTATATATAGGTGTCAAATGGGAGATTTTCCAGTAGGATGGAAAAACACCTAAGGATAAGGATTTGTTGAAAAGTATAAATAAGGGAATGGCAAGATTGTTTATACATTGAACTAACAAACTTGGTGGTATGAGGTCTGGTCCAGGTCCTTTGTTTGAATCAAGTTCCATGATAGCATTAACAATTTCATCCAGCGTCAGACTGATATTGTTTATAATGTCTGTCGCATTAGGAGAGGGGGAGGAATAGAGAGTCTGGGTTGTGGGAGCACAGAAAACTTCTCTAAAGTGATTTGCAAAAAGATTACAGATCTCTTGGAGGTTGGAAGAAATTGTATTGCTTTTAAACATAGATGAGGGGTATCCAGCTGATTTACGTTTGACATTAACGAAATCAAAAAATTTTTTAGGATCTCTAAGGATTTTTTCTCCAGTAAGGTTGGTATAAGTTCTATAAGCATCATTTGATTTTATAGAGAACTCATTGTAGAGCTCTTCGTATCTCATTTTGATTTCATCGCTTACATTTACGCCTTTCTTAATGAATTTGTATAGCTTGTTTCGTTGGTTTCTTATATGTCTGAGACTTTGGTCAAGCCATGGTTCTGAAAGTTTATTTTTTTTCTTTATCTTAGGCACAAATTTTTCAATACTTGTGAAAAGGCGTTGGTAGAAAAGTGAAATAGCACTATATATTTCCAAATTTAATAGATCGTTCCAGTTATAGGCATCCAAATCAATTTTTATACTGTCATAATCGGCATTAAGAAAGTCGAACACAATTGTGTTATTAAATGAGGTGGTAAAAGACATGTTGTTACTAGGAAATTCTACAGTTAAAGCAGTGTGGTGGAGTGTATCAGAAAATAAGTGTTCAGCCTGAGTAGTTGCAGTAATCTTTATTTCATCATACGAATTAGCAAAGACTAAATCCAACCAGTTGCCGTTCCGATTTGGGGTTGGATTAACTTGTTGTAGGTCATTGCTTTTAAAGGTACTAAGTAAATTAAAGTCTATCGAGCTTGAAAGGTTAACCGGAGAAGATAATTGTCATTTTCATCGGCGATAAATGAGATATTTGGACGATTGAAGTCTCCAAAAATTATAACTTTATCTTCCTCATTTAAGGTTGCAGTCAAGAATATCTTCGTTTTTGAAAGTATCTTTTAACCATGTTTCGGTAAAAACTAGTACTTGGAAGAGGCAAGATTTCGCGTCAACAAAGAGTTTATTAAGTTTTCCTCGCATACCGCCACAATTGTGGTAAAATATGCGAAGAGCAGTCGTTGACGGGGAATCACTAATTGGGCTGCGATTAGGGTTTTGATTATGTTCACTACGCTGGTTAGGAATAATATTGTTGTTGCTCTTTACGGGTCTTTTGAAGATAAGAGATATGTTTTGACCTTACATGAGCACCATATGTGTCAAGGTCTTCTTTGACTTGTTGACTTGTCAAGCCAAGTTGCACGTGGAAACTGGTGAACAAATGGCGTAATTCATTGACATCGGTAGGTAAGCCTTCTTGCTGAATCAAGACTTTGAGGTTTGTCTTGGTTTTGCCTTCTATACAAGTAGAGACAGGTGCTTTATACATGTAAGCCAGGTAGAGGCGCACATTGTTGTAGACACTGTTCTCTCTAAGACGAGATAGGGCATATCTGCTCTCGGTGTCAACACAAGAGTTCGAAGTTAGTTTCACCTTTGGTGGTTGAAGAGGGTCGATGAAAGAAGTGGAACTACCAGGTTGATTAGGGGCTCCACTTGTGATTGGAACAGAAGGAGATGGGTTTAAAGTATGTGAATGTACAAAGTTAGGATATAGTGTCTGGAGCATATTACTCTCATTTTTGTTTGCTGGTGTGACCTGGTGTGAATTAGGATTAAGATTAAATGAGACCCGTTTTGGGTGAGAGTGCTGAAGTGTGGGATTCGCCTGATTCGAGTTAGAAGATTTTGTCTTTATGCTTTGAATGAGCTGCGGAGTGAAGATTGGAAAGATATTAGTTTTAAGTTTCCAACTGGGATCAGATTTAGAATGTGAATTGGGTAAATTTCTATCCGAGGGTGTGTAGTTTGGATCAGACGAGGTAGGATTTTGTTTATGTGGAGTTTTAATACAATGCGACTTATAATACAAGTTAGAGTTAGAATTATTAGCCTTATTTCTAGCAGTATGTATATGAGAATTAGACTTAGAGTTAAATCTAGAATTAAAATTAGTATTATAAGAAATAGAACCAGAGTTAGACTTAGTGTTAGAGGTTTTAAGCAGCGTCCTAGGTTTATCACTCCATATTGAAGTTCAGCCTTGCCGCCATCTAGACTGGATGTGTGAGAAAATAGCCAGGCAAATTTTGTTGGAATGTTAATTTTGAAATTTCTGCATTTTTTTTTGCGGTTTATGTAAGTTTTCTCGCAGTCATCATATGGAATCACAATGCCGTACTTATTCTTGAATAGCTTGCAGACCCAGGATACACTTTTTCTTAAAGGCAGACCCTTAATGAATAGTGCTGTTTTATCAATAGCATTCCCACTGGCTAGCTTTTTTATTCTATTTTCCCAATCAGCTAGTGTCCATGTTGTTCCAAAGTGGTGAACCAATATACGAGGTGCAGCAACTGGGCTTAGATCAGTTTGGTTCGTGATTGTTTTACAGGGAGATGTAGGCGATGAAGGAGAAGACAGGGCTGGTGAATGCAAGAGAGATGTAAAAGAACGTATTATTGTTCAATATGGCGTTGGCCACTCAACTTCTTTTGCTCTTCCCTGAGCTTGCACTAGTGCGACTCTTTCGCTTACATGTGGTACTCTACTCAGAGTGTCGGCGTTTAGATTATTTTTTCCCGGTTCATAAACTATCTCAAAGTCGTATTCTGATAATTTATGTCTAAATTTTGCTAGTCTAGATATCTAATCTTTAAAATTTGCTATCCCCCTTAATGGCTGATGGTCTGTGTATATTTTGAAATATTAACCTAATATGCCCTAAAATTCTTTGTTGCCCACGCTATTGCTAAAAATTCTTTTTCTCTATTGTTGAATATCTTGTTTCTGCATCGTTAAGTGCTCTACTTGCAAATTTAATTGGTCTATCTTTTCGTACTTCTCCTTGGGATAAAACTGCTCCTAGCGCTTTATTACTAGCGTCTGTCGTCAGTAAGAATGGCTTAGTAAAATCTGGGTATGCTTATACTGGAGGTGATAAAACTGCCTCTTTTAATATTTCAAATGCTTTCTGACAACCGTCCGTCCATTTAAACTTTTCGTCTTTCCTAAGTAATTTGTTTATCAGTAATATTATTTTCGCGGCGTCTGAAATAAACTTCCTATAATAGTTAATTTAACCCAAAAATGCTTGTACTTATTTCCTCTTTTGGGGTACCGGAATTCTTTTTACGCATTCTACTTTCCCTGGATCAGGTAAGGCTTCAAGTTCTAAACACTTATGCCCTAAATATACTACTTCCCTGCGCAAAAATCTGAATTTTTCTGAATTTAATTTTAATGTGTTTTCCCTTAACACGTTGAAAACCTTTGTAAGTCTCTCTTCGTGCTCTCTTAAATTTTCCCCGTAAACTACTATATCATTTAAATACACAAAACAGTCCAAATCCTGTACTCCTGTCAGAATATGATTTACGTCTCGCTGAAAGTTTGCCGGAGCACCCGTCAGACCAAACGGCATTCTATTAAATTCTTAATGGCCCATCCTCGTACTAAAAGCTGTCTTCTCTTTGTCTTTTTGTCTACTAAAATTTGATGGTACCCACTCACGATATCTAGTGTTGAAAAATACCTGCTATGGTTATTCTATTCGCGGAGTTGGAAATACCTGCCTTACAGTAGCCTCATTTAATTTTCTAAATCTATTACTAATCTGCATTTCTTTTGCCCGTCTTTACCACTTTTCTTCGGTACTAGAAGGAAAGGAGAATACCAAGGCGATTTGCTTGGCGAAACTATCCCGTCTTTTAAAAGTTTATTTACTTACTTATTAATTTCTTCCCTATGGGTTTGCGGTAATCTATACTGTTTTTGATAAATTGGTGGCTGACTACGCTTTGTCGGTATCTCATGCTTTAAAATCAGTGTTAAGGACAATTCATCACCCTCTAACAAAAATATATCAGGATATATATATGCAAAATCTCTCTATCGATGATTTCTCCTCTTCATTCAAATTTTTATCCAAATCAACGGTTTTGAATAATGTATCTATTCTTATCCTAATGTCTGTTGTTTGGTAAGTATTAATTTTTCCACTACTTGGTTCTTTGTATTTATTGAAATTAGAAAATGTTGGCTCAAAATTGGCCTTTGAATTAAAATCATTTTCCGTCGCATTTAAAACGGGAACGAGAACTCTGTTTCCCTCAACTTCTATCAATGCATCCCCTAAATATATTCCTGGTTCTAACTCCTGTTTTGAATAACTATTTCTGCTATCCTAGCCTTTATTAGCATTGGTACTAACGCTATAGTCCTTGCTCCGATAGCCTTATTTTCATTGTACAATAAGTTATTACACTTATTTACGGTTTTCAAAGGCAACCTTATATTTCCCCCTTTTTTGTCATATATCACTTATGTTTTCTTTGTATGTAATGTTTTTACTAATGTATTTATAATATATTTATTCCAAAGACTATCCCGACCTAATATGCCATCCGCAGGCAGTCCTTGTTCTAGTGCGACTACGTGCAACTCAAAACTCAGGTGCTCTACCTCATTTTATTCTATCTTCACTGATCCAAGAGTTTTTATAATTCCCCCAAATGCTCCACTTAAGTTTCCTACCTCTTTTCCCCTGTCCTCAATCGTTTTTAACGCGTTTTGTTTCACTAAACTCTTGTCCGCTCCGGAATCTACAAGGAGACTGAGTCTACCATTTATAGCATCCTTGCAAGGAATTTCTATAAACACTTCATTAACTTTGGAGATTCCAAAACATTCACCATTTTTCTTCTCCAGCACCGCCAGATTTTTGTGCCAACCATCATTTGTTATTTTTTTATTTACTTTTTCTAATGCCACATCGAATTTTCCTTTTGTTACATTTTCATTTAATGTTCCTGTTACCACTTCGAAGTTTTCTTTTATCATATTCTCATTTAATTTTCCTACTCCCACATTGAATTTTTCTCTTGTTACATTAGCTGCGTTCCTTTCGCCTTAATATAATCGCTATAACAAATTTTCTGAAAGGAACGGTAAGAAAAACGACTCGTAGAGGGCACTACCGTTGCAGTCAAAATTAAATTCAAACAAGCAATCATGATACAATAA
Source organism: Dichetophora obliterata (assembly GCA_963920525.1). Taxonomy (NCBI): domain Eukaryota; kingdom Metazoa; phylum Arthropoda; class Insecta; order Diptera; family Sciomyzidae; genus Dichetophora; species Dichetophora obliterata. Next base: position 132,504,735 of record OY986435.1, read on the forward strand.
CTATTAGGTGTCATGAGAACGTGTGTCGTTCAAAACTGTTGTGAACTGTTATGGTAGCGATACCTTAGTGAACGATGTTTTTCTCTGATTGTGTTTTACTCTAAACGTCAGAAAAATTGTAAATTATTTAATTTAATTAGTATATTTTTATATTATATTTTATTAGTATATTTTTATATTATATTTTATTAGTATATAAATAATTTAAGTCCAATTGATGGCTCCGCTGAATTGGTCCAATGTGTGTGACACACGCGGTTCGTTTTGTTTTCATTTTTTTAACATTCGATGGTCGCAGCTCGTAAGAAAATAGGTAGCTGTCATGGCTACATAATAGTCATTGTATCAAACAAACAAATAATTCAAAAAATGAAATGACAGCTCATAAAAATATACAGGTGCGGCACCTGTATTTCAAATTTTATAAAGGCTATATCACAATTTTATATGGATAGCAAAAATAATCCTATTTGTTATAGGATTATTATTTTTGTTTTTTCTTTGCATGTAAAAAAAAATAATCTGGATTATTTTGAAGCGAATGGAACGCAGTTATTTTCATTTAACGTTCCTGCTAACCCATCGAATTTTCCTTTTATCATATTTCCATTTAATTTCCCTACTACTGAATTTTTCTCTTATTTCTCCGAGTTATAGAAGCTATAACATTTTTTTATGTCGCCTGCAATGACTCAACTGTTTCCTTCAACTCTGGGCTTATGCTTTCTACATTTCTTCCTGAATGAGGTGTACAGAAATTTACAATCCTTTCAGATGTCAAACTATCTGTTACTAAACTTTCTGTTGCCTTAGATGTACAGATATTCACAATCTTTTTAGACGTAGAATTATCTGTTAATATCTTCGACGGCCTTATTTCGCTAGTATTTCGGGGTTCCCAGCTCATTGGCCGTGGCTGGGTTCCTGAAAGTTTCTCTGCCGATTTTCCCAGTTGTTTTTCCAATAACAAACAGCCTGCATTCGGCCCTCTTGTAACACCACCTACAGCGCGGTTGTTGCTGTCTCACTCAGTGTTCATTACCAAAATTATTTGCTCGAAAACTTCATCTATTGTAAAATGGGGTCCTATTTACCCGTAGCCTATTCGAAAATTGTCTAAAATCTTTCTGCTGTGCACTTGGTGTGAATGACTGTGCACACTCCCGACATTTTTCATACCAACACTCCTGACATGTTTCGCAAAACTTAGTGTTTCTCCTTGTGAAACACTCATCCCTTGTGTGTCCTTGTCTCTTGCAGAATAAACACTCGATGTGCATTTTATATTGGTCCTTCCTTTGTTCCCTCTCGTTGGGACTCTTTTTGTTACCAAACGTATCCACTAGTGTTATATATCTCATAATTAAATTATGATCCATTCTCCTATCAAATCTCCGTTTTTCGTCCTTTTCTTGTATTGTACAAGTCTGATCGGAGAATGTCGTCTCGAGCCATTCTCGCTCCTGCACTTTAACATATATTTTACCTTTGAAGCTTTTTAAACTACTTCTGATAGATCGTTTCCTGACAATGACAACACTACTGTCCTTATATCTATATCCGATATACCGTTTTTAAATGCTGTTAACACAGAGCTATTTAAATGTTTTATGAGTGTTTTGTCCCCCTTTACACAATCTTTTGCCCTAGCTTCTATTGAAACTAGCCTTCGTGCAAACGCAACTATTTTTTCCTCGGGCTAGATAATTTTCTAGATAATTTGCCTCAATCAATACGCTAATATCCTCCACATTGTCAAATTGTCGGCTCCTACATAGCTCGAAAGCATCCCCGTGCAACCGTAGCTTTATGCACTCAATGAAAATTGGAACATCTGTTTCCTTAATTGCTCTTGCAGCCAGGTCACATCCCTTGATAAGCCTATGTACTTCTATCAGTGACTCGGTACCCGAAAACAAGGGCACCAAATTATTCACCGTCCTCGCGATATCATTAACATTCATGGTTTTATTTTTAAACAGTTCGTTTTCCTAATCGAAATCTCATTCTCTATCTTGTTTCCCTACTCACTATTTTCTGTTTTGCTTCCTGAAATTTATTCTAAAAAGATTGTTGTAACAAATACAAATACACATTTTAGGTTTCTAAAACACATTTTAATATTTTTTGTTTAATTCCCATTTATTTTAGGTTTTTCCCATATATTAACTATATCTAAGTCGACTTTTGTAATACAAACATTCTTAAGTATATTTAAAAGATTCTTCTTTTTATTATCTATATTATATAACAAATTTTAAAAATCATGCCACTTTGCAATTGCTTGACGCTGACAGGTTTTCTTCTCTGTTGATAAAACTTAAACGGTGATTTAGTTCCTTTTCTATGTTCCCATAAAATCTGCTTCCAGGTTTGGTTTGCCGGGATGGTCTTCAAAAATTCTACTGGTATAGTCCTCATGATTGTCACTTAGTGGATCCAAAAAACGTTGTTGTTGACAATACGTGTTATCTAAAAAAATTTCCCAAAAATGGAATTCCTAAAAAGGCTTCAAACGACACTTAAACCTTTATATACAAAAGAAAATATTCCTACCATCCTCTTTTCGAGAGGTGGTGGAAGATGGTTCGGCCATCAATAATATATTTCCACCAGGACCCACGTCAGTCCTACTGCCACAAAAATAAAAAACCCACAGAATTTTATGCCAAAAACTTCCATTTTGCAAAACAAAATTTATTTTTCAATATACCCAACGGTTTAAGTCCATAGTTTATCGTCATAAATCCTTTTTCATTATTTAAAACAAAAAATATTTTTTTAAATGCCCTATAAAAAAATTTTCATTCTTTTAAAATTTTAAAAAAATTATCCATATTGTTCCTGTAACAATAAGGATCCTATCAAACATTTAAATTCCATAAAAAAATGTACATTCCAAAATTTCCTTGTTGTTCCTGTAACAACAACGTCCCACCGAACACTTTGAATCCCTACAAAAGAAACAGTGTCCTTACTGCTCCTATAACAGTAAGGATCCTAGCAATTACTTTTGTATATCCATTTTTTTTAAACTACCCTTGCTGTTCCTGTAACAGAAGGATCTAACCAAAATTGTCCTCTAAAATTTTATAAAATTAAAAAACAAAATTGTTCTTATTGTTCCTGTAACAATAAGGATACTTATATAATAGCTGTCCCTGCTGACAGAAGGATCCTACCGGCTGCGCCATTTTGTTGTATCCTCCGCTGAGGATACTTGCAGGTTCTCCAGTTGCCGAGCGACAAACTACCGTCTATACCTAGCTACCCCACCTAACCACCTTTTATTTAAACGGCACGGTGGTTGGTGCCAATCAATAGGTTGATACTCACCGTAATATAGCCGTAAGGTTGCCGAAATCACTTTGTTTTGTACTCACCGTAGCTCTATATCGGTGTCCACGTCCTCGTCCTTTCGGGATTTCTTCTTGATATATGGGAATGGCTCAACGTCCTTGTTTTCCGTTGAATAAATAGTCACTTAGCGCTTGTTGGTTTGTATTTCTTTATTAAGTTTTTCATAAGTTTTAATACTTCGAACTTGTCACGGCTTATAAGAATTTTCACTAGCAACTAACTTACTGTTTTAAATTTCTTATGCTTAACACCACGGTTCTTAGTTACAACATTGATATTTGTGCAAGATTGTCTTCCGCATCTTGCACCATAATTATTAAATTCCTAATCTAGTTTACAATTATTTCTTCATACATGATTTCTTAACTCTGAGATACAATTAGGAAATTTTAATCTTGCATTTCCTGAATTCTTGGCCTAGGTTATATTTGGCCTAGTTCTATTCAATTAATTATTCTTTAAAATATACAGACATTCTTAAAGTAAACATTATTATTCATTCTTAATTTCTACGCACATACTTATTTAATAGTGTGAAGTGTAGATAAACAAACGTACAAAAATGTGTAGTGTGGGAAATTGGGTCATATTTCCCAAAACTCTGAATCCAACAATAAAATATACACCCTTATTATAGTTGTCAACATCGTCTCAAATCGAGGTTGACTAGTGTAAAAGTGAAATCGGCGTTTCGTTTTCGATTTCAAAGATATTTTTATTTATAAATTTTCGTCGTAGCCACGTCAATGTTAGCCGACACAAATTTAACAATAATTAATTGTCTACGTCGACTCAAAAATTGACGACGACAACTAGAATAAGGGTGATTATTTAAAATATTGTACCTCTGTTTAAATTGCGTGACGACAAAAAGGTATGCATGCTAATTACAACAATAATATATAATTTAAATAATATTACGTCTACGTTGGTTGACTCGTGCCGAAAATGCATTGTCAGCATTTTTGGCACTAGCCGCACAGAAGAAAATTGTTTGGAATAACTCTTGCTGCTTAACATGAAAGCTGATCGCCCAACTGGCGTCAGTGTTTATTTCATTCTTATTCTGTTTTAAATATGCCGGCCTTGGCATTGAATTAAATAATATTAAAGTAATGCCATGCAATGAACGCTGATCGTACGAATTGATTTTGCAGTAGATCAGTTTTCATTGTCATCACTTGACCATTAACAAGATAATATTTGCTGGGGATACGGAGTTGTGAAATGAGTCAGAACACTATGTTCGAAGTTCATTATAAATATTCGTATTTTTTTTCTCTTTCTTGCATATGCAACCTTTGCATTGTAGTTATTTAAAAAAAGTAAATGATACTCTTCGGCTATGCTCTCACTGCTCTTTTCAACACCACCACTTGATCCCCAACTCAGAACATACAAAAAGCAATGCATAAAACATAATTATATGTTTGCAACCACAATAACTCTTTGATTTCAAATTTTAAGCCAAGGTCGCGGCTTTCTAAATCAGCTGTCCAAAGCACACTGCATTCTGAGCTCCATGCATACAAGTCGAGGATAAATAACATACAATTCTCAATTTAAATTTTACTTTTAAAATTTGCAGTTTTTGATATTTTTATAAAAAAACAAACATACGAAAAACATGAGTGCAGATAATACTAATTGTAAGTTTCTTAATTTCGTTTATATGGAGTACCAATAAATACTTTTTTAAAGATATTGGCAGCTTTATTAGAATTTAAATAAATTCTTAAGTGAATTTGAATAAACAAGACGAGGAGTGCCAGCCACCAACCAGTCAAAAACAAACCCGGAAGCGCAAGAATGGGGATTATCGGCAGTTGGTATCAGCAGTTGATATTGATATTGTAACGGTACGTTTTACGCTGGGGTATCACTCGCCGGACCAGCAGTCCTGTCACAAAACAATTTCTATTTTAGGACCAGAAATAAAGAAGCTGAAGCGGTTTTATTGTATTTTAAATTCAAGAACTCTTGTTTATTAAATTTAGCTTCAGTGCTTTTATCTTAGATCTATCTTTAATAAATGTAAAACGTATAGGATGGCGCTTCTTGCGCGGTAAATAAGGAAATAAAATAATGAATTTAAGTTGTCGGTGATGGCTTACTTGCGTGCTCTCAGCACGTCTTCGTTATAGCTGGGTGGCGCGCTCTCAGCACGTCTTCGTTATAGCTGGGTTGCGTGCTCTCAGCACGTCTTCAATGTCGTGTGCGGCGTAGGCACGTTTTCACTATAGCTGGGACTACGTACTCTGTAGCACGTCTCGTTGTCCTTGGGCGCTCTCTGTAGTGCGTCTCCAATATCGCGTGCGGCGTAGCACGTTCCGATACAGCTGGGTTGCGTGCTCTCAGCACGTCTTCAATGTCGTGTGCGGCGTAGGCACGTTGTCGCTATAGCTGGGACTACGTACTCTGTAGTACGTCTCGTTGTCCTTGGGTGCTCTCTGTAGCGCGTCTCCAATATCGCGTGCGTTGTAGCACGTTTCGATACAGCTGGGTTGCACCCTTGTGCGTTGCACACTCTAGCACAGCTCTGTCTTCCCTGAGTCGTGTGCTCTGTAGCCCGTCTTAGATGCCTTCGCGTTGACCAAGTGCGTTGATTTCGACGCACGTGGCGACCTCTGTCTTAGGCAAATATGTTGCCTCCTTAGGCGTTGAATACTCTGCGTTTCGTAGTCTGAGTGCGTTGGGTACGACGCACGTGTCGAACTCAGTCTTCTGGGCAAATATAATGTTTTGCCGGACGCTGGGTACTCCGTAGTCTTGCTGGTCTGAGTGCGTTGGGTATGACGCACGTGTCAAACTCAGTATTCTGGGCAAATCTGTAGTTTTGCCGGACGCTGGGTACTCCGTAGTCTTGCTGGTCTGAGTGCGTTTGCTATGACGCACGTGTCAAACTCAGTATTCTGGGCAAATCGGTAGTTTTGCCGGACGCTGGGTATTCTGTAGTCTCGCTGGTCTGAGTGCGTTGGTTATGACGCACGTGTCAAACTCAGTTTTCTGGGCAAATCTGTGGCTTTTGCCGGGTGCTGGGTACTCTGCGTTGTGTTGAGCTGAGTGCGTTGGGTATGACGCACGTGTCAAACTCAGTCTTCTGGGCAAATCTGTAGTTTTGCCGGACGCTGTGTACTCTGCAGCTTGGTCGGCTTGAGCCCATGGACGCTGACCGTGGTAGCTTTACACTTCGACTCCAGGATGGACACTCTAGGGTTACTAAAATGTCCACGCCTGTACGGTAGTGTTGTCACAACAAAGAGTCGTTATACTCGGCGGCAGGGAAGGTCCAGGCCAAACCATGCGTTATCCCTGTGACCAGTGGCACTATCCAAGTTGTGACAAACGAAACGTACGTCTGGGTAGTAAGCTAAACCGATCAGTTTCGCTGGCTGGGGCTCCTCGGTGCCGTCTTGATACTGCCGAAGTGAGACTGTGCTGGATGCTCTCGATGTTCGTAGTCGTTGGCTCTTGGGGCGTTTGACGCTAGACGCTACGTTGTCCTTATAGTGTTCAGTTCGTCGGCGCTAACTGGGCCGCAAATGTAACCTTGCGCTGACGATCTTACCCACTGTCCTCGTACTGTCTGGAACTCGTTATGCCGGAGCAACTCGTCAAGTACTAGAGCGTGTGGTCATAAATGCCTTGACTATTAGCAAATCTCTTTAGTTGTACTCTTCTCTAATAATCAAGGTCCAGGCCAAACCATGCGTTATGAATATTAGATACTTTCCAACACAGAGGACCAAGTACTTACAGTTGTCGGGCTTGCAGCAAACAGACCGATTTTCTGTTCTGCACTCCCTTTTATGCTTTGTCATTCTCAAAGCTTTTCGTCGTAAAAGCTCTTCGCGGCCATAAAGCTTTATTATCGCTCGTTAAGATGGCTGCATTGCATGCTTGATGTCTCCAACGAGTATATATCTATAAGAGATTTCACTCGTCGCTCGTTATTTTTTACTCGCCGATATTAGCCATCCATCGACAGGATAGGGTATTTTGATGGGACATTTATTTTATTCCCCTTCAAAAGTGCGAGTTTGTTTACATTTTGTTTTCTATATTTTGATCATTTTGGCTGCGTGCACAAGGGAGCAAAAAGATCGGTATTTTTTAATGTGCTTGCTTGTTTCTTCTTATTTGAATATCTGAAGATATATTGCAAATTTTATTAATGAAAATAAAATTTTACAGCTTCTTATTTGCATGTGCATGGTTTCCGAATTTATTTTGTTTACAGTTGGACATTTTTGTTGTGATTTTGTTGTAGCTATATTTTGGTTGCTGCTGCAGACAAGGATTTTTAGATATTTCATAAGTTGAATAGAAAGACAGAATTCTAGTTCGGCTAATGAATAATTATTGGATAATAAAAAACTGTAGCAATAAAATAGAATTGATCTAGCAGTATTTAATAACTGTAAAATAAAACAAAGAAATATTGTAGATTTAATAAATGAGAATAGAAGTTATATTTGATACAAATTTCACAGGTTTTTATATATATGTATATGTGGTTTTTCTTCCATCTTCTTTAGTTTGATTCTAGCTGGACATTTTCCTTGTAGCAATATTTTGCTTGCTACTTTGGATACACAACCATAATTTTTAGATACTTTATTAAATCAATAAAAAGGTGAAATTCTGATGATTCGGCTAATGAAATAATTATTAGTCAGGACTTGAAAAATTTTTTTTTAACAAAAATACTTTTGATAAATAAAATTAACTTGAATTAACAAAATACAAACACCAAATTTCTTCAAAATTGGTCTAAGAAATTAAGGAAAATAAAAATAAATACAATATATGTATATACTGTTTTTTGTGTAAATGTACATTACGGTTGCCTTACTTTTAAAAGTTTTTCTTACGCCATAGGCTAAAAAATATTCGATTTGAAATAAAATTAAAATATATGCAGTTTTTCGAAAAAATCCCAAAAATCTACAAATGCAAAAATCATGTAAAAAAATACATTTACTTGTACAAAAATGAAAAAATTTCGAACTTCTAAGCAAACAAAATAGGAAAAAAGTATTAAAAATTACCAATTCTACTATCTGCTAGAGCCATTGGCTGTAGAATAACGTATTGAAATTTCAGACCAATCGGCTTAATAGATTTTTAAACACCCTGGCCGATCAGAAAAACTTTGTTTTGAGAAAATCACTTTTTTATAGATGATGATTTTACTTGTTTTGTAAAATATTACATATGAAAACAATTTAATATAAAAATAATAAATATAATTGAATAACAGTATATAATTAGACTAGGTTATTTTTTTTAATAAAACTTAGGGCGGTGTAGGGATGTCAATTTTTGGAGATTTGTCGATCCCGGGATTTTCAGGATCTGAAAATACAATCCCGAGATCCCGAGATCGTCCCGAAATTTAGTCAGTTTTTATTTCGTTGTTCCAAAATCAGAGTAGTCGCCGCCTTAATATAATTCAAAGTAGTTTTAAGCCACTTGTTTTGAAGTAGTTTTTCAATTACTTCATATATAATGCAATAAAAACTATTCAAAATAGAAGTGGATGCCGCCATAATATAATTCAAAGTAGTTCATAAACTACATTATTTTAAATAAGTTTTTTAATTAGTTGTTCTTAAAAACAAGGTAGTTTGTTTCTAAAGGGATAGTTTTTCAAAAATACATGTACAAATACATATATTTAGTTTAGCAGTTACTGCCTACACAAAAATATTTTAAATCACTATTTAAACAACAATTTTTTGAAAATTTACATTTTTCAGATTGATTATTGTTCAATTATCCTTCAACTACAACTAAAAACTACAAAAGCCAAAATTCGAATAAAAAAATTATTCGAATTTTGACTTTGGTTGGGTTTTTTTCCGAAATAGCTTAAGATTATGAAATAGCGATCCATAAAGTCGGTTTTTAAATTTTGCATTTGAACTCACAATACCCCACGTTACAGAAGCATGAAGAAGAAGTTTTTGATTATGAAAATTTCGTATTTTGAGGAATTTTACGGCAAAAATTTTGATGTATTATTCAAAGTTATATGATATGGATTTTTTTTTAAAAAAAGCATAACAACTGCACAGTAAATTTTTTCTAAAAAAATTCAATTTTATTTTTATTAAACGTAGCTACATAAGTAGGTATGTAAAAGTTATATGTATATGGTATTAGCTTTAATTGCAAGACATTCAACTTAATTTTTGTAATATGCAATTATTTAAATAACTATTTCTGTGGTCACAAGGAATAATGACTAAACTCATAGTATCGGAAAAAACAATATTTTTAATTAATATATAAAATTAATATTACGAATTTAATGAATATTTGAATTAAAATGTATGAACCGTTACAAACAAAATATGTGCAGACATAAGTGATACTCTATTATGGTTAAAAAGCTTTTACCTTCATCCTTCCAAAGAATGGCAATAAAGAAAATGGCGTATCGCTTTTTTACGATAGCTTGAGTTTAGTCATTCTTCCTTGTCACCACGAATTTTATGCTATTGATCAGATATTGACCATTCTTCGAAACAACAATAATCTAACAAAAGTGTGGATCTTTATGCGCTTGTATTTTTAGTAGGGCAATTCACAATTTCGTGTATTTTGGATATTTGTGCTTTTGTAAATAATTTTATAAATTTCCTATCAATTGTGAATGGCCTTTTGATATAATTTGCTACAGTTGTTGCAAAACGTGAAATTCACAGCCTATTGATGAAAAGCAACATTATTTTCCTTTGGAAATTTCGCTTAACTCAATTTCATGTAGAAAAAATTCTTTAAGCACAATTACTTGGTTTTTTATTCGCTTATCTTCCATATCAGTTTTTTTCGCCTTTACTTTTTTTTATAATCAGCAGTTAGTTTGCAATTTAGTATTGCAATGAATAGTAAATTTTAGCTATGGATTTTAGTGTTGTATGTATGCAATAGCGTAGTAAATGCATTCCTTTTTATTTTCTTAGTGTAGAGTAAATATATATTTTACCATTTTGCAAATGATATGGTGCAAGACCATTTGCACTGGATTATGAATAGCCCTAGTATGTTCTCAGTATTACGATGCACTGTTTTGCATGCTAATGTTATTTTTTTGTTGTTATACAGCTTTTCTGCTATGAATTGGCCTTTGACACCTTCGCTGGCTTAACTATAATATACAGTTTTTCAATATTTTTTCTTGTAAGGAACTTATTAAGATGCATCCTTCCTTGTGGAGTACGAATGAAAGATTTTTGGAAATAAAAATTTTTTAAAAATGTAGCAATTTTAAATGATCCAGCAGAAAGAATGATATGACTTCTAAATATGGTAAATAATACGTGGACAATGGATCCAATGGAAAACTTACAATACTTTGCAACTTAAACTAATGTCGTATAATTTTGTTTCTTATGGCTATTTACAGAAATACTTATGTAGCTACGTTCAATAAAAATAAAATTGAATTTTTTTCGAAAAAACTCACTGTGCAGATGTGTTTTTTTTAATAAAAATACTTTATCATATATCTTCAAATTATACATCAAAATTTTTGTTGTAAAATTTTTCAAAATACGAAATTTACATAATTAAAAACTTCTTCCTTATGCTCTTGTAAAGCGGGGTAATGTGAGTTGAAGTTATCAAATTTTCGAAAAAAATTTAATCAAAATCACTTTGCAGAGTTTTTTAAAAAAATGTACAGAACAAAATGCAATGTTTCTTAGAGCATAAGATGAAAAATTTTATTAGCTCTTAAATAAGTATAAATTGATAAAAAGTGTTTCATTAGTGATATGAAAAATATGTGATATGAAAAATACTAAAGAAAAAATTTCTTGTTTTTTCGAAAATATATTACCGTTAGTTGATATTAAAGTGTTATATACCAAAATTCATGTTTTCAAGAGTAGAATCAGAAATCAACGTGACCCGGGGACCTTTTGAGAAACGTTGAAAAAGTGAGACAGTCTAATATACATATATTCTATTTATTTTTATTTTTCTTAATTTTTTAAAATAATACACTACCTTCATGGTTAGAAATCTTGGAATAAATTTTAATGCAAGCATTCAAAAGTATTAAATTTTGTTAAATTTGTAAAAAGTGTTAGTATAAATTGATTACGAAATTTGTAAATTTTTTTATTAAAATTAGTTCTACAGTTTAATACACTTAAAATATTAAAACGATAGGTATAAAGTAAATTAAGCTCAAATTTTGGCACTCGATTTGTTTTGAGTTCTAGATGGTTTAAGGGAAAAATATTTTACCACACCCTCTTTTACCGCCTACAAATCAACAAAAATGTCATATTTTGGACGGTTTTGGTTGTATTAGACTAAAATTTTGTAATATAGCTTATATAGATACGTTCGGCAACTATACTGAAAATGGTGAAAACAAAATGTTTTTTTCCGATTAGCATGAAAATTCATATATGGCAGTAAGGCGGTGGCAGGACAACGTCTGTCGGAGAATATCTTTATACAATAAATTCTTCTTTGATTTTGAAGAAATTTGGTTAATTCAAGTATTTTGTATTTTGTTAATTCAAGTTAATTTTATTTATCAAAAGTATTTTTGTTAAAAAAAAATTTTTCAAGTCCTGACTAATAATTATTTCATTAGCCGAATCATCAGAATTTCACCTTTTTATTGATTTAATAAAGTATCTAAAAATTATGGTTGTGTATCCAAAGTAGCAAGCAAAATATTGCTACAAGGAAAATGTCCAGCTAGAATCAAACTAAAGAAGATGGAAGAAAAAACACATATACATATATATAAAAACCTGTGAAATTTGTATCAAATATAACTTCTATTCTCATTTATTAAATCTACAATATTTCTTTGTTTTATTTTACAGTTATTAAATACTGCTAGATCAATTCTATTTTATTGCTACAGTTTTTTATTATCCAATAATTATTCATTAGCCGAACTAGAATTCTGTCTTTCTATTCAACTTATGAAATATCTAAAAATCCTTGTCTGCAGCAGCAACCAAAATATAGCTACAACAAAATCACAACAAAAATGTCCAACTGTAAACAAAATAAATTCGGCAACCATGCACATGCAAATAAGAAGCTGTAAAATTTTATTTTCATTAATAAAATTTGCAATATATCTTCAGATATTCAAATAAGAAGAAACAAGCAAGCACATTAAAAAATACCGATCTTTTTGCTCCCTTGTGCACGCAGCCAAAATGATCAAAATATAGAAAACAAAATGTAAACAAACTCGCACTTTTGAAGGGGAATAAAATAAATGTCCCATCAAAATACCCTATCCTGTCGATGGATGGCTAATATCGGCGAGTAAAAAATAACGAGCGACGAGTGAAATCTCTTATAGATATATACTCGTTGATGTCTCCTGCTTGAGCTTGATGGGTTTGAGGGTGTCGTTACACCTTACTAGTTGACCTCGCACACGCTTGGCGAGCATGTTTGACGGTTGCTCCTATTGTGTGCTCTATGGTTATGGGTGGCTAGTTGTGGCTATTTGTGATGGCCATAATTCCTTAGAAATTATGGTCGTTACAATATTAAAAGTGAAACGGATTTTGAATCAGATGCTACTGATGACGATTACCAGCCACAGACTTCAGCTAAATCACCTCGATAATCACCGCCAAGAGAAATTTCGAAAAGTTTGTGTGGAATTAGGGCATACCAAGCTGCTGTTCGCCAGAGAGGTGGTCTTATTCCAGGTCAGGTTTGTGTTAAGGGTTGCTTGAGCACACAATTTATATCACTTTATAATACTTTTTGCTACTTTTTTGATGCTACTATGGAACATAACTAAAGGCAACACCTGAAAGTTCGGCATGTTTGGTGTTTAAATCAGCAATCAAAAATGTTCGGTCTGAGAGCGAGAGAATGAATATGAGAAAAAGTTAATTTTTCATTTTATACATGAAACAATTGGGCAATTCACAGTTCATTGTAATGTTTTAATATTTGAATGTACTAATTCTTTACAACTGTGAGCACAACTAAAGTGAAAAGTGTTGATTTGCAGTTTCAAAACAGCGCTGGAATCTTTAATATGCAGCTCAGATATTTTAGATTCTATTACAAGTTAAATAACTCGATTAAATATTCAGTTTTATTAAAAACTTCCTAAAAAGTATTTACCAGACAACTCTTGTTTATTCACGTAAAATAGTTCTTCACGAAATAACACATTAACACTCTACAAAAGCATGCCTTAGGGCATGTACAAAAGTGGCAACATTTAACACACCGGTTTAATTTGTGTTTACATGCAAAACAAAAACAAAAAATTAACAGGCAAAATAGCATATTCAGAATAAGCACATTAAACCTAACCTTAAATAACAACAAAAAATGTTTGGCTATCATAACCACAGCATAAGGGAAATATTGTAACAAAATTATATGTCTGTAACGATCTTTCTTGGCTGGGGAATATCTCGCCGAAAAAAAATATTATTTTTTTGACTAAAGTAAAACACACTCGGTGGCGTCTATAGTGGCGGCCGTAGCGTAGTGGGTAGAGTGCATGGCCTCTAATCTAAATAACCCCGGTAGCCTGGGTTCAATTCCAGCTCAGACAGAAAGTTTTTTCATTGGAATTAATTTTTCTGTTCGGTCTTCACCTCTCTACAGACAATGGCAAACCTCAGAGAGTAAAAATTGCCATCTCAAGCTTCTTGAGAACATAAGCCGTTCGGAGTCGGCATAAAACACGTAGGTCCAGTTCTCGATCATTTGTGATCAAACATTTAATAACACGCACAACACAGTTGATCAATAGAAGCTAGGTCAAAGTCCTTCCAAGGGCTGAAATGGCCAGTTTATTTTTTATTTTTTATAAAACACACTCGAGTCTTAAATTTTATATTAAAAAGATTATTAACAGTATTTATTTAGTTAACTAATTATTATGATTACTATTTTTCTTCAAACTACTATTTTCAGTGGACACATTTCCAACTCCATGCGTGCGGCTGCTGAAGAGGTGATTGGCTACCAACGCCCTCGCCGAAACCAGTGGTACGACCAGGAGTGTCGCGACGCCACTGCAGAGAAAGACGCCGCCTACAAAGCCACCCTGCAGTCGGTTGTAACGCGCGCTGCTAAGGAGCGATACAAAGAAAAGAGGAGGGAAGAGAGACATATTTTCAGGCGGAAAAAAGAGAGGCAGAAAAGCGCGAGCAGGAGAAGATTGAGATGTATGGTGACAGGAATGAGGCCCGAAAATTTTTCGAAAAATAAGACGCCTTGCCGATGGTTTTAAAACCGGGGCCTCTTCCTGCAAGGATGAAAACGGGAATCTAGTGACAGATGTCCAGAGTACACTGACGTTATGGAGGGAACACTTCTCTAAGCTTCTAAATGGCGACGCTGACAACAATCCGACTATGATGAAGTTCTGACAGCTATAGCTCGGCTTAAAAATAACAAAGCCGCGGGAGCTGATGGCTTACTTGCTGAGCTGTTTAAGAACGGAGGCGAAGCTCTACTTAAATACATTCACGAGCTTCTATGCAGAATATGGTCGGAAGAATGCATTCCGAACGATTGGAATCTTAGTGTGATCTGCCCAATCCACAAGAAAGGTGATCCCACTATCTGTGCCAATTACCGTGGGATAAGCCTTCTTAAAATCGTATATAAGGACCTGTCGAGCGTTTTATGTGAAAGATTGGAGCCCATTGTAAACGAACTGATCGGACCTTATCAGTGCGGCTTCAGACCTGGAAAGTCCACCATCGACCAGATTTTCACGCTACTACAAATCTTGGAAAAGACTCAAGAAAAACAAGCCGACACCCACCATCTTTTTGTCGACTACAAAGCCGCCTTCGACAGCCCAATAAGGAAGCACCTGTACTCCACCATGTCTGAATAAGGTATTCCTGCAAAACAAATACGACTTTGCAGGATGACACTGAACAACACCAGCAGCGCAGTTAAAATCGGGAAGGACCTCTCCCCACCATTTGTTACCAAACGAGGTTTCAGACAAGGTGATTCCTTATCGTGCGACTTTTTCAACCTAATGATGGAAAAGATCATCCGAGCTGCTGATCTGAGAAGTAGTGGCACAATATTCTACAAGAGTGTTATGCTGCTGGCGTATGCTGATGACATAGATATCATTGGCCATAATACGCGCGAAGTCAGTGCAGCATTTTCCAGATTAGAAAGAGAGTCAAGTCGAATGGGTCTGTCAGTGAATGCAGTTAAGACGAAATACTTAGTGTCAACAAACAAACAGTCCCAGCGTCTTGGAACCCACGTTACCGTTGACAATACCTCCTTCGAGGTTGTGAAGAACTTCGTTTATCTGGGATCCAGCATTAATTCAACCAACGACATCAGCATTGAGATCAAACGAAGAATAACTCTTGCCAACAGGTGTGACTTTGGGCTCAGTAGGCAATTGAGAAGCAGAGCCCTCTCTCGACGAACGAAAATCACGCTCTATAAATCGCTCATCATGCCCGTCCTACTTTACGCATCACAAACCTGGACGCTGAGCAGTTTAGATGAAAAGACTTTAGGAGCATTCGAGAGAAAGATTCTTCGTAAGATCTACGGACCAATATGCGTCAATGGCGAGTACCGAATACGGTGGAATGATGAACTGTATGAGCTGTACGCTGACATCGACATAGTCAAGTGCATTAAAATCGAGCGGCTTCGCTGGCTTGGTCATGTTCAGCGCATGAAAGACGATGCTCCAGTGAAGAAAACATTCGATTCGGTACCCAGCGGCGGTCAACGCAAAAGAGGACGACCGCATCTTCGTTGGAAAGACCAAGTAGAGGACAACCTGACGAAGCTTGGAATTTCCAACTGGCGCCAGCAAGTGAAAGACAGAAATGGCTGGCGCAAATTCTTAGATGAGGCCAAGACCGACATACGGTTGTAGCGCCAACTAAGCCAAGCCAAGCCATTTTTCTTCAAAAAGTATTATTTCAAAGCTCTTAACAATGTTCATTTCAGTTATCATGTGATATTATTCTTAACAGTTTTTGGTTTTAATAATTTAAACTACTTTCATCCGGTGTTCCTGCTATGTCCCGCGATGTCCTGATTCGCCACGTTTGTTGATCTCGTGAATTAGGTAAGGAAGTTGGGATAGGTGGGTGTGCTAAAAAGTTAAATTAGTGTCAGTATTCCAGTTTACTTAGCTTATGCTGTTATCTCTCGATTACCGCTTAAAAAAGCATGTATCCAGAGTCTTAAAACAATTTTATCTTTCGATTACCGCTTGAAGAAGCATGTATCCAGATTCTTAAACTAGGCTATCTCTCGATTACCGCTTAAAAAGCATGTCTTAAAACTATACTATTTTTATAACTACCAGTACTCTAAAGTTTTAGTTTATTATCAGAGGGCTACCGCTTGAAGAAGCATGTACCCAGGACAGAGTTAGGACGGGATGTCTAACTGTAGTATTCAGGTAGCAACACGATATCTAAGAGTATGTGGCAACATGAATATGATTGAAATAAAAGAAACAGAAAGTCATTCGTGGCGGCATAGTAAAAGAATTGAGAAGCGTTTTATTGAATCTTACATTGGTGACGAATTAATTCGAACCCACACTAACAATTTTCAAATTAAAGATAAAATACGGTGAAGAAAAGTAATGGCAAGCCATGGTGAGTCAAGGAGTTAAATCTAAATATTGAAATTTGAAAGAAATGCATGAAATAATATTCTACGTTCAGCAAATATGCATATGAAAAGAAAAAAATGTGTACAATTCAAAAAGGAGCGAGTGAGTAGATGAGGGTGATAAGTGTAACAAGAACTGAGTGAGAGTGCGTAGGATAGAGCGACAAGTGAAAGAAGAAATTAGAAAAGGGAATTTAAGAAAAAAATAAAAAAAATCAGTGTTGTCTATGAAATGACAAATAGTGTTGTGCACAGATTTAATTGTATGCCACAAGCATTTATTTTTAAAAATAGCGCTATAAAGGTATGAGAAATGTTATTTGAAAAGTTTGCAAATTTAATTAGCAATGTGGAGTTAAAAAATAAACAGAGTTTGATGCGGCTTGAATGTCTGCAGGGGGAAAAAAATAATGTAGATGTGGCTTAAATGTCCGCAAGTGGAAAAAGATAGTTGGAAATAAAGTGTTTGTTGCAATTTAAAGTTTGCAAAAGAAAGCAATTATTATTTTGAAGATGCAGCTTAAATGTCAGCAATTGAAAAAAAAAGAAGGAAAATAAAGAGTGATGGATATAAAAAGAGTTTGTAGTAACTTGAATGGTTGCGAAGGGAGAAAAGAAATAATTGAAGATGCAGCTGAAATGTCCGCAACTGAACTATAATGAAGCTACTTAAATGTTGGCGGTTAGAAAAGAATAATAAGAAAGAGAATGAAAGAAAAAAAAAGTCAACTAGAATTTTAATCTTTCAGTTACGATAAATTAAGGCATCAATATGCCGATCTGACACTGAGTATATTTACTCAAGAGAATGAGACTTTTTAGAATATTTAATTATTTTTTTTGCATGTTGCAATCTATTATTATTTAATATGACTAAAAGAATGAAATATGTAGAGGTGGAATCTTAAGAAATGTTGCAGAGTTGTAGAAAATTTAATGAAGTTGAGATGAAATTTGATAGGAATTTAATGATTTACTATAGGAGGAAAGATTCAATTGATATGTTCATTTGCTTTCATGTTTTAGATTGTTCGAAATTATTTGGTATCATGCCATTTGATTATACACTTTACGACGATGGAGGAGGCTATGAGTGGCAGAAATGGTTACGAGCTTTTGAATGGTTTCTTCAAGCAGCTAAAGTTGACGATGACTACGAAAAATTTGTAAAGCTAATGCATATGGTAGGACCAAAAGTGCAGGAGTTATATGCGATTTTGCCGATTCCAGAATATGTCAACAGTGTTCAGCGTGGCCCACTAGCCGAACGTTTTGTACGTAACTTAACGGAGTACGAGATGGCTATTGAAAAGCTTAACGATCATTTTCAGTCTAAAAAGAATATACTTATGAAAGATATGAACTACAAGAACTTAAACAAGAAGCTGAAGAAAAAATTTCTGTATTCGTTATGCGTTTGCGAAAACAAGCTGATCGGTGCAACTTGGGAGATAAGTTAGAGGAGCATGTAAGAGACCAGCTTATCAGGAAATGTACTTCAACATCATTGCGCCGCAAGTTACTGGCACTAGGTGACGTCCATTTAGATGTGGTACTTCGTGAAGCAAAAGCTTTTGAGGCAGTTGAAGAGCAGAGCAAAGTGCTTGATAGCAAATCTACTAGAAATATGCGGGAGAAAAATTTTGAAATTCGCCACTTTGATGAAAGATGTCCTGCAAAAGGAAAAGCATGCAAAAAGTGCGGAGGTCTTAACCATTTAGTCGCAAATGTCGCACTTAAACTCGTTTCCGTCAGGAGACTGAAAAATTTGCTCAGGGTGATCGTTTTGCATCCAAATTAGAGCGATCGCGCGGAGTAGACGAGCATCCGAATCAATTTGAGCGAATGTATTCCAAAGACGAAGAAATGGTGAAATTAGTATGCAATATGACGCCTGAAAAGGAATATGTTTTTCATATTGGATACTCTGGTCACAGTGGCGATAATGAAATCGAGTGCAAGATTGGTGGCGTTGAAATGGTGGTTGTCATTGATTCAGGTTCCAAATATAATGTCATTGATTATAAAACTTGGAAGTACTTAAAAGCTGGTAGTGTGTTGGTATGAAATCAACGAACGAGTTCCAATATAAATTTTAGTGCATTTGGTGATCATTCATTATCTTTGGTGGGGGTATTCAAAGCACTGATAGAAACGACAAAGCGGCAGATGTACGCTGATTTCTACGTATTTAAAGATTGTGGAAGAGTTCTTATTGGGTATGAAACTGCTTTGTGTCTAGGCATTTTGAAGATGGGTGAAAGCGTCAACCAAGTAACATCTACGGACAGACTGGGAAAAATCAAAGGCATTGTGGTCAATATTCCAATCGATAAAAACATCAAACCGGTTGCTCAGTCATATCGAAGAATACCGATGGCTTTAGAAGATGCCGTGGATACAAAAATAATTGAGGGTATAATTGAGAAAGTTCACGGCCGGCAGCTTGGATTTCGCCTGTGGTTGTAGTGCCAAAAGGGGATGATGTACGTATATGTATCGACATGCGTCGACCAAATGAAGCCATTGAGCGGAAAAAACACCCACTTCCAACGTTTGAGGATTTCCTGCCTCATCTGGGTCAAGTAAAGTGGTTTACAAAACTGGATGTGAAAAATGCATTCCACCAAGTAGAAATATCTGAAGAATCGCGTGAGATTACTACTTTTATCACAAAAAGAGGGTTGTTTCGTTATACTAGGTTGTTATTTGGAATAGTATGTCCACCTGAAATTTTTCAACAGATTATGGAAATGATCTTAAACTGGAATGAACTAAAAGAATACGATGTGCTGTTAAATTATGAAAAATGTATTTTTGATGCTGAACAAATTGAATTTTTGGGACACAAATTATCAGCAAATGGAATTACGCCCACGAATGATAAAGTTGAATCAATCAGAAATTTCAGACAACCTATGTCAGCTGAGGAAGTACGTAGTTTTTGGGTTTAATGAATTATTTAGGAAAATTTATTCCAAATCTTGCCGCTGTTATAATTTATTTAAGGATCGTTTTATTTATTTTTTTATAGCGGCAGAGTTTGCCTTCGCTATAGGCTACAGTGTTTGCCGACTTGAACTATGTCCAAGGCAAACAGAGACGTTTAAAATAAACTGAACAAGGCAGAGATCTGCCAGCTTGTGTAGTTAATTAAAGTCTTATTTATTGTTGGCCATCTCGGCTCTTTTATAACATTTTTACAAAACTTACTTAGTAGTCTTAATCTATGGTCATACTTCTCTAGTTAATTAATATTATTATAACCTATGTTGCGTTTCGTTCTTGAATATTGAATTTGAATCATCGAAGCAAAAATCTCTCTTCAAAAAACATGTCGTTGCAAGAGACAACAAGGTAACGGTTACAACGGATACAGGAAAAAAATTTCATAAAATTCACGTAAAAAACTCATGTTCGTAGAGTAGGTTATAGGTTGGATGACAAATTGATGGGTACCTCGCCGGTCAGGCAAGATATCAAGGTTCGACTCCTGTCAATGTTAGAAACAAAATAACGAAAAGGAAATATAGTAAGTAAAAAAATCAGAAAATGGCAAAACAGTTCTTAAGCACTAATTAAAGGTCACTACCTCACTTATAACTATCATGCGTGCAATAATAAAATAACTAATATATCGAAATAGTCAAGATCACACGCAAAAATGCGCACTTTATATGTAAATGCGAAAAATTGTTCCACAAAAGAATCACATGTTATGTTAATATGAAAAAAAAAAAATGCTTTTCAATGCGAAGCATACAAAGTAATTTCAAAATCAAAACCAATAAATTTGCATGTACAATATATGCAAATGATTCAATCTAAGAAGTAGAACAAACAACTAAATTTGAAATATCATGCAAAATCCATGCACATGAGATGCAGAAGAATATACAAAAATAAGGAAAAAATGTTAATTCTTTATTTCCATTCATAACAAATGCATTAATACAATTTCATATCGTTTCAGACCTTTTCATAAGATAAACACCTTTAAATTTCTCATTTTTATTAAAGAAAAAAAAAAAGAAACCAATGAAATATTAGATTTGCAATATGTTTACATATAATATTACTATTTTAATATTTGTTTAAGCTGTATATATTTTCTTTTTAATCCATCTTCTTACATAATAAAAAAAATATTAGAATAAGAAACCTGTGAGCATATTTTGACTATGCTATATATTTTTACTATTTTAATTATGCTTTTTCGTATATCTTTAAATAAAAAACAAAAAACAAGTATAAAAAAAGGGGAAGGGAACCATAAATATTAATTCAATGGCATGTATCTAATTACAGTTTAGGTCTATTCTTGGCAATAACTGCTGCACATGGCTTCCAGGTTTTTAAATACAAATCACCAATAGTATCAGTTCGTGAAGGTGACGGTTGGATCGTAAATGGATGCTTCAAATTCATACACGTCGTGGACCTCGATTCATACAGGGGATTGCTGATGAATATTTCATCAATAGCCAACTCCAGCATACACAACGGTGACAAAAGGCTTGTTTTCGAATATCATCTTAATTGGATAGCCAATCGACTGGACGAAATGAGAGCAAGAAGTTCAAGAAGGATACGATCAATTAACTGGTTAGGCTCTGCTTGGGAATGGATCGCAGGTTCACCCAACGCTGATGACTGGAACTCGATTCTTCAAAGTGAAAGTAATATAATCGAAAATAACAACCATCAATATAAGGTTAATGAAAAACTGTTTGCCACCACTCGCGAAGCACTGCAGAGGGTAAACCAGGTGGTGAACAAGATCAACAGTATTTCAAAAGATAACAGAGAAGACCAAATCGAGGGCGACATTTTGAACAAATTACTTGTTATAAGAGCCGAAGTCAGCGAAATTGTCAGAGCGTGTCAGATGGCCAAAACCGGAATCGTCAACGGTAATATGCTGGACAAAGAGGAATTTAACCAAATCTTGGCAGAAGTTGAGACGCTTCCTTATCAGAATGTTATCGAGGCGATCGAGTTTGGAAGACCTTCAGTTTATACGAATGGCTCCCTCCTGTTGTATGTCCTTGCGATGCCAAAATTGAGCCCAGCTAAATATCACCTGCTTATTACCAGAGCTACAATATTCGATGGCAGGCAAGTAGATTTTGTTATAATTTATTTAAGGATCGTTTTATTTATTTTTTTATAGCGGCAGAGTTTGCCTTCGCTATAGGCTACAGTGTTTGCCGACTTGAACTATGTCCAAGGCAAACAGAGACGTTTAAAATAAACTGAACAAGGCAGAGATCTGCCAGCTTGTGTAGTTAATTAAAGTCTGATTTATTATTGGCCATCTCGGCTCTTTTATAACATTTTTACAAAACTTACTTAGTAGTCTTAATCTATGGTCATACTTCTCTAGTTAATTAATATAATTATAACCTATGTTGCGTTTCGTTCTTGCATATTGAATTTGAATCATCGAAAGGATTCAAATTACATATTTTTGGTTTGACGAATGATAATTTGGCACGGTCAACAATATTGAGTGAGTAATAAAAATATTCGCATGCACTCAGTGCAGCACAAGCCGATAATGCAGTGCTAACTTATTAGTCACTCAATATGTTGCTGTTTATAACAACGAAACTTAGGGTCGGCAGTGTGTATAACGAGAGCACACTACACCCTCATCCTTAAGAGAAAAATTAGGGGTTACAATAATTTTTCTTAAACGCGTCATCTATTCTCAAAATAAATGTAATAAAATAGTATTAAAATATGATAAATATATATATATATATGATATAGTGTAATATAATATTTTTTTTTTTGTATTTGACTAATTATCTTGCTAAAGTATTAAATTATTGCCTTATATGGTTTTAGTTGGTTATTGTGTATTTTATTATGTACTCCATTATGATCTATTACAGTATTAACTCCTAATCTATCTAATATTCTAAATGGGCCCTTATACGGTAATTGTTGTTTATTTCTATCTTCTATTTTAAGTAAAACTAAATCTCCTATTTCTGCTCTTAGTGTATTTGTGTAGTCTAAATTCTTATTAGTACGCTTTTGTTTAGCTCGTATGAGCATTTCTTTTGCCTTATTTAGAGAAAAATTCAACTTAGTACGCATCTCGCTCAGGTAACTTTCGAAATCATAGAACTTTGATTGTGAATTGTAAATGTCATTTGGTAATGACGCTAGTTTTCCGTATACTAATTCATGTGGTGTGTATCCTGTGTCTATGTGTGGGGTCGTGTTGTACGTAAATGTGAAGTATGGGATCCACTTGTCCCATTCGTGGTCAGTAGCTGTTGTCAACAAAAATTCGTTTAGCACCCTGTGGTTTCTTTCGAGAGAGCCTATTGTCTGGTGATGGTATGGTGTCGAAAATATTTGTTCGATCTTCAAAAGCTTGCATATTTTGCGCATTAGTTCATTTTTGAATTCAGTGCCGTTGTCTGATTTCAACACCTGAAAGTGGCCATATTTTAGAATTACTTGCTCAACCAATGTTCTTGCAACAGTGTCTGCGTCTTTTGTCGACATTGGGTGTGCAATTACAAATTTAGTCAGTTCGCATTGTATTGTCAGTATGTAGCGGTACTCGTTTGAAATTCGTAATGGTCCTACAGTGTCAATTGACAATGTCTGAAAACTATTGCTAGGGGTGTCTGTTAGTGTGAGTGGTTCTTTTGTGTGAAGTGTTTGTTTACTTTTTGCACATATATCACAGCGTGACACAAAGTTCTTTACCATCTTGCCCATGTTTTTCCAAACATATCTTTGTTTTAGTTTTATTTATGTTTTTCTGACACCTAGGTGGCCTGTGTTATGGTAATCATTGATTAGTTTGCATTTCGTAAGGTCATCTTGTACTCTTTTTGGTGGGTCATAAATTAGTATTTTTAATTGAGGACTTTGAGGATTCTTTCCTTTTTCAATATTTTGTTGTATCTTTGTATAAGCTTCTTTAAATTCTTTATTTGTATACAATTTGAATATTTTATCATTGTTGGCTAGCGCTAGTTCTTCAATATTCTCATTTTTCATCTTAGATATCAGTTTCTTGAAAATCGAATCTAGATTCGTTGAATTATCGCTGTATCCCGCATGCATTTTTAAATTATTATTTTTAGATCTTAGCTTCTCCGAAAACGAAACTGGTTTCGATGGATTATCGCTAATCGCTACGTGCACTATATTACTTTCAATATATATTTTATTTTCATTATTTTTGGCCGTATAAAATTTTAAATTCTTCATATTCTTGACGTCACTAATGGATGTACAATCCCATATCAGAAGTTGATCAGACTTCTGGGTATTGTCACCATCTACAAAGATTTTTTCATTGCTATTATCATTTGCCTCATTATTTTTAATGGCTTCTTAATTTGCCATGCCTCTTGTAATAATTAACGATCTTTTTATCTTGTCATCGTTTTCTTGTGGTATAATTTCTTTTAAAGTTTCAGAGTCTAGTAGGATTCTTGAGAGTGCGTCTGCGTTAGTGTTCATGCTACCTTTTTTGTATATTATGTCATAGTCATAGTCACATAGATCGAGTCGAATCCTAGTCATTTTTGAGGAAGGTTTTTTGTGAGAAAATAACGAGATTAGTGGTCTGTGGTCAGTTATAACAGTGAATTTTCTACCGTAAAGGTATGGTTTGAAGAAGTTTATTCCCCAGTGTATAGCTAATAATTCTTTCTCAATAACTGGTTTATTCAAGTCATGCTTTTGCAAAGATTTGCTGGCATAAGATATTGGTAAATCTTTACCTATTTCGCCTTGCGATAGTACAGCGCCTAAGGCATAATTTGAAGCATCAGTCGTTAGAATGAACGGCTTGTCAAAATCTGGGTATTGTAATACAGGTGGAGTTATTAATTTTTCTTTCAATGTGTGGAAAGCTATTTGATGTTCTTCCGACCACGTAAACCTTGTGCCTTTCTTTAAGAGTGTGTTTAGGCTCTTTGCAATATCTGCGAAGTTTGGAATGAATTTTCTATAGTAGTTGCAGAATGCAACGAATCGCCTAACGTCATCTGCGTTTTTCGGAGTTGGATAATTTTTTACAGTATCGTATTTAGCTGGGTCGGTTCTGACTCCTTCACTTGTGATAAGATGTCCTAAATATACTACTTCAGGACGTAAAAAACAACATTTGGCCGCATTTAATTTCAAATTATGTCTTTGAAGTCTTTCTAATACTTTTATTAGATTTTGGTTGTGGTGATTTATGCTACATCCATGGATAATTATGTCATCCACGTAAAGAAAAGCATTTGATTCCAAGTCTGCGAGTGCAATAGTGAGCATCCGTTGGAAACTGTTTGAAGAGATCTTTAGTCCAAAAGGTAGTCGTTTAAATTGAAAATGTCCGTTTGTCGTAGAAAAAGCTGTCAAAGGTCGTGATTCGTTCTCTAGTTCAATTTGATGAAATGAACTGGTCATATCGAGTGTTGAGAACCATTTCGCTCTACCTAATTTGTCTAGAATATCTTCTAATCTCGTTAAAGGGAACTTGTCATTGACAATTTTATCGTTTAACTTTCTAAAGTCTACTACAAGTCTCCATTTCTTTTTGTCCGCCGTGTTCTTTTTTGGTACCAGAAGGAGTGGAGCATTGTATGGACTGAGCGATGGTTCGATAATATCGTCCTTCAGCATTTTCTGAACTTGTTCATTTATCACGTCTGTTTGAATGTGTGGCAGTCTGTAGTTTTTTATGTATACTGGTATGTTGTCTGTTGTCGTGATGTTTTGTTTATAAAAATTATTAGTTGTTAGAGGTTCGTTATCTAGGTGGAATACGTCTTGATATTTTTTGAAAATAGTATGTAGTTCGTCTTTAATTTTTGTGTCATTACATTGTATGTCTAATGTTTCCAAGATCTTACTTAAACGTTTTTGTGAGTGTGTATGTTTCTTGTTATTATAATTCAAAATGTCGTATTTGTCTAAAGAATCAGTTTCCAACTCAATACCATTTAATATTACTTCGTCATTTGTTGTATTTAAAATTTTTAAGTGTGTCATGCCGTTTTTCGGAGCTATTGAATTACTGAGAAAAATACCTTCTTGTATCTCTTTATTAAAAATCACCTTATCTTCGGTTAGTTGTAATCTGATCGGTTGAATAATTTCTGTTCTTGGTGGCACTTTTATTATTAGTGTGTTATGTGATTTCGAGTGCATTGGTAATATTATATGTGACTCATTAATTAAAATTGAAATAACGAATGTTTCATAGTCAATTTTGCAAAGAAACTTATTCAGAAAATCTCTGCCTAATATACCATCGGTTTCGATTGGAAATTCTGAATTTACCAATTGAAACTCATGTTCGCAAGATTCCTCTCCAAAATTAAGTTTTAGATTTATGCTACCTAATGAAAAAATTTGTTCATTTGTAATACCAGCTAACTTGCATTTTTCGTCTGGGTTATAAAAATCGTCATTCAGTTTTTTACTAAGCTTGCACCTGTGTCAATGAGAAAAGTCATTATGTTGTTCTTGTATTTTATTTTTATAAAATTAGAATTTTTATCCGAAATTTTAAAAATCTTTACTTTTGGCTGTCTGGAAAAACCGTGTCTTCCGAGCCTTGGTAGTTTCATTCATTATGTATTATGCGTATGTTTCTGTTTGTTTAGTTATTTGTGTATCTGTTGCCATTATAGTTGCTTTTGTTGTTTTGATTTCTGTTTTGGTTGCTGTTTCTGTCTTGGTTAGAACGATTACTGTTGTTACGGTTTCTATTGACGTTGTTGTTGTGGTTCAAATTTCTGTCATAGTAATCGTTTTGATTGTAATTTTGGTTGAAATTATTGTTATACCTTCTGGGTTCATTGTGCCTATTGTTTGAATGGAATGAATTGAAATTTCGTTGTGTGCTTAAATTCTGTCTCATATTACTGCGGTTATTGACATTGTTTCGATGTTGGTTAAATGACCGCTGAAAGTGCATGATTGCATTTGGCGAAGTCATTGACTCATTTTCTAGTTCGAGTGCTAATTCTGTTGCTTCTAATAAATCTTTTGGTCGCGCCGCGTAAATGGTTGTTTTTAAGTTTTCATTCAGTCCCTTTTTAAATGCATCGAGTGCAATTTTGTTATTGCATTTTATTATGACGTTCTTCTCGGCTTCTGTCGCTTGCGTTCCTAAACTTTCAACTCCTAGTCTGTTTAAACCTTCTATTATATTTAGTAATTGTTCTTTGTAGGTGTTTATTCGTAAGTTCCGTAGTTGTAAATTGTTAAGTCTAGTCTGTAGTTGAGCTATGGTTGTGTTGTCTTTGTATCTAGCTTTCAACTGTTGTTTTAAAATTTCAAAACTTGATGGCTTCAAATAGCTACCCAATGAGGTGCGCACATTAGCTGTTAATTTTGCATGGTAAACATACTGTAAAAAATCTAGTTTACCTTCACTACTTAATGTTTTATTTACTAATTCAGCTGTAATGAGAAAACTATCTAACTCATTAAAGTTGCCTGAAAACGTCGGCAATGCCTTTGAGGCAGTTTCTAAACTAAAGGATGCCATTATTGGTGTTTGTTCTGTATCAGATTTTTCTTCTTCTTCTTCTTCTTCTTCTTATTCTTCTTCTTGTTCTTCTTCTAATTTATTATGGTCTTCAGCTGTTTTAAGTTGTTCTAAAATTATTTTTTTGGGAATTTAAATGAATGTTACTGAACTCTAATTTTAAAGCTACTAATTCTTTGCTATCTTTATTTTGAATTGCTAATAAGTCAAATTGTTCTTTTAAATTTTCTAGCTGTTGCTGTTTGGATATTAATGTAGCTCTTGTGTAGCCTCTGACATAACTTTTTCTTATATTTTTATAAATTCTTTCTACCTCTTTAATTATTTTTTCCATTTGTGGTGTATTTTATAATGTAACTATAACTATAAAAACAAGACATATTGTTTCAATAATGTTAATTGTGTCGGTTTTGTTGCTGTTACTGCTGCTGTTGTTGTTGTTAGCGTTCATCATCACTATCTCTTCTTGCACCATCTCTGCGTCTTCTGTTTGCGAGTTGACTACCGCTCCTGATGTTGCCAAAATAGCGCCCACGAAAGGAACGTACATTTATTTTATTTTTTTTGTGTTGAGCTGCTTGCGGATATTGTCAATTTCTGCCCATATCGCAGTTGAGAGGTCCCAGCTTGGTTGTTGTTCTTTTCGAGTGATGGCCAAAAGGTGCGCCAGGCGTTTGCGAAGTTTAACTTTTAAGCCACCGCGCTTTTTTTGTATTTTCGGTATGTCCACTTTTGGGTATGCTGTCAGCTTTTCTTCGGTTCGTTGGAGTTGGCGTTCTCGGTACTCCTCAATCGTCAGTGCCTTTGGACCGATGCGTAGTGGCACATAGACTGGAACAGGTATTTTCGGTGCTATTGTTGTCGGCTGCGGGATGTACTCGTCCATCAATAAAGTTTCGATGCACCAAAAAATGTATTTTACAGGACTCCAAGTCGGAGTGGCAGGATCGCCATGTTATAATTTATTTAAGGATCGTTTTATTTATTTTTTTATAGCGGCAGAGTTTGCCTTCGCTATAGGCTACAGTGTTTGCCGACTTGAACTATGTCCAAGGCAAACAGAGACGTTTAAAATAAACTGAACAAGGCAGAGATCTGCCAGCTTGTGTAGTTAATTAAAGTCTGATTTATTGTTGGCCATCTCGGCTCTTTTATAACATTTTTACAAAACTTACTTAGTAGTCTTAATCTATGGTCATACTTCTCTAGTTAATTAATATAATTATAACCTATGTTGCGTTTCGTTCTTGCATATTGAATTTGAATCATCGAAAGGATTCAAATTACATATTTTTGGTTTGACGAATGATAATTTGGCACGGTCAACAATATTGAGTGAGTAATAAAAATATTCGCATGCACTGAGTGCAGCACACGCCGATAATGCAGTGCTAACTTATTAGTCACTCAATATGTTGCTGTTTATAACAACGAAACTTAGGGTCGGCAGTGTGTATAACGAGAGCACACTACACCACGATCACTGACCCACTTCGTAAGTTGACCAAAAAGGATTTTGTTTTCGAATGGGGCGATGAACAAAAGCAAGCTTTTGATAATTTAAAGAGCATTTAACAGGCGAATTTGTGCTGGGCTATTTCAATATAAGCCACAAAACTCAGTTATATGCAGATGCGTCACCAGTTGGTTTAGGTGCCGTGCTTGTTCAAATTAATGATGTCGGCCCAAGAATAATTGCATATGCTAGCAAGAGCCTTTCGAATACAGAAAAGAGGTATTGCCAAACGGAAAAAGAGGCTTTGGCTTTAGTATGGGCAGTTGAACGGTTTTATTTTTATTTGTTTGGGCGAGTTTTCGAATTAGTGACGGATCACAAAGCTCTTGAAGTAATATTTTCACCAAAAAGCAAGCCATGCGTACGGATTGAACGGTGGGTTCTCCGACTACAATCATATCAATATAAGGTAGTTTACAAATTCAGAAAAAACAATATTGGTGACCCACTCTCACGACTGGTTCATTTTGAACCATCACATAATTCATTCGATGAAATGACTGAACATGAAGTGAACAATATAACAGCTCTGGCAGCACCAGTTGCTATAAATTTGAAAGAAATCGAGGAAAGTTCTGAAAAGGATAAGGAAATTCAGGCCGTACATGATGCATTGTATACAAATACTTGGCTGGATCTTGTAAAATGTTTCAAAGTGTTTGAAACTGAATTGTGCTTTGTGGGTAACATTTTACTAAGTGGCAACAAAAAAAGTTATGCCGCAGAGTTTGCGGACTCGAACTCTTGACCTTGCTAACGAAGGGCATCCAGGAATTTCAAAAATGAAACAACGTCTTCGAACCAAAGTATGGTGGCCAAAAATTGATGTGGATGCTGAGACATATGTAAAAAAGTGTCATGGATGCATGATGGTGTCTGCACCGCCACCGCCAGAGCTGCTTCGTCGAACGAAATTACCAGATAGGAGTTGGGGGCATCTTGCTATTGATTTTTTGGGACCCTTACCATCGGGCGATTATTTATTGGTTGTGGTCGACTATTTCAGTCGATTTATCGAAATTGAAATTATGCGGTTGATTGATGCGGATGAAACAATTAAGCGTCTTAAAGTTATTTTTGCCCGTTTAAGATTTCCATTGTCTATCACTGCAGATAATGGTCGTCAGTTTATTAGTGAGACATTTAAAATATTTTGCCGGGTTCATGGGATTTGTCTGATCAGCACTACGCCATATTGGCCACAATAAAACGGGGAAGTGGAGAAGCAAAATCGGTCTATTTTGAAACGACTTATAATTAGTCAAAATGAAAAAAGAAACTGGAGAGAAGATCTGCTGGACTACTTGATAATGTATCGTATGACACCTCATTCCACGACTTTAAAGACGCCATCAGAAATGATGTTTGGACGAACTAATCGCGATAAGTTGCCGAGATTTGATCAACCCATGGGATTTGTTGATGACGACGAAGTCAGAGATCAAGAGAAACAGGCCAAGGAGAAAGGAAAACAGTACGCTGATGAAAAGCGTAGAGCAACGATAAGTGGAATTGAAGAAGGGGATGAAGTATGGCTTAAACAAATTACAAAATTTAATAAATTGGCACCAACGTTTTCACCTGAGCCATTCAAGGTGATAGGTAGAAAAGGTAGCGAGTTGGTGGTAGAGTACGTGAACAGTAAAGCTCAGAACCGTCGGAATGTGTCATATGCGTTGAAGGTTCCAACTCAGCATTCATCTGCAGAATCTGACGGGGCAGCAATGATGTCTGAAGAGAGCGAGAAACTTTCGGATGAACTACGAACTAAACGGATATGTGTGCGTCCCTCTCGTTATGATGATTAAAGAAAGAATGAAAAATATTTTTATATAATTTAAAATTATTTTATTTGTAAAACAAGAAAGTAATGTAGTATTCAGGTGGCAACACGATATCTAAGAGTATGTGGCAACATGAATATGTTTGAAATAAAAGAAACAGAAAGTCATTCGTGGCGGCATAGTAAAAGAATTGAGAAGCGTTTTATTGAATCTTACACTTACCTTTCACGATCAACGATCAAAAAGGCTAATTATCTTCAAAACTTGCATTTTTATAGCACAAAATCTATTCATGTGCTAACGGCATCTTGTTTGTGCTAAAAATTGTGCACAAATTGTTTTTGCGCATATATTTCTGTTCCTGTGTGATCATATGTTGTTATTGTACTTTTGAGCGCACCTGTTTGTGCGCAAAATTATTATTTGCCATTGTTTGCTCTGCACGATTTTGGTTGTGTTGTTGTATTTCCAGTGCATGCTGTGTTGTTGTTGTTGCAATTGGCAAATTTAGTTTTATTGCTTTTCAAATCAAGCTTCATTTGGTGCCGTATGCAATTATTTGTAGTAATGTATTTTATGGTCCCACGCAATTGTTGTTGCTGCTGCACTTGTTTATCGTTTTTATGCTTGCTTGTTACTGTTGTTGTTAATGATGATGTTTTTGTTAAAATTTTTATCGCTGATGTTGTTGTTGTTTTTGCTTAAAACTTTGTCTGCACAAAGCTTGTGGGGCTAAAATTTGATGAAATTTTGGTTCCCCACATGACTCATTTTCAAAATTTGTGAAAAAAGGAAAAAATATGAACAATTTAGCAAGTGCATGTGAAAGAAAGGGAAGGGAACCTTTTTAAAAAGGCATGACAAATTTTTGCATATCCGCTATTGTATTTTACCATTCTTAGTTTCGCTAATAATAAAAAAATTTCTGCAATAAAAAAAACTTAATATTGCATACTGTTGTAACGCTGCTGCCCTTATATACCTCAGTTAAACAATTATATGTGCAAGACTTTAAATTCAATTCTAAGCAAAAATAACTTCATTTGTTTTTATATTATTTAATTATTGAAATAGCATTAAGGAAGTATATGTAAAGAAAGATATATCTTATTTAAAAAACTTGTTATTAAAAAAATTATAATGTATTAAAAAAGTTCATAGAAAATATTTATATGTGCAAAAACTCTTTGTATTGATTTTATGGAATAAAATAAAAATGTATATAGATTTTATATAAGAATATGTCTTCCTTTCTTATATATGACTTTTTTAAGCGTGAAAGTCATGAAGTTCATCAACGATCTGAGAATGAAGCCATCAATTTTCTGCCATTCATCTTAAATAACTGTTTTCAGATGCTTCATTGACTCGAACTGGCTCCCATTTTTATAAACTTGGGCCGAAAGAATGCCTCACAGGTTTTCGATAGGATTCAAGTCATGACTAATAGAAGGTCACTACAGTACGGGTATATTTAAGATTTATTGAAAGTCATTTGTGGCTCGGGAAGGATTTGTTGGTGCGTTTTCATGCTGAAAAGTCCAGTTATCCTGATATTTATAGCATGAGAACTCAATAAACACATTATCTAATAACTCAATTTACATTTGTGCATTCGATTTACATGATATTAATAACACGGGAGACTTTCAAAGTATTTGAAACCGGCTGAAATCATCAATTATCCCCGCCTATGGTTACGCGCATACCTAATTTTTCGGTAATTTTTTATCTGTCGCAAATTGTGTCGGTTTTTCTGGCAACCGTTGGGCCCGTCAAGGCTGAACCTCTTCTCATCACTTAAAATGACAATCCCAAATTCTTTCTCACAAAATTTTTATTTTTCGGCATATGTTAGACTGGCCGCAATGTGTCATGGCAGAAGCCTGAGTTGAGAGAAAGGCGATTCATAGCTGACGTTGGCATTTTCATCTCAAATTTGTTGGATTCTGCTTCCACAACTCATCCTTTTCTGCACAGCAAGACGTCGGATTCGTCTTTTGTGCCATTGGTCAATCACGGATTTTCTTTCACTACTCTTGATTATAGCATAATTGCCAGGGTATTTAAAAAAATTTGTTATGGTGTTTCGATGACGATTTGTCCTAGCAGCTATAGCACCTACTTTTATACCGGCTTTATTTAAGCCTTTTATATTTCAACGATTTTCTTCAGATAAAGTGGTTCCACTTGGCATTTTTATTTGAAAAATAATATAACTCTAAAATGTGCTCATATTTTGTTTCAAAAATGTATTACCGCTTTGTTTATGTGCTTTTTTACTAAGGTTATAAAAAAAATTTCGTTATTTCTACTTTATAGCAGTTAAAACACAAAAACAGCAACTGTGCACATATAAATATTTTCTATTGAACAAGCGAGATTTCACACTATTTTCGACTAACGGTACTATGAATACGAGGAAGAGAAGAATTCTCTGTTCAATAAATAAACTTTATCTTTTATAAAAGACACAGTTTCGATAGTATCGTAAGTATAGACGTAGAATTCCTTTTTATACAGTAATAGAGAAAAATTCTAGTTTTTTCACGTATATTCTTCAAAACTTTTTAAAGTATTTCATTTTCTAAACAAAAGTTATTTAAAAACAAATTTGTTTTTGTTGTCCTTCTTTAAACTTACCTGTAGTGGAATTCTCAAAAAGTTAACGATACGAAATCGTTATGGTTAACTAAAGACGTTTGTAGTTTGCAGTAACGAATGTTGTATTCTCAAAACAGTACTTAACGACAAAATTGGGAAAACGTAGCATTCACAATATAAACTACAAACGTCGTTAACAGAAATTGAAAATATGGCAGCACTCTCCTTTTTTGACAGCTTATTCAAACAGATTACAGATTTTGATATAAGTTTCAAAATAAACGGAAACTAAAAATGGAAAACATCGAAAAAGAAACAGCCGGACAACCTCCGAACAGCATCAAATCATGCTGGATTTTTTTGAAGCCAACAAAGGCTAGGCTGAGGGCAAATTGCCTCAATGCACGGCAAACAGGATGCGTGCAAGAAATAGGACTCGACATTGAGGCTGATTTGTTAATGGAGTCATGAGCCAAGGTTCCAATGGGTGGCCAGAATCACCTGCAAGGAAATAAATGTTTATAACTTTTTCTTTCTTTAACACTTCAACTACCACATCAGTCCAAATGACTGCTTTAATAATTTCAAATTAAAATTCTTAGTTATTTATAAATTCTGAATTATTTTTGTGATAAATTAAAGACTAAAAATTGGTAATATAGTTCGTATAGCTATTGTTGGCAGCTTTACTAAAAATGGGAGTGGTCACGCTATATATACGCCCACTTTCAGAAATAATTCAAATTGATCAAATAATTAAAAACATGCCGGTCGTATTAGACTAAAATTTGGTTATTTAGTTCAAAAAGTTACTTTCGGAAACTGAACTAAAAATGGGCGTGGTCGCACTACCACGATAGCCAGTTTAGATATATAAAATAGTTTTTTCGTTTGGCATTAAAATTGTTTTATGGAAGTAAGGTGGTCTGTGACAGGACAACGTCTGCCCGGGATTACTAGCTTAGAATAAAGCAAAACTTATATTTTATCAACTTTAAATACCAGTCGTTTGAACTGGTTTTGGTATTTTAATTGTTAATGATTTTTTTTTTATAAATTTAGCTATTAAAAATGTTTGGTGGTTACCCCGATTGCATAAAACCGAAGCGCAGCAAGTACATTGTAATAAAGAGTTGATGTAAATTATTTCTTCTAAGTCATTTCCTTTGTTATTATACTAACTTGGCTTTCGGCCGATAAAGCTGCGATTGTACTTTCTTCCAAGTCACTTCGAATGGAGTCGATTATATTGTGTGCTTTCTCGGGTGTTAAGAGGTACACACTTCTAAATTTTGATTCGTTCAAATCAAATGGACCGTCTACCCTTCGCAAAAGAGCCCACTCCGACGCACTTTCTCGCATAGAAATTTCGTCTTGCAACAACGCTGCGTCTATTCCCAAATATTCAAACGCCATATTTATTTTATAATGCTTTTTATATTGTTTTCCTTAAAAAATAAAGCTTAAACAAAACACTCTCTAATAAAACTTTTTTAACGTTCAAGTTACCGGCACCTAAATAGTCGTCGTTAAATTAACGACAAATATCTTTAACGAACTGTCAAATTTAAGGACAAATATTGCTAGCTAAGATGTTGAGAATACCAGTTAACGGTAAGTGTCGTTAAGGGCCAGTTAACGATAACACAAGTGTCTTTAACACGTTTGAGAATTCCACAACTGATCTAAAAAGCTCACAATTAAATTCATGTAAAAATTTGTTTTGTTTTATAAAAAGTTTTCATTTAATATTAATGGTGATGAATTTGTTGTTCTTTGTTGGTTAAAACTAAACGTAATTCAAAGTAATGTTTAGTTAATGGAAATAAATATGGGTAAATTTGAATTATTTATTTGTAATGCAGTAAGGAGCATATACATATATGTATATTTTAAAAGTAATTTAAAATTAAAATTTTAGTTAACAAAATAAATTTTTAGTATGGAAAGAATATAATGCATAGTAAAAATAATTCGAATTTATTATGGTATTAAAAAAATAAATGTAGTTTTTAAAGCACAACGCGTGCTTAGTAACGCATGCGCAAATTTACGTAGTAGTATACATTCATTGTGTGACATTCATATTTAATTTAATTTAATTTATTTATTTATTTATAAGCGCTTGTAAGAAATAAACTTATAGTTAAGCACCGATAACATGTGTGGATATAAATCAACAAATTTTTAATATTAAACACTTACACGATTATAAGAATTTAAAACTGAAAATTAAAAAAAAAAAAAAAAATAAAAATAACTTTAAATTAAGAGAGAAAAATATCATTACAAAGAAATGAATTAGGTAAGAAATCGAATGAAAAGAGATAAATGAAGAAAAATAATAGAATAGCGAATCAAGTAAAAATAGATAAAAGTTTTGGTTAGAAGGAAGACAAATAATCTGATAATTTAGATTTAAATATGGCTGTATTGCAAATACGCTGTAGATACGGTGGAAGTGAGTTCCAAAGACGTATGGAATTAACAAAGAACTGACGTTCGGACGCTAAGCAGGCATGTTTTAGTTGGACTAGGTTGTTTCCGCGCTGAGATCTTAAAAATTTTAGTTTATTATATAGGTAAACTGGCTCTTTGGTAAAAATAATTTTGTGCAGAAAAACTAACGCCCTCAAGTTCAAAACACTGTCAAAAGTCAAATTGAATATTTTTTTTGCATACTGGGATATACGGTCGGTTCGTTTAAGTCCGAAGACATAACGAGCGATGTTGTTATAGGAAACGTTCAACTTGCGCTTACTAGCAGCATCACAGTATGCAAAAATTTCGGATCCGTACAATAAGGTGGGGACAAGATACGTTTTAGCTAATAACATTCTTATGTGAAAGGGGGTGAAAAACTGTGTGGCCCATAGGCTACGGAGCATACCATAAACTTTTCCTACAGTGATGTTGACATGATTCGTCCAATCTAAAGTGCTGCTGAAGGTAATACCCAAATTTTTTGCCGTTTTTACAACTTCAATACATGACCCATTTATCGTAACGTCCGGAAAGGGCAAAGAAGAGTTATGTTTTCTCGTTATAATTAAACATTTTGACTTATTTGGGTTTATGCTTAAGCCATTAGCGGAAGCCCAATCGTAAATTTTACACAAATTAGCATTCAGACTATCAACACACGTGGTAATATCACATTTGCGACAGCTAGTATACAGTTGTACATCATCAGCGTACATTTGTATACCACAATTTTGCAGCACAGTTGGTAAGTCGTTTATATAAACCGAAAATAAAAGAGGGCCCATTACAGAGCCTTGAGGAACGCCACGGTTTACAGGTAAGAAATTGGAAGTAACGCTGCCTATATTAATGGCTTGTGATCTGTTTGTGAGATAAGAGGTCATTAGTCGAGTTGCAGTGGCGGAAAAATTAAACACATTTAATAATTTCGAACATAAAATTTGGTGATCAACCGTGTCGAAAGCTTTCGAATGATCTAGCAAAACCAAGAAACTGATTTCATTGCGATCGAGGTTATTTCGAATTTCATCGCTGACGTCAAGTAGAGCAGTCACGCAACTACGCTTAGGTCGGAATCCTGACTGTCTGTCAGTTAGCAGTTTATTGTCCAAAAGAAATTTGTTTATTTGGTAGTACATCAGCGTTTCAAAAACTTTTGATAGATATGGTAAAATTGCTATGGGGCGGAATTCATTACCAGTTTTAGGGATGGGAATAATTTTAGCTTTTTTCCAAATAGCAGGGAATTCTGATTTCGTTATGATGGTATTGAAAATGTTAATAATGAAAGGGTTTAGAGCAGGAAGAAGTAACTTAAAAAACCTGGGATGTATTTCATCGAAACCGACGGCATTAGATTTAATCTCTAAGCAACTTCGCAGTACTTCTGTATATTCAACGCATTGAAAATTAAAAGCTGAGTACGAGTTGATAGATCTCTGAAAGATGCGACAACAGTTGACACTGGGCGCTGACATAGGTATATCTATAAATTTGTTATTTAGAGCCTCGACGTCTACGCTAGTGTCTGTAAGCGAAATATTTCTACCAACTCCAATTTGCCGAATAATATTCCACTTCGTTTTGCTGCCTATGGCAGAGCTAAATTTAGATTCATAATATGCTAACTTGGCAATTTTCACCGCCCTGACCACATTGTTTCTGCATATGCGGAAAATATTATAACGCTCGGGTGTTTTGAGACGTTTCCATTTATTATACGCTGGGTCACGTTTTTTCATTAAACTTTTAAGGGTACTGGAAAACCAGGGCCTTAGAGAGTGCTTTACAACTTTAGTTTTAAGAGGAACATGTTTTTCAAATAATGAATTGACGTTACGTTGTAGGAAATCTAACTTATCATTTACTGATAGCATGTGATAAATTTCTGTCCAGTCGACGTGATTTAGCTCTGTCTGAAGAGAGCTAAAATCTATATTTGTAAAATCTCGGTATGTTATTTTTTGCTCTGGTATTAGCAGCTGAAAATTATAGCAAAGAAAAATCAGGTCATGCTTGGAAAAAACAGGAGCAGATAGCTGGTCATAAAGTAAGACTTTATCATTATCACCGACAAAAAAGAGGTCTAGCAGCGAATTTCTATTTTTGGAAAAGTGTGTGGGTGTGGTGCAGTTTGGCGACGTAAGACCAAGTGCACACATATCATCAGATAAATGAGTTTCAACCAATAAATCACAATTAAAATCGCCACAAATTATGATGTCAGCATAGGAGCTTACCACCGATTCAATTTTCAACATTAAGTTTTCTGTATGGACATAACGATTTGGCCTATAAACTGTGCCGACAAGTAGTTTTTTGGATTCATAGATTATGTCAACAAATAGGAATTCAATATTATCTTCAGAGTTTGATTTACTGATTAAGTTGCATGTAATACCATCTTTAACAAAAATTGCAACCCCACCGGCATCCCAGCTGGACAGCTCTAACGCATTCACAAACACATAGAAACAAAATTAGCTTTTCACCAATACATTCATATGTTCTGATGTTATGATAAAAAAGGAAAGTTATAAATGTTTGTATATCTTGCTCTTTTACGGCCAAAAATATACTGAACTAGCAAAAAACAAAAATAACAAACGAAACAAAATAAGCAATGCAATCGAAAGGAAGTATACAAATAATATAATTTAAATCAAATTAAAAAGTTTTTATTTTCAGAAAACCAAGCAGATTCCCGGGAAAAATATTTGGTTAACTGGATAATTAACATAAAACCATTTTAGCTTTAAACATTTTCAAGAACTGCTGCTGTTGCTGGTGCCATTTTTCTGTTAATATGAAAACATGTATTTTAAAAAAATTGTGTGTCATGATACATACATTAATTTCTACGCCATAATATAAAGGTAAATTGTTTATTTAAAAAATAAAAGAAATTCAATTACAAATTGGCTTTTATTTTTTGGAAATAAAATGTCAGAGTTTCAACCTCTAGGGAAGGGGGTGGTCATGACAACGGCATGGGGGAGAAGAATGCACAGCTGAATTTGTTATTGGTGTGAGCAGTTCAGCTAAACCTTTTTTTATGGCTAAAACATGTGTGGCAGACAGAGATGCCAGATCACACAGATGAGCGTCTGTCCATATATATAGTATTTTGGTAGAACAAATTTAACGTACAATGTATGGAGAATTTTATATGACTCTAACGTCAAGGTCGCTACGTATATGCCATATATACGGAATATTTAACAGTTAGCTGTCTAGCTGGGATGAGACTCTCGATCCGCACGAAATGATCTATAACCCTTTACACTTAAGACACTATTTTGAACAGAAGGCTGAAACCATGTTTCAGATACACAAATTATATCCATGTTTGAGTTTTCAAAAATGTACCGAAACTCATCAATTTTATTATTTAAACTTTGCGCATTAATATGACATACCTGTAGTCCCGTCGCTTGCCTGCTTAATATTCGAATTAAAGCATAGAGATTGTCTCTAGAACAACAACGACCGTAATTATTCGAACTCACAACGGATATGGTTTGAGATAAAAAGACGCGTATTTGCAGCACAGTTAACATTATTATTAACTTTTAATATAAGAAATAAAGAATTAAAAGAAATAAAAATAAGAAAAGAAGTAAGTGTACATATTACGCAAAGAAATGGAATGAAGGAAGCAAATAGAAATAAAAAGAAGATAGATAGGTTAAAGAAAGACAAATTAAATAACGCAAAAACATAAAACTTAAACTTAGGCAGGAACAACTTCATCTTCCGGGCATCTTTCACAAATTCCTTCGGCGGCAAGAACATGGCTGTGCAGCTCGCTTTCATTTTTGATGCTAATACTTTGGGAGCCTTTGTGTAGCCGAATGTGTAAACACCCTCGGACGGTGAAAGCATTGTAAATACTTTTTCGTTTCTTGTAGGTAATAGCAGCATGTAATAGCTTTCTAGTATCAGCGCTGAGGCACTCGTGGATGTAGATATTGTGATCTGCTTCAAAGCCTGCATTGATCAGATTCACGGCTTTCTTAACACGTCTGCGGTAGTCACCAAATGCTTTCAAAACCCGATTTCGGTCATGCGGAGTGTAGAACTTGACGATGATCACAGGGTTTGAATTTTGATTTGTTGTTCTCTGCCTTACCCGAAAAATATCTTTTAATTGCGGTGGTAAAAACTCAATAGAGTGACATACAAGGTTAAAGATGCTCTTAATATTTTCGCCTGTCATTAAAGGCACTCCAAAAATAATTGCATCGGAAGAGTTATGATTTTCACTGCTGTTGTTGGAATTTGATGTCGAAGAGCATCGCTTGAGTTCATCGGTTAGGGCATCACAACGCGAGGAAAGAAGTTCGATGCGATTTTCAAGTGAGCTTAATTTAAGTTCGTAATCACTAAAATTGTTTTTGATGGTTGCAACTTCGCTCTTAAATTCGTTGCTCAATTTAGTCTCGACGTTCGCAATTTCACTCGAGAGACGCTTGAAGAGGATGTCGGAGTGCTGTCGAAGACGGTCCTCTAGCTGTTCCACTTCAACTTTCAACTTAACACTCAAACGCTCTTCTAACGCATAGAGTGCAGTACTAAAAGAGGTTAAGCTGCCACTCTCTGACTTAGGTGTGTTTTCGTTTTTAGAGCGAAGGCCTTGTTGGCGTAGTTGTTCACGCGTTAGTCTTGGACTCGGTGTCATTTAAGGCGTTTAGTTAGTAGTTGTTGTTGTAATTTGAATTTAAAACTGGTTTTAAACACCAAAAACAAAACAAAAACAAAAACACGACAGAAAAAATTCCTCAAAAAAAATACACTGTTGCGCG
This sequence comes from Dichetophora obliterata, assembly GCA_963920525.1. Lineage (NCBI taxonomy): Eukaryota > Metazoa > Arthropoda > Insecta > Diptera > Sciomyzidae > Dichetophora > Dichetophora obliterata. The sequence continues at coordinate 132,545,472 of OY986435.1, forward strand.
CGCTCTCAAGTTCTCTGTCGCATTGTTTTTCACTCAAGCACAGCTTATTGCAATACTTGTTGTTGCTTTGGTTTTTTTTCGTTTGATTTGGATATAAATGTTGAAAGAAAAAAAATAAAATAAATCCACTATAAATGCTTTTGAATTCACTGTTTTTGATCTTGATATATTTCTTTTATCAATTTTCGGGAAATTTTTAATAACTTTTTCGATTTATTGTAGTTTTTCACTTTTATCGCTACATGTTGTACGTACACAAAGAATGAACACGACACGATCAAACTAAAAACTCATGCTGAAAATAAACATTCGTTTTATTCGTACTTCAACTCATGGCAGAATAACCAGGTAGGGCTGACTCATAGAGGAATTAAGTAGAAAGCAGAGATAAGTGAGCTAGTTGTCAAAATCAGCTGTTCATGTCGAGTAAAAATTAAGAACATAAAAAAAAATTTCAGCTTACTGAACCAACAACAATTACCACGCAAATCTAAAACAACGATGCACAGAGAAGAGCAAGATCACAGCAAGATCGAACCGAATCGTCCTCAGAAAATAAACAGAACTTTGCTTACTATGTCCTGCTTTTCACTCGTTACACTCGAAAATTCTCGAGCTTGCGGCGAAAGCAATTATTGCTCTGGTAGCAAGATCTCTTTGTCCCGCTTTTTACTCGGCAATAATTGTCTTTGCCCCAGGCAGTTTGTGGATTATTCGCCCGCATGAGGGGGTTTACGAAAGTCCCCTTTAAACCCGAGTAGTCAACAAACTTCTTGCGGCGAAAGCAATTATGGCTCATAGAATTGCCGAGTGAAAAACGGCCTTTTGCAGCACATGCAGAACCAAAACAACAATATCAGCAGCCAGTAGCAACGTTGCCAGTTATGTTGAAAAATCCCATTCGTGGTAATTTTTAATTGCCCTTAGGAATTTTTGTGTCTGGGAATTCCTATTAAATTTTTAAATTCAGCGTGGTATTTTTTAATTGGCGTGGGAACTCAGCGGGGTGTTATTTAAATATCCGTGGGAGTTTGGTAATATTCTTCTTAAATTTTTTTCTTTTTTAGTAAGCAAAGTTTCTTTGTGGTATTTCTAAATGTACGGTACTTTAAACGGCAGCGTCTGATTTTCTGGTATGAAAACATGTTTTTGTACCTTTAAACCGTTATCTATATAATTGTAAAGTCCTTTTTTTATATTAAGCAAGAATCGAATTGAAATGCATGTCATATTGGCTTGATGCGTCGTTTGTTCTTGTCTTTTTTTCCTCTCTTTTTCACCCGTTCGCCAAAAAACTCTGAAATATGCATTGAACCTTGTATTGAAATCAAGGTAGTGCAATTGAGTTGCCGTTTATTGTTTGGTTTATTGTTGCAACTTAATAAAAACCATTTTAAGAAAAGGTTACAGTTGTTAAACAACAAATAAAATTAAAATACAACTTAAAGTTTTCTATATGACCTTGTTATTTATTGTGTTGATTTTCTATGATTTAAATACAAATTCTAATTTTTCGATTGTTTTAATCATTCTTGATTTTAAATACAAATTCTAGTTGTTTGATAATTTAAAATCATTTATTGAGCTTTAGGTCAGGCTAGAACAATTAATTGCTCTAACTAGTTAATCAATCAGCTAACTAATTAATCAGCTAGTGATGTTTTTTTTTTCTTTTCATATTGAAAATGTTGTTGATGTTGTTTCTTCGAAAAAAATTCGTTACTGCAATTAATTGTTCTAACCTGATCTAAAGCTCAATAAATGATTTTAAACTATCAAACAACTAGAATTTGTATTTAAAATCAAGAATGATTTAAACAATCAAACATTTAGAATTTGTATTTAAATCATAGAAAATCAACATTAATATACAACTTAATAAATGGTACGCTTATATGAAACACACAATGCATAGTTTGCTGACAACGAAACGGTCCGCTTCAGTGCTTTTAAAAGTGCACACCTTTTTCAACCGAGCCGATTGGCTATCAGGGAAACAAAAAAAAATGAAAGCAACTGATGTGTATTTATATATGTATGTTTTACATACATATTAATAAAAAACAACAACAACATAAGCAGCACAAAACGAACGACGTGGTTACGAACAAAACAAGCAAACACAACAACAACAACAACCTTAAAAACAGGATAAGCAGCTACTGCAGCTAAGCAGCTTGTGCATTTCTCATAAGAATATATGAATTTTTCATCTTCTTAGATTTTTCTATTTTATTAGATATTCGTTTTATTCCCACTAAAACTGATATTTTGGCATTTGTTTTTTCTTTGTACGCTGAGTATTAAAGGCTGTAGGTATACTCCAAAGTGTCAAATATCACTTTGAAAATGACCCCCATACAAACCGTGCTGTAAGACGTAATTCTACTAAAAAAAATTTTGCCAAACTCAAAAAAATTGTGTTTTTATAAACTAGGGAGAAAAAATACAAAAATATTTGTGTACATATAAATACTTTACTAAGGTAGAAGGATGCGCTAATAGGCACTTGCCAATATCAATATTGCAGTGAGTATTTCAAAATTAGCCACATCTAATTCCACGCCCAAAGTCGTCATCACAGAGGTGGCTAAAGGCTTGATTACCCAAGCGTAACGTGAGGTGGCGCAGTGGGATGTAGAGTAGTGTGACGTTGCCTCGAGGATTAGCGATTACCGAAATCGTAGTCCAACGTAGTGCAGGCGCCGTAGTGGAGGGCACTCATTTTATTCTAGTAGGCTTATTAACTTCTCCTCTTCAATAAAAGACTGCATCCTTTCTTATATAGTATTAAAATTTACAATTTTGTGAAGGTAAACAAAATTTTTCGCTTGTCCCACAGCTTTCGAACTGTCAAAAATCGTAGCGTTGCGTATAAATCTATTTTCTACAGACGCTGCGTCACGCCACGGTACGATTTCGGTAACGACATGTACACATTTATCATTAAGCTTCATTTCCATGTGATCGTTTACTATCCTCCAGTATCCCGTATCACAAATTTTTTGCTATAAAAGCGAGATGCATATATGTGATTTCGTTTATAGCAAGTTTGACATAGTTTGACATATGTGAGAACCAATAAATTAATTTGAAGTTATTGTTGCCGTTTTATCATAGGAATTATCCATTATCATTATGTACCATTATCATAGTACCGTTTTTTAATATGATATGTTTACTAATTATTAATGCAAATTACGAGCTGAAAACACTTTTTAAAAAAAAGAACCAACATGTGAGTAACATCAAATTTCGTACACAGCGAACGCAATCACGGAATGAAAAAGTTAGAAAAAATGCTGCTTCCTAACAATTTAACAGTTTTAACTTCAATAATTTAAAAATAAAGAAAACGTAAGATTAAAACAACTTAACACATTTAATGAACTGAGGTACAAAAACATGAGTTTCTTCAAAGAAAGCTCAATTTAAAGAGGGCTGTAATTATAAGTTTTTAATCAGTCTAACCAAAAGCATTTTGATGTCGACTAAATTTAGTGTAAGCTTTTTGACAACAAATTCTTTATAAATAATGTCGGAAACCTAACACTAAATTTAGAGTCGTCAATAAAATGTTTTTTGGTTAAGCCGAATGAGATTAGTTGAGCATGAGTGTAAATACAAATTTATGGTTTTTGTTAGATGATTGCTGAATATTGAGCTATTAATTGTTTACTAATGTTTTTCAATAGTTTTGGTGTTGTATTAGCTGGAGTCTCTTTCGCATTGGCCGGCAAAATACTCCAATCTTTAAAAGGATTTGTGGCAACCTGGAAAATATATACAAATATTTTTTTACAAAATTAAAATATAAATTATAGCATACCTGATATAACCGCTCCGTCAAAGTTTAGTTTGTGCTCATGCGTGTCTGTTCAGCAATGTGTGCTGTGATATTGTTAAAGGCCTGCAAGGCTAATGGGCCTATTACGGTTCACAGCAATACACTGCTGTGGCTTATTTTAAGTATTAGCAATGTATACAATAAAAACAGAAATTACTGTTGTGTTGTGAACCGTAATAAGCCTAATAGTTTCCATACTGTCCACGCCACACTAATTCATCCAAGACACAACAGTGACAACGTATTCTGGAATATGCGTGCCACAATGCTACACAAATAATCCATCAAAACAGAATTGGTGTGTTTAGCAGTGGCATCGATGGCAGCAGCTTGTACAATATTCTTGAAACCCATGGAATAGAGTGTCATCTTCTCGACTGTTAAACATATAGAAATAATGCTCTTTGTTGGCCCAACGTTGAAGTGCTTCCAGTATGGCTTGGAAAAGATTTTTTATCAGTACAAGAGTATAGGTTTTTCAGGATAATCAAGCACTCCGAGTACTTCGACTTTAACTTGACGTTGTTGGCCATCTTGCAAAGTGATTCCCAAAAGCAATAACTCCAACCTGAAGCAAAAATTGTAAATTTTTTTTTAATTATACAAGACTGAAATAGCAGATGTTAGATGTCGAGAAACAAAAATTTAAATTTATATTCAGAGCTGAACTCCTGACCTTCTTTTAACAACAAACCATATTATTAAATCCCTAAAGCGTAACTTACTTCATCGAGTTTATCGGCGCCTCCTAGTTTCTTGCTTTGCTGATGCACAGCCAGAGTGCAGACAGCACGTAGCCATGTGTAGACGCCCTTGATGAAGACATTATCAGCTTTAGCCCATTGAACAACATTTAATGTTTGTCTGACAAGACCAGTGATAGATTAGTTTTAAAATACATGATGGAGGATGCGGTGCGCCTTCGAAAATGGAACCATGAAAAACAGAAACGAAACGCATGGGACAATACTCGCTGATCCAAACATAGCCACCAGCTGCAACTGATATCTACAAAAGAAAATAAGTTATTTTCACTAGTTAATATTGTTGCACTTACCTTTTGCATATGTTTAATTGTGCCTGGCGAACGATTTTGTTCTTTATATTTTTTAGTCATATTTTTGACAGCTCGATTTTTTTTCTATTTTACTAGAATGCTATAAAAATATTTGTCAGTGATGACAATAGTCCAACAACAAAAAAGATAAATGACTGCCGTATTTAAAGCAAGTGACAGACTTTTATAGCAAAAGTTAAAAAAATTTATCTTTCATGATCTTCTATGATCTCCTAGCATCACATGAGATTGTAGAGGATATCATATGCTATAAAATGCAAAATGTATGTATGTTTCGCACGCTCCTTTATCAATCCCATAACGAGGCACTTGCATTCTATTTCTTTCCCACAGAAGAGGTGATTGTGGGAGATCTTGGAAGATCTTAGAAGAACACATGGAAACCGGGCTTAAAACAGATTTTAGCTTGACCGTTGGCAACGTCGCGCTTCATTACCTAACGCTTGGGTAATCAAGCCTTAACTGTAGCAACAGTATAAACAACAACAACCGGTTACTTTCTTCCCGAGGCTATTCCTACTATAACCGAAACTTTGTAATAAGAGTTATAGCCGATACACATTGACTGCGACTAGCGACGAACGCCAATTGGCAAAAAATAGAATGCATGTTTTCTTATGAAGATGTATTTTTTGATAACGGTACGACAAACAGAGAACACGACCACATTTGTTGCTGTCGCAGACTTCAATCTATTTCTAATTTGATAGACGACAAGAGCGAACATAGCAGAGTTTGTTTATGTTTTGTATGAAATACAGATTGTCGCTGTTTCGTTAATTATAATCAAGTCGTCGGGAATACTGCGACATTTCTCTCTGACGGCAAGTTTTCGTTTTGTCGGTGGACGACTGTTGCAGTCAATGTGTATCGGCTATTAGTTATTATAAATAACCGATAGTTTTTTGTAAGGAACTGAAATCATTAAAGGCCCAGTTATAATAGACGTAATGTAAAGTAACGTAATGTTGTCAACTGTCATCGTGACGGGACGTAATGTAAGAAAACGTTGTAGCAATTATAATAGGCAGTATCCAGGCAGTTGTTTGTCGTAAATAATTGCACGTTCCTGTACAAATACAATTAAATCTTCGTCATCCATAGCTGTGGATACATAAAACTATCAAATTAATAACGAAAACTCAACAAAAAGCGTAGTTCAACAATATAAAATAGCGCAATAATCGAATCTTACCTCAATGTTTAGTTGTTCTTTGAACAGACGTAATGTAAAGTCTCTTTACGATCCGTTACATTACGTTACTTCTATTATAATCACTTGTAAAAAAGAAAAGTAATGATTGAAACAGTAAGTGACAGAACACTCTGCTGCAGTGGTATTTCACTACATTACGTTACGTCTATTATAACTGGGCCTTAATAGGGGCTTTCAGACCATCGTACATGTGCGATGACTTGGGCATGCTCGACGACATGTACGATCATTCGAAAGCAAATGAGACCGTCGGACCGACATGTCGGACGAAAATCAAAAATTTTTGATTTTTCTGCCGGTCGGACCGACATGTACGATGTTATGAACGCAAGTCGGTCCGACTCGCTGCATTTTTTCATTTCATTAAAAGCGTCAGCGGGTGAACAGCAACGAAGCGGATAAAATATTAGAGAAAATTAATATGAAAAACCTTTGAAACATTTTATAATTGTTTATAATTAATTAAAATTGATAAACAATTCTCTAAATATGAAAAATGACTGCTAAATCATAAGGTCATAAAAAAATTGTTCTGCCATTACGCCGATGTGCTCTATTTGAGAGCCAGCAATGAAATGAAGTCGTCGCACATGTACGATTGCTTGAAAGCTCAACAAAATAGTCCCGTTAGTTTGTCGTCGTACATGTCAGCGTACAAGTACGTTCGTCTGAAACCCCCTAATCGTTTTCAAAAAGTACACTTTTCGACTACTCGACTATCCATCCCTACTATCGTGATAATATAATAAAAATTGTAGGCTGTTGAAATAAAATTTTCTGAAAAGTTATAGAAAATAAAATGAAGACCCGTTTTAACACTTACGATATTGTTTGTGGAGTAGCTGAATTACAAAAGTGAGGTTAAAACACATTACAAAGAAATACTATATTAATATATCCTATAGATTAGTAGGTTTACGCGTGAATCAGATATACGATATCGACAACAAAACTTACCTATTGCGTTTGCAAGGAAGCGATTTTAAGACAGTGCTCTTACTAGAGTCTGGCATCCGTTTTCATACGACGGCATTCGAATGGCCTAAGAATGTGGCGCCGTCAGGATTTAGCATGAAGCTTCGCAAGCATCTGAAAAATAAACGACTCGAAAGTCTCCAGCAACTAGGCTCCGATCGTATTGTTGACTTTCAGTTTGGTACAGGTGAAGCTGCATATCATATAATTCTTGAACTGTATGATCGCGGCAATATCTTACTAACCGACCACGAGCAAACTATTCTTTATATATTGCGTCCTCACTACGAAGGCGAAGCAGTTCATTTTGCAGTGCGAGAAAAGTACCCAACAAATCGAGCAAAGGAAAAAAGCGCTGAGCTTTGTAAAGATGCTATTAATTCTCTTTTAAAAATAACGCCACCGGGAACCAATCTAAAGCGTTTGCTGATGCCATTGCTAGATTGTGGTCCATCAGTTATTGATCACGTTCTTACAAAACACAAATTAAATGATTGCATCTTAAAAGGAAACAACAAAGACTCGGAAAAACCTAATGCAAAGGAGGGAGATAAATCTATCAGACAAAAAAAAAAGGACTGCTTAAATGAACATTCCAGGTGGTTTCAAATAGAAAGTGATGTTGATACATTAGTACTAGCTCTCAAGGTAACATTTAAACTTTTTACATAATGTATTGATATAGTTTACTATCGAATCGTTTCACTACCGAAAAGTGGCATACTGGTTAAAATTATTTAATGGCATGACCAATGATAGAATTACCAGGTATTATCATGTTATAAGAAATTGAGGTGTTAGTCAGTTTGACAGTTTTCTCTCAAACTGATGAAATTGTTTCCCCGCTCCTGTCAAAAACAGCTGATGGTGAATTGCAATGAAAACAAATTTTGTTAAATTCGTGTCTTTCTGCAAGTTTATAAGATTTTTAGTGAGATTAAAGTGAGAATAAAGTAAAATTATGCCTAGACTTCTTGGTCTTCAGACTGCTGCTTTTGCATTTTAGCTAACGTGCAGTTGATCGAAACTCAATGCCTTGTCCACTTCTTTTGATGACTATTATCAGTTGAGGCATTGAACATTTTTTCATGGCATTCGATATGTTCTTGGAGCAGACGATGTGAATGCAAGACAATTTGCATGCTGGACAAAGCATCATGTCGGCGGGACCATCCAGCGCATGTTTCTGATAAAATGGCCAAAAAATTCAATGACGAACTTGTCAAACCGGCTAAAACAACTGCAAAACTGTTTGTCAACACAACACGGCCAAATTATTTGCATTAAATATTTATTAATAATTAATTCGCACAATAAACTATAAAAACTATAGCACATCATCTAGCAACTCAAACAAATAACACAATTTGACCACTATCAACAGTTCCGCTCTTTCGATCTCAATTTTTTGACAGAAGCAAAGAAATTCATAGTGTGGTAAAAAACTCACTAACACCTTTTTTTCTTACACCGTGGGTATTATTATTTGCTGAAAATCAGCTGGAGATAAACTGTCATTTTGGGCATATATCCGCCAGACACCTAACAGCAAAATATGCCATATAAATGGCATAGACATATGGCTTAATACGTGAGGTTTCTATAAAATTCCCCATATAATGTACGTTAGGTTTGTTCAGGTCGAATTATAATAGACGTAATGTAGAGTAACAAAATGGTGTCAACAGTCATCGGGACGGGACGTAATGTAAGAAAACGTTGTCGCAATTATAATAGGTAGTAGCCAGGAAGTTCTTTGTCGTAAATAATTGCACGATACCGTACAAGTTCAATTAAACCTTCGTCATCCATTGCTGTGGATACATAGAACTATCACATTAATACCGAAAACTCAACAAAAAGCGTAGTTCAACAATATAAAATAGCGCAATAATCGAATCTAACCTCAATGTTTAGTTGGTTTTTGAACAGACGTAACGTAAAGTAACGTAGAAATCGAAATTCAATGGATTTTTACATCCCATTATATTACGTTTATTATAATCACTTGTATAAGAAAGTATTGTTTGAAACAATAAGTGAAAGAACGCACTGCTCAATTGACATTACACCACATAACGCTGCTTCTATTATAATTGGACCTTTATACCAGAGATAAAGAGATAGGAAACTTAAATTTTGTGACGTCAAAACATGTTTTTTTCCATTTTTATGTACTTTGGTGAAACTCATTTATAGTGTATGTGAGTTCACCTCAGATCAGTGTTGCCACGACGATTCTAAAAAAGTATCCATGAAAAAGCCACAAATGTATCCACTTCAGAAAAAAGTATCCACATATTAAAGTACTGAAACCCAATTTGTTTAAGCTTTAATAACAATTCCATTTATTTAATTTGGAGACGAACAAATAGCTTTGTTAAAATGTAATAGTAAGAAACATATATAAAATAAATAACAATATTAAGACCTAGTGCTTGAATATTTTAAATATTTTTACGATTTATTTTTTTAAAAGTTAAAATAATGAACAACGATATTTAAACTATAAAGGTATATTGCTAAACTCATAAAATAATTTTTGATTATGTTCAAAATGGTGCTCAATTAGAGCCTTTCGAAGAAAGAGCTTCGGCGCTTTTGTTGATATTTACTCTTTTATTGATCTTAAAAATTAAAACCAAGAATATAATTAACTAGCTGAACCCGGTGTGCTTCGCTACTCCCCTCGTTATAAAATAAAATTAAAAGTATTTATATATTTTTCACGCCATCTAATTTTCGAAATAAGTCCACCCCAGCGCCACCTACCGTGTCGATTTATACACAAATTATTTTCTTATGATCAAACAAACATACATTCTGAATTTCAGTTAAATTGGTCCATAAATTCAAATTTTCGATATAAGTCCACCCCAGCGCCACCTATCGGGTCCATTTATATACAAATTATTTTCTTATGATCAAACAAACATATATTCTGAATTTCAGTTAAATTGGTCCATAAATTCAAATTTTCGATATTAGTCCACCCCAGCGCCACCTATCGGGTCCAAATATAGCCTATGTTACCCACCGTACCAAGCTGAACATTACCTGAAAATTTCATCAAAATCGGCCCAGCCGTTTTGGAGTCCATACGTTACATACATACACACATCCTATTTTATATATATAGATCACTATAAAATCAGCAATGGCCGGGACTAGCAAAAAAAAAACACTGAAAATTGGCAGAATGACGCGATTTTTAAATTTAAGTTCTAAAAACAGGGTTTTTACTGGTTACTCAGTGTAAAAAATACGAGTTTTTTGTTTTCGCTACAACACATTACCGAAGAAAGTATTTTTGAGATAAATGTGTGTAAAGAGAGTGAGTATGGAATGTTCTGCTGTGCGCTCGATACCAGCTAAAACGGCTGTAGAAGCGGAGATAACGTCAGTATAAAAATTCAACTGTAAATTTTCAAAAACTATACTTTCGAAAGATTTAAAAGAAAAATAAGATAACATTTTATACAACCGGCGCCTGCTTAAAAAGGAACATATGTACATTTCAGTACTTCAGTCTGTTACATTTTGTGTTATTTTTATATATGTTTTTATAAATTTTTTTTTTTTTTTTAGACTGAACCAACGCTCAGGGGATGCCCCCTATAAATGCGTAAGCATTGTGTTGATTCGGAAGATGGGTGATAGTTAGTTGGAGGGTGGATAGATAGAGTAGTGTCGGTGAAGATTTGTTTTGAATTTGCACAGCTCAAAACTGCCGGGAAACGCTCGCAGGGAGACTATTCCACAACTTTACCGCGCGACTAAAGAACGAATTATCGCGGTAATGCGAGGTTCTATTGGACATCGACGCAATGGTAAAGGGGTGGGCTTGGACAGCTGCCCGAGTGGACCTGGGAAACACACGAGCTGGTGGCGTCAAGCCATGTATCTCCCTTGAACACTTCCCATGGTAATACCTATACAGAAGGCTTAGGCAACCTAGATGCTCAAGAGAGTTGAGAGAGGATGAAATACTTTCATCTCCTATCAAATATATCGCACGACGATGAATTCGGTCCAGAAGCTCCAAATAAGATCTTGAAGCCCCTGCCAAATGTGCGAATTGTACTCCATTTTCGGCCTAATATATGAGGTGTAGATCATGCGAAGATCAGCTGAAGTGAAATATTTTTTGCACCGTTTTAGAAAACCTAGGCACTTGCCCGCTTCTTTCGACACATCGAAAATATGGTCATTCCAACGAAGATCAGATTGGATCGATATGCCCAGAACGTCAAGAGCTGCTGATTCCACAAGATCCACACCATTCATATTGAGGGGAGCTAGGGGGCAATCAACCCGCTTGTGGGTTAACAGACAGCACTGGGTCTTACTTGCATTGAACTCTACTCTATTATCAAGACCCCACTCGGAGATTTTTTGTAGATCATTAAGGAGTGTGTCATTCATATTTTGCCTTTTTCTCTCAATCTCCATATAGCTTGGGCGTTTTTTTAATTAATATGAATGACAAATGCTGCTGTCGTCCGCAAACGAATGTATTGGGTTATGCGTCAACGACAGAAGGTCGTTGGTAAAAACCAGGAACAAGGTTGGCGATAGAACTGAACCCTGCGGTACTCCTGCGTTGATGGCGTGCTCCTCAGACGAAATACCGTCAACTACGACACGAATCGATCTGTCCTTCAGGAAACACGTGATTCATCGACCAAAGCTCCCACCAAAACTAGATGCAACTAGTTTCGACACGAGCGCTTTATGCCACACTCGGTCAAACGCTTTTGAAATATTTCAAAAAATTTTCTCTCACCGAAAAAATTAACGCATTGATTCCATTTTTCGGTTAAGAATGCCATCATATTACCAGTAGAGCGAGCCCTACGGAAACCATATTGCTCCAGATAGTTCATAACGTTGAAGTTTATTACGCTCTCCATAACTTTGGAAAGCTTAGAGCAGATCGCAATAGGTCGGTAGTTTGCAGGGCTCGTGGCATCGCCCTTTTTAGGTACCGGCTGGACATTTGCCACCTTCCAACAAGATGGAAATATTCCTGTTCTGTAGGAGATGTTGAAAAGGTTGCGCAAAGGCCGAGTCAGCGAAGAAGCACACATTTTAAGCACAATTGGCGGAATGCCATTAGGACCAGGCTTTATTTACGTTGAGATTTGTAAGGACTCCTTTAACTGCTCTTGTCCGAAAGTAGATCTACTGCATTGCAGAAGATCCACCCCCAATAAAGGGCAGTGGCTGATTGCTATTCAAGAGAGTGGAATTTTGTGCAAACAATCTAGCCAATAGGGTCGCTTTATCAGCCCAGTCTGTGAAGATTTAGTCATCTTTTAAAAGAGTTGGAATCGATGGTGATGTCTGATTCTTAACTCTTTTAACAAATGGCCAAAAATTTTTGCTCCCTTTGGGGAAGAGAAGAACCTGTTCTCGAATGCGAGCTTCGTGCAGAAACTTTTCGCGTTTTAAAATTGCATTACAGCGATTCCTTGCCTCGATGCGAAGTCTTTTAGTATCAGTATTCTTGTTAGAACGCCAATTCTGAAAGGCTTCCTCTTTGAACCTGACTGCAATCCTGCAAGTCTCATTAAACCATGAGTGGTCTTTTGGTTTAATGCTTCTCATCTTATTGGGAATGAAAGACCGCATACCCAATAAAATAATTTCTTGTATCATGACAGCCGCGGCATTCACATTTCTATCAACGAAACATAATTTCCAATTGAAGTTGCGATAAAAATTATTTAACGCAGTCCAATTTGCCCTTCCATAAAACCATGCAGTCCTCTTCGGGGCTTTAGGCGTAGAGGTGCAGGGGTTAGAATATGGAAAAACAACGGAGATAGTACAATGGTCCGAGTTATCATATTTTTCATGATGTGAAGTCAGAAAAAGGTCAAGGGTATTATGGCTATGCATATCACTTTGAGGAAAAAAAGTGGGTTCCTTCACTAGTTGAATCAATTGGTTCGATTCAGCAAATAGCTCAACATATTGCCCAACAGGTGTCAATGGGCCCGAGTGACGTAACCACGCCGGGTTGTGGACATTGAAATCGCCTGCTACAACGATCTCACTGTCAGGAAACAACCCCAAAATATGCGTAATCGAATCAGAGAGAGAGTCCAGTTTGTTAAAAGTGGGCTCTCTCCCTAGATTCGGGCTTCTATAAATAAAACAAAAATGCAGCAAGTGAGAGCGAAGCCTGAACCTAACCCACATTGAGCTAAACTCTGGATCGGTCACGTTCAGACTCCTCTCACACTGGTATGCTACATCCGTTCTTATAAAAAGGGCGATGCCTCTATGCATAGAAAACAATGGCAGTAAGCGGTACCCAGGTATATGAAAATCCAGTGGATCTGCATCCTCGGCCACCTGGGTCTCGCCCAGTGCCATTATTTGAGGCCTATGTAGAGTACAATGAACATATACCGAGAAAAAATTCGCCCTCAGTCCACGAATATTGCAAAAATCTATGCGAAAATGACCCGACATTATCGCACTATGCAAATATCAAACAAATAAGGGCATATAAGATAATTAGTTACGGCTGCAAGAGAATTGCACAACATGAGCAATACAAAAGTACTGAAGCAAGTGTTATGCCTTTACTTCAGCACAATTTAGCCCACTGTGCAACCCTACCTACAAACGTAACTAATGGGAGCGGATAGTGAAGAAAACGGACCGAAAAAAAAAAACAACAATAACTTATACAGCGAGGAGCATAGAAAAGCCCCTCGCGTGGTCAGCAAAAAAACTCAAACGCTGTCCAGTGATGTTGATGCTGCAGCTGGCGGCTCTCCGCAAAACAGGTTTTGCTGGTGAGTTGCTGTTGATGTGGTTGCTGGAGTCACGGTGTTGTTGTTTGTATTGCTTTAGTTTATTAATTTTTGTGTTTGCTTTTTTTTATTCTTTCTTTTGAAAATGCGTCAGTTTTTATTGCAATTTAGATAATGTTTTTTTTTAATTATTATTAAATTTGGTTATTTTATTTAGTTTGTTTATAGTTGAGACAAAAAAACATTTTGAACACTTGACGGAGATTAAAACAAATATCACACACGAAACATTTAATAGAAACAATAACAATCAACTGCAACATTAAAATTAAAATTATTGTTATTATGTTTTCTACATTAATTTTAAAGGTTTGATATTTATACAAAAAACAATATACAAAACATAGCTGTTAAATTGCGATTACGATTAAAAAACAATTAGATTGTATTATTATATTTTAAAAATAATTGTAATCATTATATAATCCTTGAAGAAGATGTTTTTGATAAGTAATTGATAACGATTACAAATAATCAAAAAATAATTACGACTACTTGGAATTACGAAAATAATCAAAAAGAATAAAAATTAATTAAGAAAAAATAGTCCGACTACTTTTAGAAATTTTTTTTGATGCTGTTTGAGGTCGACTCGCATCGTTTCAACGGTGAGGTTGTGAAGTGCAACCAGTCATTTTTAACTGAAATCGCCCATACGCTGGTACGGCTTTTTCAGTTATCACAGTTATACGAATAACAGTTATACGAAAACTTAATAAGTTTTATTAACAAAAGTGTCGGGAGCTACAGTATGAACTTTGGGCTCATGGTTCCTTTTTGTTGCCGGTGGTAATGCTTATGCTATATCGATTAATTAAAGACTCAATAAAGTCCTACTACTACTTTGATTCTGTTTGATTATTTTAAGAATTTTATTTTAAAGTACGGAATATTTTGTAAAATTTTATTCATAAATAAAAATATATGTATACAATCATTAAAAAAGATTTTCAGAAAACAAGAAAGAAGAAATAAAGTGCTTGGCAAAATTAACAGAGCAAATGTTATCATGCATTTTTTTCGTTCTTGTTTTTTGACAATCTTTGTTTAAAAATTAAACATATCTATCAAAAAATTTAACAACATTTTTAGTATTTTATACTGAAATTTTTTAAATAATCAAAAAGAATTAAACATAAATTCTAAAATTAATCGGATTATTTTTCTTGATTACTTTTAATTAGTTTTGATTATTTTCGTCATCTGATCGTAATTATTTTCTGATTGTTATTTTTATATTACGATTACAAACATAAAAGTATTGTACTTAATCAATTTAATATTTTTAAAAAAATAATCGAATTGCTAATGAATACGATTAGTTGTAATTATTTAACAGCTATGATACAAAAGAATATATAAATACATAAAAAAGTAATTTAATAGCTTATTCAGTTTAATGTAATATAAATAAATAAGTTGCTATAGCCCTTTACTTATATTAAATTTAAAAGTTATTCGTTTTATGTATTTTGCAAAACAATATACTTTTACCTATTCTCAACAAAATCTACTAGTCTTATCGTTTATAGTAAGCTTTAAATTAGAAAAAAATTTATTCAGCAGCAGCTGTGCTATGAGGCAGACTTAATATATTTATCACAAAATTGTAAAGTTCTTTGTAAAGAGGTTGTGTTAATGCATTTTTTGATAAAAAAGTACTGTCCAAAAATGACTCAATGTCATAATTTTTCTTAACGTTTTTGTCGAATTAAAATAAATGCCTTTTTTTATATTTTTGCAAATAAAAACATATATTCATATATAAGACTTAAAAAGTATCCATAAATTTTTCGTAACGGGAACACTATTTGGACTTATTCCTATGGTGTAATTATTCTAAGATAATTTCACTATGATGTTTTCCATTGCTTTTCCGAAGTCTTTTGTGGTATACCGTTTGTTACCCATTTTGTTCCAATAATATGCAGTTTTACAGTTATCGGACCTCAAATGTAACTGGTGAAATTCTTAAATCTACCATAAACCAGGGTTGTTTTCCGTTGATTTTACGACCACATATGAATGTTTTGTGCTAGTATTCGAGCCAATTTAACGTTAAATCGAGTATAGTGCTATCCCTCTCCAACGGAGTTTCCCATCTCTTTATCTCTGCTTTATACCATCACACAACGATGCGCAGATTATATGGACAAATTCCTATCTGTGTGATCTGACATCTCTGTTTGCCACACATGTTTTAGCCATAAAAAAAAGGTTTAGCTCAACTGCTCACACCAATAACAAATTCAGCTCTGCACTCTTCTCCCCCATGCCGTTGTCATGACCACCCGTTCACCAGAGATTAAAACTCTGACATTTTATTTCCAAATAAAAGCCAATTTGTAAATAAATTTCTTTTCTTTTTTAACAACAATTTACCTGTAGATTATGGCTTAGAAATTAATGTATGTATCATCACACACAATTTTTATAAAATACATGTGTTTTTATATAAACATCAAAAATGGCACCAGCGACAGCACCAGTTTCTTGAAAATGTTTATAGTTGAAATCCAGTTTTATGTTGATTGTCCATTTAGCCGAATATATTTCGGGATGTAATGTAAGAAAACGTTGTCGCAATTATAATAGGTAGTAGCCAGGAAGTTCTTTGTCGTAAATAATTGCACGATACCGTACAAGTTCAATTAAACCTTCGTCATCCATTGCTGTGGATACATAGAACTATCACATTAATACCGAAAACTCAACAAAAAGCGTAGTTCAACAATATAAAATAGCGCAATAATCGAATCTAACCTCAATGTTTAGTTGGTTTTTGAACAGACGTAACGTAAAGTAACGTAGAAAACGAAATTCAATGGATTTTTACATCCCATTATATTACGTTTATTATAATCACTTGTATAAGAAAGTATTGTTTGAAACAATAAGTGAAAGAACGCACTGCTCAATTGACATTACACCACATAACGCTGCTTCTATTATAATTGGACCTTTATACCAGAGATAAAGAGATAGGAAACTTAAATTTTGTGACGTCAAAACATGTTTTTTTCCATTTTTATGTACTTTGGTGAAACTCATTTATAGTGTATGTGAGTTCACCTCAGATCAGTGTTGCCACGACGATTCTAAAAAAGTATCCATGAAAAAGCCACAAATGTATCCACTTCAGAAAAAAGTATCCACATATTAAAGTACTGAAACCCAATTTGTTTAAGCTTTAATAACAATTCCATTTATTTAATTTGGAGACGAACAAATAGCTTTGTTAAAATGTAATAGTAAGAAACATATATAAAATAAATAACAATATTAAGACCTAGTGCTTGAATATTTTAAATATTTTTACGATTTATTTTTTTAAAAGTTAAAATAATGAACAACGATATTTAAACTATAAAGGTATATTGCTAAACTCATAAAATAATTTTTGATTATGTTCAAAATGGTGCTCAATTAGAGCCTTTCGAAGAAAGAGCTTCGGCGCTTTTGTTGATATTTACTCTTTTATTGATCTTAAAAATTAAAACCAAGAATATAATTAACTAGCTGAACCCGGTGTGCTTCGCTACTCCCCTCGTTATAAAATAAAATTAAAAGTATTTATATATTTTTCACGCCATCTAATTTTCGAAATAAGTCCACCCCAGCGCCACCTACCGTGTCGATTTATACACAAATTATTTTCTTATGATCAAACAAACATACATTCTGAATTTCAGTTAAATTGGTCCATAAATTCAAATTTTCGATATAAGTCCACCCCAGCGCCACCTATCGGGTCCATTTATATACAAATTATTTTCTTATGATCAAACAAACATATATTCTGAATTTCAGTTAAATTGGTCCATAAATTCAAATTTTCGATATTAGTCCACCCCAGCGCCACCTATCGGGTCCAAATATAGCCTATGTTACCCACCGTACCAAGCTGAACATTACCTGAAAATTTCATCAAAATCGGCCCAGCCGTTTTGGAGTCCATACGTTACATACATACACACATCCTATTTTATATATATAGATCACTATAAAATCAGCAATGGCCGGGACTAGCAAAAAAAAAACACTGAAAATTGGCAGAATGACGCGATTTTTAAATTTAAGTTCTAAAAACAGGGTTTTTACTGGTTACTCAGTGTAAAAAATACGAGTTTTTTGTTTTCGCTACAACACATTACCGAAGAAAGTATTTTTGAGATAAATGTGTGTAAAGAGAGTGAGTATGGAATGTTCTGCTGTGCGCTCGATACCAGCTAAAACGGCTGTAGAAGCGGAGATAACGTCAGTATAAAAATTCAACTGTAAATTTTCAAAAACTATACTTTCGAAAGATTTAAAAGAAAAATAAGATAACATTTTATACAACCGGCGCCTGCTTAAAAAGGAACATATGTACATTTCAGTACTTCAGTCTGTTACATTTTGTGTTATTTTTATATTTTTTTATAAATTTTTTTTTTTTTTTTTTTAGACTGAACCAACGCTCAGGGGATGCCCCCTATAAATGCGTAAGCATTGTGTTGATTCGGAAGATGGGTGATAGTTAGTTGGAGGGTGGATAGATAGAGTAGTGTCGGTGAAGATTTGTTTTGAATTTGCACAGCTCAAAACTGCCGGGAAACGCTCGCAGGGAGACTATTCCACAACTTTACCGCGCGACTAAAGAACGAATTATCGCGGTAATGCGAGGTTCTATTGGACATCGACGCAATGGTAAAGGGGTGGGCTTGGACAGCTGCCCGAGTGGACCTGGGAAACACACGAGCTGGTGGCGTCAGGCCATGTATCTCCCTTGAACACTTCCCATGGTAATACCTATACAGAAGGCTTAGGCAACCTACATTACGTCGATGCTCAAGAGAGTTGAGAGAGGATGAAATACTTTCATCTCCTATCAAATATATCGCACGACGATGAATTCGGTCCAGAAGCTCCAAATAAGATCTTGAAGCCCCTGCCAAATGTGCGAATTGTACTCCATTTTCGGCCTAATATATGAGGTGTAGATCATGCGAAGATCAGCTGAAGTGAAATATTTTTTGCACCGTTTTAGAAAACCTAGGCACTTGCCCGCTTCTTTCGACACATCGAAAATATGGTCATTCCAACGAAGATCAGATTGGATCGATATGCCCAGAACGTCAAGAGCTGCTGATTCCACAAGATCCACACCATTCATATTGAGGGGAGCTAGGGGGCAATCAACCCGCTTGTGGGTTAACAGACAGCACTGGGTCTTACTTGCATTGAACTCTACTCTATTATCAAGACCCCACTCGGAGATTTTTTGTAGATCATTAAGGAGTGTGTCATTCATATTTTGCCTTTTTCTCTCAATCTCCATATAGCTTGGGCGTTTTTTTAATTAATATGAATGACAAATGCTGCTGTCGTCCGCTAACGAATGTATTGGGTTATGCGTCAACGACAGAAGGTCGTTGGTAAAAACCAGGAACAAGGTTGGCGATAGAACTGAACCCTGCGGTACTCCTGCGTTGATGGCGTGCTCCTCAGACGAAATACCGTCAACTACGACACGAATCGATCTGTCCTTCAGGAAACACGTGATTCATCGACCAAAGCTCCCACCAAAACTAGATGCAACTAGTTTCGACACGAGCGCTTTATGCCACACTCGGTCAAACGCTTTTGAAATATTTCAAAAAATTTTCTCTCACCGAAAAAATTAACGCATTGATTCCATTTTTCGGTTAAGAATGCCATCATATTACCAGTAGAGCGAGCCCGACGGAAACCATATTGCTCCAGATAGTTCATAACGTTGAAGTTTATTACGCTCTCCATAACTTTGGAAAGCTTAGAGCAGATCGCAATAGGTCGGTAGTTTGCAGGGCTCGTGGCATCGCCCTTTTTAGGTACCGGCTGGACATTTGCCACCTTCCAACAAGATGGAAATATTCCTGTTCTGTAGGAGATGTTGAAAAGGTTGCGCAAAGGCCGAGTCAGCGAAGAAGCACACATTTTAAGCACAATTGGCGGAATGCCATTAGGACCAGGCTTTATTTACGTTGAGATTTGTAAGGACTCCTTTAACTGCTCTTGTCCGAAAGTAGATCTACTGCATTGCAGAAGATCCACCCCCAATAAAGGGCAGTGGCTGATTGCTATTCAAGAGAGTGGAATTTTGTGCAAACAATCTAGCCAATAGGGTCGCTTTATCAGCCCAGTCTGTGAAGATTTAGTCATCTTTTAAAAGAGTTGGAATCGATGGTGATGTCTGATTCTTAACTCTTTTAACAAATGGCCAAAAATTTTTGCTCCCTTTGGGGAAGAGAAGAACCTGTTCTCGAATGCGAGCTTCGTGCAGAAACTTTTCGCGTTTTAAAATTGCATTACAGCGATTCCTTGCCTCGATGCGAAGTCTTTTAGTATCAGTATTCTTGTTAGAACGCCAATTCTGAAAGGCTTCCTCTTTGAACCTGACTGCAATCCTGCAAGTCTCATTAAACCATGAGTGGTCTTTTGGTTTAATGCTTCTCATATTATTGGGAATGAAAGACCGCATACCCAATAAAATAATTTCTTGTATCATGACAGCCGCGGCATTCACATTTCTATCAACGAAACATAATTTCCAATTGAAGTTGCGATAAAAATTATTTAACGCAGTCCAATTTGCCCTTCCATAAAACCATGCAGTCCTCTTCGGGGCTTTAGGCGTAGAGGTGCAGGGGTTAGAATATGGAAAAACAACGGAGATAGTACAATGGTCCGAGTTATCATATTTTTCATGATGTGAAGTCAGAAAAAGGTCAAGGGTATTATGGCTATGCATATCACTTTGAGGAAAAAAAGTGGGTTCCTTCACTAGTTGAATCAATTGGTTCGATTCAGCAAATAGCTCAACATATTGCCCAACAGGTGTCAATGGGCCCGAGTGACGTAACCACGCCGGGTTGTGGACATTGAAATCGCCTGCTACAACGATCTCACTGTCAGGAAACAACCCCAAAATATGCGTAATCGAATCAGAGAGAGAGTCCAGTTTGTTAAAAGTGGGCTCTCTCCCTAGATTCGGGCTTCTATAAATAAAACAAAAATGCAGCAAGTGAGAGCGAAGCCTGAACCTAACCCACATTGAGCTAAACTCTGGATCGGTCACGTTCAGACTCCTCTCACACTGGTATGCTACATCCGTTCTTATAAAAAGGGCGATGCCTCTATGCATAGAAAACAATGGCAGTAAGCGGTACCCAGGTATATGAAAATCCAGTGGATCTGCATCCTCGGCCACCTGGGTCTCGCCCAGTGCCATTATTTGAGGCCTATGTAGAGTACAATGAACATATACCGAGAAAAAATTCGCCCTCAGTCCACGAATATTGCAAAAATCTATGCGAAAATGACCCGACATTTTCGCACTATGCAAATATCAAACAAATAAGGGCATATAAGATAATTAGTTACGGCTGCAAGAGAATTGCACAACATGAGCAATACAAAAGTACTGAAGCAAGTGTTATGCCTTTACTTCAGCACAATTTAGCCCACTGTGCAACCCTACCTACAAACGTAACTAATGGGAGCGGATAGTGAAGAAAACGGACCGAAAAAAAAAAACAACAATAACTTATACAGCGAGGAGCATAGAAAAGCCCCTCGCGTGGTCAGCAAAAAAACTCAAACGCTGTCCAGTGATGTTGATGCTGCAGCTGGCGGCTCTCCGCAAAACAGGTTTTGCTGGTGAGTTGCTGTTGATGTGGTTGCTGGAGTCACGGTGTTGTTGTTTGTATTGCTTTAGTTTATTAATTTTTGTGTTTGCTTTTTTTTATTCTTTCTTTTGAAAATGCGTCAGTTTTTATTGCAATTTAGATAATGTTTTTTTTTTAATTATTATTAAATTTGGTTATTTTATTTAGTTAGTTTATAGTTGAGACAAAAAAACATTTTGAACACTTGACGGAGATTAAAACAAATATCACACACGAAACATTTAATAGAAACAATAACAATCAACTGCAACATTAAAATTAAAATTATTGTTATTATGTTTTCTACATTAATTTTAAAGGTTTGATATTTATACAAAAAACAATATACAAAACATAGCTGTTAAATTGCGATTACGATTAAAAAACAATTAGATTGTATTATTATATTTTAAAAATAATTGTAATCATTATATAATCCTTGAAGAAGATGTTTTTGATAAGTAATTGATAACGATTACAAATAATCAAAAAATAATTACGACTACTTGGAATTACGAAAATAATCAAAAAGAATAAAAATTAATTAAGAAAAAATAGTCCGACTACTTTTAGAAATTTTTTTTGATGCTGTTTGAGGTCGACTCGCATCGTTTCAACGGTGAGGTTGTGAAGTGCAACCAGTCATTTTTAACTGAAATCGCCCATACGCTGATACGGCTTTTTCAGTTATCACAGTTATACGAATAACAGTTATACGAAAACTTAATAAGTTTTATTAACAAAAGTGTCGGGAGCTACAGTATGAACTTTGGGCTCATGGTTCCTTTTTGTTGCCGGTGGTAATGCTTATGCTATATCGATTAATTAAAGACTCAATAAAGTCCTACTACTACTTTGATTCTGTTTGATTATTTTAAGAATTTTATTTTAAAGTACGGAATATTTTGTAAAATTTTATTCATAAATAAAAATATATGTATACAATCATTAAAAAAGATTTTCAGAAAACAAGAAAGAAGAAATAAAGTGCTTGGCAAAATTAACAGAGCAAATGTTATCATGCATTTTTTTCGTTCTTGTTTTTTGACAATCTTTGTTTAAAAATTAAACATATCTATCAAAAAATTTAACAACATTTTTAGTATTTTATACTGAAATTTTTTAAATAATCAAAAAGAATTAAACATAAATTCTAAAATTAATCGGATTATTTTTCTTGATTACTTTTAATTAGTTTTGATTATTTTCGTCATCTGATCGTAATTATTTTCTGATTGTTATTTTTATATTACGATTACAAACATAAAAGTATTGTACTTAATCAATTTAATATTTTTAAAAAAATAATCGAATTGCTAATGAATACGATTAGTTGTAATTATTTAACAGCTATGATACAAAAGAATATATAAATACATAAAAAAGTAATTTAATAGCTTATTCAGTTTAATGTAATATAAATAAATAAGTTGCTATAGCCCTTTACTTATATTAAATTTAAAAGTTATTCGTTTTATGTATTTTGCAAAACAATATACTTTTACCTATTCTCAACAAAATCTACTAGTCTTATCGTTTATAGTAAGCTTTAAATTAGAAAAAAATTTATTCAGCAGCAGCTGTGCTATGAGGCAGACTTAATATATTTATCACAAAATTGTAAAGTTCTTTGTAAAGAGGTTGTGTTAATGCATTTTTTGATAAAAAAGTACTGTCCAAAAATGACTCAATGTCATAATTTTTCTTAACGTTTTTGTCGAATTAAAATAAATGCCTTTTTTTATATTTTTGCAAATAAAAACATATATTCATATATAAGACTTAAAAAGTATCCATAAATTTTTCGTAACGGGAACACTATTTGGACTTATTCCTATGGTGTAATTATTCTAAGATAATTTCACTATGATGTTTTCCATTGCTTTTCCGAAGTCTTTTGTGGTATACCGTTTGTTACCCATTTTGTTCCAATAATATGCAGTTTTACAGTTATCGGACCTCAAATGTAACTGGTGAAATTCTTAAATCTACCATAAACCAGGGTTGTTTTCCGTTGATTTTACGACCACATATGAATGTTTTGTGCTAGTATTCGAGCCAATTTAACGTTAAATCGAGTATAGTGCTATCCCTCTCCAACGGAGTTTCCCATCTCTTTATCTCTGCTTTATACCATCACACAACGATGCGCAGATTATATGGACAAATTCCTATCTGTGTGATCTGACATCTCTGTTTGCCACACATGTTTTAGCCATAAAAAAAAGGTTTAGCTCAACTGCTCACACCAATAACAAATTCAGCTCTGCACTCTTCTCCCCCATGCCGTTGTCATGACCACCCGTTCACCAGAGATTAAAACTCTGACATTTTATTTCCAAATAAAAGCCAATTTGTAAATAAATTTCTTTTCTTTTTTAACAACAATTTACCTGTAGATTATGGCTTAGAAATTAATGTATGTATCATCACACACAATTTTTATAAAATACATGTGTTTTTATATAAACATCAAAAATGGCACCAGCGACAGCACCAGTTTCTTGAAAATGTTTATAGTTGAAATCCAGTTTTATGTTGATTATCCATTTAGCCGAATATATTTCCCGGGAATCTGCTTGGTTTTCTGAAAAGAAAATTTTTTTTAATTTTTAATTTAAATTATATTATTTTTATGCTTCCTTCGATTGCACTGCTTATTTTGTTTGGCTTGTTTTTTATGCTAGTTTTTTATGCGGAATATTACATAAGCAAACATGATACTTTATGATATAGTTGTTATTGTACTTATATTGAATGTATTTATATTGTGCTATAAAAGAACTTAGTTTTTACTGCATTGATGCTTTTTGTTTATAAATAATAATATTTATTTTGATTTTATATGATTTAAATACAGATTCTAAATGTTTGATAGTTTAAATCATACTTGATTTTAAACAATTAATTGTTCTAACGAATCCTTCCAAAGAAACAACAACAAAATTGTTTTCAATATGAAAAGGAAAACATACTAGCTGATTTTATTGCAATTTCGGCCCTGCTAAAGGTTTCATCAGAAATCTTTGTGATACGCCGTGCAAGCGCGCATTAGCGCAATGCACCACAGAGGCGATGAGATTTTAAGAGTCAGTTTCTCAGTTTTTCTCCCATTTCATATTTTCATGTTTGTTGTTGTATTTTTGCTTTACTTTAGCCTTTGTGCTTATGTTATTATTATGGAGTCCAACAGTCTGTTGGAAGTCTTCTTCTAACAAAGCATGGTTACTGAAGTTGTTTTTAGATTTTGCTGATATATTTTCAGCCTGTTTCTGTTTGGTCGTGCTCCACCATTTGATTAAAGTTTTTTCTTATAATAATAATAATGCGCCTCACTTAAAAGTAAAGAGGAAGTTTTAAAAATTTAAAAAAAAAGACCTCTAGCATTAAAATTATAACCTGCCACATTCCTTCCATCGGCAGGCCTGCTTTGTTTTTCATCTGGGTAGTTACACGCATCTGTATTCTCTATTGTATTTATCTTGCTACGAAAAAAAAAAAACCAATAACAAACGACAACAACAAAAGCAACTGATGTGTATATATATATATATGAACATTGTACATACATATTAATAACAACAACAACAAAAACAGGTAAAAAACGAGACGATTGGGCCCCAACCAACAAACACTAAAATAAACACAACAACAACCATACCAACAAAAATAACAACAGCTTAAGCAGCTACTTAAGCAGCTTGTGTGTATAACTTTTCTCATACTAATAAATTAATTTTTTCTTCTTAGATTTTGGCCCTTATTATGAGTTACATTCGACGTTCGATCTTCGCTGGTTATCGAACAACGAGTATCGAACGTTAAATTCTTATTATGAGCAGTGCAACCCTATCGAAATTTTCGTTGCTCATCGAATTGTCAGTCGAATAGTATTTTGCTTTCGATGCGATGCTTGCTAAGCAATAATTGCTTAAAATGTAAGTATTACGATCAGCTGATAGAAATATACTACCGTGAACAAACCAATTGAACGAAATTCACAATAGCACTACTCTTTGTCGAAAGCACGTTATAATACCAAAAATGAAAATTTGTTCGATCAGGCCATTCGACTACAGTCGAAGATCGAACGCGTCTCATAATAAGGGCCTTTGCTATTTTATGACTATTACAGAAGTGACAAAATCCAAAGTTAGATATTCGTTTCATTCGTACTCAAACTGATATTTTGGCATATATTTTTTCCTTGTACGATGAATATTAAGGGCTATGGTATACTCCAAAGTGTCAACTAACATACTTAAATATGCTTGAAAAAAATTTGTGAAAATGATCCCCATACAAACCGCGCTGTAAGACTTAATTCTACGTCAAAATACACAGTCAGAAATGAAAGGCTGGAAAAAAGCTATTCCAATCTGCATCAAACAGCTTAAATTTTTTTGCAATCGGATTTAAGATACTGCTGTTTTTCGTAAATTTTTTTGAAATTTTTTTTAGGTATTTTCATTAAAATTCAATTAACTTTTTATTTCTAATGCGATTCTCACTTTCAAAATATCTTTGGAAAGGTTTTGAGTGCTTGCATTGTTTCCTGGTCAGAATTGCTTAAATTGTTACATATGAAAGCTAAAATATTGATTGTAAAATAAACAGCTACTGAAAAATATTGTAAAATAAAAGTTACTTTACTTACTTAGTTGGCGCTACAACCGTATGTCGGTCTTGGCCTCATCTAAGAATTTGCGCCAGCCATTTCTGTCTTTCGCTTGCTGGCGCCAGTTGGAAATTCCAAGCTTCGTCAGGTTGTCCTCTACTTGGTCTTTCCAACGAAGATGCGGTCGTCCTCTTCTGCGTTGACCGCCGCTGGGTACCGAATCGAATGTTTTCTTCACTGGAGCATCGTCTTTCATGCGCTGAACATGACCAATCCAGCGAAGCCGCTCGATTTTAATGCGCTTGACTATGTCGATGTCAGCGTACAGCTCATACAGTTCATCATTCCACCGTATTCGGTACTCGCCATTGACGCAGATTGGTCCGTAGATCTTACGAAAAATCTTTCTCTCGAATGCTCCTAAAGTCTTTTCATCTGAACTGCTCAGCGTCCAGGTTTGTGATGCATAAAGTAGGACGGGCATGATGAGCGATTTATAGAGCGTGATTTTCGTTCGTCGAGAGAGGGCTCTGCTTCTCAATTGCCTACTGAGCCCAAAGTAACACCTGTTGGCAAGAGTTATTCTTCGTTTGATCTCAATGCTGATGCCGTTGGTTGAATTAATGCTGGATCCCAGATAAACGAAGTTCTTCACAACCTCGAAGGAGGTATTGTCAACGGTAACGTGGGTTCCAAGACGCTGGGACTGTTTGTTTGTTGACACTAAGTATTTCGTCTTATCTGCATTCACTGACAGTCCCATTCGACTTGACTCTCTTTCTAATCTGGAAAATGCTGCACTGACTTCGCGCGTATTATGGCCAATGATATCTTTGTCATCAGCATACGCAAGCAGCATAACACTCTTGTAGAATATTGTGCCACGACGTCTCAGATCAGCAGCTCAGATGATCTTTTCCATCATTAGGTTGAAAAAGTCGCACGATAAGGAATCACCTTGTCTGAAACCTCGTTTGGTAACAAATGGTGGGGAGAGGTCCTTCCCGATTTTAACTGCTCTGCTGGTGTTGCTCAGTATCATCCTGCAAAGTCGTATTAGTTTTGCAGGAATACCAAATTCAGACATGGTGGAGTACAGGTGCTTCCTTATTGGGCTGTCGAAGGCGGCTTTGTAGTCGACAAAAAGATGGTGGGTGTCGACTTGTTTTTCTTGAGTCTTCCCCAAGATTTGTCGTAGCGTGAAAATCTGGTCGATGGTGGACTTTCCAGGTCTGAAGCCACACTGATAAGGTCCGATCAGTTCGTTTACAATGGGCTTCAATCTTTCACATAAAACGCTCGACAGGACCTTATATGCGATATTAAGAAGGCTTATCCCACGGTAATTGGCACAGATAGTGGGATCGCCTTTCTTGTGGATTGGGCAGAGCACACTGATATTCCAATCGTATTCTGCATAGAAGCTCGTGAATGCATTTAAGTAGAGCTTCGCCTCCATTCTTAAACAGCTCAGCAGGTAAGCCATCAGCTCCCGCGGCTTTGTTATTTTTAAGCTGAGCTATAGCTGTCAGAACTTCATCATAGTCGGGCAGCGGAACCTCAACGCTGTCATCCAAAATTGGGGTTTCCGGAATATCATCTCTATTGGCAGGATTGTTGTCAGCGTCGCCATTTAGAAGCTTAGAGAAGTGTTCCATCCATAACGTCAGTGTACTCTGGACATCTGTCACTAGATTCCCGTTTTCATCCTTGCAGGAAGAGGTCCCGGTTTTAAAACCATCGGCAAGGCGTCTTATTTTTTCGAAAAATTTTTTTTAAATTTTAAAAGGGCCTCATTCCTGTCACCATACATCTCAATCTTCTCCTGCTCGCGCTTTTCTGCCTCTCTTTTTTTCCGCCTGAAAATATGTCTCTCTTCCCTCCTCTTTTCTTTGTATCTCTCCTTAGCAGCGCGCGTTACAACCGACTGCAGGGTGGCTTTGTAGGCGGCGTCTTTCTCTGCAGTGGCGTCGCGACACTCCTGGTCGTACCACTGCTTTCGGCGAGGGCGTTGGTAGCCAATCGCCTCTTCAGCAGCCGCACGCATGGAGTTGGAAATGTGTGTCCACTGCGCGCATATATCATCGATTGGAGGAGTGCTTTGAAGCAGGAGTGAGAGTCGAGTGGCGAAAGCATCGGCTGTCTGTTTCGATTGCAGCTTGTCGACGTCTAGCTTTCTCTGTGTAGGGTTGCGTGTATTCTTAGCTGCGCACAGACGTGTACGGATCTTGGCTGCAACAAGATAGTGATCCGAGTCAATGTTTGCACCACGGATCGTGCGTACATCCAATACACTGGAAGAGTGCCTTCCGTCGATCAAAACGTGATCAATTTAATTTTTGGTTTTTTGATCAGGGGACATCCAGGTGGCTTTATGAATATTGAGATGCTTGAATCTAGTGCTACTTACGACCATGTTTCGTGCTGCGGCGAAGTCAATCAGCCTCATTCCGTTATCGGAGGTGTTGTCGTGGAGGCTGAACTTTCCGACTGTTGGACCAAAAATATTTTCCTTGCCCACCTTAGCACGAAAGTCACCAAGCACGATTTTTACGTCGTGGCGGGGGCAGCGCTCGTTAGCATTTTCAAGGCACTCGTAGAAAATTTCCTTGATCTCATCGTCCTTGTCTTCTGTCGGAGCGTGCGCACATATTAGGCTTATATTGAAAAATCTAACCTTGATGCGGATTATGGCAAGTCGTTCGTTCACAGGCGTGAATCGTAGGACGTGGGGCCGTAGTCTCTTGCAAACTACAAATCCGCATCCAAACTCGTGCTTCTCCGCATGGCCGCTGTAGTAGATATCACAGGGTACATGCCGAATGCAAAAAATAAAAGTAACGATTTTATTTAAATTTTCAAAGTTTTTGTATGGAAATCAAATAAAAAATATCAAAAACTAGTTGAAACCCGGCGCGTTGCTCCTTCGCTCCCTTGAATGTGTAACTTGAGGTCAAATACTGAATTCCGGTGCTGTATGACCTATAAATCCAAAGCTGCTCGATAGCACAAATTTGGATTGTATGTCCCTTGTCCAACGCCCATAAAATGTTACCAATGAAACTGCATTTGTAAATTTAGTCCGAATACTAAATTCCGACGCTGTGCGACCTATAACTCCAAAGCTATTCGATAGCACATATTTGGGTTGTATGGGAGGTGTAACGTCCCCCTTTTCAACGCCGTTCAAATGTAATCAATAAAACTACATGTCTACATTGTGGTCGAATACTGAATTCCGACGTTATGCGACCTATAACTCCAAAGCTATTCGATATCGCAAATTTATATTATATTGGAGGTGCTACGCGCCTTGTCCAACACCCATAAAATGTATTCAGTAAATCTGCATGTGTTAATTGTGGTCGAATACTGAATTCCCACGCTATGCGATCTATAACTTCAAAGCTATTCGATATCATATATTTGGGTTATATGGGAGGTGCTATTCCTCTTTTACAAACGCTCTAAAATTTTATTAGTAAAACTGCATGTGAACATGAAGTTGAATACTAAATTCCAAATCTGTGCGACCATTAACTCCAAAGCTATTCGATAGCACAAATTTGGGTTGTATTGGAGGTGTCACGTCCCCTTTTTCAACGCCCTTAAAATGTAATCAATGAAACTGCATGTGTACATTGAGGTCGAATACTGAATTCCAAAACTATGCGATCTATAACTCCAAAGCTATTCGATATCGCAAATTTAAGTTAAATGGGAGGAGCCACGCCCCTTTAAATATGGTGCTGCATGTAAAACTGCATGTGAATATGAAGTTCAATACTGAATTCCAAATCTGTGCGTTCTGTAACTCCTGAGCTATTCGATATCGAAAATTTGAGTTGAATGGGAGGTGCCATGCCCCCTTTACAAACGACATAAAATTTTATCATTAAAATTGCATGTGTAAATTGAGGTCGAATACTAAATTCCGACTCTGTGCGACCTATAACTCCAATGCTATTCGATATCGCAAATTTATGTTGTAAGGGAGGTGCTACGCTCCTTGTCCAACGTCCATAAAAAGTATTCAGTAAAACTGCATGCATAGATTGAGGTCTCATACTGAATTCCCAAGCTGTGCGATCTATAACTCCGAAGCTATTTGATATCGTAAATTTGGGTTATATGGGAGGTGCTATTCCCCCCTGTCCAACGCCCAAAAATGTTACTAATGAAAGTGCATGTGTAAATTTGGATCGAATACTGAACTCCAACGCTGTGCGACCTATAATTTCAAACTTATTCGATAGCACA
This sequence comes from Dichetophora obliterata, assembly GCA_963920525.1. Lineage (NCBI taxonomy): Eukaryota > Metazoa > Arthropoda > Insecta > Diptera > Sciomyzidae > Dichetophora > Dichetophora obliterata. The sequence goes on from OY986435.1 coordinate 132,575,984, forward strand.
AATCTTACAAAAACTTAAATAATATAATGACTAGCAAATTGTATTAATATAAAGAACAAAAAGTAAAAAAAAGTACAATACAGAACAGTTTAAGGTATTAATATATAAATGTTAAACATTTTTTTCATGTTATTTTGTGTTTAATGCAAATTTAGGTTGGAAAAGACTTTTCAAAATTAAATTTTTATTTTAATAATTTTTAAAGATTTTGATTAAGCTGATCAACGCGTCTTATTTTTCATTAGAGAGTTTTTCGAATATTACAAATGTAACCCGCTGATGAGAAGCACCGTTCTGTTTCTATGCTAATTGGAGAAATATTTGTGCGATAATCGCAAGCAATTTGTAAGTTTCGCTCGCTAGTGCCTACACCACAAAACAAAATTATTTGCTAAGTCAGAATATATTAAAATTTTGAAATATATAGTATGAAATACATAGATTTTTGTATGACAAATTTGTTCCTGTTAAAACTAAAATCCCACTTTCAACGAAACGTCCGTAGTTTAACTGTGAAAAAGGGCTATGATCAGGAATCGAAATAATGCCTATAATTGCTGGAAGCATTATAAAATTTCAGGTTTTTATATAAAATTCAAAGAAATTAAAAAAAATGTGAATGCCATGATAATGAATGTTAAAACTAAATTCTATGAATCTAAATTCAGCAATGCGATTAACTGCAATCAAAACTGGAAAGTTATTAGAGAAATTGGTATAAATAAATATAATGGTGTGTGTTATGTAATCAATAAAATTGATACAGGCATAGCTGATGAACTAAACAACAAATTTACCACTAATAATACTCCACCAGTTGACATCGAAATTTTTCGTCATAATAAAATTTCCTCAAACTCTCAATTCTTTAGTTTTGCTTTTATGAATCAGTTAGAAGTTTTACGCTGTTTTTTATCAATAAAGTCCAAGGCAACAGGGTTTAATGAAATGCATCCTGTTTTTATAAAATCTCTTTTACCTATACTGCTACCATACATAACACACATTTTTAATTGCCTAATTACTTGCTCCTCCTTCCCACTTGTTGGAAAACTGCAAAAATTAGTCCCTTACCAAAGGACCGGGATGAGTATCGTTCTATTGCGTTTTATTTAAAAAGTTTTCGAAAAAATTATTTTTACTGAAATGAGTAAATTTCTTACTGAAAACTCTATGATAACTGAAAAGCAGTCGGGCTTCAGACCCAAAAGGGGATGTGTACAGCTCTTATTCAGGTGACAGAAGATATTCGCAAACCCGTAGACAACAACAATGTTACATTTCATACGCTTCTAGATCATCCTAAGGCATTCGATATGGTTGACCACGCGTTACTGTGTATGAAACAAAGTAACCTTTTTAATTTTTCTAATCCAGCCTCAAAACTTATTAAGTCTTACCTGTCTGATAGAAGTCAGGCTGTATGCGTTAAGGAAGTGGTTTCACGCCTTACATCTGTTTCTAGAGGTGTGCCACAAGGTTCAATATTGGGACCATTACTTTTTTTCTTTGTACGTCAATGATATTGTCAATGTCCCAAGGCATTGCAGCGTACATCTGTATGCAGACGATATTCAATTGTACATTCACTCTTAACCTTCAGAAATCATAGAGTGCGTTGATGAGATATCCTCCGATCTCAAGCTCATATTTAATTGGGCGACCACCAATGGATTATGTCAATCCATCTAAGTCCAAATGTATTTTTATCAACAAAAATTGATAGGATCTAAGCTCAATTCCAAGTATTAAACTGAATGATTCTGAAATTAAATATGTTGAATGTGCAAGAAATTTAGGCATAACTTTTAATCGTAATCTAACATGGAATAACCATATTAACATAGCAGTTGGGAAAGCATATGGTATGTTGCGTTCTTTATGGACGATACAATTTTTTACACCGTTTAAAATAAGACTACTATTAGCAAAATCATACTTAATTCCAACACTACTGTATGGATGTGAAATTTTTGGCAACTGTGATAGCATCAGCAAAGCTAAACTAAACGTTGTCTTCAACAATATTGCTAGATATACAGTGTTGCGCAAAACAATAGCAACAAAATAAGTGCGCTGCAACAAAATCGTGCATCTTTTTTAATATTGGACACACAAAAATGATTATAGGAATCAAAGCATATATTCATACATCATATATAAAACAAATCAAATTCATATTTGGTTTTGTTTTTTTATTAAAGTTAAAATTAATGTGGTTGCATTCAATTTGTCTGAGAGCATAACAATAGTAACAAAACTTGAAAAATGTAAAAAGAGAATAGAAGTTCCAAGAATTACCGGTTAAAGTCCTTTATTGTAAAGCACGTGTTGTTTGTTAGTCATAAACATTTAAGTTTAGTTTTGTTTATGCGCTAGTTGTGACATTGACTGTTCTGTTTATAATGGCATGTTTTAAATACTGTGAAGCTCTTAAATTACAAATTATTTCCGAATATAAAAACGGAAATTCGCAAATATCTAACGAGAAACAGTTTGATATTAATCGGTCAATAGTTTGCAGATAAATAAAGAAATATACCATCACAAAAGACGTAACAACGGTGCATTAAAGAGGGCGGCCGCAGAAGACATCGCTGCGTGATGACAGGAACATTTGTGGCGTGTTCAAACGAAATGCATTTGCCACATCCAAAGAGGTTGTTCGGACACTTGATTTAGATATCCATCACAGCACTGTTTGATGACGAGCCGTTGAGAACGATTAAAGAAGTTACAGACCGGCAGAGAAACCTTTTCTTACAGCTGAGCATAAAAAACAAGGTGAGGTGTTACAATTTAAACAATTCTGCCTAAAATTGTGACAACAAGTTGCAATTTATTGTTTCTAAGACTTAGTGTTGCAAAAGAGCACCTAAATTGGACCGTTAAAAAATCGAAAACCGTTTTCTAGCGATGAATCAAAGTTCAACTTGATTAATTCAGATGGGATGTGCACGGTACGGCGCCACCCAGGTACCCGACTTGAAGCCCGAAACTGCAAAATAAATTTTAAACACGGAGGCGGTGCCATTATGGTCTGGACTTGTTTTTCCTATAATGAAGTTGAACCATTTCAAAAAATCGAGGGAATTATGGATCAATTTGTATATAATGACTTTTCAGAAAGCAAGATGCGACCACATTCAGATTGGAATATGTCGCTTCAGTGAACGTTTCAGCCTGATAATGACCCGAAGCATACTTCAAAGCTCATCAAAGATTACAGTAGAGACAATGGGATTCAAGTCCTTGATTGGCCGGCACAGTCACAATGATTTGAATCCCATTGAAAATCTTTTTTGGATTTTGAAGGTAAAAGTTTTTGGTCAAAGGTTTTCCAATAAGATTGCACTGTATGAAACTTAATTGGGAACATATACCTAATGCCAACATATCTAGTGTAATAGAGTAGATGCCGCTCAGATGTGCAGCGGTTATCAAGAATAATGAATCTTACACCAAATATTAATTATGTTTCTTTTGTTTTGCTCTCAGACAAAATTAATGCAGTCACATTAATTTTAAATTTAATAAAAAAAACAAAACCAAATTTGAATATGATTTGTTTTTAATATGATATATGAATATATGCTTGGGTTCCTATAATAATTTTTATGTGTCCCTAATATTTAAAAAGATACACGATTTTGTAGCAGCGTACTGATTTTGTTGCTATTGTTTTGCGCAACACTGTATATGTATATAGACTTAGGAGAATTGATCACGTTTCACGCTACTCTCGGCAAATTTTTCAAATGCCCTTAGATACTTTTTTAGATTTTAGAACAATCTTGCTTCTTCACAAGATTGTACATACAAAATTCCGTCGTAATTGTTTGACATCCTGAGTTTTTCACGTTCTGAAAGAAACAATAACATTTTACCCATACGGCATTCTTGTCTTTTTTCTGAACGACAGTTCTTTGTTCACGCAATAAGGCTTAGGAATTCACTTCCCAGAAGTATTCAGTTAATCAGCAACGCATCACAATTTAAAACAAACTCTAACCATCTTACCTAATAAATTTCTTTTAATATTCAAGTATAGTAAACCGTCATTTGTTGAATAATGTTGTCTAGTGAATTTAATGTTGTTAAGCTATTTTTTAAATTAATGTTAAGTTTTGAATTTTAAATTGTCATGCTTATTTAATTCACTTACTTTAATTAAATTAAATCACTCTTTTGTTATATGTTTTTATCTTCATGTTGCTAGTGCTTTAATTATAAGATATCAATCTTGTTGTTCTAGCCTACCTTATAAATAAGTACATAAATACATTATAAACATACATAGCTGACTTCCCGATGTAGCAAATTCTTCTAAAACTTTGCAAATTCTTTGCTCCAGTGATTCACACTCATCGTTCTAACAATCTTTTTCAGCCTCAATAAAAGGTTTTTCTAATTCTATGTTTATATCAACTTAAATTGAAATGGTTGCATTTACATGAATATTTGTAATAAAATTTTTTTTAAATCCCGGGATCTCAGAAACTAGTGATTGACGTACCTAGTATTTACATAAACAGATATGTTTAGAGAAATTTAATTTTAATGAATGCGATAATTATATAAAATGTTACCCCTTTTTATACAATATTTCAAATTATCATTAAAAACTTATCAATATGTCCCTTTTAAAATATTTCAGTTTGCAACTCTATTCTAACGGGACCTCAAAAGGCATCTCAGAATCAATTGATACAGAAGTAACAATTGATACAAATTGATTTGCTGAATTATCAAAATAGTGACGAGCAGCTTAACTAACAGATAATAAGTGCATACACAATCCAAAAAAATATAATTTCTAAAGTTAATATTAATTTGAAGAATTCTGGAGGTCACAAGTTATATGCTTAAAAGTAATTTTGCTACATTTATTCACTGCTGCTTAAATGTGATTTTCGTAACTTAAGGGGGCAGTCTGGTTCTAGTTTTTTTCAAAAAATCAATTTTCTAAGAAACCCAATTTCATATATAAGATACCATTAGAAGTAGTAGGTAGATTACGAAAAAACTATTCAACCGGTCGGGCTGAAGTTATCACATATTCTATTACATATGTGTACTAGATAGCCTTTCTGGTACATACATTTTGCAAAAGTATTTCGGATCCTCTCTGTCAGGGCAGATACTTAAACTGGCATTCAATAAACACAGGGAGTCTGATAAACGAATTTGAAAAAAACTGAATGGTCTACTCGTAAAAATGTGATTTTGAAGGGTATTTTTCAATAATTTCAAATCACATTTTTTATATAGTAAAGCTACTTCAAAATTGAAGCCAGTTTATTAATATCATGTTAAATTAGTCACTTAATTCATTTGTGAAATTAGTTTTTTGAATAATATGAAACAGCACCCCCAAATCATAAATTGAGTACTATTTTTTAAATTCATTCCTTCCCCACGTACAAAAGAATGCACATTTTTTAAAATAAAATGTTCTAGAATTATTGGCAGTTTATTGTCGTTTATTAAAAAAAGTAGTTAAACATGGATCACATTTGCTCAAGACATAATTTTTTTCTTTAAGAATGTAGTCTGATGTTCTAGTTTGAAAAAAAATTATATTTTTTGAATGTGTTACGAAAGTACAATATAATGTGAGTATGCTGTAAAATTACCAAAATTCAATATATTAACGAATTTATAGTACATAGTCAATAGCACCTTTTTATTGTGCGCTGTCTGTTGTTAAAACTTTAAAAGAGTTTGACTAACTTCGTAAACGCATTTATGCAATGCATCAGTGTGTTTCATTTTGAATTGGTGATATTCTTAAAAATTGTATAGTTGCGCAGTTTTGGCTGATAAGCTTCGAACCAATTCAAAATAAAACACTGATGCATTGCATAAATGCGTTTACGAAGTCAACATCAATATGCCAACAATAACTAAAGCTAAAAAAATAAATCAAATCGGGGTAAAAAATAGGGAAAATTATGAAAAAAAATAATTCTACTACCGTCGAGAGCCATTGGCGTTTCGTTTAAAATAATGTTTTAACTTTCAGCCCAATCGGATCAATAGCATTTTTAAACACCCTTACTTACTTACTTAGTTGGCGCTACAACCGTATGTCGGTCTTGGTCTGATCTAAGAATTTGCGCCAGCCATTTCTGTCTTTCGCTTGCTGGCGCCAGTTGGAAATTCCAAGCTTCGTCAGGTTGTCCTCTACTTGGTCTTTCCAACGAAGATGCGGTCGTCCTCTTCTGCGTTGACCGCCGCTGGGTACCGAATCAAATGTTTTCTTCACTGGAGCATCGTCTTTCATGCGCTGAACATGACCTAGCCATGTTCAGAGCGAAGCCGCTCGATTTTAATGCGCTTGACTATGTCGATGTCAGCGTACAGCTCATACAGTTCATCATTCCACCGTATTCGGTACTCGCCATTGACGCAGATTGGTCCTTAGATCTTACGAAGAATCTCTCTCGAATGCTCCTAAAGACTTTTCATCTGAACTGCTCAGCATCCAGGTTTGTGATGTATAAAGTAGGACGGGCATGATGAGCGATTTACAGAGCGTGATTTTCGTTCGTCGAGAGAGGGCTCTGCTTCTCAATTGCCTACTGAGCCCAAAGTAACACCTGTTGGCAAGAGTTATTCTTCGTTTGATCTCAATGCTGATGCCGTTGGTTGAGTTTATGCTGGATCCCAAATAAACGAAGTCCTTCACAACCTCGAAGGAGGTATTGTCAACTGTAACGTGGGTTCCAAGACGCTGAGACTGTTTGTTTGTTGACATCAAGTATTTCGTCTTATCTGCATTCACTGCCAGACCCATTCGACTTGACTCTTTTTCTAATCTGGAAAATGCTGCACTGACTTCGCTCGTATTATGGCCAAAGATATCGATGTCATGAGCATACGCAAGCAGCATAACACTCTTGTAGAATATTGTGCCACGACGTCTCAGATCAGCAGCTCAGATGATCTTTTCCATCATTAGGTTGAAAAAGTCGCATGAAAAAGAATCACCTTGTCTGAAACCTCGTTTGGTAACAAATAGTGGGGAGAGGTCCTAACCGATTTTAACTGCGCTGCTGGTGTTGCTCAGTGTCATCCTGCAAAGTAGTATTAGTTTTGCAGGAATACCAAATTCAGACATGGTGGAGTACAGGTGCTTCCACGCTGATAAGGTCCGATCAGTACGTTTCATGGGCTTCAACCTTTCACATAAAACGCTCGACAGGACCTTATATGCGATATTAAGAAGGTTTATCCCACGGTAATTGGCACAGATAGTGGGATCGCCTTTCTTGTGGATTGGGTAGAACATACTGAGATTCCAATCGTTCGGAATGCATTCTTCGACGCTGTCATCCGAAATTGGGGTTTCCGGAATATCATCTCTATTGGCGGGATTGTTGTCAGCGTCGCCATTTAGAAGCTTAGAGAAGTGTTCTCTCAATAACGTCAGTGTACTCTGGACATCTGCCACTAGATTCTCGTTTTTATCCTTGCAGGAAGAGGTCCCAGTTTTAAAACCATCGGCAAGGCGTCTTATTTTTTCGAAAAATTTTCGGGCCTCATTCCTGCCATCATACATCTCAATCTTCTCCTACTCGCGCTTTTCTGCCTCTCTTTTTTTCCGTCTGAAAATACGTCTCTCTTCCCTCCTCTTTTCTTTGTATCTCTCCTTAGCAGAGCGCGTTACAGCCGACTGCAGGGTGGCTTTGTAGGCGGCGTCTTTCTCTGCAGTGGCGTCGCGACACTCCTGGTCGTACCACTGGTTTCGGCGAGGGCGGTGGTAGCAAATCACCTCTGTAGCAGCTGCACGCATGGAGTTGGAAATGTGTGTCCACTGCGCGCATATATCATCGATTAGAGGAGTGCTTTGAAGCAGGAGTGAGAGTCGAGTGGCGAAAGCATCGGCTGTCTATTTCGATTGCAGCTTGTCGACGTCTAGCTTTCTCTGTGCAGAGTTCCGTGTATTCTTAGCTGCGCACAGACGTGTACGGATCTTGGCTGCAACAAGATAGTGATCCGAGTCAATGTTTGCACCACGGATCGTGCGTATATCCAATACACTGGAAGAGTGCCTTCCGTCGATCAAAACGTGTTTAATTTGATTTTTGGTTTTTTGATCAGGGGACATCCAAGTGGCTTTATGAATATTGAGATGCTTGAATCTAGTGCGACCATGTTTCGTGCTGCGGCGAAGTCAATCAGACTCATTCCATTATCGGAGGTGTTGTCGTGGAGGCTGAAATTTCCGACTGTTGGACCAAAAATATTTTCCTTGCCCACCTTAGCGTTGAAGTCACCAAGCACGATTTTTACGTCGTGGCGGGGGCAGCGCTCGTAAGCATTTTCAAGGCGCTCGTAGAAAATTTCCTTGATCTCATCGTCCTTGTCTTCTGTCGGAGCGTGCGCACATATAAGGCTTATATTAAAAAATTTAACCTTGATGCGGATTATGGCAAGTCGTTCGTTCACAGGTGTGAATCGCAGGACGTGCGGCCGTAATCTCTTGCCAACTACAAATACTCATCCAAACTCGTGCTTCTCCGCATGGCCGCTGTAGTAGATATCACAGGGTGCATGCCGAATGCAACCCTGTCCCTTCCATCGCATTTCTTGGATAGCAGTGATATCAGCTTTGTATCTTTCCAAGACATCAGTCAGTTGGATAGAGGCACCTTCCCAATTAAGGGTTCGGACATTCCAGGTGCATATCCGTAAATCATTATCAGTTTCCGTTTGCGGAAGTCGTCATCAGATTTGGGGATCAGTTTTCTTCTTTTCTTAATTGTGTCAGGTGTTTATTTTGAAATAAATGATTATTGTAATATAATTTATTAAGTTTAATTTTCGTTTTTCAAATTACCGTCCGTTCACTTGAGCTACGCTTTTCGACTGTCCCTTATCCCTTTCTTTTCGCTATCGTGTTTTTCGGTTCATAGTCAAGTGTTGTAAAATGTGTTTTCGTAGTAGTTTTTTCTGTAAGTCTAGTGTTCGTCATCGTATCTGTGTTTTTAGTGTATTTATGACAGCTTGGCCGATCCTGACTCTGACATCGCCCCGATGTCATCTTGAAATGATTCTTCATCTTCAAAACCATAGAAATTTCCGTCATCATCCAATTCCGGTGGTGCTGAACACCATGGCTTGATTTTATCGGCAGCGTAAACAGAGCTGAACTTCCGCTGAGTAACCTGCATCCCTGGAACATCTTCAAGAAGATATCGATCGTTTCCAAGTACTTTCTTCACGGCATACGGCCCACGGAATCTTGGTTCAAGTTTCCGGGATTCTCCAGTTGCTTGTAGTTCGTTTTCGATAACAACCAAATCGTTTTCAGCATACTTTATTGGAATTCGGTGCTTAGAGTCAAACCGCTTCTTCCACTCCTCTCGTTTGTGCTGTATATTTTCTAATGCTAGATACCTTTTTTCCTGAATGGTAACTTCGTCCGGTTCGTCAACCATTGCGGCAACCATTTTGTTTTGGATGATATCCACGAGCTTAAAATCGAAAATCAATTCATTTGGACTATAACCAGTTGTAGAATTTTTCTGTGTATTGATACTCCATTGAAGTTTTCGTAGTTGGTCATCCCAGTCCTTGGCATCCGAGTTTGATGTCCGCAGAAAATTTAAATTAGTTTGATTAGCGCGCTCAACTTGGCCATTTGCGCGCGGTGTTCGAATGGCAGTTTTGATGTGCGTTATATCATTATCCTCACAATAGTTCGAAAACTGCTTAGAAATGAAAGACGTATCTCTATCGGAGACAATACGCTTAGGTAATCCAAAATACATGGTCAGTTCATTAAGCATCTGAAGCACTGGCTGCGTTTTCGTGTTGCGCACAGGCTTAACCACCAAGTACTTGCTGAATGAATCACTTACGGCAATAATGTGAGTATTTCCTCGTTTACTTCTTATAAACGGTCCTAAATGGTCAACATGAATAAGCCTGAATGGCAATGGTTCCATCAGTTCGATGTTGAGACTCCCTTCTGGTTTTCCTCCTTTTTTCTTGTTGTAGCAGCAGTCCAAACAAGCAGAAATATAATCATTGACATATTGCCGCATGCGTGGGAACCAGAAATGTTCTTTTATGCGCTGTATTTCGCAAACAATATTCCGTTTTAATTTGTTTCTCTTGCTCGGACTTCTGTGTGCCTCGAAGAGTTTCAGCTAAACCACGTAATTTATCGTCCTGTAATTGCATCGTTAGCAACCAATCGTCGCTGGCCTCATTTATCTGCATGACACTAGGCGGTTCAACTTCGTTTACAGGAGCTCTGCTAAGAGCGTCGACGTGGCCCATACGAGTACCAGTCCGATGAATGGTTTCAAAATTGTACTCCATCAAGCGCATCCACCAGCGAGCGATGCGTGGAATAATTGGTGTTTTTGCTTTTAAACTAGTAATCGCAATGTCGACTAAAGAACATGACCGCGTTCCATAGCTTGCCGTTATCTGTTGATTGTAGAAGTACTGCTGCAAGCCCAACTGTACTGGCGTCGGTGTGGACCTCATGTAAGCCGTTAAAATCATATATCGCTAATACAGGTTCACTGCTCAAGCTCGTTATAAGCGAATTAAACGCATTTTGTTCAGCTTCGCCCCAAACAAAATTTTGTGATGCCGCTTTTGTCGTGAGTCTCGTAAGCGGTCTTGATAGCAATGAGTAATTCTTTACAAATTTCCGTAAAAATCCGGTCAGTCCTAGGAATCGGCGAACTTCCGTGACCGTTTTGGGTTTTTTAAAATTTTTGATCGCTGTTGTTTTTCGTTCGCCTGGAACAATTCCACGTGCACTAACTTTGTGTCCAAGGAAGTCAATTTCGCGCACTAGAAATTGGCACTTATCTAGGCGCAACGTTAAATTGCATTTCTCCAATACGTCTAAGAAAAGGTTAAGTTTTTGAAGGCCCTCGTCAACCGTTTTACTTGGTATAACCACATCGTCCAAATAAGCAATAGCGGTATTTGGCTCTTACATAGAAATTAATTTTGACATCATACCTTGGAAAACAGCAGGCGCATTTACGAGTCCAAAAGGCATGCGGTTGTATTCATAGTGCCCCTCCGTTGTGGTGAAAGCTGTAAATTGCTTCGATTCTTCTTCCAACTCAATTTGATGATAGCCCATCTTGAAGTCTAAAGTTGTAAAATAACTTTTACCAGCCAGCTGCACAAAAAGTTCGTCTATTACTGGCATTGGAAATTGTTGTTTTATAGTAATACGATTTAATTGTCTGTAATCAACGCACAGCCTAAATTCTTTGTTATTTTTTTCGACTAAAACAACCGGCGATGCATACGCTGACATTGAAGGGCGAATAATATTATTAAGAAGAAAATCAGAAATAATATTTTTAACTATTTCGCGCCTAGCAAAAGGTATTCTATATGGCTTCATGTATATAGATTCGTCCAAGTTCAATTTTATGTTCATTTTCGTAATTTTGCACTGCCCTAGGTCGGAAGAATCTTTTGAAAAACGATTTCTAAATTTTTCTAATAATTTGTCTAAATTAGCGAATTCTCCGTTTGTTAAATCACTTTTTGAATTATATGTTTCTTTGTATCACCAATTGATTTCCGTCCGCGCACAAAACATCTCTACCCAACAACACTTTGTGACTAAGATGCTCATCGTCTACAATTAATAGTTCCGTCTCACAAATCAATCCATCAATTTCAATTCTTGATTTTACCTGCCACTCATAAAACCCACCACCGAATCCACTTAACCGCACAAAACATTTATTTTGCTGACCTAATCCATTTGCAAAGGATTTTCTTACAAGCGAACGTGCACTTCCCGAGTCAACAAAAGCGATTGCTTCCTTATTATTTTATTTAATATGTTTTATAGTAAAATTTTCATTTTTGTCTGAAATTTTATTTATGAATTCCGGGTCTTTGGCTTTTACAAGACAATTCGCCGTCGTTGCGGCTTTGCACAATCTTTTGATATGTGTCCCGGTTCATGGCAGTTGTAACATACGACACTTTTTTTGGTTTCCTTCATTGGAACGTGTTCATTGTTTTCTTTTTTAAACGGCACATTATTGTTTTGTGAAAACGAAGTTTTAAAATTTGATTTCGAAAACGAAACGCTTTTTATGATATTATAAGAGCAATAATTTGCGATGGCCTGTAACAATTCGTTGCATGTGTTGAAAATCCTGGCTGAAACACACTTTTTCAAGTCATCGTCGTTTAGGTCATGGATTATATATTTAATAATTGACTGGTCATCGAGACCACCTTGGCGACCGACTGCCAATACGCGGTAGTAAAAACCCTCTGGTGTCTCGTTGACACTTCGCAGCATATGCACTAATTGCATATGTATTTCTGCTGCATTAATGTTTGATGGAAATTCATACATTTACATTCGCACAAATTGCTGCCAATTTGTAAAAATAACCTGGCATGCGTCTATCCATAATTTTGCTGAACCTTGCAACTTTACTTGCACAGCGAAAAGCAAAACGCGATCATCCCATCGAAATGCACTTCGTAGTTGTTCAATACGTGAAATGAACTGCGTTGAGATTATGTTCCGCTCTGCCGGGTTAAACGATGGCAAAATAGAAACAACGTCATGTACGTTGCCAAATACGCCTGGGACGACATGTTGCGGCGACATTACCTGGTGTTCCATATGCTGTACTGGTAAGTTCGTTGGATATGCGTTCCACCTTCCAAACGTCGTCGGTGGTATCGTCGCAGGCATCCCGTTCCAGTGTACATTTTGCGGCTGCTGCTCGTAAGCTGTTGTATAAAATTACTTGTCACTGTTGAAAAATTTGTTTGTGTCGGCATGTGCTGTACCGGTACAGGCACACCATTTTGGCAAACAAAAACTGAGTTTGTGTTGCCACCCAGAATTGGTTGGCTTCGTCGCATCTCTTTCGTTGGTAATGCGAAGACAGTCGAAGACGAAGAAACGTTTTGTACAATCGTAAGCGGATTATTTGAAGTTGCAACGCTTACTCTAGAACACGTCGACTGTACCACATCATGTGAAAATTGTTCGATTTCGCTTGTGTCTCGTTGACCACAAAAACTTTCGCGAAGAAGTCAGGACTGACTTAACGGCGGCGTCCCGTTATTTTTACGTTCCCGTTGCACAATTTGCATATCCGCGATTGTTTTTTCTAGCAAATCTATACGTTGCTGCATACTTCCGCACTGTGCACTTGTGAAGCGCTCGTTTTGGAAATGCTCCTCGAGCCTTTCAATCAGCTTAGCCTTGTTTCCCGAGCAAGTCAAACCAAGCTGACGTAATTGATTTTTAAGTTCTTGAACTTTTAAGCTCGCGAAATTCATCCTTTTTATTTAGCGCGTAAGGATCCATGCCACTTCTGAATATTGTCAGGTGTTTATTTTGAAATAAATGATTATTGTAATATAATTTATTAAGTTTAATTTTCGTTTTTCAAATTACCGTCCGTTCACTTGAGCTACGCTTTTCGACTGTGTTTTTCTTATACCTTTCTTTTCGCTATCGTGTTTTTCGGTTCATAGTCAAGTGTTGTAAAATATGCTTTCGTAGTAGTTTTTTCTGTAAGTCTAGTGTTCGTCATCGTATCTGTGTTTTTAGTGTATTTATGACAATTGTTTTCATTGAAATGGGTTTTTACGGGTGGTCTTCAAACCCGACGCACAACCTATTTTAAGCCTAGGGGGGCCCGCCGCTCAGATTAACCGCCAAACTAACGGTTGTCAGCTTTGACGTTGCCCAGGAAACACCACGTGGAGGTTTGAGTCGACTTGAGGTGATTTCACAAAGATTATGCTGGCCTCGCCAGGTTGAGACAGTCAGACATGTTACATTGTAAAGGTTCGCCCCCAGACTCCCAGATGCCCAGATTTTAAACACCCAGGCCGATCAAAAAAACTTGGTTATGAGAAGAAAGCTGACTTCGTAAACGCATTTATAGTACAATTATTTGTGTATTTTAACAAATATTTAGCTTCAGGCTTAGCTGATAATAAATTAGTAAGTCTTTCTGGTTTGAGTCTTGCTTCTTCTCTTTCGCTTTGATTACGTGAAAAACTATTGAGCTGTGTAGGATTTTCATCTGCAGAATCAATACTTATGATATCGGGGACCTCTTCGTTGCTTAAAATAAAGTTCTTAAGTACAAAACATGTCATTATGATTTCTTTTGCCAATTTAACACCGTTAACCTCTAAAAATTTCAATAATTGCAACTTCTTTTTCAGAACTCAAAATGGTATTGTATCGGCTTTGTTCTGCCGATAGAAATACGTTGTGACCATTAAAAAGTTTCTAAAGGATATACTGCGTCACCTAGCAGGTGGCAGTCGGAAGGGAATCTGATGAGGCCATTTGTAATTGCTCACCTTAAAGGACTTCTTTGCCAAACAGTGGCGTCATGGCAGCGACCTGGATAGCCCACAAATATGTCTAGAAATCGTGATTTACTATCAGCTACAGCCTGCAACCAAAATGCAGCAGTTTAAAGCAATAAAAGTCATAAATTTAATTTAATATTTTTAATTGTGCTATTATGCAATATGTAACCTTGCGTTCAAAGTAACTAATACCATGTTTTGATGGTTGCAATATTTTGAAGTGGGTGCAGTGAATACATAAAAAAAAAATGGAAAATGCCGGAACCGTAGCGACTCCAAATTTTCCATTACTTTATTTGGCTTGATGCCGCGTTTGGCAATTTCACAAATTGTTTTTGTTTGCAGATTATTCGTACACATCGGAAGAAAGTTCTATAGCAAACTCCTATTCCAACATTGAAACGGTCACTCACTTCGCGAAAACTGTTTTAATTTCCAAGTGTCCATAACGTAATGTAAAGGCTCGTCTTTAATGAACTTCCGGGACGGCCTGTAGCACATTTAAAAGGGGTTATCAAGGAATGCAATTTCTAAAGAACATGAGATTAATTTAATTTTAACAATAAATGTTTGCGTTTACCTTAAAGTCAAAATCTCCATTCTAAAGTGGCTGAAAAAAGTCGTCTGGCATTTCTTCTATTACGGCTGCATAGTTTAGGTTAGGTTAAGGTGGCGGCAGGTCTTAAGACCAGCCCACTTAGACGATTATTGGTCCGTTGTGATACCACAGAATGGAAGAAGGGAGTAATCAAGTGAAACTTTTATGTAGGATGTTCTTTATGTGGCAGAAGCTGTAGAAACATGTGATTAAATCTGAAGCAAGTATGCCTTTGCCTCAGTCATATCAAGTTACTAAGCGTTCCTCTCCACAAACTTTTCCTATCACCACCAACTACAACTATTCGTCGTAAATTCATGTGTTTTTAAAGTTTTTTTGATTAGAAATAAGGAAAGAAAGGTTATAGCGTAGGATTCGCACCCAGGACCCCTGTGCGACAGTCAAACCAGGATCGTGTATTGCAATCAAAAAAACTTTGAGCGCATTTACTCTCTCTAATTTTGGTAATAAGGACACCGTGACCATAAGCGTCGAGATGGGCCAAAGCAGCCTGTGGCTCATATCAGCATATCTCGCGCATGATCACGAGTTCCTGATGACAACATGACAAAACTGGTCTCCACTGCAGCATTGGAATCAAGAGACTTCATCAAAGGGTGCGATGCCAATGCTCATCACGTGATCTGGGTAAGTTCAGACACCAACGAACGGGGTGAGTCTCTTTTTAACTTCATCCTGAATACCAATCTAAACATAAGTAATGTAGGTAATGAACCGACATATCATAATTAGTAATAGGCTGGAAGTCTTAGATATTACCCTTGTCTCTGACCATATATCTAATAGAATAAAGGGGTCGTTCATAAACTACGCTTTTTTGCAATAACAATAGAGTTCAGCTACTACAGCTTTTTCGCACTTTCTCCGCATTAGATCATCTTAAGAACCAGCCCAAATAACATTAAAATATCTCAATGATATTGATATGAGTGGTCCAAAACAATGTTAAGTGAGAAAAATTTACGCACCATAATATGGGTTGGGCTCAGGGACAACACAAGACATAACAACTAACCATGCGATTACATAGATCTAATCATACATTAGTTTTCAATCTACTTTTGAGTTGACCTTTCGATAAGTTAACATCAAAAAAGCTACAGTTGTAGTTTAACAGTTTACAGTTTAACAAAATTTGTAATACCAGCTCAAAATACCAATTATACTTTTGTTGTATCTATTATATTGATCAAGCAAATTTTCGCACTTTACACAAAAGCTTAGGAAGATAAAAAAAACAGGGATGCACACTCTAAATTCTTCGATCAAAGGCGTTACCAGTTTGCATTTTTTAAATTAAAATAACCGCTGTATACAAACACTTACTTAAATGTGAATTTATGGTGAATAAACGTGAAATCTTCAAGGTGTATCTATTAATTTGATCAGGTGTGTATATGTAGATTTTTTTAGAACCACAAAGCAAAGTATTTATATTTTTCTCTAAGGTTTAGTATTATAAAAATAGAAATATGTATTTCGTTTTCTTTTCCTTTATTCCATATACACAAAATTCGTTCGGAAGTTCAATTATTAATTTTTGGCTAAAGTACCTATGAAACTTTAATGGTAATTGCAATAGAGATGATAATATCGAAAATGATAGAACTCATAAAATTAACCAAAATATTTTGCGTAAACACGATAAATCAAATTATAGACGAATTCATAATTTTTGTTTTGTACAATGCGTTGTAAATATTTTTATTAAACCAAACGTTTAATAAACAAATAAATATTATATATTAAACCAATAAATATATAATATTTGAATTAAATGACTGATGCAAAAAATGTTGGTATAATTTAAGAATAGCGAAAACACTCTTTTTTAATATTTTGTTGTTGGATTATACGGATTTTAACCTCCGAAATCCAAATTTCAGGTTGCTGGCAATTGGTTTAGAAGTTATAGGCCTTCAAAGTGCAAAATTGGCTAAAAATCTTTCTGTTTTTTTAGTGTTCCGCGTTATGGGTATCAGTTAATGCGAGTACCTATTCAAGGAGGTATCAAACATGAAAATTCATTCATTACTTTTTAAGATATACCTATTATTATTTACAAGCGCATCGGAAGCGAATTTCATCTGGGGGGCAGTACAAATGGGGGGGCAGTACAAATGGTGGTGCAAAAAAAGTTCACCAAAATTTCTTCACATGAAACATGAAAAAGAGAGAAAGAAGAGGAAAGTATATAACATAAAAATATTATCGTTGTAACAAAACTGATATTTTGAATAACTTTTCCTTTTAAATTGTTTATCTAGCTAAAAAAGTGCGGGGCAACTGCCCCCCTTGTCCCCCGCTTCCGACGCCAATGATTATTTACAATTTGTCTGGAAAACTAGTGGTTTCCCTTTTACGAAAGCACGACACTAAAAATGTTCATATCTTTAAAAGTTATGCATCAATTTTCATATTTGAATTGGTTCCTTGTTAAATAGGTATTTAAATTACCTTTCTTATGATACCCATTAAGTTTAGTTTTGTTGAAAAATTTAGAAAAATAGCAAGATTTGTAGGCTATTTTTCCCAACTTTGGAGGCCTATAACTTCTAAATCAATTACGAGCAACCTGCAATTTTTTCAGATTTGTAGTAAGGAGTCCAAAATCAATATAATCTGCAAAAAAAAAAAATTCAAAATTATAGTTGTCGCTATTCTTGAAATGTTCCTAAATTTTTACCAAAAGTTTCGGCTGGTTTCGGCTATTCGGCCTCAATATGCCGAAACTGCCAAAAAGGGCCGAAACTGGCCGTAACCGAAACCAAAACCGAATATTTGGTCGGACACTAGTTACATCATTAATGGCTAAAATAAACAGAAGTGGACCAAGGTGGCTACCTTGAGAAACACCTGATTCAGCAAAAAATTCAGCTGACAATACGCCTCGAAATCGTATTTGATAAGATCGCTCTGTCAGATACGATTGAATCCAGGTTACAAAAAATTGTGGAAAACCCATTAACTTTAGTTTAAATAGAATTAAGTTGTGTGGCAGCTTATCAAATGCTTTACTAAAATCAGTGTAAATACAGTCGACCTGGTTACCTAATTAAAATGAATTTAAGCAAAACGTTGTAAAATTGAGGAGATTAGACACAGTGGATTTGCCAGTAACAAATCCATGCTGACGAGTTGTTATGACCTTCCCACAGTGAATTCTCTCACGATCATACACGAGCCGCTCAAAAATTTATGGAATCGACGAGAGTTTCGTGATAGGCCTTTAGTTGCTTATATCATTCTTACAACCTTTTTTATAAATAGGACTTATAAAAGATTTTTTCCAAAAAAGTGGAAAAATACTTTCGCTAATTGATTTATTGCATAACATGGATAGTGGTTGACTTAGAACGGAACCACATCGTGTTAACACTGCGGCAGGAATTCCGTCAGGTCCAGCATTAAAATCCTCATCGATCAATCCAATATACTTCAAAATATCCTCTGAAGTAAAGGATATAGAATCCAACGAAACCTTGGGTGTAGAGTTTATATATTCAAAGTACTCTTCATCAGGATTAAAAGAATCTGAACAAAAATGACTCTTTAAAGAGATTGGCAAATAGACCACAAATTACGACAGGATCGTCAGTAAATCCGTCAGGGGTTTTAAATGATGAAGGGAATCCATCAGATTTTTCTTTTGTGTTTATGAAACCCCAGAATTTCTTTGGATCAGACAATATTCTCAGCTTAATACTGTCTAAATAATTTTGATATAAGGTAGCTGAGCAATTTTCAAAATCCAGAAACAAACGCTTGTAGATTTCTAGGTCATTCAAGTTCAAGCTAAGACATTTTTTTCCATGCCCTATTCCTGCTGTTTCCAAGAATCTTAAACTCCTTTGTGTACCAGGGGTAAGCACAATTTTTCATAAATTTGAGGATAGCCTCATGGCACGGACAGAGAAAACATAGCAAAGATTTCCATATAAAAAAAATTAATTGAATCATCAAGAGTGATATTATTAACATATTCTAAAATAACACGAAGTTTACTTTGAAGTAAATGATTCAACTTCAAAAAGTCCTTTCCTTAGGTGGCCATAGCAACCCGTCGTCGGGTTTCGGCCGATCTCATCAGCTCTCGCCAGGCGCCTCTGCTTCGCGCGCGCCTTCTCCAATTGGTTTCACCAAGCGCGGTTAGGGCTTCCTCGACCTGGTCAATCCATCGGAGGCATGGTCTCCCTCTTCGTCGTCGGCCTTCGGCCTTCGCCTCGAACACCTTTTTCGCTGGAGCATCGTCATTCATACGATGGACATGACCTAGCCAGCGTAATCGCTGGATTGCGATACGCTGAACTGCTTCAATGTCGTCGTATAGCTCATACAGCTCGTGGTTCATTCGTATGCGATAGTCGTCGCCAACTCGAATAGGGCTGAAGATTTTGCGAAGAATTTTTCTCTCAAACACCCCAAGAGCGGCTGCGTCTGCTTGCGAGACAACCCATGCCTCAGCGCCATAAAGAAGCACAGGTATAATGAGCGTCTTGTAGAGTGTCAGTTTTGTCGATCGAGAGAGGGCTCTGCAACGTAATTGCTTACTAAGCCCGTAGTAGCACCTATTAGCAATTGTTATTCTTCGCTTTATCTCCAGGCTGACATCATTATTGCTGTTAATGGCGGTGCCAAGGTAGGTAAATTCCTTGACCACTTCAAAGCTATAGTTGCCTGCTGAAACGTGAGAGCCTAGCCGCCCCGCTCCCCTGCCAGCAGGCAGCATATACTTCGTTTTACCCTCGTTTACCGTCAAACCCACCTTGTCTGATTCTTTTTCGATAGCGGTGAAAGCAGCAGTGACATCTCTCTTGGTTCTACCGATGATATCAATATCATCAGCATACGCAAGGAGCTGAACACCTTTGTAAAAAATGGTGCCATTGCGATGCACACCGGCCTTTCGTAGGATCCCCTCCATGATGATGTTGAAGAGATCGCAAGATAGCGGCTCGCCTTGTCTGAAACCTCGTTCAGTATGGAAGGTTTCGGAGAGGTCATTTCCTACCTTGACGGAGCTGCAAGTATTGCTCAACGTTATCCTGCAGAGTCTTATCAACTTTGCAGGTATACCGAACTCAGACATTGTTGCGTTTAGGCAATCCCGCCTCGGGCTATCGAACGCAGCTTTATAATCGACAAAGAGATGATGCGTGTCGATTTGCTTTTCGTTGGTTTTCTCCAGGATTTGGCGCAGTGTAAAAATCTGGTCTATGGTGGATTTACCAGGTCGAAAGCCACACTGATAAGGTCCAATCAGTGTTTTTGTATACGGCTTAAGTCTTTCACATAGTACGCTCGAGAGGACCTTATATGCGATGGAGATAAGACTGATACCTCGGTAGTTGGCGCAAATTGTCGGGTCTCCTTTCTTAAGTAAGGGACAAAGCACGCTGAGATTCCAATCGTCGGGCATGCATTCCGCTAGCCATATTTTGCTGATGAGTTGATGCATGCACCCTATCAATTCATCGCCGCCGGCTTTAAACAGTTCAGCTGGCAGGCCGTCAGCACCCGCTGCTTTGTTGTTTTTGAGCCGCTGGATAGCAACTCGAACCTCGTCATGGCTAGGTGGTAGAACTTCTACTTCGTCATCGTCGATTTGTTGTGGCGAACTGCATTCTCCATGGGCGGAGTTGGTGGGATCATCGCCCGTAAGCAGATTGGAAAAATGCTGTCTCCACAATCTCAGTGCGCACTGCGTATCTGTAACCAGATTTCTATTCCCATCTCTACAAGTGGATGCTCCGGGCTTGAAACCTTGGGTTAGACGCTTAACCTGTTGGTAAAATTTTCGTGTATCCTTCTTGCCTTTGTACACCTCAATTTCTTCACGCTCACGCTTTTCTTGCACCCTTTTTTTGCGTCTGAAAAGGCGTCTCTCTTCCTTCCTCTTTTCACGATATTTTTCTCGCACGGTTCGCGTTGCAGCTGACTGCAGCGTCTTTCTGTATGCGGCGTTTTTTGCTGCCGTCGCGTCGCGACACTCCTGGTCATACCATTGGTTCCGAGGTTGCGGGCGCCGGAAACCAATCACTTCTTCAGCGGCAGCGCGCATGGAGTGGGAGATGTGCGCCCAAAGTCCATCGGCATCATCGTGTTGTGAGGTTGGTTGGTTGAGCTTAACCGAGAGTTGAGCGGAGTAGGCCTCAGCTGTCCTTTGTGATTGCAGCTTAGCGACGTCTAGCTTTCGTTGCATTCCTGTGCGTATGTTCTTTGCATTGCATAACCGCATGCGGATCTTGGCTGCAACAAGAAAGTGGTCGGAGTCGATGTTCACTCCCCGAAATGTACGCACATCCAGAACGCTAGAAGCGTGCCTTCCGTCGATCACAAAATGATCAGTTTGGTTTCGTGTTTTTTGATCAGGGGAGAGCCAGGTGGCCTTATGGATGTCGAGGTGTTGGAATCTGGTGCTACTTACTACCATGTTTCGTGCCGCGGCGAAGTCGATCAGTCTTAGACCGTTGTTCGTAGTGGCCTCGTGGAGACTGAACTGACCGACAGTGGGTCCAAAGACGCCTTCTTTTCCGACCTTTGGGTTAAAATCGCCGAGGACTATTTTTTTGTCGTGGGCCGGACTGCGATCGTACACGTCCTCTAGGCTCGCGTAGAAAGCATCCTTGGCGGCATCGTCCTTTTCCTCCGTCGGGGCGTGCGCGCAAATTAAGGTTACATTAAAAAATTTCGCCTTGATGCGTATCGTCGCCAACCTTTCGTTCACTGGTGTGAACCGAGAAACAAGGTGGCGTAGTTTTCGTCTTACGACGAAGCCGCATCCGAATTCGCGCTTCTCCGCATCGCAGCTGTAGTAAATATCGCAGTCTGCTCGCTTAGAGCAGCCTTGCCCTTTCCATCGCATCTCCTGGATGGCGGTGATGTCGGCCTTTATTTTTGCGAGGGCTTCCGCCAGTTGGATAGATGTACCTTCTCTGTAGAGAGTACGGACATTCCAGGTGCATATCCGTAAATCATGGTCCGTTTTTCGTTTGCGGTGGTCGTCAACGTGTTTGGGGTTATCATCCGAGGCTGGTTCGATTTTCATTGGGAAATTTGATAATGTGACGGGACCCAAACCCTGTGCACATTCCAGGATTAAGGTCTATGAGAGACCCCTCAAGTTTTTAGTCTAGAGAAAGACAAGGGGGGGTTTGGGCAAGGTGCTTTTAAGGCGACACCGACTCGCCTTGTCAGTGCCAGTTGAGGGCTCTGTGGGGTTTTTGTTCAAGACGCAGCGCTGCCCAGCACTACGCCCTTCCACACCCTAGCTGGTCACCCGCTGCATTGTCCGGGGCCGCTTATTTGTTAAGAAACTTATTCGCGACTAACCTCCATATCTGAAGGCCGTTCACTATCCGCAACCTGTGACCCGTCCGGTGGCTTGCAGCTAGGCCTCCGCCGAATACCCTTATATTCCACGGATTCCACGGACTTCAAAAAGTCAGCTTTTTTAAAATTGAATTCATAAACTTTATCTATTGAGTTAGACTTTATTATATTATCCCTGTCCGATTTGTACCATATGCTCAATGGTGGATGGTATTCATCAACAGCAGTCAAAGCATGAGGGGCCCTCTCAACAATCACATTGTTACTGTCTGTAGTTAGGACCAGGTCAAGAAGTCTTTCACGACTATTATAAATACAACTCACTTGTTGTAAGTCAGTACATTTATTATCAACAAATATATGCTCTTGGCGAGTCTTCGAATTAGATGCACAAGAATATGTATCATCGTCAGAAGATTCCCATTTCAAGTCAGGCAGATTAAAATCACCTAACAATAAAATGTCGCCATTAACGTCAATTATGCTTATAACGTATTCTATGCAATCCGCAAGGATTGCATAAACTTCTACACTGCTCTTAGGAGGAACGTATGCATTAATAAGATATACATTAGAATTGGAATGTACAACCTTAACGCATATAAGTTCGATGTTAGCAGAGCAGGGAATAACAATAATGGAACTAACGAAGGAGTTCCTTACAGCTAATAAGACACCTCCACCGACAGCAGAAGTATTGTCAGCGTGTCTATCTCTTCTATAAACTTCAAAACTGTTATCAAACAATTATAAGTCAGTAATGCTTCCGTTTAACCAAGTTTCAGTCAGTGCAATAATATCCTCAGAGAAATTCTGAGACATTAAAAATATGTCTCGCGTCTTAGAGCGTAATTCCCTTACCTTTTGATAGTAAAGGGATAGCCTATTCAGTTTTTTTGGGATTGACGAGCGGCTTGAGTCGTCCCTCTAGGCTTATTCTTAGGCTGAAACTCTGTAACGAGTATAATATCAGTCCACAAATTAGAGTTTAGAACAGTTGCAAACTCTTCAGCTAGAACTGTGAGAATCAAGGAAGCATGGAAAGGTTTATTACCTATTTTTTTGCATGAACAAAATGCATTTTGACTCAACAAGTTATTATGTTTGATAAAAGTCAATACATTTTCAGCAGTTGTGTCGGGCTGAAGACGTGAAATAAATAAATTTTTTTTCCTCGACACTGCCCTTAAGCTTGATGGATTTCTAGGCTCAATAGGAGTCAAAACTGAACTATTAGTCAAAGAAGGAATGTTTGAAGGTGACAAGGAAGTAACTGGAGTGTTCCTGTTCAAAAGCGGTGCTGAGGGAGGGCTGCTTGGCCTGAGAAGTAGATCCAGATGATTTTCACTTCTTATTATTTTTTCTCTTTCTTTTTGAGATAATGTGGTTTTCTGATGAAAGGATTGTTTGTGTCCCGGAAGAAACAGTCTGTGACAAAGCTAGCGGGATATTTTCCGAAATGGAATTTTCATCATAGACGCTGGTACTGGGTGCGGCCCTAACTTCACTAAAAAATGTTACAATTTCTCGAAAATTGTTCTTTAACGAGTTAAGACTTTCCCCAAAAAGCTTAATTTTTTAATAAAGTTCATCTGGGGAAAGTGCCCTACATGAAGCACAGTACCAGCGAAGACCTGATCGCAGAGATTTTAAGTCGTCAAGGCATGACTTGGAAATACCGGCACAAGATGCATGAAACATTTGCTCACATGGACCAGAACAGCTGAACATGGGGTTCAGAATGTTTTGGCTTTTGCAAAGTTCGTCTAAAGAACAAGTAACGATATTTTCTGCAGAAAAATAATCCATGTTTAATTTTTAAAAAATGAGCAGATGCAAAATGTGTTTTTAGGGTTATTATGTTCAGGCAGTTTGTGCACAGTTTAGTAGAAAACAAAAAAACAAAACTCACTGAGCTGAAGATAAACAAATCACCGCACAAAGAAGAAACTAAAACACAGTAAGCATGCAAAAACAACAACAACACTGCATTAACTAAACAAGTTAAACAAAGTTAATATGCATGAATTAAACTTACACAACTTAAATGCACAATTATTATTTAATGGAACAGTTGTATATTAATGATATTAGTATAGTACAATATAATATTTTAGTAATTACGATATTGAACTATTTTAATACACTCACGAATATAACGAATAAAGGCTTTTATATAACACGATAAAACACAACCGACACCAACTAATAGACGAGATCAACTACGTTACCGATTTTTAGCACTTTTTACCCCTTCCTCCCCCTCCATTACTTTTCGTAGTTGCTAATGCTAAACAATGTTATTTTCGCATTTCAAAACTCCTACCCCCCTTTATAAAGTAACGTTACATATGAAATAAAAAATTAATTGACTTAAACATATGTTATTTTACACAATAGCGCTCAGAATTTTGACTAGCATCACTGACTATATAAATATTTATTTATTTATTTAAATTCAGTCAATGAACAAAATTCTTATTCAATAAATATAATATGATTATAGAGAGAAGAGCAAAATATAATATACAAAAATAAATTAAAACTAACAATTTAGTATAAAGTAATACATTAAAAATTACAATTCAATAATTGCTTCATAGCACATTTAGGCACAGAGAAATCAACATTACACTTAGATGCTAATATGTTAAAATTTGATAATGCTCTGTACAGCGGAGAATTCATAGCATAGTTTGTTCTAAATAGAATACATCCGAATTTATTACACTTCTTGATGAAACGTTAAAATAAATTAGTTCAAGCAACGAAGGACAATCAATAGCCCCCGATATAAGATCATTTTGATCAGATTTTGAAGAGATTTTAAATGTATCAGTAAACATCGCGCATTATAAGGGGGAATAGGATCCTAAAAATTAAGAGCTCTACGGGCAAAATGAATGATTTTCTTTTGTACGCGTTCAAGACGTATGATATGAGTATGATAAAAAGGTCTCCAAATGAGAGAAGCGTATTCTAGCTTTGACCGAACTAATGAAGTATAGATTGCTTTTAAAGTGCAGGCATCTAAAAAATTTGAGCTATATCGCCGAAGAAAGGCTTATAAGGCATAAGCTTTGGGAATAATGTAATCCAAGTGGCCTACAAAAGAAAATTTAGCATCGAACATTACGCCTAGGTCCTTAACTTCCTTAACACAGATTAGCGGAAGGTTAGACAATGCATAAGAGGTGGGTCTGGGGCTATTTGACTTAGAGTACGTGGCATAAACACATTTATCAAAATTAAGACAAAGTCGGTTTTTTACGCACCAATTATAAACAGTATTAATGTCAGACTGCAGTAGAAATGAATCCGACATATTATTAATTTTTAGAAAAATTTTGAGATCATCTGCAAAAAGTAAACATTTAGAGTACAAGACAACATTTGTTATATCATTGATGAATAATATAAATAATAGCGGCCCCGAAATACTTCCTTGCGGCACTCCTGATGTCGCTATAAACGCAAGGGAGCTGAAATTTTCAATTTTTAAAAAATTTTTTCTGTTAATTAGATAAGAGCTGCTTAACCATTTTAGGACTTTAGAATGGAGACCGAGTTTAGCCAATTTATTAATCAATAAAGAATGGGAAACTTTGTCAAACGCGTTAGAAAAATCTGTGTAAGCTGTATCGACTTGACAGCCTGAGACAAAAGCTGAAATGCAATATTCCGAAAAGCAAGCAAGGTTTGTTACCGTCGAGCGACATGGAACAAAGCCATGTTGAAACAGTGAAATTAGACTTTTAACTGCAAAAAATAATTTTTGTTTAACTATATATTCAAAGAGCTTGAACAAAGTTGTTAGTTTCGAAATAGGCCTATAGTTAGCAATGTTATTTTTGTTGCCAGATTTGAAAATTGGTGTAATCGATGAAATTTTCCAATCAGATAAAAATATACCCACATCAAGAGATTTATTGAAAATTAATTTAAGTGGTTTCCCAAGGGATAGACAGCAATTTTTAAAAGGAAAAGCAGAAAACCCATCAATATCTGACTTCATAGATTATTTCAGATTACGAATACCATCCAAAACGTCAAGGTCAGTTATAGTTAAGGATCCCAAATCAATAGAATGAAAAACTTCACAATCATATTCCCCAGCATAGTCAGTGATAGGTTCAAAATTATTCTGAAAATATTCGGCAAACAGATTTATAGTTTCTTGGCCAGAATTTGAATTTTTATTCATATAAAACATAGAATTAGGAATGCTAGATGTCTTCCTTTTAGAATTTATGTAACTCCAAAATGCTTTAGGGTTAGATATAATATTTGTCTCAACTCTCAGAATATATTGCTTATACAGATAATTATTAAGAAAATTAAATTCCTTATAATGCGCGGAATACAGTGCAGGCAAATATTTTGCAATTTAGATTTAAATAAATTAAAATCATCTACAATATTTATGGCATTAAGCTCACAGTTCCAATTTATGTCACAAATCATGCTATTTACGAGGTCAAAGTCACAATTTTTAAAGTTAAATTCAAACTTATTAGATTTCTGTATTAAAAATGAGTAAAAGCCTAACTCGATGGAAAGCGCAATATGATGCATATTAGATATAGATATTGGAAACACTGATCCACATATGCTAAAATTAATATTATTACTACTGTAAACTAAATCAAGAATTTAATTTAGTTTATTAAAACAACTATTAATTTGAATAAGATCTAAATCAAAAAGGCTATCTATGACAAAACCTCAAGATCTGTATTAACATTTGAAGGATTTAGACCTATATCCGTGTTAATAAAAGACCAAGTTACTTTACTTAAATTAAAATCCCCAAGAACATATAGCTGATTATCACCTAGATGCTTGGCTTCCAAATAGCGAATGTTATCAATATGGGATTTATATAAATCAAATGAGCTAGAAGGAGGAATGTATGAAACACATACATAAAGAGCATCCAAAATACCATTAATCCTGACGCAAAGCTGGTCCAAAAGTAAATCAGAGATTTCCAGAGGGATTACTGAGACTTGCAACGTACGTTTAGCAGCAATAAGGACACCTCCACCACGCTGGCAACCGGTTTTAACAGCATCGCGATCTTTCCGAAAGACCTGGTATAGATTATGATCAAAAAATTCGTTGTCGTGAAATCATCATTTAGCCATGTTTCAATTAAGGCAATCACATCAAATTCGCACTGAGATGAAGCAGCAAAAGTAGTTGACGATTTAGTTCGCAAGCCGGAGACGTTGTGATAAGAAAATTTTAAACGCAGATTATCATTATAAGAATTTTCAATTAAATTTACGCTGTTGGGTGTGGGTCTCCCTCCTTTTGAAAAAACTCTTTTACAAAAGGTCGTACTTTAATATTTAAAGGCCAAAGCGTTGCATTGAATACTTTGCTATATTCCGTTGATGAGATACCTATCTTAAAGTTTACTCTTTTTAAAGAGCTCATTTTAGCATCTCTTTTCACTAGCTTATAGCACGCAATTTGAGATCTCTTAAGATGAGCATGCGACATAACGTGATCAATAATATTATCTTAGTAACCGATGGTTTAAATGAAGATAAATGCAGCCAGCGTTTATTGTCAGCAGCTTCAAGATTGCAGTTTGTGTTCAATCCAACAACAATTTTATATATAAGGGGTCATCCATAAACTACGTTACTGATTTTCCGGTTTTTTTTACCCACCCCTCCCCCTGCGTTACTTTTCGTAGTGCTTTTCAAAACCCCTCCCCCCCCATAAAGTAACGTGACATATGAAATTAATTCATTCGAATGATTATATATTTTGACTAGCTCTGACAATTTTCACTAGTATTAGTGTCTAGTATGACTAGATACATTAAAGGAACAATTGAAAAAAATCAATAATTAATATCATCTGTAAAAGCTATTCCATCTGCGATCCAAGATTCGATGCTCTCTCAATCACTGGGATAGAAGAAGCTGGTAGCTTTGTTGAGGATTCTTCAAAATAGAATTTTTCATCGGATTCTATGTCGACCCATTCAGGTGAATCCTCATTTCTAACGCAACGAAATTCACCTGGTCTTTGACAGAGTACCCTTAAAGGCTGCACCCGAGCTGCACCAAGTTCTGTGTTTTTGTGTAAATGCATTCTGAAAATTGATTTATTTAAATAGTATTTTTTATTCCGATTTATTGTAAACGATATAATACAAACTTATGGCAATTCATAGAAGTTTTAAAAATTAAATACAAGCCGCAGGTAGGACACGACCTTGAACCGATTTCTTCTTTCTGAGAAGGACAGTACATGTCATACGGTATCTCCTTTGATCAAGAACATTCAGGCCTTAACGTCAAAGCCTGTCACAAAAGCAAAGACCCAAATTTTTCAGACTTGTGCTGAGATGGTGAAGGAATACCAAAAGGTTCCTGTGTCGAGGGAAAAGGCGGTGGAAGAAATCGTTGAAACAAAAGTTAACCATCAATTTAGACGACCAAACATAAACATGTAAGGTTAAAAATTTTTGAAATGATTGTGTTGTTAATTAGAGGATTTTTCGTCGATTTTTTTAATTTTTGGTAACGTTACAATATCTAAACACCTCCCCCCCTACCGTTACTTATAGTAGTGCATTTCAAAACCCTCCCCTCCCCAAAATTGGTAACGTAGTTTATGAACGACCCCATAGATATATTCTCTTTGATGTTGATGATTTTGCTACAAAACCGAGCAGCTTTCGCAACCGCAAAAAAGTTAACTGGGATCTTTACTTAGACGCAGTAAAAATAGATCTCTCAACTGGACCATTCAGTCGTCTCTCCTGTAAGCAATCGCTAGACTACCTAGTGGATAGTCTCATAAATTCCATTAACAAAGCTCTCGTTACCGCGTGTCCTTTAAAAACACCAATGGGGAAGCAAAAGCCACCTTGGTGGAACGAAGGAATCGAGAAGCTCTGTAATAAGTCCAGAAAACTCTTTAATAAGGCAAAGGCAACTAGATCCTCAGATTTGTGAACGAACTATAAAGTGGCTCTAAAAGAATACAAGAATGAATTGAGAAAATCACAAAGACAAGCCTGGAGAATCTTTTGTTAAAAAGGAAAAAAAAACCTCATACGCGACAAGGCTTACGAAAATTCTAGCAACGGTTCCCTCTAAACCAAGCTTCTTGAAAAAAATATGGTACTTGGACTACCAGCAGTGCGCAATCCCTGAATGTTTTAGTAGAAACTCACTTTCCGGGATGTTCAGAGATATGTAATACTCCAATTCAGGAAAATCAGTTACCATCTGTGAACAGATCCCTAAAAATACTCACACAAACAAAGCTCGAATGGGCCATTAATAGCTACAAACCTTTTAAGTCACCAGGACCTGATGATATAGCTCCCATTGAAATTCAAAAGTCGTACGGCATCATTAAAGAGCGGCTTTTGTTGATCTACCAAAGCTGTCTTGACCTTAATCACATTCCCAAACGTTGACGTAATGTGAAGGTTATCTTTATACCTAAGGCAGGCAAAAGCTCACACGTAAACCCAAAAGATCTTCGACCAATTTTAAACCAATTTAAACCTTCTCCGTAAAGTTTCAAAATCAGCGGAACTATGCATCATTGGAGCCTTAAGAACCACTCCGACAGACGCATTAGACATAATGCTCCATCATTACACCACTTAACATCCTAGCTAAACAGATGGCCGCTAACATAGCCATCTGGGGAAGCACAGACATCAACAAAAGAGGTGAGTTCCTATTAGACTTTATTTATAGAAACAATATAATCGTTATAAATAGGGGTAGTGAACCAACTTTTAAGAACATCATTAGAGGTGAGGTATTAGATCTTACTCTTTGCAGCTCCAATATGGCAACCTCTATTTATGGGTGGCACGTCTCAGGGGAGGTTTCCATGACTGACTATAGTCACATTAGGTTTGATATGGGGACACATACGGAGACCTGCCACTCTTTCAGAAACCCGAGGAATACTAATTGGGAAATCTTTAGGCATACTCTAAATTTCAACCTAAATTAC
Source organism: Dichetophora obliterata (assembly GCA_963920525.1). Classification (NCBI taxonomy): domain Eukaryota; kingdom Metazoa; phylum Arthropoda; class Insecta; order Diptera; family Sciomyzidae; genus Dichetophora; species Dichetophora obliterata. Next base: position 132,606,306 of record OY986435.1, read on the forward strand.
TCAACTCAACCCATTGTAACTAGACAAGAGCTTGAATTTGCGGCCAAACAACTCAAAACCAACTTAACGCTATCATTCCATGAAAGCTGCCCGACAAGGACTATCAGGTCCCGCAGGGATGTGCCTTGATGAAACAAGGAGCTCGGCAAGTTCAGGAAAAACGCTAGAAAACTTTACAATAAAGCTAAGCAAACGGGAGAGTAAACCCAATATAAACAAGCTTTAACAAATTACAACACTGAGCTGAGAAGATTAAAGAGGGCCACGTGGAGGGTTTACTGCGAGAAGATCGATAGTCTACCAGCAGCGACCCGACTACAGAAGGCACTAGTCAAAGATCATTCAAACGGCATCTGTACACTATTAAAACCTGATGGAAGCTACACTGTAAACTCGGATGAAACTAATCGTCTTTTACTGCAGACGCATTTTCCAGAATGTGTATTTAAGGAAGACACCCCATCGGACACTGGGGCTTGCTATTCAGTGATAGGTGGTCAAAAAGGACTTCCAGGTCAACTTTTTACGTCCGGTAGTGTACGTTGGGCCATATCTAAATTAAGCCCATACAAATCTCCGGGACCTGATGGTATCTACCCGTGCCTACTACAGGAAGGCATTGATTTCATTGTCCCTCCACTCACTCGGATTTTTAAATCCAGCCTTTTGCTAGGCCACATTCCTCGCGAATGGACAAAGGTTAAGGTCGTTTTTATACCAAAGGTGGGTAAAAAGCCCAAGTTCCAAAAGCCAAAGATCCGCCTAATTTCCTTCTTTTTAAAGACAATGGAGAAAATATTGGAACTAAACATTAGGGAGACTAACTTGAAGAGCATCCCTCTATTTCTACCTACCAAGCCGGCAAATCCACTGTCACCGCCATACACAACCTTACCGTCACGATCGAAAAGGCTTTTGAAGCAAAACAAACAGCGCTATGTGCCTTCACTGATATTCAAGGGGCCTTTGACAACACGTCATACAATGCGATCAAAGCAGCAATGCAGATTAAAAATATACCATCTTTTTGTAAGGAAAAAGAAAGGGTTAAGCATAAATCCTGACAAAATTATTCTGGTACCCTTCTCCAGGAGCCTAAATCTGGTAAGACCAACCCTGGATGGAAAAGTTATTGGCTTTTCAAATGAGGTTAAGTACTTAGGAGTGGTTTTTGACAAGCAGCTCCGTTGGAACACTCACTTAGGCCCTTATTATGAGTTGCTTTCGACGTTCGATCTTCGCTGGTTATCGAACAACGAGTATCGAAAGTTAAATTCTTATTATGACAGTGCAACCCTATCGAAATGTTCGTTGCTCATCGCAATTTCAGTCGAATAGGATTTTGCTTTCGATGCGATGCGTGCTTAGCAATAATTGTTAAAAATTTAAGTATTTTGTGATTGTGTTTTCCTTTTTAAAGACTAAAAACTAATATTGAACTGTTTTTGTAATTTGTATGCAGGTCTAAGGTGGTGAGCAACAAATCACAATTAGAAAAACTGGTCTTATTGATGGAGGCAAACTTTGACTGCAAAGGATATTTGTTCCAAAGTTCAGGCGACAAAGACATGGGAAGAAGTCACGCTGGAATTAAATTGCTTAGGACCACCAGTTAGAACAGCAAAGTGGATTAAGATAAGCTAAAGAAAGCGTTGCTCAACCCTTTTCTACTTCTAGCCAGTTCCGTCAAGCTTTCATCCTCTTCTGACGAAGCGTCGAATCTTATGGAAATTATTTTCGTCATAGTTATAACTTTTTCGTCTTATTTTTTGCAATCAACTTTCAAACCAATCGTATTTAGTTGAAATAAAACAACAATCACCTTATAGAAATATACTACCGTGAAGAAACAAAATGACGGAAATTCACAATAGCGCTACTCTTTATCGAAAGCACGTTATAATAATACCAAATGCAAATTCGTTCGATCAGGCCATTCGACTACAGTCGAAGATCGAACGCAGCTCATAATAAGGGCCTTAGATTCAATTACAGGCAGGGCAACACGTGCCCTTTTTGCCTGTCAACGCCTTCATGGCAAAATGTGGGGCCTTAAACCGAAAATGATTTATTGGACGTTTACAACAATTGTGAGACCTATGGTTACGTATGCAGCACTTGCATGGTGGCCCAAGGTCCAACAGCGCACAGAAGCTAATCAACTGACAAAGCTGCAAAGAATGGCATGCATTAGTATCACTGGGGCAATGAGAACGTGCCCATCTGAAGCTCTGAATGTAATAATAGGGCTACCCCTTTTAACGATCATTATCTAAAAAGAGGCATGTCTTAGTACACTAAGAATGGAGGAAATCGGTGATTACAAGGCAGGTAATTTTACGGGCCACATGAAGATACTAAAAACCTTCGAAAGTGACCCCTTTTTAAAAATCCCCGACAGGATGCTGCCGAAGGTAAACTTCACAAAACGCTAAAAGGTCGTTGTACCTAATAGGCAACTATGGAGGAATGATAGCTTCAGAGTTGATCCTGGCTCACAGATATGGTACACTGATGGGTCAAAATTCGAAAATGGAGTAACGGGAGCGGGGATATAGGGTCCCAAGTTTTAAAAAGCTATTCCAATGGGATACACGCCGACAATATTCCAGGCGGAGGTATATGACATTGAAGTTTGTGTCAGAGAATGTCTCCGCAGGAATTCAAAGGGGGCTCACATCTACATACTTTCAGATAGTCAAGCGGCTTTAAAAGCCCTATAAGCCTACGAACTTGCATCAAGACTATTCTCCAACTGCGTAGAACTATTAAATACGCTGGGGAAAAAGCAACAAAATAGAATTATGGTGGGTGGAAATATTTTGCTCTTTTGTCAAGGACTGCCTTGACAAAAGAGCAGCGTCTCGAACTCTTATAGGACGTGAACCATTCTGTAGCTTAGCAAAAGGCCACATTCTAGAAAAATTAGAATTTGGGAAGAAAAGAACTTTCAATGCCACTGGAACAACAATTATGGACAAAAACAACCTCCAAAGGCAATCCAAAGATTTACTCAAACTTCTCACCAGTTCTCACCAGTTTCAAATTTCCAAAATTTTCTCCCTCCCATACCTATGTTCATTGTTTACATCACACAAAAACTATCCTTTGAAAGGAAGTTCGATGTATCCAGTCACTCTCGAGAAGAGTGGGAAATAGGTAACCGTTCACCTCACAATGTCATTGAGATCTTTACTGATGGATCAAAACTAGATCGCAAAGTAGGTGGAGGAGTTTACTCAGAAGCATTAAGCATCCTTCAGGCTTCCTGACCATTGCAGGGTATTTCAAGCTGAAATCGCTGTTATACATGAAGCGTTAACTTCAGGTGAATGAGATATCTTCCATGGATATTTGCATACTATAGGGCCGCTTTGAAAGCCCTAACAATTGTTGAAATAACATCATAAACAGTTCTCAACTGCCGTAGATCTCTAAACGAGATGGCAGAGCAGCTCAAAATCCTTCTATGCTGGATTCCTGGACAGAAGGCTTTTCTAGGTTACTGCAAAGCAGATGAACTCGCTCGTAAAGGTACTACCAAACAACTATCTATAGATAAGGCAAGCCTTGGTATTCCTCTCACCACATGTAAACTCCTTACACATAAGTTATCCGGTTTCACAACTAACAACAGATGGTCAGCAGGTAACACGTGTAATATAACACGGAAAATCTGGTCCAAACTCAACCCTAAGCGTCCAAAAGAACTCATTTCTCTCAGAAGAGACCACATCAGCACTATGGTAGGGATCTTTACAGGGCAGCCTTATTGTCAGACACGCTCAAAGATTGAACATACCATGCAACGACTTCTGCAGAAGCTGTAGAGATGAGGAGGAGGAAGAATCTACAGTACATTTCCTCTGCGCTTGCCCAGCGCTGGCTCAAAAACGCTTCCTCCATTTAGGTAACTGGTTCTTTAACGACCTTGACGAACTCTCGGAATCTTCGGTTTACCGAATCCTAGGCTTAGTAAACAGCTCAAACTGGTTCAAATAGAGATAGCAAAAATTAACCCTTGGTATTACAATGGGCCTCATTGGCCTAAGTGTGTCTCGTTGAAACAGCCACACTAATCTAACCTGCTTTGCAGTTGCCTATAAAATCCTTATGTCCAGGAATACAACATAGAAGGAATTTGAGCTGCTCTGCTATCTCGTTTAGAGATCTGCGGCAGTTGAGAACTGTTGAGATGTTATTTCAACATTTTTTAGGGCTTTCAAAGCAGCTTGACTGTCAGTTAGTATGCAAATAGCCATGGAAGATATCTCATTCACCTGAAGCCAAGTTAACACTTCATGTATAGCAGCAATTTCAGCATGAAATACACTGGAATGGTCAGGAAGCCTGAAGGCTAAATTAATGCTTAATACTTCTGAGTAGACTCCTTCACCTACTTTGCCATCTAGTTTTGATTCATCAGTAAAGATCTCAATGACATTGTGAGGTGAACGGTTACCTATTTCCCACTCTTCTCCAGAGGGAATGGATACTTCGAGCTTCCTCTCAAAGGATAGTTTTTGTGTGATTTAGTCAATGGACCTAGGTATGGGAAGGAGAAATTTTCTAATGCAAGAATGTCCTAGTGTACCTTCTTTGCACTGGAAGGTGGCTTCTAGGCGGATGGCTGAATTAGCGGCCATCTATTAAGCTTGGATGTCAAGTGGTGTAAGATGGAGCATTATGTCTAATGCGTCTGTCGGAGTGGTTCTAAAGACTCCACTGATGAACAGGTCCGCTGAACTTTGAATTTTACGGATAAGGTTTAGGTGAGTCTGTTTATCGAGCGCATGCCTGCCACCAGGCAATAGCACCATATAGCAAGATTGGCCTTACAGCTGCTGTATATAGCCAGTGAGTAACACTTGGTTGTAAGCCCCATTTGCTACCTACCGCCTTTTTGCATGAGTACAGAGCAATATTCGATTTTTTGGCTCTAGAGCAGACTGGGCTTCCAGTTTAGTTTCCTATCCAGTATAAGGCCCAGGTATTTTGCTTGACCTGAGAAGCTAAGTCTTGTGTTTCCCAGTTTAGGAGGACTAATTAGAGGTAAATTGTGTTTTCTGGTGAAAACCACTAATTCAGTTTTGTTTGGGTTAACGCTGAGCCCACAGCTGATAGCCCAGTTGACTAGAGTATTTAGGCAATTTTGCATACTATCTCGAAGAGTAGATATGTATTTTCCAGGGGTAACAATAGCAACGTCATCGGCATAAGCTATCACCCTGGACCTCTCTAGTTCCAGTTTTACTAACAGTTGATTTACTGCTAAATTCCAGAGTAGAGGCGAAAGAACACCTCCCTGACGGGTTCCCCTTGGTATAGATCGTAGCTTGGATGCCTCACCGAAATCTGCTTTAATAATCCTGCCTACCAGCATTTAATTTATCAGTACTAACAGCGCGGCATCCACCCCAAGCTCCGTTAGCGCATTAGCGATAGCTCTTTCAACGTTATTAAAGGCTCCTTCTATATCATTAAAAGCCATCATCGTATATTCCTTCTGATGGAGGGATTTTTCAATGATAAAAACTACGGAGTGGAGAGCTGTTTCCACAGATTTGCCTTTGGTGTAAGCATGTTGTGCTATTGATAGTGGCTTTTCTTCTATTTTAAATCTCAAGTAAATATCGATTAACCTCTCGAGGATCTTTAGACGAAAAGATGAGAGACTAATTGGTCGAAGATCTTTTGGGTTTACGTGTGAGCTTTTGCCTGCCTTAGGTATAAAGATAACCTTCACATTACGCCAACGTTTGGGAATGTGATTAAGGTCAAGACAGCTTTGGTAGATCAACAAAAGCCGCTCTTTAATGATGCCGTACGACTTTTGAATTTCAATGGGAGCTATATCATCAGGTCCTGGTGACTTAAAAGGTTTGAAGCTATTAATGGCCCATTCGAGCTTTGTTTGTGTGAGTATTTTTAGGGATCTGTTCACAGATGGTAACTGATTTTCCTGAATTGGAGTATAACATATCTCTGAACATCCCGGAAAGCGAGTTTCTACTAAAACATTCAGAGATTCCGCACTGCTGGTAGTCCAAGTACCAACCTTCTTTTTCAAGAAGCTTGGACTAGAGGGAACCGTTGCTAGAACTTTCCTAAGCCTTGACGCCTCTGAGGTTTGTGTTACTTTTTCACAAAAGATCCTCCAGGCTTGTCTTTGTGATTTTCTCAATTCTTTCTTGTATTCTTTTAAAGTGTTGTATCCTCCCGTGAGGATACGCATAGGTCCTTCAAAAAATGGGGCAACAACCGATTAAGCCTGTTGCGTGTTCGGTTCTTTTTCCTTTCAAAAAAATGAGTGCCTTAACCGGCTGGTTTGGACTATGGCAGTGATGCTGCTCTGACTCGTCCTTAGTTATACTTACTTCTTGGTAACAACATATTTCCAGGAATCAAACGCATTCTTTCCAGTAGCATTCGTCTACTCCAATCTTCGTCAAATTATCGACTCTTTATTGTTTTAAAATCACTTATACTCAACACCCCGGTTTCTAACTTGCACACTCATTTTATAAATATTTGTGCAAGATTGCCTTCCGAATCTTGCACAATAATTTGTCTTAGTTTATATCGTAATTATTAAGTTCTTACTCTAGTTTACAAATAGTTCTTATTTTACAAACATACTCAAACTTATACCTACATACATATTTAATATTAATACCTACTTGGGCCGAACAAACGTAAAAACATGTATAACATGTGTATTAAGGTCATTGCCCAACGATAAATTATTATTTAAATTAAATTGTCTCTACGTTGGTTGACTCGTGCCGAAAATGCATTGTCAGCATTTTTGGCACTAGCGGCACAGAAGTAAATTGTTTAAAATAACTCTTGCTGTTTGACATGAAAGCTGATCGCCCAACTGGCGTCAGTGTTTATTTCATTCTTATTCTGTTTTAAATATGCCGGCCTTGGCATTGAATTAAATAATATTAAAGTGCTGCCATGCAACGAACGCTGATCGTCCGAATTGGTTTTGCGGTAGATCAGTTTTCATTGTCATCGCTTGGCCATTTATTAATAGAAATATTTTGGGGATACCGCGTTGTGTGTCACAACAAGAGCCACCTTATGGTTCGTCCACGAATCTGAAGATCTAGTGGCCTTTGCCTTATTAAAGAGTTTTCTGGACTTATTACGGAGCTTCTCGATTCCTTCGTTCCACCAGGGTGGATTTTGCTTCCCCCTTGGTGTTTTTAGAGGACACGCGGTAACGAGAGCTTTGTTAATGGAATTTGTGAGACTATCCACTAGGTAGTCTAGCGATTGCTTACAGGAGAGACGACTGAATGGTCCAGTTGAGAGATCTATTTTTACTGTGTCTAAGTAAAGATCCCAGTTAACTTTTTTGCGGTTGCGAAAGCTGCTCGGTTTTGTAGCAAAATCAACATCAAAGAGAATATATCTACTATGATTTGAAAAGGAGTGTTCTTTTGAAACTCTCCAGTTCCCTATTCTATAAGTTATAGAGTATAGCAAGGGTCAGACTTCCTGCCTATTACTAATAATGAAGGTCGGTTCATTACCCACATTACTTATGTTTAGATTAGTATTAAGGATGAAGTTAAAAAGACTCGCACCCCGTTCGTTGGTGTCTGAAATTCCCCAGATCACTTGAGCATTGGTATCGCACCCTATGATGAAGTCTCTTGATTCCGATGCTGCAGTGGAGACCACTTTTGTCATGTTGTCATCAAGAGAGAGTAAATGCGCTCAAAGTTTTTTGATTAGACTACACGCTCTTGGTTTACCTTGTGATTTGGTATACAATAGCGTATTGGCTGGAGTCCTGAGTAGTATATCAGGACGTAGACAACTTAACCTCCACGACTGTCGTGTCGGACTCATCGTCCAATGTAAAGAGTTAATCCTCTAGGGAGGACAGCCCGAAGATCTGCGCCAGTTCTGCTACGGAGCTTGCGCTTTCGGATATTGGTGCAGGGGAGCAGGTTTGAGTGTAAGAGGAATCTTTAATTGGGTTGGAAGCCTGCACTTCCTCCAATGATGCCTCATCTTTCTTGTATATCCTCAATACGATAGATGAGAAACCAAAGTCTACCACGAATCGTTTGGATGACAAGAAGGCCAGGGTCTCCTGATTGATAATTAAAGTTACCGATCTGAAGTCCCTCTTTGGCTCTTCAATCCGTGTCACCTTCCAATTTGTTGTTGGTAGGCCATAGTTTCCCAACCTGATCGTATCAAGGATGGTTTGAGGGTCAGAGTATACGGCAGGGGCACTAGCTAGCACTCTTGGTCTGTTAGGGATCTGGTCCCTATCTATGACCGCGAGGTTCGCACCCGGCCATAACTCACCAACCCAGAGATCTTATATAGGTCCAAAGACCTTTGGTCAGCACATACGATCACCTTCACGTGGCCCTGATGCCATCCACTGTCTTGATAGTAAGGACCCTTACCAGGAAATTCCTTCACGAGTTTAATGAACATTAACAACTTGCCCTTAACGCTCCTCCACTTATCAGGCGATATGCTGCCGCCTGGATCGCCTTTATCGATTACAGCAATGGTAATCTGCTCAGCTGCGGTCTCGCTGAACAGTTTAGGAGTGGCTGTGCTACCACAGATTTTCTTTGCCTTCGGCTGAGGGACGTCTTCTTTAGATCTCTGACGCTTATGGGGCATCGGTTTTGGTTTAGGGCTAATCTGTGACTCCTCCAAGATGCCCACCGCCCACTTTCAGGACGACTGTTCCTCGGTACGTTGGTTTTCGAATATTCGCGAGATACGATCCCGTACTCTCAACGCTGCTTTCCGAGCAACATTACCCTTTCTTTTAGTGGGAGGCGTTCCTTTAGCCGAGGCCTTCTTACAACTTCCACTGATGCCAGGCTTGTTGGCCACTACACCAGTTTCAGTCGCTGAATGAGCATTTAAAGACTGCGCGTCTGCAGGCTGTTGGCCAGGAGTAGCGTTTAAAGACCGCGGTCTGGTGTAGTTGAAGGCTCCACCTGGTTGACATTTAAAGACTGCCCGTCTGTGTTATGTTTTTTTATAGTAAATGCATTCATCTTAGTCGTACGACCACCCCCTTCCCATCAAGATGAAGAGAGTTACACCGACAGGCTCTGAGACGGCTCCTCGAATGGGATCGGGTCCACATTCAGGGAACGAAAGATCCCCGTGTTCAGCCCAATCCAACCCGAGATTTGGTTCAGAGTCTGTCAGTAGAGTGGTAAAAAAATAGAGAGGAGAAAATGATGTCGACCGCGCCCTAACCCCAATTCCGCAGTAAGGCCACAGGTACTCTCTGAGGTGGCCAGGTATCAGAGAGGCGCCGTTCCAATACAGTAGGTATACCCCCTGACTGCAAAACATCCAATGGGCACGGTAACGCATGACACCCTGTATTAGGGGCTTACTTTACAAAAATAAAATACACATTCCTCAAAAATCTACACAAGTGCTTTTCTACTAGTGTCTTAAACTTGAAAGCTTGAGCAGTTTTGCAGTTGTGGACATTGAAAAATTTGACATTTTTGAAAAAGTGATAGTAGTGTGTTCACGAAAACCTATTTGCACAAGTCCTCAACTGCGATGGCAAGTGCACTGAGTCGTGAATAAAAAAAAAAAAAAATAAACTGGCCATTTCAGCCCTTGGAAGGACTTTGACCTAGCTTCTATTGATCAATTGTATTGTGCATGTTATTAAATTTTGATCACAAATGACCGAGAACTGGACCTACATGCTTTATGCCGACTCCGAACGGCTCATGTTCTCAAGAAGCTTTACATGGCAATTTTTACTCTCTGAGGTTTGCCATTGTCTGCAGAGAGGTGACGACCGAACAGAAAAATAATTTCAATTGAAAAAACTTTCTGTCTGAGCTGGAATTGAACCCGGGCTACCGCGGTTCTTTAGCTTAGGGGCCACGCACTATATCCACTAGGCTACGGTCGCCACTGAGTCATGAATACCCTTATTAAAATTTAAACACACAAAGTATGCACGACAACCCATATTAACACAAGTATTGAACTAAGACATTAACCCTCAATCCAGTAAGCCGGCCTTAAAGCCGGCATCCTGTTTTTCTCAATAAAAATTATATAGAGCGTCGTTCGTATCTCAAGCTAGCAAGTCAGCCACAACCGAAGAATAACGAACTTGAGAATACAAGCATGAACACGATATATTTAGAAGTTCAGGAGTTAAAAGTTATTTTGTGTCAAGCGGTAGCGTGTAAGGTACAAAAAATTATTGCTCGTATAGCAAAAAAGATCAATACGATTTGGAATTTTTTGGTAAGTAAATAATTATGATTAAGTCAGTAAAAAATATAATTTGTGTCGAATTAGCAATCGGTTTTTGTGTTGTGATCCTAAATATAATGCCGGCCTGAAGGCCGCCTTACCGGTTTACCGTGGATTTTGTTTTGTGTTTTAGCTTGTAAATATGCGTTTTTGTGATTTCAGAAATGGCTGAAAAACGTGTTACCAGAGGTCAAAGTAAGCCGAATAGAAGGTTTAATTTAAATAAAATGAGTGACGAAGAGCTTCAGGAACTGATGGATTCCGTTTCTATTGAAAGTGATGATAGTGATGAAAGTTCAAGTGGTGGTGACTTCGATGATGATGACGACTTGCATGATCCTGACTATGTTGAAGCAGCACTAGAAAAGGAGGAAATCATCGACAACTGTGTCCTACAAATGTCTATCCGTAAATTTAAGTGCAATTGACAACGAGCTTTTTGTAGCTCCATCAACATCAGCTGAAGCTAAATCAATAGCAGAAGTAGCCCCATCACCAGCAGCATTATTAAAACCAACAAAAAGGCCAAGGTCACCATTACCAACTATTAAGTCTACTGGTCCTCAAATTTTACCAGGTGTAGGTGGCTTTACTGGAGATTCTATAACTGATATCGATATAAAATCAAAAGCGTTTGCAAAGATAACGTGGAAGACTACACCAATGCAGTTGCATGTAAATGAGGTTGCTTTTAGAGGAAATTCTGCACTACCTAATGCAATTAAAAACTTCAGTACACCATTGCAATATTTCCAGTATTTTTTTACACCTGAAATAATGGAATTGGTGCGTAGTGAAACATGTAATGCAGCTCATACCGAAGATATAGCGACCAACTTTACCGTGAAAGTTGAAGATGTATACAACTACATAGGCATACTGCTGTACATGTCAGTTTACAAATATCCAAACCTCGAAAGCTATTGGGGGAAAAATGCATTTCCTACAGTGCAAAATACAATGCCTCTAAAAAAAATCGAAAGCATAAAAAGATATTTGTGCTTCCAAAATGAGGCTGATAGAGTTAAAAAAGGTCTACCTGGCTATGATGCTTTGTTTCGAGTAAGAAAACTACAAAATTTGCTCAATGATCGGTTTGATTCAGTACCAAAAACAGCCAGGTTATGTGTTGACGAGCAGATGTGTAGCACAAAGATAAAACATCATCTTCGGCAATACATGCCAAATAAACCACATAAATGGGGGTGAAATTATTTGTGCTTTGCGACAGCCATGGATATTCGTATAAATTCGAAATTTATCACGGTGCTGGAGATGATGTCATTCTTCCAGGAACACCAAACCTTGGATCATTGCCCAACGTTGTAGTGCGATTATCTCAAACCATTCCAAATTTTCAACACTACATTTTATACTTTGATAATTTATATACGTCATTACCATTGCTAGTTTATCTACGTGCTCGTGGTATATATTCACTGGCAACTATTCGACATAACAGAATTCCGAATACTAAAATACCGTCTGATAAAGACACAGAATTAAAAAAAAAAAGAAAGAGGATCTATGATGGAGTATACTGGAAGAGCATATGGTGTTGATATTTCCACGATTCTGTGGAAAGATACGAAAAACGTGCGCCTAGCTTCCACTTACGTTGGAGTCAAACCCTTTTTAACAGCTAATCCATCTACTCAACCATCGAAAGCAGCACGGTATGATAGAAAAACAAGCAATATTTTGAAGTTGATTGCCCACACATCATTCGTGAGTACAATTTGCACATGGGTGGAGTAGATTTGTTAGACGGTTTGATTGGTCGCTATCATATTCGATTGAAGACACGTGATGTTATGACTCGTTTATTTTATCACTTTATTGACATGGCTGTGGTTAATGCACACATTTTGTATAAACGAACCAATTTAGAACTGCAACAAGAAGGCAGTAAACAGCCTAACATAAAATTGCTTACTTTACCTAAATTTCGTGAAGAAATAGCTGCTTCTCTTTTTTGTTTCATCAAAGAAAAGCGACCAGTTGGAAGACCAACTACAAATACTGTACATACAAATTCTGCTATTGGCAAGAAAACCAAACATCCAGTTGATGATATTCGGCTAGATAAATATGTTCATTTTCCATTATGGATAACAGACAAGAGGAAACAAACATGCAAGTATTGTGTAAAGTTTGGTTTAACATCAGAAACAAAATGTAAATGCACAAAATGTGACATACATTTATGCTGCTCCACGACAAGAAATTGCTTTTATGATTATCATAATAAACAATAAATCAGTATGTTTAAAATACGCCCATGTAATTTACATATTGTACTTTCTTATCTGCTCTAAGTTTACTTCAGTTTCACCTTTGTTAAATATAAAATACCTTTTTTTATGAATAAAAACTAACATTATTTTGAACTTAAAAAAAACCAAGTCTTTTTATCTCTTCTCGGTAATCCGGTAAGCCGGCTTTGAGGCCGCCTTTTTTTAAACGCTCCTGGCGAATCAGGTAAGTGAAATTTTGTCAGAATGGCATCAAATTCATGTTTCTCGACCCAAAAATAACCGGAAACTCAAATTTCTGAGTTGCTGGCTTTTTTATTTCAAGTTTGCCTGTTTGAGGGTTAAGTAAGCAATCAAAATACTACACGACACCCTGATCTTGATTTTGTAAAACATCTGATTATGGCAAACATTTTAATTCACAATGAGAAGAACAAATTTTAAATTTTGAGAGCGTCTCTTCTATTGAACCTACCTGGTTAATACACTGCCTTCATACACTATAGCACAATTAATGTATTTTAAAAAAATGTGCTGTAGCATGTTGGATATTGAATCTCCGACTGAGAAATTTTGTGCTTGAATATGTTCTCTTTAAACGGAAATTTTCAAAAGCTATACTCACTTGACTCTGTTATCAATATCTCTAATATTGCATTTTTTCTGCCTAATGCCCTGTTTAGGTAAAACGAAGCCCTCATAACAAGCTTCGTTCTTTTTCCGACGTGATCGTCCAAAATTTTGTCTTTGTATTTTTTTCTTGCGTCGTCGTCCAACATCACGTTGCTTACTTTTTTAAACTCTCAACGTCAGTACTTCTCAAAAACATTATTTCCAGATTGTAAAAGTTCAGCATTTATCGTAAAACTGACAAAGATTTGGAAAACTTTATACTTATTACTAGCATTTTTTAATAGGTGGCAATACTTTTTGCATCACCTGTTTTGGTTATTGACTTTTGGTAGAAATTAAACTGTTTTTAAACTGATTGTGATAGTTTCTGTGCACTACTAGCTCCAAAAACTGTTAGCAGCAACTTCCATTTTCAGAACGATAATTTTTTTCTCGTCAAATTTTGACGTCTTGTTCGGATTGTTTTTGTTTACAAAGACCCAACTTTACACTGAGGTTACGTCTTCGTTTGTTACTGAGTCAGCTGTACTCGTTTGTGTCTGACATTCTTCATACATGGGTGCAAAACAGCTGATTTTCGCCTGACGCATTGTTTTACCTAAACAGGTCATTAGAATCGTTCATTATTAGATGAATTATAGAAAGGAAATCATTGGTTTAAACGGAAAAAATACAATAATTGCCGAAATTGCTGAATAAATATGTTGTAGCAGAAAAGTAATTTACATTTTTTATAAGCAATTTAAAAGTAAGGAAAAACTAAGTCTGGAGGCCGAAAATTCAAATTATCCGAGAACAGCGAACAATATTAAAATAGCGAGCAACAGTAATAAGGGCTGCATACAAATTGCAGCTTGTATTCTAACAAAAGTGTGTAAAACAACGATTTGGAATGTGCTCAAGCGCTCCAAACAAATTTTCAAGCAAAAATTTAAGCTTGACATAAGCTTCTTCAAGCGTCAAAACACCCCAAATCATAATAGAACCTCTACCAAAATTAGTCTTTGAAAAATATTGGGGTTCTTTTTTAAAATCACGTCAATATCCTGTATTGTCATCCGGACCGTCCAAGTTTAACTTCTTTTCATCAGAAAAAACTACCTGTTAAAATGAACAACCATTTACGAAGATAAAAAGGAGCATATTAAAAAAGCTTACATTTGTCCAGTTTCTGTCCATATTATTCCGGAAAAATTCTATATAAGCTTAAGTTCTTGCTTGCTAATTTGTTTGGAGCGCTTGAGCACATTCCAAATCGTTGTTTTGCACACTTTTGTTGGATAACAAGCTGCAAGTTGGTTGCAGCCCTTATTACTGATGCTCGCTTTTTTAATATTGTTCGCTGCTCTCGCTCTGACAATTTGAATTTTCGGCCTTATGACTTAATTTATGAATTTAATTGCGAGCTTTGGATCAAGAAAGTTTTTGAAAAAGGCAACAACAACAACTCTGTAAAGAGTTAATCACACAGCTGACCATACAGCCTGATTCGGAAATCGCTACATTTCCTCTTTAGGCCGGGTCGATTTGTGGGGAGGCAAAAAATCGCCCATTGCTCAGTGAAAATCGTATTCTAGGGATCAAAATAAGAAACTTTGCCCGAGGAACTATACCTCTAAAACGAATTCCAATGCCCCAACTTTTGATTTTTGTCCCGTAGGGTCAAATTTTGAAAAATCCCTCTTTGACCCATTAAGAGTACCCCAATCGAGTTCAAATGTATGACTGACCCCCACTTACTTTGGAGGGCCGATTCACCCATGCCAGTGGCACACCTCCTGGAACCCCCTGGGGTTCCCCAGATCACTTTGGATCATCCCTCCAAAGTTAGTGGGGGTCGGTCATACATTTGGACTCGATTGGGGCACTCTAAATGGGTCAAAGAGGGATTTTTCAAAATTTGACCCTATGGGACAAAAGTCAAAAGTTGGGGCATTAGAATTCGATGTTTATGTGAGAAATCGATTTACCATCATGACGTTAAGATGGCGCTTCACGCTGTTCGAAAATTTATCATTTATACAAAATGAACTTTCGTTTACTTGTTTTAAGCTTATGTCATTAACTAGAAATAAGCTTTTTTCCTTCTTAATCCATCCACCGAACTGGTAAGACGAAATAAATCCTATCCTAAAAACGCAAACTTATCCTAGTATTTTTTTATTTCCGATTACGATTCTTATATCGAGAATCTCAAAGCTCGCTGAGGTTGAGATTCCTAACTTCCTATCCAAGGCTTCTTCTTGCAGAGAGCACAGCTGTCCATAACAACAATAACAACACATTTCTATCCTAAACATTGGTCCTTCGACCCGGATCCACTACTCTAAAAGAAGAAGAGAGCAAATTCCATCTTGAAGAACTTTCATCTCCACATAATCTCCAAAAAACAGGTTTGTTTGCACCACATATTTCATATTTTAGTTCTTGATCGGTAGAGCGCGCGTTCGGTTTCTGCGAAAAAGTTCGCACCAAAACGTGTGAAAATTTTATTAATATCTAAAGTTAGACCTAAAAGTGCGAAAATTTAAAATAAAAGAAGAGAATTCTTTCAAAAAAATGTCAGAAAAATATAAATAGACAATTCAAAATTTAAAGCTTAAGACACAGATAAATTCAAAACGTGTCTATATGTGCATAACTACATATGTACATATGTACATTGTACATATATCTTACAAGTGAGTTTTTAGTTAGAGATTATAAAATCATTTATATTTTATCAAAACCGTTCTAAAAATATTTTATATTCAATTTTTTATTCCACTTAAGTATGTGGAATTGTTCTGCATAAGTTCTTATATACATACATATGTAGATAAAAATTGCTAAAAAATTCCAAAAAAGAGGAATTCTTAAAAAGTGCTAAAAATTTCATATATTAAATAAAAGATTTAGATATATCAATATATACCATAATTACATATGTGTATATGAATTTGACATTTTCAAAGTTAAATTGAAAAATCGCGCTATTTTTTCATTTACCAAGTGGTAAATTTTGCTGTTTGTATGTACCATAGAAACATATGTACAAGCATTAATACATGTATATAATACATATCTACATACGGACATACATGCGTTTTGCCTTTAAATTCTGACACATAGCAATAAGAGAAATTCTCCACTTTGTGCAACAAAAAAAAAAAAAACAGTCGATGAAAGTGCAGTTCAAGTTCTCTTCTGAAATCACGCAACATTGTTGAGAACATTTAATTATACCAGTTCTGCGTTGGCAACATTTAATGTCAATATTTGGTACTTCGTCTTTTTGTCAACTTTTAGATTGTTTAACACTGTATCAACATTGCTGACAATAAAACAAACACAAGAGTTGAAACAAAATTAGTTGCTATTTGATTTTACGTAAGTAATAAATACATTAACATTAAATTTTTGTATCTGTCGCAAAAAGTTTGAGAAAAAGTGAAAAGAATCAAAACCATGAATTTCCATTTCGAATTTAATCTGTGCAACACAAATTCTTTCATTTTTCCAAATTAAAAACTTCAGCATTTTCATAAAATTTCTGGAGTTGGTTTTGATATTAAAACAATACAGTACTCCCTCGTGAATTTCATCTTGGGTATTATTGTATTAATTTTTCTGTGCTCGTTGTTCATCAAATTTTACAAAACCATTAATTGTGTTCAATTTATGTAGATTATAGTTCTACCTCGGGAGTTTCGTTGGAATTTTATTTATTTCCTTTTGCGCGTGACAAATAAAACGTTTTATTTAAAACAAAATTCATATATATATTAAAAATAAAATAAAAAAAAATCTTCTGCTCGATTAAAAAGTTTTAGCTAAAAATTTTGTTTGAATTTAACAAGTTTTTTTTATAATTTTATAAGAGTACAGTACTCTCACGACATTTTTATATTGGTTTAATTTTGCGAATTCCGCGGTAGCTGATAAATCGATCTTCCAAATTAAAATTCTGTGCTTGATTAATTTAAATTTTTTTTTTATAATTTTATAAGAGTACAGTACTCTCTCGACATTTTGTATATTGGGGTTTAATTAAATTTCTAAATTAAATTTCTGTGCGTAATTAATTCAAAATTTTTTTGAAATTCTTGAAAGTACAGCAATCTCTCGTTAATTTTACCTCGATTTGATTTCTATAAAATATAACGATTTACTACAAGTTAATCTCTTTTTACAAATACAAATTATTTCAAGGCAGTTTGCATTTACTTTTTGATATAATTTTTTTTTTTAAAAGCGATCTATTTGGTACTTTTTCAATATTTTCAACGATTTTTCCTGTGTTTATCTCCAACTTTATTTCCATCAAATATTTCTTAATTTAATCTTCACTGGTGTCCAACAAAAAAAAAAAATATGTATTTCCATTCTTAAAAAATAAAGATGGCTTCGCTAAATAAATTTATTTCATTGACTGATAGCCTTAGGGAGTTTGAAGCAGATCTTGGTGAATTTACCCAAGAGGATGCTACGACACATTCACTGGAAGTCCATCGAGACGAAGTAAAGATAATATGGACAAAAGTAAAGTCGTCATATGAAGCTTGTCTCGACAAATTAGATTCTGCCAAGGATTGTGAGCCTGAGGTTGAACTCGCATCCCTAAAGGCTCGCTATAAAACATCCTATCAGACATTTGTTAGGTGTGTGTCAAAGATAGGCGAATGTATCCAGCTACTTTCGGTTGTAGAATTACCTATCATTACAAACTCTAGAAACGGTGATTTTCCAAGTCAAAACTTTCATTTACCTCCATTCGACACTGAAGTTTTTAGTGGAGATTATCTTTCCTGGCCTTCGTTTCGTGACATGTTCATGCTATTTACGTCAACAATTCCAGATTAAGTCCAGTCGAAAAACTTTTTAATTTGAACAAAAAAACACGAGGTGAAGCTCGTGATATCGTGAAAAAGTCACCTCTAACGAATGAATGTTTTTCTTTGGCGTGGCAAAATCTTAAGGACCGCTTTGAGAATAAACGCATCCTGGTTAATAGTCAGCTTCGCATACTATTAAGCCTTCCTTCTGTCGCTTTTGAATCCGGTAACGCAATCAAGAAAAATTCAGCGTGATATAAATACTTGCATAGTTTATTATGTCCTACGAAACTTAAGAATGTCTGCTAGTGTCACTCCTACTGAAATTAAACGTAGATTAGTCATACAGCTAATTTTACCAATCATTTCTTATTCAGACATAGTTTATAGTAAATTTGGCGCATCTTCCCAGTTAAAAATTCAAATTGCATTTAATTACGCCACGCGCTATGTGTATGGTCTCCGAAAATACGATCGTTTGTCTTGTTTCCGAAATGCAATACTTGGATGCGACATAACTGCTTACCTAAATGCTAGAAACTGTTTTTACCTGCACAAACTAATCCATGGGAAAACTCCTTGCTATCTGCATGAAAAACTTCAGTTTTGTATGTCAAGTAGAAGCCATGTTCTGATAGTTCCGAGGCACAACTCATTAAACTCTTCCCACCTGTTTTTCATTAACGCCATTAGGTTGTGGAATGCTTTGCCAAGATGGCTTAGGGAGGTCACTGGGAGAGAGCCTTTTAGGCAATCTATCTTTTCATTTTTCTCTACTCAATAGCTTTTCACTTCCTTACTTCTCTATGTTATCTATTCTTTGTATCAGTATTTTTTTTTCAATCTTAACTTATCTTTAATTCTTTTTATTTTTATATTCTTTAAAATAAAAAATAACATTAAGCCAATATTGTTCAAAAAATTAAGGTCATTATTTTTGATTCTGTTTTAAACAGTTGTTATTATTCTTCATTTTTAGTTTTTAACTTTTATTTCAAATTTTTAATATAAAATTTTTCATTTTCATTTTGCATTTTCATTTCAATTTTAATATTAATTTTAACTAAATTTAATGTAAATTAATTATATTTATGCATTTATGTTGTACTATAAAAGAGCATAGCTCTTATTGTACTTATGATAACTTAAATAAATAAATAAATAAATAAAAAAAATATCTGCTCTCCAATTATATGATATAAACATCTACAATTAGGATCCAATCTTCATTTTCCTATGCTCGACTCGATTACCTGATGCTACTCTCGCGCTATGGGAGCAGTCCATTAAAAATAAAACCGATATTCCACAATGGACTGACCTAGATTTGTTTTTGACAAATCGATATCAGACACTGGAGACAGTATCTGATATAAAATCTTCTGTTTCTCCTAAACAATCTCATCAAAAGTCTTTAAATACTAACCATCAGAATTCTCAAAGAAAAGTTAGCACTTATCACGCTAACGTGACAAATTCTTTATGCAAACTTTGTCCAAACGAACATCATACCATTCGATATTGTCCTAAGTTCCTTCAAATGAATCCAAATGATCGAATGGCTTGCGTAAAGAAATACGGTTTGTGCACTAATGGCTTTGCTAGAGCACATGCGCAGAAGGATTGTAAAAGCAACTTTAACTGCTTTACGTGCCATAAGCGACACAATACATTACTGCATCGCGATAATTTCATTTCAAGGCCTAATCCAATGCCTGTAACTTCAACTACTTCCAATTCTACTCCTGCCATGCAACGATGACATGCCATTCAAATACAGTCCACTCAAGATTCTCATCAAATTGATACTATACAAAACTTCTTTGCCTCTAGTTCCAAGAGTGTTCTTCTCGGTACCGCTTTAGTTAACATATACCATATGGGTATCACATATCAAGCCCGAGCACTCATTGATTCTGGATCTGAAGGTACTTTCATTTCAGAAAAGTTGGCAAATATGCTTAAACTTCCTTCTCGTTTCATTCAAGCTCAGATATCGGTTTTAAATAACGCTATTTCCGCAAAATCGAAAAGGATTTGTTCATTTTCCTTAGGTTCTCCAGTAAATCCAAGCATTAGCATAGAAGTTACTGCTCTAGTTTTACCAACTCTTACTGGAAATCTTCCAACATGTTCTATAAATCCCATTGTTTCCAAAATTCCAAATATTACATCATACTGTCATAAAACCAGAAAGTCTTACTACGAAAATTCGTGTAGTCTTCAATGCATCTAATCCTTCTTCAAATGGTAAGAGCCTAAATGATATCTTACACACTGGTCCGGCATTACAAACTGACCTGACACTCCTTCTGTTGAAATGGAGATTTTATAGATACGTTTTCAATGGCGATATTCAAAAAATGTATCGCCAAATCCTTGTGAATCCCAAGCACACTCCCTTTCAACGTATAATTTTTCGTAAATCTTCAATAGAAGACATTCTTGATTATGAACTGAAAACAGTAACATTTGGAGTTAATTGTGCTCCTTACTTGGCGATCCGTACGCTCCTTCAATTGGCCGATGACGTAGATAAATCTTATCCATTAGCTAGTAGCATCTTGCGAACTTCTATGTATGTAGACGATGCACTCGCAGGAAGTCATTCTATCTCCACTGCAATTCAAGCAAGAGTTCAGCTTATTGCTGCCCTTAGATCTGCAGGTTTCTCTTTACCTCTAATTCACGAGATATCTTAACAGGACTTGCTCCAGAACATCTCCTTTATGAGGACTTTTTGCAATTCGATGACAGCAGTAATGCAAAAACGTTAGGCGTACGATGGAACGCTTGTTCTGACAAATTCTACTTTTCAATTTTGCCTTTGCAGTACAAGTCAGAATTCACAAAACGTGAAGTTCTCTCCCATATCTCAAAGTTATTTGATCCTGCAGGTTGGTTGGCACTGTGCATTGTTGTTGCAAAGATTTTAATGCAGCAAATCTGGTTGGAGCAAATTGGTTGGGATGACAAACTACCTTCAAATTGTCTTCATTCTTGGCACTCTTTTCTAGCAAATTATCTTAAAATTAACTGTATCCATATTCCCAGATGGCTTTCATATACACCTGATTGTGATATAGAATTCCATGCTTTCTGTGACGCATCGGATAAACTCTTCTTTTGGACCGACTCTACAATCGTGTTGTCTTGGTTGCAAAAGCCTCCTTGTCAATGGAAAACTTTTGTGGCAAATCGTGTCTCCAAGATTGTCGAAAGTGTTGGCCAAGCTAATTGGTTTCACATTGATTCTCATTCCAATCCAGCTGACTTAGCAAGTCGCGGTATTTCACCACAAGAACTTAAAGATAACGAGCTATGGTGGAATGGTCCACCTTGGCTAAAATTGTCTCCTGCTCACTGGCCAAATCCCAATGAAACTCTTTATCTTGAAACAGAACTTGAAGTGAAACCGGTACAATCTAATTTTTCCTATTTTCAAAACTTCGAAGATATTCTGGATCGTTTTTCCTCGTTTCGGAAAGCAATTCGTATAATTTCTTACATATTTAGATTTTTCCATCACACACATCCGACTCATCGTACTATTTGGTGTGAAAAATCCAAAAGCATCTCAAGTGCCGAAGTACGCAAAGTTAAAACTCGCCTTATATCTCTTTGTCAAAAGGTAGAGTACCCTGATGAATATCATGCGCTTTCACGTAAAGAATTAATTTCTTCTTCCAGCAGTTTGTTGAACTTAAATCCAATTTTGGATGAGTCTGGAGTATTAAGAGTATGTGGAAGACTGGTTACTTCTCCCTCAATGTCGTATGACGAACGGCATCCTATCATCGTCCCCTATAAATCTCAATTCGCTCGTTTATTGATTAGCTTTACACATGAAATTTCACTTCACGGAGGAAACCAGCTAGTTCTCCGCTTAATACGTCTTCAATATTGGATTCCAAAGGCTAGAAACCTCATTAAAACAATCATTCACAAATGTAAAAAGTGTGTTATCTATCAACAACGCTTACGTACCCAACTTATGGGAACCTTACCACCTGAACGCTCCACGTTTACTCAACCCTTCTCTCACACTGGCCTTGATTTTGCAGGACCTTTTGAAATTAAAAATTCCACAGGTAGAAGTTGTGTGATAAGAAAAGGGTACGTTTGTGTATTTGTTTGCTTTTTAACCAAGGCAATCCACCTAGAAGCAACAAGATCTTTATCCACTCCATCGTTTTTAGCTGCTTTTAATGGATTTGTAGCAAGACGTGGCTGTCCTCTATATTTATACTCAGACAATGGTAAAAACTTTGTTGGAGCATCCAAAGAGCTCAGTCGTGATTTTTTCGAGAGTTCAAAAACAGCCTTATCGTCTGATTTTGCACATCAAAATCTAACCTGGCACTTTAATCCCCCTGGTGCCCCCCACATGGGTGGACTCTGGGAGGCGGGTGTTAAGAGCTTTAAGGCTCATTTCCGGAAAATTGCATGTTCTTTTAAATATACTTTTGAAGAGTTTTCAACGCTTTTGTCCCGCATAGAAGCGTGTCTCAATTCACGCCCAATTGACGCCATATCTGAAGATCCAACAGATACTTCCGCCCTAACTCCAGGCCATTTTGTAATTGGTAGTCCGCTTTTGGCTCCAATAGAACCACAAATACATGAGCAACCCGTTTCTATTTTTAATCGCTGGCAGAGACTTAAAGCTCTGCATCAAAATTTCTGCTTTAGATGGAAAAACGAATATTTTAAGGAACTCCATAAACGTAATAAGTGGAAAAGATCACAAGAAAATATTGAAATAAATTCTATGGTGGTCATTCGTGACGAAGCTTTGCCTCCAAATGAATGGCGCTTAGGAAGAGTAACCAAAACTTATTTAGGAAAAGATAAACGCGTTCGTGTAGCAGATGTTCTTACTCAACGAGGTACTATTACTCGTCCGATTGTTAAATTAGTCATTCTTCCAACCAATGAACTTCGCTTCAATAATCGTTCTAATTTTCTATTTTGTTACGCCATCATATCTTCCAGCGAGCCATGACCCCAGACACTAAAAATACCAGCAAAGGCAGTCGTCGTTCCGTCACAAGACGTTCGAAAAGCGAACCCTCAAAGTTTGAAGCATTCCAGTGTCGGTTGTGCAAGCGTCATCATTCATTACGTCTCTGTAGTCAGTTCCTGAGTATGAATATCGAGCTACGTATGCGGGTGGTACTTTTGAACAAGTATTGTTCCAACTGTAACAATATCGTCAATTCTTTCGCAGCACATTGTCACTCTCTTTCCAACCGCACTGGTCAAACTAAAGGTTCAAGGGAAACTACATTTTGCAAGATCACTTCTTGATCCATGTGGTGCAGTAAGCTGTATATCTAGCCTCCTAGTTCGTCAATTAAAAATACCAACTTCTTCTTTTCGAAAAGATACATTATGCTCTATCCAAATACGCTCTCATTCGGATCCTAACTTAGAGATAGAGGTAACGGCTACAGTAGACGACAACATCACCTTGAAAATTCCGTCTAAATCCTTAAATGCAGCCATTAAGGATAAATTTGCAAACATAATTCTTGCTGACCCAGCGTTCTACAACTCGGCATCCATTTCTATTGTCCTTGGTGCTGATGTATATCAGCGGATTAAAAATGTGGTGTTATGCCAAGCACCGCGGGTCTTCCACTCGCTCAAAATACAATTTTTGGCTGGATCCTTTCGGGATCTTGCGCTTTATAGATTTAAATTATTAACGGTTGTATTATAATATGAACTATATGCGCTATGGAAAAGAATAAAACAGAATCCGAATCAAGAACTAATAATGAAGTAAATGCAAACAAACTTTAAACTTTATTTACAATATTGTTACTATTTTATTTATGTGTATAAAATTAAGCTAAGCAATTAAAATTATTATGAATTTTCCAAATTACTATATTGTAAGTTGATTTAATATTATTTTGCAGCCGTACTGCAAGGCGGGCGGCGATGTTTATGTGAGAAATCGATTTCGATAAATCGATTTACCATAATGACGTTAAGATGGCGCTTCACGCTGTTCGAAAATTTATCATTTATACAAAATGAACTTTCGTTTACTTGTTTTAAGCTTATGTCATTAACTAGAAATAAGCTTTTTTTCTTCTTAATCCATCCACCGAACTGGTAAGACGAAATAAATCCTATCCTAAAAACGCAAACTTATCCTAGTATTTTTTATTTCCGTTTACGATTCTTATATCGAGAATCTCAAAGCTCGCTAAAAACGCAAACTTATCCTAGTATTTTTTATTTCCGTATGTTTTATGTCCATAACAACAATAACAACACATTTCTATCCTAAACACGTTTTAGAAGTATAATTAATCGGGCAAAGTTTCTTATTATGATCCCTAGAATAAGATTTTCAATGAGCAATGGGCGATTTTTAAATCGACCTGCCCTAATATGTATATATACACTCGCTCCGAAGTGCAGTAATAAAACTTTTTATCGAAATCAATTTTTTCAAACTATGGTGTCGTTTTTCTCAAGAACCAGAAGTCGGATGAAAATGCGGCGGGCGGCGTTTTGGAGGTAATCACGTCATTCAGGTCCTGAACTAGGGTAGTTAGGCTAACTCTACTACCGGTGGAGCGGTGGGGCGAAAACAACCCAAAACAGCTAATTGTTTAACTTTTTTTTTAAAAATCTCTCCATGTTATTATTTTTTTATATTTTGGAAATATGTTAATTCAGGACCTGCCTGACGTGAATACCAACAAAATGCCGACCCCAGAATTTCGATACGACGTCTGGTTATCAAGAAATACGATACCCCGTTTGCCTTCTCATCGCTCTAGAAGGGGGGATAAAAAAACATCGCTTATGCGTCGACTACAGAAAACTTAACAGTGTTACAATCAAAACACTGTTTCCAATGCCTATTATGAAAGAGAAATTTCCAAATTGGCGGGTAGTCGATATTTTACTACACTGGATCTTCGAATGGGATACCATCAAATAGTTATTGCTAAGGAGTCTAAAAAGTATGCAGCATTCGTAACAACAAAGGGGCATTACGAATATAATCCTATGCCATTTGGCCTTGTTAATGCCCCAGCTGTTTTTCAAAATGTTATGAATAAACTTGTCGCACGGAGAAGTTCTAGCTTGTTTGGATGATGTCATCATACCCAGCAAGATAATCAATGATGGCATGCAACGATCAAAAAGTTTCTTAAAATTTTAAGAGAAAGTAATCTCACTCTACGCTTTGAGAAGTGTAGTTCTCATCTAGGCCACATTATCAACTAGAACGGAATCTCACCTGGTGAATGTAAAATTAATGCCATCCAAAATTTCAAGGCACCAACAAACGTTCCGGAAAGTAAACGATTCCTATGACTTACTGTTTTTTCAGAAAGTTCATTCAGATCTACGCGCTGATTTCAAAGCCGTTGTCGCAGCTGCTGCATAAGAACAATGTTGATAAGTTTAATTGGGGTGAACAGCAAGAGAAAGCGTTTAAAACACTTATCGCCGTATTATGTAACAGACTTTTACTGACACTCTACGATAGCAATGCTCATCACGAGGTAAACACAGATGCCAGCAGTATTGGACTCGCAGGAGTGTTGTTACAATCGACAGATGAAAAATTATGGCAGCCAGCTATGTATTACAGCCGACACTGCACCGATGTTGAGAGTCGCTACCACATCGAAGTTCTAGCTGTTGTCGAGACGCTTGACCGTTTCCATAGATCGCACGAACTTCTTCCAAAGATCGCACGATGGTACATGAAAATCCTCGAATATGACTATGAGCTAGTGCATAGACAAGGAAGTCACATGGCGCACGTTGATGCGCTAAACCGTTCTCCAAATGAAGTTGCCCGAGATGTAGAGCCCTCTGGATTTGTGTTGGAAATCACAATGAATATTTCCGACTGGGTTCTAACTATGCAGCTGAAAGATTCAACTTTAAAACACATCATTGTTCTCCTTTAGGAGAGCGAGGTTCTAGTAGAAATCGACGAAAAATTTTTGTTTTTGTTTTTTTTGCTTTATTTTCATCCTTAGAATCTTGAAAATATGTAGCCAAAAGGATATTTCACTATCTTATTTATTTAACGAGTCATAGCGTATTAGACAAAAGAGTGCATCGGCCGAAAAAAAGATATAAATGTTTTTCTCGAAACAACTTTTTTCCGCTCTGTACACGATTCCGCTTCAACGACTTGACCGATTTCGATGTTTGATGGCTCAAATGAAAGCTTATTCAATTTTGGGGGCCTTCAGAAAGCGTTTTTTCCAAAAAAATTTATTATAATTTTTTTAACGTTAAAGCAAAAGAAAAAGGAGGAAAAACATGGTTTTTTCAAAGGGCTGCCATTTTTTTAAAAAGGGTTTTATTAAAATCGGAAATCTACAAGGCCCCCCAAATTTCATCTAGGTTAATAATTTTTTTGGTTTTTTCGTTTCAGATCACTTGGCAGGGCTGTAGAGTGTACAGCGCACATCGGCTATCTCCGCGCACGCCTTTGATCAGCGAGACCTTCAGCCGCCATTCTGAATTATTTTTCATCGAAAAAATTGTATAATGTTCTTGAAATATACACTAATAAATGCAACAAAAGATTTTTTCAAAAGAGATTTACGTTCGCTCAAAAAAATTCCTGAAATTATGTAACGTTTCTACTAGAACCTACAAGAACCTCCTCTTAATGGAGAGCAAAAATCACAACACATTAATCAGTACAAAACTGAGTACTGTATGTATCAAAACCGATTGTTCCGGAATACGGAAAACTGGATGTGCGTAAGCTAATGGTATCTTATATTGCACGATGGAGAGTCGTTCACTCTTGCCATGACGCCGTTGGTCATTATGGACTTGACAAAACTATAAACAGACAAACAAAATATTTCTGGTTTCCGAAAATACGCAAGTATGCAAAGCAATATATTGCTGCTTGTATTGAGTGCTGTTATCAGCAAGCAAAAGGAGGAATGCCTGAAGGCTATCTTCACTACGACGATGTAGAACCCACTCCTTTCCGCACAGTCCACATTGAACAACTTGACCATTCGTTCGCAGTAAAAGAGGTATGCAATATGTTTTAGCAATTTCAAATGCTTTCAGCAAGTATCTGATTGTGAAGCCTGTACGAAACACGAAGACAACTGCAGCTATACATGTTCTTAATGAGATCACAACGTACTTTGGCCTTCCAAAATAATAATCAGTGATCGCGGAACAGGGTTCACATCCAACGTTTTTGAAAAATATTGCAACCGAAATGGTATTCAGCACATAAAGACTGGTGTGCGTACACCCAGACCAAACGGGCAAGTAGAGCGCGCCAATAAATCGATTCTTGCTCACTTACGTACTTCGGCGAATGATCAAAAGATTGGGATCTACTATTACGAGACGTTCAATGGAATAAAATTCAACCTCAGGAATCAGCCCAAACGAGCTGATTTTTGACTTTCAGCTACTTAATTAAACCCAAAATCGTCTCCTGAATGCAATACATGAAGACATCGATGACCAAACTGCAGAAGTTAAGATCGGTGAGAAAAGATAACAAGCTGCACAAAATATCGCTAAAGAACGCCGCCGCTGGAAGGAGCGATTCGATAAAAAACATGCTAAGCCAATGCATACGATGAATATGATCTGGTGGTTATCGCTAATAAGCCGCCTGCTTCAGGAGAGTCTCCCAAACTGGAATCCAAGTTCTGCGGACCGTATATTATAGCTAAGGTTGGCAAGGGCCAACGACCGCTATCTCATGGGAGACGTACCTGGGTTGCAAAAGTTTTCTTCAGTTTTCGCATCAGATAAGCTGAAGCCATGGTGTTATTCATCACCTGACCTAGACGGCATAGACATCGACGACGATGCCGAGGACGGCTTCAATGCAGAATTGGCCGATTTGTAAACATATATGCAACCCTGTGTGCGACACAGCAGTGTCGAGTCAGTTGAGAGAGAGACGCGAACAACGCAAGACGGCGAAACAGTGCATCATATATTTTATTTTGTTTTATTGAAATTTACTTTGAAATGTTCTAGTTTTCGTTCATCAAATATTAGTTTTGCTTAAAATAAATAAACTGATCTTTTTTTTATTATAACGCTTGACAATCGAAACATAAAAAAGTACGGGAAAAGTTAGAAAATTATGTCTACTTTCACGTAAAAAACCCAAAGTTGATAAATTGAAAAAACGACTGAGCTACAGCAATTTTAAAAAAGTTTTTGTGGGCTTGAACCGCAGTCTTATATGATTCTACACTTGTTCAAAAAAATTCGTAAGAATTATTATGTTCTCATCGTCCATTTATGGCAATCATATGACTTTAAAGCAGTAAGCTATTTAAAGATCAAGGCCATCAACTCTACCAAGGTTACTATCTGTTCTAGTTGCTTCTTATTTATTTCGATATTCATTGGATTTCGACGAGTCTGTCGATCTTTTCTATTTCTATTGCATCTTTTCTATTTAAACTAGGGATGCACAACCATTGCCCTCGGCGTCAGCATTGCGAGTGATTGCTAGCACCCAGCAACTTATAATTTAAAACACAAACAAAATAGTATCGGAGTGTGTGAGTATTTAATGCCCAAAATTCAATAGTACGCTAGGTTGGTCTGCCTTTGACAGCTAGACTAGAAACAACGAGTTATTACGAAGAAACACTAAATTCGACCTCAGCCTTTGCCTCGACCTAATCATCCCGTAAAAATATAAAGCAGGGGTAGAGTACGATCAAAGTTGTATGTAGAGAATTTTCTACTAGCTCGTGCGTTTGACATTACATACCAATGCTGGGTTGTATTTTCGTTAAGAATGTGGGTATTTATTGTATTTTGATGATAACAAATATTTTTAGGGATAATCGTGGGATTTTATAATTGGTGTGACTTTTTTAAAATTGTATGTTGTAAAAGTAATATAGTAACGCTTTTGATGAATTTAATATGATATAAATATAATTTAATTATATATCTTATTAAAAATAATGCAAATATATTATAACTATTATAAATACAAAATAATATAAAAAAGATTGATTTTTACATTGAAAAATAATAGTAAGCTTCTTTGCTGGTAGCGAACTCACCACGATGAGTAAGCTCAATCACTGCATCTGTGCTATAAATATGTAACAAAATAGGGGTATTCACGATTCAGTGCACTTGACCGTGCAGCTTAGGACTTGTAGTTGTGCAGTTAGGTTTTCGTTAACACACCACACTTTTGATTGAAAAATTCATTGAAGTATGTCTTATTTGCCAGAGTCAGGTGTTGCGAAAGAAAAGAAAATATTTCATTAACTAAATATGAACATGCCGAAAAATTAATTGAGAGCAAATGTTTTCAAGTGTAGTAAAAAAATGTCGAGTCTTTATGAAAAAAACTGTCTCATTCGTCACGTTTTTGTGTATACGAGCAATGATATTTCCTATTTTTGTGTATATTTTCTATGAAGACCCCCAGAAGAGTGGCAGATGGAGTTTAATTAATAGGACCAGATCATACATTTAACCCTCTAAGGGTTATAGATTTTTTGATATGAACTATAATATACATTTTCGATTCTATTTTATTTGTGTTTTTTTTGTATGGGGACCCCAAGAAGGGTGGCGATATAGTGTAGGTGTGTTTAAAAGAAATGTTGAGGGGGAAACAATTATTAGGACCAGCTAATACACTAGACCCCACAGCAGGAAAATCATCTGATTCAAACATAAACAAAGTGTTATTTTGTGGGTTAAAGGTAGATATGCCAAGAAAAAGCGTAAAAAGAGTGGATGATTTTGTGAAAAATGCTGCACCGGAGTTATCATGTAACACGTTTCTAACAAATGCATGTGAAACTCTTGATAAACTGATAATTTTCAATATACCATAAAAATATCAACCATACCATAAAAACCTCAGGCTGCTTCAAACAATCAACTAGTAAATAAATTTCATCAATGGTCTATTTCTTGGTGCATTTAAATGATTTTTGTTTTCTTCCATTTTAACGCGTCAAATGCCAGCTGTTGATTACGCACATGCACGAAACCTGTTTATGTACCAGGGTCGACGCTGTGCATTTATGGAAAATTGAAACGTGGCTTTTATGTGTATATTTTGTTAGTGTTAAGTGCATAGAAGCATGAATATTTTTCTCAAGCTCAATTGCACAGCCAAGTACACTGGATAGTGAATACCTCTATTATTTCACATATTAGGGGATTTATGCAAATCGGCAATACCATTATAAATAGTATAAAGAGTATAAGTTTATCAGCTTGATAGTTTATAGTTAGATATATTGTGCATGACCTTAATTAACAATCTAGATTTAGGCTTTTTATATATTTTAGCAAGTAGGACGGGGCACTACTTCCCCTCCAAAATGGAGGCGTCTTAGGCTATGGGTTGCCGGACATTCACATAGAATGTGTTCGGGGTTTGTTCTTCCTCCTCGCATAGTCTGCAGACGTCTGATTCAGAAAGACCCATCTTTTTAAGATGGCATCTGAGTAAGCAGTGATCTGTGAAGAAACTGGTGAGAATTCTAAGGTCTGCTTTGGTAAGTTTGAGTAAATCTTTGGATTGCCTTTGGAGGTTGTCTTTGTCCATAATTGTTTTTCCAGTGGCACTGAAAGTTCTTTTCTTCCCAAATTCTAATTTTTTCTAGAATGTAGCCTTTTGCTAAGCTACAGAATGGTTCAGGTCCTATAAGAGTTCGAGACGCTGCTCTTTTGTCAAGGCAGTCCTTGACAAAATATTTCCACCCACCATAATTCTATTTTGTTGCTTTTCCCCCAGCGTATTTAATAGTTCTACGCAGTTGGAGACTAGTCTTGATGCAAGTTCGTAGGCTTAAAGGGCTTTTAAAGCCGCTTGACTATCTGAAAGTATGTAGATGTGAGCCCCCTTTGAATTCCTGCGGAGACATTCTCTGACACAAACTTCAATGTCATATACCTCCGCCTGGAATATTGTCGGCGTGTATCCCATTGGAATAGCTTTTTAAAACTTGGGACCCTATATCCCCGCTCCCGTTATCCCATTTTCGAATTTTGACCCATCAGTGTACCATATCTGTGAGCCAGGATCAACTGTGAAGCTATCATTCCTCCATAGTTGCCTATTAGGTACAACGACCTTGTAGCGTTTTGTGAAGTTTACCTTCGGCAGCATCCTGTCGGGGATTTTTAAAAAAAATCTTCATGTGACAGGCAGGGAGTTTTTAGTATCTTCATGTGACCCGTAAAATTCCCTGCCTTGTTATCACCGATTTCCTCCATTCTTAGTGCACTAAGACATGCCTCTTTTTCGATAATGATCGTTAAAAGGGGTAGCCCTATTATTACATTCAGAGCTTCAGATGGGCACGTTCTCATTGCCCCAGTGATACTAATGCATGCCATTCTTTGAAGCTTTGTCAGTTGATTAGCTTCTGTGCGCTGTTGGACCTTGGGCCACCATGCAAGTGCTGCATACGTAACCATAGGTCTCACAATTATTGTAAACGTCCAATAAATCATTTTCGGTTTAAGGCCCCACATTTTGCCATGAAGGCGTTGACAGGCAAAAAGGGCACGTGTTGCCCTGCCTGTAATTGAATCTAAGTGAGTGTTCCAACGGAGCTGCTTGTCAAAAACCACTCCTAAGTACTTATAGGCCTATTACGGTTCACAGCAATACACTGCTGTGTCTTATTTTAAGTACTAGCAATGTACACAATAAAAACAGAAATTACTGTTGTGTTGTGAACCGTAATAAGCCTATTAACCTCATTTGAAAAGCCAATAACTTTTCCATCCAGGGTTGGTCTTACCAGATTTAGGCACCTTTTCCTGGAGAAGGGTACCAGAATAATTTTGTCAGGATTTATGCTTAACCCTTTCTTTTTCCTTACAAAAAGATGGTATATTTTTAATCTGCATTGCTGCTTTGATCGCATTGTATGACGTGTTGTCAAAGGCCCCTTGAATATCAATGAAGGCACATAGCGCTGTTTGTTTTGCTTCAAAAGCCTTTTCGATCGTGACGGTAAGGTTGTGTATGGCGGTGACAGTGGATTTGCCGGCTTGGTAGGTAGAAATAGAGGGATGCTCTTCAAGTTAGTCTCCCTAATGTTTAGTTCCAATATTTTCTCCATTGTCTTTAAAAAGAAGGAACTTAGGCGAATCGGCTATACGATGTAGGCAATTGTTTGGGTTTTTTACCCACCTTTGGTATAAAAACGACCTTAACCTTTGTCCATTCGCGAGGAATGTGGCCTAGCAAAAGGCTGGATTTAAAAATCCGAGTGAGTGGAGGGACAATGAAATCAATGCCTTCCTGTAGTAGGCACGGGTAGATACCATCAGGTCCCGGAGATTTGTATGGGCTTAATTTAGATATGGCCCAACGTACACTATCGGACGTAAAAAGTTGACCTGGAAGTCCTTTTTGACCACCTATCACTGAATAGCAAGCCCCAGTGTCCGATGGGGTGTCTTCCTTAAATACACATTCCGGAAAATGAGTCTGCAGTAAAAGACGATTAGTTTCATCCGAGTTTACAGTGTAGCTTCCATCAGGTTTTAATAGTGTACAGATGCCGTTTGAATGATCTTTGACTAGTGCCTTCTGTAGACGGGTCGCTGCTGGTAGACTATCGATCTTCTCGCAGTAAACCCTCCACGTGGCCCTCTTTAATCTTCTCAGCTTAGTGTTGTAATTTGTTAAAGCTTGTTTATATTGGGTTTACTCTCCCGTTTGCTTAGCTTTATTGTAAAGTTTTCTAGCGTTTTTCCTGAACTTGCCCAGCTCCTTGTTTCATCAAGGCACTGCCCTGCGGGACCTTGGAATGCTAGCGTCAAGTTGGTTTTGAGTTGTGTGGCCTCAAATTCAAGCTCTTGTCTAGTTACAATGGGTTAAGTTGAGTAATTTAGGTTGAGATTAGTGTATGTCTAAAGATTTCCCAATTAGTATTCCTCGGGTTTCTGAAAGAGTGGCAGGTCTCCGTATGTGTCCCCATATCAAACCTAATGTGACTATGGTCAGACATGGAAACCTCCCCTGAGACGTGCCACCCATAAATAGAGGTTGCCATATTGGAGCTGCAAAGAGTAAGATCTAATACTTAACCTCTAATGATGTTCCCAAAAGTTGGTTCATTACCCCTATTTATAATGATAATATTGTTTCTATAAATATAGTCTAAAAGGAACTCACCCCTTTCGTTGATGTCTGCGCTTCCCCAGACGGTATGGTGCGCATTTGCGTCGCAGCAGATGACCCAAAGAAGGTTTAGCATCCTGCAGTGGTCCACAAGAGCTATGACTTCTTCGGTTGGTGCTTCCGTCACATCACCAGGCAAATAAGACGAAGCTAGCACCACCTCGTTGTTTCCTTTCAGGTAGGGCACGATTTCCCGAATGGTCACAAGGTCGGCGGAAATAAATTCTGACAGAGGTAGAAATGTTAATCTGTTATTGACCAATAAAGCCGCCCTAGGACGACAATTACCGGTGTTATAAAGCAACCTACCTTCTAGATTTTGGAGCCCTTTGATTACTCCAGAGTTTACCCTCCAAAGCACATTCGATGCAGCTTTAGCGTGCTAGAGGTTCGCCTGAAGACAGGATCTGTCTCCCTGCTGACGATGGTGAGTCACTCATCGTTCTTCCTTCGGGGCTCTTCTAGCCACCTTCTTGATCCTGTTCGTCTGAGCGGTGTTCCTGATGGAACTTCCTTCCCACTTCCGCGATCGATCCTGCGAGGAGCGTCTATTTCTTTTGGGAGACGTGTTATGCCTGCCCTGCTTTGCCCAGAGGCACGCGATTTTGCATCTCTAGAGGAGCACGGTAGGTCGTCCTTCTTTTCTGGCCTGGCACGTGATTTTACCTCTTTAGAGGAGCACGATAGCTCGTCTATCTGTAGTCATGTGGTATGACTCCAACCTTGTAGTTATCCACAACCTCCTTGAAACTGAGCACTTTAGCCCCTTTGTCTTTAGGTTGTTCGCTGGTAGTGGGCACTGCTACCCTGTCTCCTGGAGCTCAGTTTGCTCTCTACGGAGTAGGTGCCTCGTCTGCATTTACAGCTTTTCCTAAAGCCACGTGCTTCGGATGGTTGTTTTTTGGTGTTGTTCTATCGGATCGTGCACGCTTAGACTTCTCCGGAAAAGCATGTGGTGCGTTCTTTATGGTAGCCCTAATAGGCTGCTGCGTTAGCTTCCTTGCTTCCGCCAATTCAAAGCCTTTGCTTAGGAGAACTTTTAGGCGCTTTCGCCCGGCTCCTGAAAGCCTTATTTTTCGCCACCCTCCGAGTTACCTCTTTCCGTTGCCGTTGCCGGCTGAGAGGCCAGCAAAGCCTCCTCATCATCAGTGTTGATGTCAGGAGCACCTAGGGATCCTAGATCCTCATCTAGTTCCGTGACATCCATAAGTTCAGCTGCGCCAATTGGACCAGTGCCCATTGAGGCTATAGCTGCAGTAATAGCGTTTTCGGGTTCGCCAACCTCATTTGTTTTTATAGTTGTTGTATCCATGTAGTTCCCACGAGTACGGGGAAAGGGAAGGTCGCCAAAGGCGTAGCCCCCTCCGCCTTAATAGGGCTGGTTGAAACCAGAGGTCGGCCGGTATCTGGAGTCCACCGTTAGAAAACACTCACGAAGTGCTATTCATCCCATAGTCACGGTTCGTTCTACACCTGGGATTGCGGGTTTTGTTCGAGTTTTCTTCTCTAGATCAGCTTGATAAATTTGAATGGAGAAGCCTTTGCACAAATGAGATATATTTGCTCTTTGATTAAGGTGAGCAAACGAGGTGACAAACCTTTATGATGAAGAAGTTGTTTTCGTTTTTGTAAAGTTCATTAATTTCTTATCTGAAGGCGGTAAAAATCAATGAGAGGTAAGAATTCGTGAATTGGAACAAGAGTAACAAATACTTAATTCTTAATATTTCAGAAATCATTTTGAAAATTACAACTTAAAAACTAATTGACAACATATGCAGCTTATGACAATATATTGCAGCTGACATACAGTTGCGAACAAAATAATAGCAGTACTTTTATATTGAGACATGTTTGGATAAATAATACTAGTCTACAAATTTCGTATCCGGTAAACCCGTTATCGTTCCTATATGTACTTTAACCCAGGTTTCAGGGTTACATTTTCAATATACAGGGTGTTTTACAATTTTGGCACGAGTTTAGTTGACCATAAAATAAAAAATATTATTTTGTATTTTAGAAAAAATATCAGCTTTTCAATCAATCAGGCATGTTCTGAATTCCGATGTCTGTCGGAAGTGGATTTTATTCCGATAACATTTGCTAACAAGGTATTCTGCAATCCGTTTCCGAACTTCGAATCCGAAAGTTGTGAATTTGGCGTATTGTAGGTGTTCTAAATTCCGATGTTTCGGAATTTAATGCGGAAGTAATCCGAACAACTTTTTGTCAGAGGATTCAAATTTGTTTAGTAAAAGTTTTATGTTAAACAAAAAATATCCTCACAAATTCTGCATTTTTGTATAAAGTGGAAACACTTTTATTTGCAGTTTTTTCGCATTCTTGTTTGCTTGTGCCCATATTACACGATATCCGTTTGCTCGGCGTACAAATAATTTTATTGTTGCTTCCAATGCGAAACTCTCAAAAATTTTGGAGAGTAAACAACATCTATACAACATCTATACATATTGTATCGCCTATTGTACGCCGAGCAAACGGACATCGTGTTATGGGCATTGGCGACTGCAATAATTTGACAACTAATACAAATTGTTAAATAGTCACGTGTGCTCGCAGCGTAAATTAAAAGAAAAATGTGAGTATTTTTTTCTCTCTTTTACATAAATATAATTAAAATTAAGTTCTTTAAGGGGAAAGCATAAAAATTCGGAGTAGAACGCAATCATTCTGAACTTCATGGAAAAACATCCGGAAATGCCAAACGGTTCGTCAAGGACGACTGCTTATAGGTTTTTTTTGGAGACAGTGCTTCTTCCCAAAGCAATGTTTGAATCTTTACTAACAGAGCTACCAACAAAGGTGGTAACCACCCTCCGCCAGAAAACGCAAAGTTAACTGCAGCGCTAGCGAAATCGAAAAGGACCGCACGTGAGGTACCACTTCATTTAAAATATATTTAAACGCAGCTTTATTAAGTCGAAATTGTGCAATAAATCTGTAACAAAAACACTTATGTTTATTTATTAAACTTCACAAGCACTGGACGAATACAGAATTTGTCAATTCCAAAGGATTACTCCAATCTCTCAAAATTCTGCGCTTCACATTTTCTTGCTATTTGTTTTCAGCATCTGTTAAAAGTGTTGCTATCATCAATAAACTCATTTTTTATGTTTTCTTTCTTAACTCTTTTATTTTTAAATATTTTATTTCGTTTAAACTATAATTTGTAAGTTCACAAACAACAAGACGTCATGCAGCTGTCATATGTGTCTAGTGTGTCATGGGGATGTGATCAGTTCGCATTATCGAACGCATATCCGAATGGTTTCCCACTTTCCGACAGCTTTTCGATCGGAATGTAGAACACCTTTTAATATCGAAAACTGAATTCATTTCCGATTCCGAAGCGGAATTTAGAACATGCCTGAATATATCAATCACTATCGTGTCATGTGCGGTAGCGAAGCAAAAATGTTGAGATTATAAAAAAATATTTAAAAAAAATAAACTGGCCATTTCAGCCCTTGGAAGGACTTTGACCTAGCTTCTATTGATCAATCGTGTTGTGCGTGTTATTAAATGTTTCATCACAAATGACTGAGAACTGGACCTACGTGTTT
This sequence comes from Dichetophora obliterata, assembly GCA_963920525.1. Taxonomy (NCBI): domain Eukaryota; kingdom Metazoa; phylum Arthropoda; class Insecta; order Diptera; family Sciomyzidae; genus Dichetophora; species Dichetophora obliterata. The sequence goes on from OY986435.1 coordinate 132,643,078, forward strand.
TATGCCGACTCCGAACGGCTTATGTTCTCAAGAAGCTTTACATGGCAATTTTTATTCTCTGAGGCTTGCCATTATCTGCAGAGAGGTGACGACCGAACAGAAAAATTAATTCAATTGAAAAACTTTCTGTCTGAGCTGGAATCGAACCCGGGTTTCCGTCCACGCACTCTTCCCACTAGGCTACGGTCGCTACAACGTTTGAGATTATATAACGAAATATCAACAAATGTTTTCTTTGTTTTAGCGGAGCTGTAATCGTCCAAAGATAGAGGTTGGAAAAAACTGTTGATTAAAAAAACAGATATTTTAAATTTGGAAGATTACAGCTCCGCCAAAAGATCTAGAATAAAACTAAACACGTGCCAAAAACGTAAAACACCCTGTATATTGAAAATGTTACAATATAGGAGGAAACTGAAAACAGATTAAAAACCATCGTTGAAAGTTCATATAGGAATGATAATGGGTTTACCGGATACAAAATTTGTAGACTAGTATTATTTATCCAAACATATCTGAATATAAGAGGACTGCTTCTATTTCGCTCAAAGCTGTATATGCTGCAAATGCTCAATCGACTTTAAGGACTGTTCTTTTACCCTGCCTGATAAAAAGAAGTTATTGCTCAAATTATAATATTGCCACTTTGCAAGAATACCCTTCTTAGATTAAACGTATATTGAAATAATATTTGAACTTTTTTAAAGTAAGCCGTTTATTTTTTTTTTAAAGATCAAAGAACCAAGGCATGCGCCTTATACAAACAAGGTTTGGTCTTTGACCTGAAAGGAAAGGGATAGATTATTTAGAGAAATTAATTGGAACCATACGTGAATTATTGATTAGGCGAAACAACCGTGAAAGACAATTTGAATTGCTGTTAACCGAGGCTAGTGTTATGCCTTAACCTCGGCAAGCATTTCTAGCCCTTAAATGTTTCTGTCCATTAATTTCACATTTTCCACAATTGAGTTGTGGATTTTTAGTTTGCAATAATTCTTAAATGTAGGAAAGAACAAAGAAAGTGAAAAGAACCATGCCCTTACCCGGATTCGAACCAGGGACCTTTGGACCTAAACTACAAAGGTCGACTTTTTTAAGGATTTTATTACAATAATTATTTATTTTTCATTGATTTATTAAAATTAAATCCTTATTCATTAAAAATTGCATGATTTGGGATAAAGAATAGTTTTGTGGGATTTTTTAAATAGCTTTTTTGAATAAAAATATATCCTATAAATATACCCTACACTACAAATTTAGCTTCTGAAACGAATGTAAGACGATCGGGTCGGAAAAAACAGATCGTAATGCAATCGTAGGCACAACACTACACCTAGGTACACTTAAAGGAACATTAAATTTTTATTTTACTATTATTATGTATTATAAACAATAATGAGTATTAGGCATACACCCCTACACCCCACCTACCCCTCTCACTAGCACCTCAACCCTCTAAACACGGAGATGGACACACGACAAACAGATTGATAGATTTTGAGTCCGATCTGGTCAACCCATTCGAAAGGTCCCAACGTACGAAGATTCACGCGGCATCGGCAAAACTACCCCAGCTTTGGACTAACTGTCCAGAAGAGTTGTTTGTACACGCCGAAATTAAATTTCAGTCCAAATCCATTACGATGGAGAAAACAAAATACGACTACCTGATTACAGCTCTGCCACAAAAGTAATAACAGTACTTGATTTTTACAGAAACCTTTTTCAAGCAATTAATACGAGAACTTGAAGAAGATTCTGATTGAACGTCACTCTCTCAGTGAAAACAAGCGTATTGACAAAATACTGACTGACACGGAAATAGGAGATAGGAAGCCTTCCCAATATTATAGGCCACTATTGCTACTAGCTGGTAGAACCATGCTTTCTGGGGTAGAACCATGCTTTCTTCAGAAACTATGGCTCAGGAAACTTCTAAAAGCACTCAATATAGCTTTAATCGGGTCAGGCCATACAGAACTAGGGGACCTTCTAAAAATGCAATGCTCCGACAAACTATGAGAAGTCTTCTGTGAAAATGAAATTTTATTTTTACACACAAGCCAAAGTTCCAATACTAACAAACTCACGGGTATGATACAAAAGCTAACAGTATCTACCACGAATATATTAAATGCTTTTAGCAAGTTGACAATAGAAGTTGAGACCCTCAAATCACAATGTAATATCCGACCATGGTCACCAGCGAGACATAGGTTAAGCTCAAGACAGACATCATGGACACGTAGGCCCAAATGGTTATGTGGATCCCACTATAAATATGGTAGAGATGCACGTAGATGTAACCAACCATGTGCATATGTTCAAAACGACAATACAACAAACTAAATGGCTCCATTGTCGCGACGACTGACAATGGACCCGTCACACTTACACGTCGTTTCCTTTTTATTTTATTTTTTAAAGATGAAAGAACCAAGGCATGCGCCTTATACAAACAAGGTTCGGTCTTTGACCTGAAAGGAAAGGGATAGATTTATTTAGAGGAATTGATTGGAACCATATGCGAATTATTGATAAGGCGACACAACCGTGAAAGACAATTTGAATTGCTTTACGACCTTTATTTACCCGACCTAAATTAACTTTTAAGTGGAGCAGAAGTATCTGTACTCCCCTCCTCCAAATTAAAAATTTCAAAACAAAAATCTGATCTCACTTTAACAGCGGCCAATAGCACTTCCATTTCGAATTTTGGAAAAAAGTTATTTACGATAAACTTAAAATTACGGCGTGAATTATCCTTTACATTCATCATTGCAGACATTTCCAAACCAAATTGAGGCGCAGACTTTTTAACAAAATATGGACTACTAATACATCTAAAACGTAAACGAATTATCGCATTAACAACATTATTTTCAGTCGACAACAAAGGTTCAGGGAAATAACGCCCAAAATAAAAATGAAATAAAGCCCAAAAAATTTTCATACCAATTTAGGCGTTATTTCATTATGAAATAAGGCCCAAATTTTTGGGCGTTATTTCATTGAAATGGGGCTTTATCTCATTTTTAATTTTTGGACGTTATTTCATTATGAAATAATGAATAAGACCAACAATTTTCCATACAAATTTGGGAGTTATTTCATTATGAAATCATAATTATTTAATTTTTGGACGTTATTTCATTATGAAATAATGAATAAGCCCAAAAGTTTTCCATACAAATTTGGGCGTTATTTCATTATTGAAACTGGGCTTGATTTCATTTTTCTATTTTGGGAGTTATTTCATTTTTCTATTTAGGGCGTTACTTCATTATTATTCAGATATAACTCTTTTTATATGAACTATTTGTCATAAAAATGTTACATCAATTTCAAATTCAATTCAGAAGTACTGTAGACAGCGAAGCCGGTGTTGGACTTACTGAGGGTTGTAATTCCTAAGCAGCGGCCGAAGGCAGCCTATTAAAAAGAGAATTATTTCCAGAAGTACTGTACAACGAAAAAAGGGCATGTCCGTATAAAGCCCAAATGGTTTTTTTATTTATGATATAACGATTTGCCCTTATACGAAATGTGGTTTTGAAATTTCGTACAAGGGAAAACCATTTTATCGGCCAAATATGAAGTTGTGTGGTGGGGCAATATTTCATGTTAAAAAAAGATCCCGAATTTGGGCCCTTATTTAATTTTTCAATTTGTGTGCATTTTTCCAGAGGTCTAGAGCCTTCCCTGCTTGCTTTATGGTCGCGGTCAGAAGAACCACAATAGTTTTTTTTAATATTCTGAAAATTAGGACTTAATTTTTCATATCCGTTTAGGTTTTATTTCATAATGTACATTCTCCTAAATGTCAGGTTTTATTTCATCTTTTCTTTAGGTCTTATTTCACCAGGAATTAGGAACTATTTCATCTTTCAACGTTAGGACTTATTTCATTTACTGTTAAGAGTTCTTTCATTAAGAGTTATTTCGCGGAGCCGGTAAAATGTTCCCAATTTGTTCCCAAAAAGATTTTGGGTTTTATTTCATTTTCGGTTTGAACGTTTTTTCATTTTTTGGGGCTTTATTTCATTTTTGATTTTGGGTGCTATTTCATTTTTGTAAGCCCAAAATATTTTGGGTCTTATTTCATTTTCAGTTTGGGCGTTATTTCATTTTTTGGGCTTTATTTCATTTTTATTTTGGGCGTTATTTAATTTTTATGCCCAAAATGTTTTGGGCTTTATTTCATTTTTTATTTTGGGCGTTACTTCATTGGGCGTTATTTCCCTGAACCGACAACAAATACACAGAATTGCTAAAAAAATTTACATCACTATTAACAGAACCCGATTACACTGCACCTGTCAAACAGCAAACAGTACATCACATAGCCATGGAAGGACAGTTACCATTCTTAAAAGTGCGACGTCTAGACTTTCCAAAATTAAAAATAGCTAAAATTGAACTCGATTTTTTAGTTAAACTGGTATTTGTAGACCGTCGAATTGAAAACATCTTCTCTACTTCACCTAATACCTAAACGCGAACCGAATGACTGGAGACTAGACCGCTACCCATTACCACATACGATATACAAGATTTCTCGAACAACTTAAACAATACACATACAGTGTTGCGCAAAATAATAGCAACAAAATCAGTACGCTACTACAAAATCGTGTATCTTTTTAAATATTAGGTACACACAAAAATGATTATAACCAAAGCATATATTCATACATCATATTAAAAACAAATCATATTCAAATTTGGTTTTGTTTTCTTGATTAAACTTAAAATTAATGTGATTTCATTCAGTTTGTCTGAGAGCAAAACAAAAGCAACATAATTAATATTTGAGGTAGATTCATTATTCTTGATAACCGCTGCACATCTGAGCGACATCGACTCTATTAAATTAGATATGTTGGTATTAGGTATATGTTCCCAATTAAGTTTCAGGGCTTCATACAGTGCAGTCTTATTGGAAAACCTTTGACCAGAAACTTTTACCTTCAACATCCCAAAAAGATTTTCAATGGGATTCAAATCATTGTGACTGTGCCGGCCAATCAAGGACTTGAATCCCATTGCCTCTAATGTAATCTTTGATGAGCTTTGAAGTGTGCTTCGGGTAGTTGTCTGGCTGATACGTTCACTGAAGCGACATATTCCACTCTGAATGTGGTTGCATCTTGCTTTCTAAAATGTCAATATATACAAATCGATCCATAATTCCCTCGATTTTTTGAAATGGTTCAACTTTATTATAGGAAAAACAAGTGCAGACCATAATGCCACCGCCTCCGTGCTTAAAATTTATTTTGCAGTTTCGGGCTACATCCCATCTGAATTAATCAAGTTGAACTTTGATTCATCGCTAGAAAACGGTTTTCGATTTTTGAACGGTCCAATTTAGGTGCACTTTTGCAAGACTGAGTCTAAAAAACAATAAATTGCAGCTTGTTGTCACAATTTCAGACAGAATTGTTTAAATTGTAACACCTCACCTTGTTTTTTATGCTTAGCTGTAAGCAAAGGTTTCTCTGCCGGTCTGTAACTTCTTTAATCGTCCTCAACGGCTCGTCATCAAACAGTGCTGTGATGGAAATCTAAATCAAGTGTCCGAACAACCTCTTTGGATGTGGCAAATGCATTTCGTTTGAACACGCCACAAATGTTCCTGTCATCACGCAGCGATGTCTTCTGCGGCCGCCCTCTTTAATGCACCGTTGTTACGTCTTTTGTGATGGTATATTTCTTTATTTATCTGCAAACTATTGACTGATTAATATCAAACTGTTTCACATTAGATATTTGTGAATTTCCGTTTTTATATTCGGAAATAATTTGCAATTTAAGAGCTTCACAGTATTTAAAACGTGCCATTATAAATGGAACAGTCAATGTCACAACTAGCGCAAAAACAAAACTAAACTTAAATGTTTATGACTTACAAACAACTCGTGCTTTACAATAACGGAACTTTTACCGGTAATTCTTGGAACTTCTGTTCTCTTTTTACATTTTTTAAGTTTTGTTGCTTTTGTTTTGCTCTCAGACAAATTGAATGTAGCCACATTCATTGGAAATTTATTTAAAAAAAAAACAAGACCAAATTTGTATTTGATTTGTTTTATATATGATGTATGAAATTATGCTTTGATTCCTATAATCATTTTTGTGTGTCCCCAATATTAAAAAAGATACATGATTTTGTTGCAGCGCACTTATTTTGTTGCTATTTTTTGCGCAGCAGTGTATCTACTTAAAACTAGATCTAGTCAGGGTTAGAGCCCTGCGTAGGTGCAGGGTGCATTTGTTCATTTCACACTACACTGCACTGTCTTGCTTGTTGCAAAGAAATCATGTGTGTGATTGCAGCGAAGACGAACAAAACATGATAGAGCAATAAAAAACAGATCATAGATATTGTTGATCTAAAATATCGTTGTCAGAGGCTCACTGCAGTCAATGCAACGAAAGCTTGTTCACTGGTAATAGATGATTTATATCAAAGAACGAATACGGTGCTGGCGCGAACACTAGGTAAAAATGGGCCACGCATCATTATTTAACAGTGCTAGGAGGTTGCTGATTTCGAATCTGAAGTCAGAATTTTTAAAATAAAAATAGGTAATAGGGCTGCCACCTATTTTTTATTTTTACAAATGCGATGCTAGTGCGAACATCAGGTAAAAATGGGTCGCTGAATCCGAATCCGCTGTCAAAATTTAAAAATTATGTAATTTTTTTATAATAGGTTTGCCACCTGACATTATGTATTTTTAAAAGTTTTAAATATCATTTAAGAGTTTTAGGGGGTCGCTGATTTAGAATCTGTAATCAGAATTTGAAAATTCAAGATGGTGGATAGGGCTGCCACCTTAATTTTTTGTATTTTTATTAATTCTGGGCTGGCAAAAAAAAAATGGGTCGCTGAATCCGAATCCGTGGTCAGAATTTCAAAAATATAAAATTTTGAAATAATAGGGCTGCCACCTAATAATATGTATTTTTAAGAGTTTTAAACATCATTCATCATTGCTGAATCCGAATCCGTGGTCAGAATTTCAAAATTATAAAATTTTAAAATACTGGGGTTGCTTTTATTTTTAAAATAAAAATGTATTCGTAAAAATAAAAAATTAAGGTGGCAACCCTATCTTGAATTTTAAAATTCTGACTTCAGATTCGAAATCAGTGACTCTCTAACACTGTTAAATGATGTTTAAAACTCTGAAAAATACATATTAGGTGGCAACCCTATTATTAAAAAATTTTATTATTTTGAAATTCTGCTAAAAATGCAAAAAATTAAGGTGGCAACCCTATCCACCATCTTAAATTTTAAAATTCTGACTTCAGATTCGATATCTGCGAGCTCCTAACACTGATAAATGATGTTTAAATTCTTAAAAATACATATTGGGTGGCAACCCTATTATTTAAAATTTTATAATTTTGAAATTCTGACCACGGATTCGGATTCAGCGATCCATTTTTGGTGTATAATTTTTTTTGCCAGCCCCGAATTTAGAAAAATACAAAAAATTAAGGTGGCAACCCTATCCACCATCTTGAATTTTAAAATTCTGACTTCAGATTCGATATCAGCGACCCCCTAACACTGATTGATGTTTAAAACTCTTAAAAATAGATATTATTTAACACGTTTAAAACTCTTAAAAATAGATATTATTAGGTTTCAACCCTATTATTTAAAAATTTTATAATTTTGAAATTCTGACAACGGATTCGGATTCAGCGACCCGTTTTTACCTAGCCAATCTTGAAAATCTTGAAGTTGGTGTAAAAAAATGTCTAGTTAGGCGCTGAAGACCGCTGATTAAAATTATCAAAATGATCCAAATGATCTAAATGATCTATTGCCATATATTGCTTTTTATTCTTATCCTACCCTTAATGATTCAATTTCATTGCTTGTGGTGTTGACGAACAAAAACCCATATATTGCTTTTTATTCTTATCCTACCCTTAATGATTCAATTTCATTGCTTGTGGTGTTGACGAACAAAAACACGTCGTGCATGGATTGCCGAGAGAGAAAGTGTGTATTGCTTGTCGTTGTAGGCTTTCGTTTGGTGTTGAGCAAATCAAACTCTCAAGTGTTATTAGATGACAGTCAACTGTGAGCAATGCAATAATAACAGTGTGTGTACGTTCAAATAGATGCACCGACGCAGGGCCTTAGTCAGGGTATATACACAAAACAGCAATCACAAAACAGCAATCACTACACCTTTTGTAATGTTTGAGTTTTTACCTTTTAGTTTTAGAAACGCAGCGCAAACATTCCAAAGGTTCATACATGAATTACTAAACCATCCACATCCTTCTCCAATGTGACCACCAGCCATAGTGGTCCGAAGAGCAGGAAATCCCACTGCGTGCTATTGAAAGCGAAGTTAAGGGTGTTTTTTATAGAGTGATACAAGTTTAAATCATAATAAAGCTTAGTAATTTATTTGGAAATGAAACGGGCTTTATTGGAGAGAAAATTTTATGACATTAATGTTAAAATATGATTTCGGCCATGTGGCCGCCACGGCTGGCGCGTACAAGACGCAATCTGGAACACCAATTTTCACAAACTTTTCGCAGCATTTGCGGCCGTATCTCGCCGATAACTCTTCGAATGTTGATTTCCAGGTGTTCAATTGTTTGTGGTATATCGACGTAGACAAGTGACTTAACATAACCCCAAAGAAAATAATCCAATGAGGTTAAGTCACACGATCTTGGGGCCAATTAATTGGGCCATTTCGTGAAATTATTTTTTCGTCAAAAGTTTCCTTGAGTAAATCAATTGTAGCGCCCGCTGTGAACCTATACCGTTCACCATTGACAGTAACATTCTGACCATCATCGTTTTTGAAGACATATGGGCCAATGGCTCCGCCAGCCCATAAAGTGCACCAAACAGTAATTTTCTGTGGATGTAATGGTGTTTCGACAAAAGCTTGTAGATTCTCCTCCTGTGGAGAATAAAATTTTCCATGGAAATTCAAAATCAATATCAATTTGTGCTTCAGCCCATTCGCCGAATTGGCGGCGCATACGATGGTCGTTTGGGTTTAATTCCTGCACAAGTTGAATCTTGAAAGGTTTTAAGCCATGATCTTGCTGAGAACGGCGACGAATTGATTGATTAGGATAATTTTCAATGCTTTCCTGTACAGCGGCTACAGATTCTTCAGTGCGCACTGTTCGGCGTCTCACGAGATTCACCTTATCAGTAACAGTAAATGTGGTCCGAAAACGATCTATTGTTCTTCGAATTAGCAGCTCTGAAGGACGATTATGTACGCCATAAAATGGACGAAGTGCACGATAAGTTTGACGAACAGAACAATTATTTTGATTAAAAATTTCCACAATTCGCGCTCTGGTGTAAGTCGATCCATAATGAAATGTCAAAGTAAACTAAACAAAAAGCAACTATCATCTGTTAAATGGGTGGTCAAATAAAGAAGTGATGCCAACTCAAAGTTGTATCACTCTATAAAAAACACCTTTTAGTAAATTCCAATGATGTTCAAAATTTGCGTCTTCGGTCTGTATATCATCCAATCCGTACTGCTGATTTCTTAAGCACACTGGAAAACATTACACTTTCTTTCACGGACATAATTATAGCTGGCGATTTTAATAGTAAGCTCCTAGAAGAAAATAATCTGGTGCAAGATATTGTAGTGTGCTCTCATTATACACACTGCCGACCCTAAAAACAATGAACTATTTAGGAAACTTCTAAGTTTCGTTGTCATAAACAGCAACATATTGAGTGACTAATAAGTTAGCTCTGCATAATCGGCGTGTGCTGCACTCAGTGCATGCAAATATTTTCATTACTCACTCAATATTGTTGACCGTGCCAAATTATCATTCGTCAAACCAAAAATATGTAATTTGAATCCTTTCGATGATTCAAATTCAATATGCATGAACGAAACGCAACATAGGTTATAAGTACATATATTAACTTACTAAAGAAGTATTACCATAGATTAAGACTACTAAGTTAGTTTTGTAAAAATTTTATAAAGGAGCCGAGATGGCCAACAATAAAGCAGACTTTAATTAACTACACAAGCTGGCAGATCTCTGCCTTGTTCAGTTTATTTTAAACGTCTCTGTTTGCCTCGGACATAGTTCAAGTCGGCAAACACTGCAGTCTATAGCGAAGGCAAACTCTGCCGCTATAACAAAATAAAACGATCCTTAAATAAATTATAACAATATGAAAAGCTTAGGTCTACTTCCTGTAAATACTACAGCGCCTACTCAGTATACAAAAACCAATAATACTGTCCTGGATTTATTTTTTGTTAGTGTTAAAATTAGAATCCTTCTTAACGATGATTTTTCTTGCCTATGACTTTCGACTCACTGACACTGTTAATTGTTTCAGCTACCTACTTACTTATTTAGGTGGCCATAACAACCCGTGTTCGGGTTGCAGCCGACCACATCAGCTCTCGCCAGGCGCCTCTGCTTTGCGCTTGCCTTCTCCAATCAGATACACAAAGTGCGGTTAGGGCATCCTCGGTCTGGTCCATCCATCGGAGGCATGGTTTCCCTCTTGGCATGGTTACCCTCGTCTCACGCACCTTTTTCGATGGAGCTTCGTCGTCCATATGATGGACATGACCCAGCCAGCGTAGTCACTGCACAGTTACACTCTGAACCACGTCAATGTCTTCGTAGAGCTCATACAGCTTGTGGTTCATTCGGATGCGATAGTCATCGCCGCGCTCCTTTGCTTGTAGACAACATATACCTTGTTTTGCCCTCGTTTATTGTCAAACCCACTTTGGCTGATTTCTTTTCGATAACGGTGTAAGCAGCGGTAACATCTATCTTGGTTCTGCCGACAACATCAATATCATCAGCGTACGCAAGAAGCTGGACACTTTTGTAGAAAATGGTGCCACTGCGATGCCCACCGGCCTTTCATACGATCCCCTCCACGATAATATTAAAGAGATCGCAAGATAACGGATCGTCTTGTCTGAAACCTCTTTCGGAATTGAAGGTTTCGTAGAGGTCATTTCCTACCTTGACTGAGCTGTATGTGTTGCTCAACGTCATAAAATCTTACCAACTTTGCAGGTATACCAAACTCAGACATTGTTGCGTATAGGCAATCCCTTCTCGGGCTATCGAACGCAGAAAGAGATGATAGGTGTCAATTTGGTTTCCGTGGGTTTTTTTCAATCTGGTCTATTGTGGATTTTCCAGGTCGAAAGCCACACTGATAACGTCCAATCAGTGTTTTTGTGATCGGTTTTAATCTTTCACACAGTACGCTTAAGAGAACCTTATATACGATGGATATAAGACTGATATCTCGATAGTTAGAGTGAGTGTTGGGTCTCCTTTCTTTGGTAAAGGGCAAAGTACGCTGAGATTCCAATCATCGGGCATGCTTCCCTGTAGCCATATTTTGCTGATGAGCTGATGCATGCGCTTTATCAATTCATAGCGGTCGGTACCCGCTGTTTTATTGTTTTTGTGTCGCTGGATAGCAACTCTAACCTCTTCATGGCTAGGTGGTGGTACCGCCACTCCGTCATCGTTGATTGGTGTTCTCCATGGGCGGAATTGGTGAAATCGTCGCGATTTAGAAGATTGGAGAAGTACTGTCTCCTCAATCTCAACACACACTGCGTATCCGTGACCAGATCTCCATTTTCATCTCTACAATTGGATGCTCCATGCTTAAAACCTTGGGTTAGACGCATAACCTGTTGATAAAATTTTCGTGCATCCTCACGCTCGCTCTTTTCCTGCTATATTTTTTATATTTATATTTTTATTATTATTATTTATTATTATTTATTATTTTTATAACATTGGAATATACTTAATATTACATAGCATTTATTCAAAAAATACTGCTTTCTGATGCCCTATTTAGGCATGTGGCGAAATGCAGTAAGAAATACTTAAAATGAAATAAAATTATTGAAGTATTGGGGTGGGGCCAAAAATTAAACATTAAAACATAACAGATATGTGCACATAGTTTACTTATTAATATTGATAAAATAAATAAATTATGAAAAGCGAACAAATTAAAACAAAGGTACGAAAGAGAAGAAAAAAAATTTTTTTAAAAAAAATTAAAAAATTTACGAATTTAAAATGAAGTATAAAATTAGACTTGATTAATTTGTAATATTAAACTAAAACAGATCTATCTTTTTTTGCGTCTGAAAAGGAGGCGCCTCTCTTCCTCCTTTCGCGGTAGTTTTCAAGCACGGCTCGCGTTACAGCTGACTGCAGCGTTTTTCTGTATGCGGCGTTTTTTACTGCTGTCGCAATGCGACACTCCTGATCGTACCATTGGTTCCGAGGTTGCGGGCGCCGGAAATCAAGGACTTCCTCAGCGGCAGCGCGCATTGAGTGGGATATGTGCGCCCAAAGTCCGCCGGCGTCGTCGGGTTCAGGGGTTGTTTGGTTGAGCTTAACCGAGAGTTGAGCGGAGTAGGCCTCGGCAATCCGTTGTAATTGCAACTTAGCAACATCTAGATTTCGTTGCATTCCTATGCGTATCTTCTTCGCATTGCACAATAGCATGCGGATCTTGGCTGCAACAAGATAGTGGTCGGAGTCAATGTTAACCCCCCGATACGTACACACATCTAGAACACCAGAGGCGTGCCTTCCGTCGATTACAACGTGATAAATTTGGTTTCGCGTTTTTTGATCCGGGGACATCCAGGTGGTTTTGTGGATGTCGAGGTGTTTAAATCTGGTGCTACTAACTACCATGTTTCATGCTGCGTCGAAGTCGATCAGTCTTAGACCGTTATTCGTGGAGGTCTCATGAAGACTGAATTGACCGACAGTGGGGCCAAAGATGCCTTTCCTTCCGACTTTCGCATTAAAATCGCCGAGGACTATTTTCAAGTCATGGACCGGAAGGTGATCGTATACGTCCTCAAGACTAGCGTAGAAAGCGTCTTTGACGGCTTCGTCCTTTTCCTCCGTCGGGGAGTGCGCGTAAATTAGTCTTATATAGAAAAATTTTGCCTTAATGCGGATCGTGGCCAGTCTTTCGCTTACGTTGTGAACTGGGAAATAAGGTGGCGTAGTTTCCAGCTTACGACGAATCCATATTCGAACTCGCGCCTCTCCGCATGGAAGCTGCAGTCTGTTCGTTTAAAGCAGCCTTGAACTTTCCAACGCATTTCCTGGATGGCGGTGATGTCAGCCAGTTGGATAGTGGCACCTTCCCTATAAAGGGTCTGGACATTCCAGGTGCATATCCGTAAATCATTATTTCAGCTACCGCGACTTCAGAAACATTGATTATCCTAGACTTGAAACTGAAATATTAAATATACACTGGGAACTCATTTTTTATATGATCTACGTTTCTGATCAAGTTGATTTAATTCAAGACAATGTCAATAAACTTCTTAATGAGTTTGTTCCTTTAAAGCATAAAAAATTCTATAATAAGCAACGGCCCTGGTTCAATAGAGCAATTGAAAACCTAGCGTTGTTCGAGCGTTGTCAAAGAGATAAAAGTAGCAAAAAGAGATTACTATGGTGCTAAGTTTGGCTTCGTGGTCAATAGTAAGCAAAAGTGGCGTGTGATTCGCAATATTGGTCCTTGTCAAATAACCTTCAGCTCCAGTCGACGTTGAGGATCTAAAAAAAAAATTTGTCGATATACCCATGCCTTCGTTTAGTCACAATGCTTATAGAAATGTAAACTTGTCTTTTAATATAGATTCGAGTTTGAGTTTCTCTTTCGTATGCAAGGATGATGTATTAAAAAGTATCTTAGCAGTCAAGTCGAATGCTATTGGGTATGATGAAGTCATCTCTATTTATCTAAAAATGTTGCTTCTGTGGATACTACTGTGGATATTACTTATATTTTTAATGCTGTGCTCACGAGTTCAATTTTCCCAAGAGAATGAAATAAAGCTAAAACTATCCCAGTGCCGAAATCACACAACGAGCACCGTCCTATAGCAATCCTGTCATTCATATCCAAAGCGTTAGAACGGTTAATATGTCAGCAAATCAACACTTACCTGCACAGAAATGGTTTTATAACCGATAGACAATCGGGCTTTAGGGCCAAGCGTAGCTGCATAACTGCCCTCATCGATGTATCGGAAGACTTGCGTGCTGGTTTAGATGACAACGGAGTTGGGCTCCTAGTTCTTTTGGACCACTCTAAGGCCTTTTCCACACTTGATCAACGCAATTCCAACACAACTTCAACGCAACAGCGAAAAAGTTGAAAAGCAATGCAACTATAAACCGAATGCTTTCAGACTTGCTTCAAAAGTCATGCAACGTATAATAAATGTTATAATATAATAACTCATGTTTTTCAAATTCTTGCACTAATTTAATGTTTAACACTTGCTCATTCATCTTGCAAACTATTTCTTCTTCTTTTAGATTCTATTAGGAACTAATTAATTAGCTTATTCACCTTGATTAATATAAAACCTACTGCACTACAAATACTTGAATTCACACAACAAACTGATGCAACACGTCGCCGATGAAAATTGCGGAAAGCCGCGCTGCGTTGAACAGGTTGAGAACGTGTCGAGAACTTGTTGCGTGCAAGTTGCTTAATCTGAAGATTCCGGTATAAATACACAGGCTAGCAACTTGAGTTGGAGTTGCGTTGACCAAGTGTGGAAAAGGCCTAAGGCTTTCGACACAGTCGACCACAACATTTTAGTAACCAAGCTTCTTAACATGTTCAATTTTACATCGTCAGTTGTAAATCTGATTGCGTCTTATCTTTCCGGAAGCTCGCAAGCCGTTTTCGCCAATAACGTCTCTTCGGTCTTTCTTCCCATTAAAAGAGGTGTTCGTCAAGGGTCTATCTTAGGTTCTTTTTTTTTTATATATTAATGATCTACCTAGTGTTTTAAATAATTGTAAGGTGCATATGTATGCTGATGACGTTCAGTTATACGTAAATTGTAAACGTGAGCATTTTTACGACTGTATATTCCATCTGAATAGCATTCTTAAAAATATTGGTGATTGGGTACTCAAAAATGGTTTAAGCCTTAACCCTAATGTCTAGTAATTACGAAGAAATTACATTTCCACTGCAACCCTCTTCTATTAAATGGTAGCAATATCGAATTCGTAGACTCTGCTAAATATCTGAGGGTAACCTTTAACAGAACGTTTACTTGGAATAACCACATAAGTAACACAGTCGGTGGGATCTCTCAAAGAGGGATTTTTCAAAATTTGACCCTACGGGACAAAAGTCAAAAGTTGGGTCTTTGACCCATTTAGAGTGCCCCAATCGAGTCCAAATGTATGACCGACCCCCACTAACTTTGGAGGGCCGATCCACCCATGCCAGTGGCACACCCCCAAAATCCCCCTGGGGGTTCTCCATACAAACATTTAAAAAAATTACAATTTTTGGGCACTTTACATAAAAAAATCTGCGAAATGGGGTCGCCACTGGCATGGGTGGATCGGCCCTCCAAAGTAAGTGGGGGTCGGTCATACATTTGGACTCGATTGGGGCACTCAAAATGGGTCAAAGGGATTTTTCAAAATTTTACCCTACGGGACAAAAGTCAAAAAATGGGGCATTAGAATTCGTTTTAGAGGTATAGTTCCTCGGGTAAAGTTTTTTATTTTGATCCCTAGAATACGGTTTTCACTGAGCAATGGGCGATTTTTTTGCCTCCCCACAAATCGACCTGACTTAATGTCCATCTTATACATTTGACTCATCTAAGAATCTTCTCAGGGGTAATAACAGCTATGAACTATTTCCAGCAATTTTCTTCATTGATTGATTTTTTTGTGGTGTGTCCCAAAAAGCTGACTGAAAGGAAAGGGGTTACTATGTTTGAAAGAAATCGTGGTAGGATTAATAATTAAACTCATAACCTTTTCTCCTGTAGAGGTTGATTCGGGAACAAAAAAAAGCTCTGTTAAAAATTTTTTTGCAAAGTGGTTCTTCTAGTGAAGCTACGGAATGACAAAGAAACGGTTTATGTTATGTAAGGTACACAAACTTCCACGCTAAAAAAAATTACAAACGAGTGCTGTCATCTTCGCTTTGCATCTTTAAACCTTCACCAGGCATCGTGGGGTACTTACACGCACCACGTTCTTTCTCGATTTGATTTGTTTGGAATTTTTTTCTAATTTTCCGGATTTTTTATGAACGCTGAACGCTGACCGAACGTAGACCAGGTATTTGGTCCGTTGTGGTACCTCAGGGGATCTACTCCTCCTCTTCTAGGTGCTGTCGTGAAACCACCCTGAACTAATAATAAAAAGATGTAGACGCTTAACGTCTACCTCCTCAATATCACTGAGATCATAAAAAAGAGGCTTCCTAGATGCTTCTGTCTTCTGCGGGTTAAAGCGGGGCAAGAAGTCATTCGCATGAACCCCCATTCTAAGGGCATGCCTACCTATAATACTTACTTAGTTAGCGCTACAACCGTATGTCGGTCTTGGCCTCATCTAAGAATTTGCGGCAGCCATTTGTCTTTCGCTTGCTGGAGCCAGTTGGAAATTCCAAGCTTCGTCAGGTTGTCTTCTACTTGGTCTTTCCAATGAAGATGAGGTCGTCCTCTTCTGCGTTGACCGCCGCTGGGTACCGAATCGAATGTTTTCTTCACTGGAGCATCGTCTTTCATGCGTTGAACATGACCTAGCCAGCAAAGCCTCTCGATTTTAATGCGCTTGACTATGTCGATGTCAGCATACAGCTCATACAGTTCATCATTCCACCGTTACTCGCCATTCACGCAGTTTGGTCCGTAGATCTTACGAAGAATCTTTCTCTCGAATGCTCCTAAAGTCTTTTCATCTGAACTGCACAGCGTCCAGATTTGCGATGCATAAAGTAGGACGGGCGTGATGAGCGATTTATAGAGCGTGATTTTCGTTCGTCGAGAGAGGGCTCTGCTTCTCAATTGCCTACTGAGCCCAAAGTAACACCTGTTGGCAAGAGTTATTCTTCGTTTGATCTCAACGCTGATGTCATTGGTTGAGTTTATGCTGGATCCCAGATAAACGAAACCCTTCACAACCTCGAAGAAGGTATTGTCAACGGTAACGTGGGTTCCAAGACGCTGGGACTGTTTGTTTGTTGACACCAAGTATTTCTTCTTATCTGCATTCACTGCCAGACCCATTCGACTTGACTCTCTTTCTAATCTGGAAAATGCGCGTATTATGGCCAATAATATCGATGTCATGAGCATACGCAAGCAGCATAACACTCTTGTAGAATATGTGCCACGACGTCTCAGATCAGCAGCTCGGATGATCTTTTCCATCATTAGGTTGAAAAAGTCGCATGAAAATTAATCACCTTGTCTGAAACCTCGTTTGGTAACAAATGGTGGGGAGAGGTCCTTCCCGATTTTAACTGCGCTGCTGGTGTTGCTCAGTGTCATCCTGCAAAGTCGTATTAGTTTTGCAGGAATACCAAATTCAGACATGGTGGAGTACAGGTGCTTCCTTATTGGGCTGTCGAAGGCGGCTTTGTAGTCGACAAAAAGATGGTGGGTGTCGTCTTATTTTTCTGGAGTTTTCTCCAAGATTTGTCGTAGCGTGAAAATCTGGTCGATGGATGACTTTCCAGGTCTGAAGGTAAGGTCCGATCAGTTCGTTTACAATGGGCTTCAATCTTTCACATAAAACACTCGACATGACCTTATATGCAATATTAAGAAGGCTTATCCCACGGTAATTACCTATAATACCTATAATACAGTGTCCTGTTATAACGCCTATCAGAATGGAAAGATCCTTCGCCATTTGAGTGAGCTTCACGTTCGTTTTTCAGTAATACTTGGCCACACCTGTCTAGCTGTTAGAGGTGATGCTATGCTTCCACCTGAAATTAGCCAATTCTGTATCATGTTGCCTTAGAGCCAGCTTGCAAGACGCAAGTGGCATGCCTAATATTTCCATATCCGGCAGCAGCGTTACCGCTGTACCTTCCCTACCGAGCTCATCCGCTCTACAATTTCCCGGAATGTCCCTATGCCCTAGTACCTAGTCTAAATGAGGTTCTGATGTCCAGATCCGTTTAAAAGACGCCTCCCCAACTTTGCTGTCAAGTTTTGAGCCGTCAGTAATAATAGCGGCTCCTGGTCTTTGAGCCTGAAGAAGCACTGACGACTCTGCTGGTCAGCAGTTTTTTTATCAGTACAGAGATTAACTCATCCACCCGAAGCTTCATGAGCGCGCCAATGATTGCCCCCGGAAAAACATTGCTAAAGGCACCTTCGATATCCAGAGAAGCTACCATTGTGTACTCCTTATGGAAAAAGGAATTTTCTATAAAGCCAACCAGGGAGTGCAGGCCGTTTCTACAGACCTACCTTTCCTGTAAGCGAAAGATGACAGACTAATGGGTCTGAGGTCCTTCGGACTCGTTTGCGATATTCTATCCTTTAGGGATAAATAGTGCCTTTACCTCCCTCCATTTTAATGGCATGCATGTCATTTCAAGGCAACCTTTGAAAATGACAAGGAGCCATGGAAGGATAATGGACGACGTCTGCTGTAGAGCGGCTGCAACTATACCATCAAGCTCAGCAGACTTATATGGTTTGAAACTAATCAGAGACCATTTAATTCCGTTCTCTGATATAAGTTTTGAAAGATTACTCATCGTCGAAGCCCTCTCATACCTTATGTGAGTGGGATTCATAGAGCAATCCGGGAAGTGGGTACTCAGAAGAAGATATAGGGTCTCCTCGCTAGAGGATGTCCAAGTACCATCTGATTTCTTTTAGTAGCTTGGAAAGCTAGGCTTAGAAACGAGGATCTTACGGAGTCTTTATGCTTTGGAAGACTCCTCTATATTGCCGCAGAAAAGCCTCAAGACATTGAGCTGAGCCTTTCGAAGTGCTTTCTTAAAAAATTTTAAACCGGATTTATACTCATCCCAGCATTGAGTTCTACCCGATTTCTTAGCTTTATTAATAATCTTCCTGCACTGAGACCTTAGATTACTAATTTCCTTTGACTAATTTCCTTTGATCTTTCCTAAAGACAGCTTTGCTATTGACGTGGCTCTTTAGACCAAATGTTGTATACATATGATCAGAGAAGGAGTGCTCCTGAAGCACTTTCCAGTCCATGATCCTATCATAAAAGAAGTCAGAGACTAGAGTAACATCTTAGACTTCTCGCCTACTCCGAGTAACAAAAGTTGGCTCGTTCCCAACGTTACAGACGCATAAATAACTTTTCAGTAAATAGCCAAACAAGAACTCACCTCTTTCATTTACGTCCGTGTTTCCCCAGACTGTATGGTGCGCATTTGCGTAAGCACTGATAACCAGGCCACGCTTCTTCTCCGCCTCGGTGACCAAACGCCGCAGATTACCCGCCGGCGGTGGCTCAGGATGGTCATGGGCTAGGTACGCCTACGCAACCCAGCAGCTGCTCGATCCTTGCTCCAGACTGACTGCCACCAAGTCTTGATCACTGAAATTAGATAATAAAAATGAGTTAATACAAGTTTTAGCTAGTATACACGATCTGGGAGTACCTGTGCAACTAGCGAAGAACAAGTTATAACCGTCCATCTTCAAGCCACAAACCTTGCCTTCATGAGTCCAAGGCTTCTGAATCAGGAACACATCTTCACCGACTCTGCTAAGACGGGCTACTAATTCGGCGCTGGCCGCCTTCGCATGGTGTAGGTGGATCTGCAGCAATCTAACCAGTTCGGAGTTCACTCTCCTCGCCCTCAATAATGGTATGTCTCCATTATCCGAATCAGATTCCAGAAGCTTCTTCTTTGAAACCTCATCGAATATGTCGGCAATACCCTACACCGAAGAACCTACCGACATCCGGTCTACCTCTACCGCACCCTCCGTCGAAGGTTCGCTTGTCGACGCTCCGTCAGCATCTACTGTCACGTTAACCGCTGACTCTTGTGTGACCCCTTTCCTTGGAGGAATGCTTTTCTCCACACTTGCGTTATCCGCTAGCTTATCTCTTTTATATTTTTTCACGAGTACCTTCGTGACCCCGAAGAGAACCCATCCATCGCATTTGCCTATGAGACCCAGAGATGCCTTGTCCAAAGTTAGAACAGCATGCCTAGCGCCATCCCTGGGATCCTCAATTTTAACAACCCTCTAGTTCTGAACTGGAAAGTGGGGGTTGGAGACTCTTAAAGTCTCCAGAATTTTGTCTGCCTCTGATGGCTCCAGAGGAGTGGTGTAACTATGGGAGTTCTGGCACAGATTTCCCGGTTCGAGTCTTTGCTAATTTGGAGGGCGCGGCCTAAGAGTATGCAATGAAAAATTGTTATAAAAATACGTTGCTTAAAAGGTTTGTGTCTCGGGGTTCTGAGCTTTGTAGCTTGTGACGGCCTAAGAGTATGCAATGAAAAATTGTTATAAAAATACGTTGCTTAAAAGTTTTGTGTGGTGTGGGTTTCTGAGAAGATAAAAACTGTAGTAGGCACTTTGAAGTAATGTGATTCATCACGCATTGCTTGCTGAGTTGAATTTATCTTGAACTTGAGAATACAAACCATGTTCTTGACCTTACTCAACTATGTCGATATGAATAAAAATAAAAATAAAAACAAAAAAGGGTTGATTTATACATGAATCTTTTAATATATAGATACATTCATATTACATTATAAATAAAAATAGCTAATTTTATATTTAAATTATTCTTCTGATTTCGCTGGTTAGAGGTGAGTATTCAATTAAACGATCGTGGATTACCAAACAGTAGGCTGATGTTTTATCTGGAATTGGTTTGAGTGATTCAGTATAGTAAGCACCTTGTAAGAAACAGCTTTTTCATATTAAAAAAAAAAACCATTGTAGGACACAGCTTTTTATTTATGTCATATGGAAATTGAATAGAAAAAAAATCTGCTTTTGGGGATGAGTAGGTTTAATAGTCATAGGAGTATGTGAATGTGATTTCGAGGGGGGTTCGGCTTGAGATATAAAACATATAAAAATGTATTTTGGTATGTGGGCAAATATAAAAAGTCGACTGATGACCAAAGATGGAATGGGGGGTTGGACCCTCCAAAAGAGACCCCTTGTGTACGACGTTGATCTTTAGAAAAAAGTTATTGTATAGTTGTAGATCTGTATGAAGCTTTAATTTTTGTCTATATTGGGAAAAAACATAGCATATTTTTGGGTGAAGGTGGAATAAAGCATAGTAAGATAATAAAACCATTAAAATTAAATATTAAAAGACAGTTATGAAATATTTTAAAATAAATTTTATTAAACATGTTACAATACAAGCTTAATGTCTTATCACTAATAGGAAGTCCACCGTGGTTCCTTAAAGATAGCTGCATACAAATTATAGACTTTTCTCATAGTTTGGTATCGTGACCACAAAGTTGCGTAATTACAAATGTCACACATTTCCTTATCCGAATTTTCAGCATAACAGCAGTCTACCCTATGTAAACCATGTATAGAGTATATAAAACGTAGAGATGATCTCATTTCTGTAATCATATCTTGAAAAGCTTTAACATGATCAGGGTAAATTGATTTTTCATATTTTATTAAGAACTTTTCTAGTTCGCACGATGAAACCATATGTGATTGTTGATGGTGAGATGTATACTTTAAACTAATCTATTTTTTTAAATTATTCTTTGTTAAAACCAAAACCGCGATAATGTATAACTTATCTGATATTGATGCTGATACTGATCGGATGCTAATACTTATCTGATACTCATCTGATACTTATCAGATACTGATCTGATACTGATCTGATACTTATCTGATACTGATCTGATACTGATCTCATACTGATCTGTTTCTCATGGCTGCTAAAAAATGCACCCGTGGTATTTTGGTTTGTGTTTCCAGGAAAATTGAATCATCAAGGTCTCTTACGGCTGATTTCAAGAAAAACCCAATATCCTCAAATTCATATGAACCAACTGGTATTGTAATAGTATGCGGCCCGATATGAAATAAATTGTTGTGGACATCTACATTAGGTATAGAATTAAATGTTACAAAGTCTACAAGCTCGCAAACATATTTTTTATTGACAATTCAATTGATGGAAAACATTTTCCATGGAAAATATCAATTTATTATTTTATTATTATTATTTCATATCGGGCCGCATACTATTACAATACCAGTTGGTTCATATGAATTTGAGGATATTGGGTTTTTCTTGAAATCAGCCGTAAGAGACCTCGATGATTCAATTTTCCTGGAAACACAAACCAAAAAACCACGGGTGCATTTTTTAGCAGCCATGAGAAACAGATCAGTATGAGATCAGTTTACAATTTGGATCCAGCACATTATTACACCGCACCTGGACTTGCTTGGGATGCAATGCTAAAATATACGGAGGTAGAAATTGAACTCGTGCAAGATGTCGATATGCTCATGTTTATTGAAAACGGAATTCGCGGAGGCCTCACGCAGTGTTCTAAAAGATATGCAAAAGCGAATAACAAATACATGTCAGATTATGATCCTAACCAAGCTTCGACATATCTTATGTATTACGACATCAATGCAATGTATTCATTGGCTATGACTCAACAGTAATCTGCAGTGGGCCGAAGATGTCAATAATTTAAACTTTGATATTCCGGATGATTCGCAGTTTGGCTATATTTTGGAAGTTGATATGGAATATCCGACTAGCATAAAGAATTACCTTACGCCCCAGAAAAAAGAGCTCCACCAGGTTTCAAAGACGCAAAAATGTTGGCAACTTTGTACAATAAAATTAAATATGTTGTTCATTATCGAAATTTAAAGATATATTTAAATGAAGGGATTAAAGTTACAAAAATTCATCGTGCTTTGAAATTCTCTCAGACTGATTGGATGAAACCGTATATTAAATTAAATACCAGTTTAAGACAAAACGCTAAAAATTAATTTGAAAAAAATTTGTTTAAATTGATGTGCAATGCAGTTTTTGGAAAAACAATGGAGAATGTTCGACTTCGACGCGATATAAAACTTGTAACACGCTGTCAAGGACGTTATGGAGCTGAAGATTTAATATCAAAACCAAATTTTCACAGTCGCTCAATATTTGATGATAATTTGGTTGCTATTGAACTTTTAAAAACAGAATATTCAACAAACCACTTTATATTGGAATGATTATATTAGATACAGCCAAAACTTTGGTATATGAGTTTCATTATAAATACATGAAATACATATATGGTGATAATTGCGAGTTATGCTATACAGATACGGATTCGCTCATATACGAAATAAGAACTAATGATGTTTACATGGATATGAGTCAACATTTACACCGATTCGACACATCTGGTTATTCTGCAAGCAATCCATATATTGTAATTTACCTCAAGTTAACAAGAAAGTACTAGGCATTATGAAAGATGAAAATAATGGCCAAATTATGCTGGAGTTTGTTGCACTACGCGCTAAAATGTATGCTTTACGCGTACTAGGGGATGATGCTCAACATCAAATAACTAAAAAAGCAAAAGGAGTCAAGTCTGGTGTGATAAGCAAAGAAATTACATTCGAGGATTACAAAAATTGTCTTGAAGAAAATGTGGAGCAATCTCATACGCAAAACACAATAAGGTCCGAGAAACACATACTGTACAATACATCTCAAAGAAAAATCACGCTTAGCCCATTTGATAATAAGAGATATTTGACGTCAAATTGTTTTCTAACATTACCTTGGGGTCATTACGATGTCCCATCAGGAGAGGACGTAGCACACATCCCCGCTTCACCATGAGATCTTTTTATAAACAAAGAAAACGGCTTCTTTTTTTTTGCGTTAACGTCATATAACATAAAATATATGGTCAATTCTAATTAATTTACACAATTTCTTTTGTTTTATTTTACTTTTTATTGTATTTTATAGGTAATATTTATAAAAGTTCGATCGAAAATAAGAATTTTAAACATAAATGCCCGCAGTTAATTGTGTTAAAATTTTGGTAGCTAAAATAATTATACAATAGCTAATGTTGCGACCCAAATATTTAATTATTTCTTTTGGCGGCTGCAAATTTCCAAAGCTATCAAAGTATTCAATTTGGTTCTTGTTTTTCCAGTATGCTACCCAATATGTTCCAGGCCCATTTGAAGTATCTAGATTGATTATTCCACATTCTTTTTTAAGCGGTTTCTTTGGAAGAGTGTCACACATAAACACTCCTCTAAAATTTGGAATGTTTTTAGCATATTTTCTCAAATCTACATCAGAAAGCGCTCTTTTGGGTAGCTTCATTAAAAATTTTGTTGATAAGGTTTTAAATAAAGTCCAAATCCTTTTTTATACGGTTTTAGAAACATGCCTTTACCCATTGCAATAGACTCCATTTTATTGTTATGTCGTTTTGCTTCATTCAACTGCTCTTTTCCGGCTTTAGCTGCATTGATTGCTTTTGTAACGCCAGATACTTCACCAGCTAGACCGCCAAGTGCACCCAGGGCAGCGAATATAGGTGCAAGCGGAAGAAAACCTCCAGATTTAGGTAGCGGTATTACTCGAGGTGTTTTTATTAGAGATTTTTTCCCCTTGAAAATATTGTTTACAACTTTTCTTGAAATTTTAACGGCATCATCCAAGTTTTTAGTTTTCTTAATTTTCATTTTAGCACTTTTCAAGGCATGTCTAAATAGTCGCTGTCCATTTACTTGAGGAGATCTCTTAGTTTTACTGCTAACGTTACCCATACCAAATTTTGTTTTTGCTTTCATTGCGTTAGTAACGAGCCAAGCGTTTGATTTTTCAGCAATACTACTATCACTTGCGTTAACCCTTTGCCAAGCCTTTTCAGCCAAGATTCTATCAGCAATATGTCTTTTTTCCAAATCTTTGTTGTTTGCGTATACTATATCGTGTTGTCTGCAAGCTTCGTCCAAGAGATTGATTCCTTGATCGCCTCTAGCTAACCGTTTCTTTAATTTTGTTCCAGGCCCACAAAACTGATAGCCAGGCAAATGAAGTTCAATAGGAAGTTTATTGATTAAATTATTTAGAAAACCTTCTCCAATGAAGGACGGACGCAGACTGATTGTCTTTTTATATATTATACTCATAATCAATAGGTATTTATACTTGCAGATTCGAGGTTGAAAGTAAAGTGATTTTAAATCAATAAAATGATCCGATTATATATGAAAACAATTAGTAGTTTACAATATGCGATTCTTAAAACAACATAAAACACTTGACGTGAAGAATATTGATTCAAAGTTAAATTCATCAAATAGAACACGGCACAGTTCATTACTACCGAACTCCTATTCGCGGTCTTATTGTTGGACCTTCAAATTGTGGGAAAACAAATGTGATGATACGTCTTATTGAAAGTCCTAATGGATTAAAATTTAAAAATATTTACTTATACTCAAAATCAGCACAGCAACCAAAATATCAATATTTGGAGCGTCTAATTAAACCCATTAAGGATATAAATTTTTCAACATTTTCCAATAATGATGATATCATATCCCCAGATGAAGTACAACCGAACTCAATATTTATATTCGATGATGTAGCATGCGAGAAACAAAATCATATGCGATCATACTTCTGTATGGGGCGCCACAAAGATGTCGATAGTTTTTACTTATGCCAAACTTATACACGAATACCAAAACACTTGATTCGTGATAATGCTAATATGATTATAATATTTAAACAAGATGAAATGAATATCAGACACATTTACAATGATCATGTTGGTTCTGATATGTCTTTTAAGATATTTCATGAGTTATGTTCAAAGTGTTGGAAGGAAAAATACGATTTTATAGTTATCAATAAGGACGACCCAATGAATAATGGGCGCTATAGAAAAGGATTTGACTTATTTATCAGTTTATAAAAGAAACTGTATAGATATTTTAAAATCAGTACAACAACTGCTGGTAAACTGATCACACTAAACGGATAACTGCTAAACTGATCTATACTGTTCAACAGATAACTGCTAAACCGATCTATACTGTTCAGATAACTGCTAAACTGATCTATACTGTTCAGATAACTGTTAAAACTGATCTGTACTGTTCAACAGCAAACTGCTATACGGACCATCAATCAATATGAATAAGAAAACACATCTAGTTAATAATCTCATTAAAACTAGAAATATTTTGAAAAAGAAATATAAAAGTCTTCAGCTCGGAGAAGTTGCAAGTGATAAGCTTTTAGAAAAGACTTTTAAACCAATATCAAAACCTTTAAAAGAAATAATTCAAGCAACTAATAATAGAAGCAGAGTTAAAAATTAAACGTATTCAGATAATTCTTTTAAGGATAATAAAGTTGCTACCAGCACACCATATAAAAAGAGCACGCATGATTATAATACATTTTCTCCAGGCTTTGATGGCAGTAAAATCGAAAAAAGTTTATCTGCATTTAAATCATTTGATACTCATAATGATGATGATGATGATACTAATAATGATGATAATTATGATGATGATGATATGGAAAATGATGATGATGCCACCATCGCATTAAATCTAAATCAAAGTATTCAATACGATTTATCGAAAGTTAATTTAAATAAATTCGATAAAACCTACGGCCCTCACAAGGATAAAAATCATGTATGGAGACTGGGTAATGAACCAATTACTTTCGATTCAACAAATATAACAATAGGTAATTCAAAATGGGCCTTCACACCAGGCTTATATGAACTATTAGTTTACAAGAATCCTAACAATTTTAATGATACAGATTTAAATACATACAAACAAATATTAGAGATGTCTAATGCGCATAAACGAAATAATAATGCCTATAATCAAATTAAGGGAAATCGCTCAAAAAAATATACAACAATTATTAGGAAACTATTTAAAGATAAAGTTCATAAAGGGAATGGTTTGATGAATTTGAATACAAAAAAGTTTAATTATGTATATTGGGATGATCCCAACGAACTGGTTGATAGATTACGTCTTTTGATCGCATCATCAACAGCTGGCCACTCGAATCATAATAATGAAATAGTTTCAATTATTGAAGAATTGAGAGAAGCAAAAATTATTGTATAAATAGACTCTAAAATGCGCCATAATCTATATTCATAAAATGCCTCTCGATAAGTTTGGACATTATATGGGAAGCTCTGAAAGATATCAAAATCCACATACCAAGATTCATTTAGATAGTGATCGTCATTTCAACTTCAACTCGCGTAGAATAAAAAATATTGCCAATCCCGTACTAGAAACCGATGCTGTGAATAAAATTTATTTAAAAAATTGTATTGGAGAAATAAATAAACAGTTAAATACATTATATGTGGAGGGAATTAAGGAGACGGAAGATCGTCTCAAAGAATTAATACAACAACAAAACATATCGCTTACAGAAAAACTTGTAGACTTGGAAGCACTCTTAAATAAATCGTTAGAGGTGATAAAATCGATGTTAACACATAAAATTGATGAAGTCGAACAACGCCTTTTTAGAATAATAACAGATCATTACGCGTTTTTGGATGAGAAAATAAATCGCGTTGAAAAGATTTCGCCCACAGAAGCTCTAAAACGAGTGTGGGCTAAGG
Source organism: Dichetophora obliterata (assembly GCA_963920525.1). Taxonomy (NCBI): domain Eukaryota; kingdom Metazoa; phylum Arthropoda; class Insecta; order Diptera; family Sciomyzidae; genus Dichetophora; species Dichetophora obliterata. Next base: position 132,670,643 of record OY986435.1, read on the forward strand.
TAGCAGCTAGAGACGGAGAGGTGTTAACTCTTAAACGAATAACAACCGCTGAAGACGTCAGAAATGGACCAACAAGCACTAGTGCAGGAGCTTCATAAGCAAGCACGCAGAAATTTCATACGACGACATGTGGTAACCAAGGGAATAGACGATCTTTGGCAAGCAGATCTTGTTGAAATGGGGGCTTATTCAAAATACAACAAAGGTTACCGGTTCATTTTGACGGTAATTGATACATTTTCAAAGTTTGCTTGGGCTGTTCCTGTAAAATCTAAAGGTAGCGAAGATATTACCAATGCTATGAAATCAATTTTTTCCCAAAAGAGAATACCAAAAAACTTGCAAACAGATAATGGCAAAGAGTTTTATAATAAAACATATCAAAACCTGATGAAAAAACATAATATCAATCACTATTCTACATATAGCATTATGAAAGCATCTATTGTAGAACGATTTAATAGAACTATAAAAGGAATGATGTGGAAACAGTTTAGCTTGCAAGGAAATTATCAATGGATAAATATATGTAAGGATTTAATAAATCAATACAATAGTAAAAAGCATAGAACCATTGGAATGACGCCAAAGTCTGTTAACTCTAGAAATGAACGATCTATACTAAAGCATGCGTATAACCATCCAAAAATATTAAAATATGGCAAACTTAAGGTTGGAGACCACGTTCGCATAAGCAAATATAAGCATATTTTTGCAAAAGGATATACTCCAAATTGGACAACTGAAATTTTTAAAATTCGTACTATACAGAACACAAATCCTGTAACTTATTCATTGGACGACTATCAAGGCAACCCTATTATTGGAGGATTCTACGAGCATGAAGTAATGAAGACACATTTTCCCCATACATATCTGATTGAAAAAGTTATAAAAAGTAAGGGCCATCATACTTACGTTAAATGGTTAGGATTTTCAAATCAACATAATTCTTGGATAAATAAAGATGAATAAAACGCATGTTTAAAAATAAAAAATAAGAACTTTTAAATCATATTTTAAATAATCCAATTTTTTCAACATAGGCTTTAAAATACTTGACAGTCGAGTGTAAGAGAAGCGATAAAATTTGTACCCATAAAAAGTGTATTGCTAAAGTCTTTAAAATAAGTTGAACAAAAATGATAAAATTTGAGGTCAATAGCAAATGAATGCTGCTAAAAGTCTTTAAAATAAGTTGAACAAAAATAATAAAATTTGGAGTCAATAGCAACTGAACGATGCTAAAAGTCTTTAAAATAAGTTGAACAAAAATGATAAAATTTGCGGTCAATAGCAAATAAACGCTGCTAAAAGTCTTTAAAATAAGTTGAACAAAAATGATAAAATTTGCGGTCAATAGCAAATAAACGCTGCTAAAAGTCTTTAAAATAAGTTGAACAAAAATGATAAAATTTGTGGGCAATAGCAAATGAACTTTGCTAAAAGTCTTTAAAGTCTTTAAAATAAGTTGAACAAAAATGATAAAATTTGCGGTTAATAGCAAATGAATGCTGTTAAAAGATTTTTAATATATGGCGTATTAAATGATAAAATTTGAGCGCAAACACAAATTGCCCGCTTTAAGGTACTAAGATATTGTGCTGCGGTTAAGTGCATGATAAGTGAAAATATTTTTGTTCTTATAATCAGAAATTTCTTCCCACAATGCTTTAGTATTTGAAAAACTTAGAATTCGTTGATATAAATACATCTGGTTTTAATATACAATTATTAGTCAAGTCAAGTAGACAGAAAGTAAAGTAGACAGAAAAATGAACTTCGCCACACTCCAAAAAAGTTTTAAAAACAAAAATGGAGTTCAAAAACCAGCTGTCGGGATAACTAAGCTTATCCTGGTCAAAAAGTACTCTGCTAGGAGTAAAAAGATGCGAGACAAAGTATGGCGTAAAAATCGCCATGGAGCTGGAAGAAATGACGTTATCTCTTCCAAGCAAGTTCAGCGCGCTTACCGATGCTGAAGTGGCTGAAATGTGTAAAAGGAATCTTAAAATTTGGAGGAGTTCTGGATTTCAGTTAGAAATCGAGGAAATAGCTGAGAACGAGATATCCGCAATAGAAAGCAGCGAGGATGAGGAGGAAAACGCATACTTTTATGGTGGAGGCGTTGGTGGCGGTGGCAGCGTTAAGTAATAATATTTTTTATAAAAAAAAAATATATAAAAAAATAAAAATAAAAAAAATAAAACATTAAACATATAGAATTTTGTTCTTTTTATTTATTGAGTCTTTGAATTTCCTTACAGATTATAACCGATGATGGAGTTGGCAACATGTGTTTAATGTTGTTGAAAGCTTGCATTTATTTTGCTTCATTTCTCTCCATATAAAAGAATAAATAATAGATTTAAAATATGTGTTCTTTTTCATTAGCATCATCGGAGCTTTCGTATAAGCTGTTATAGAATATGTTCCCATTCTCCTCCTTCTTCTTTTTAATGGTTAGGGTAAATGCACCATGTAGATCTCTTCCTTTTATTAAAATGTGTGGAGTTCCATTTAAGTAGTCTATTTGATTCTGAGTAATTAAGAGAAATCTCTTCGGCAAGTAAATTTGATATCCTTTATTCACAATGCATTACCATATTTTGTATCTGCTCGCTCAATCATATTAACTTCATATGGAACATTTTCTTCCATATCCTTCATAGGCAAGTATTTAATATTTGGATTTTTAAATAGATTTTTTAAGCTTGCGTTCATTTTTCTATCTTTTGACTTATCACCGCAGAAGCAACTTTTATACTAACTTTAATATTAAATTATTGATTTTTTTTTACTCATATTGAATTCTGATAATTGATTATTTCTTATCAGTTGTGGTTATTTGATATGATATGATCAAGATATGATATATCATATATAGTATATATATATATATTTAAAGAGAAGTGTGTAAGATATATATGAAGTGTTATCTTATTATTAAATTTTAATATTGTTTCAATTGTATGTAAAACACTTTGTTTTAAAACCACTTAGTTTTTAAGTTCTTTTTGTATTTTTTAGAATTAAGTTTTCATATTTTAAATGTATAAAAATATTTCAAAATTTTTCAGATCTAATAAATTATAAAAAACGTACGAACAAATTTTTATTATATTTCTCGTGGAAATATTTAATTTCCACAATTGGCGATCCTTTCGAAACCGGACCAACGATACCAACAGTACCAAACACGAGCTCATCAATACTCAAGCAGAGCAACCCCGCGCTCTAAGCCACTCAAGTAGAGCAACCCCGTGACACGCTCATAAGTTCTCGCGCTCAGTCTCTACGCGCCACAGCAACAACAACAATTGCGTCAACAACTAAAAGTGCAGCTACAGCAACATCTACATCATCACAACCAACCCGCAAAACCTGTGCGCAAGGCACCGCTACCACCAAAACCGCCACTGCTCAGCAGCAACAACTACACACCCACACCACCAGCTTCAGCACGAACACCGCAACACAGCAGCAATACATCAGTCTCGAGCCCGATCAACTCTGGCAACGAATCCGAGATATCAGTCAACGTCGGTGCCTTATCTTAACCGACAACAGCCAACTCTGCTGCGCACCAACAACAACAACATCACAGCCTGCAGTCGTGAGCAACTTACTCACTGCAGAGCTACAACACCGAACCCACCTCACCACAACGAAGCAAATAGCAGCAGCGTATCTCGACGCCAGCAACAACGCCGACATCGACAACAACTTCGGCAGAAATAGCGACGTCAACGTCAACAGCAACGCCAACGTTGACAGAGACGCCAACGTCGAAAGAGACGCCAACGTCGAAATAGAAGCCAACGTCGAAAGAAACGCTAACGTCAGCAGAGAAGTCAACGTCAACAGCAACGCCAACGTTGACAGCGACGCCAACACAGGCAACGACGCCAACGCAAGCAGCGACGCCAACACAGGCAGCGACGCCAACGCAAGCAGCGACGCCAACACAAACAGCGACGCCAACGCAAGCAGCGACGCCAACACAGACAGCGACGCCAACGCAAGCAGCGACGACAACACAGGCAGCGACGACAACACAGGCAGCGACGCCAACGCAAGCAGCGACGCCAACACAAGCTGCGACGCCGACGCAAGCAGCAACGCCGACGTAGGCAGCAACGCCGACGCAGGCAACAACGCCGACGCAGGCAGCAACGCCAAGACAGGCAACGACGCCGACGCAGACAGCGACGCTGAAGTAAGCAGCGCCACCGACGCAAGCAGCGACGCCAAAGCAAGCAGTGACGCCAGAAACAAGCAGCGACGTCAGTAAATCAGCGACTAAGGATTGGTATTTATATACACTACACAATTAGCTTTTTAGCGGATGTAAAACGATAAGCCGGCGCTTATCGTTTCACAACCGTAGGCACTACACTGCACGCTAGGCACACTTCAATTTTATTAATATTATTTTAAGAAATTTATTTGTAATAAAGCTAGTATTCTTTAAAACAATACAATGCAACGTACTCCTACTCGGTTATCCACCTCAGGAGACGGAGATAACCATTTAATTAATTTTGAGCCTCCTTTATTGAACCCTTTCGATGATTCATCATCTAACATTGAAGTTCATGCAACGTCAGTCAAACTCCCACAGTTCTGGACTGATAGTCCTGATGCATGGTTTATTCATGCAGAATTCCAATTTCGATCTAAAGGGATTACCACTGACCAAACAAAGTATGAATATCTTGTGACTGCACTTCCACAAGAAGTCATAGTTACGGTATTAGATTTCATACAACAACCACCTTCAACCAACTTGTATGAAGGTTTGAAGAAAGTTCTGATAAATAGACATACTTTAAGTGAGAACAAACGGTTCGATAAGATGCTATCTGACACTGAGATGGGTGACCAAAAACCATCTCAATTTTACAGATCCTTGCTTCTTTTAGCTGGTTCAACAGTCAACAAAGACTTAGTTTATAAGCTTTGGTTACGTAAACTACCTAAAAGTCTGAACATTGCTTTGACAGGATCTGGTCATAAGGAATTAGATGAGTTGTTATTACTCGCTGATAACTTGTGGGAGGTATTAGCAGAATCTGAGGTATCTGCAATCAAGAATAACTTTAATGTATCGAAACACATCTCTAATTCTAATGAGATAGCAAATATTACTAAACATTTTGCAGAACAAGCATCTAAAATTTTTGAATGTTTTCAAAAACTCTCGCTTGATGTTGATGAACTTAAGAATCAACGTTTCAGTCGTCCAATTTCCAGAGGAACTTCAAGACGTCGATCGTCTTATAGGTCCTCTTCAGGTCAACGACCTTCCAATTGGGTATGTAAGTACCATTTCAGATTCGGTAAAAACGCACGTAAATGTGAGCAACCATGTGCATTTGTTCAAAACGACAACTTTTTACCACACAACATAACACAACACAATTCAACAAACTAAAAGACTTTGGGGGGAATAATGTAGTGTTATCTTATTATTACATTTTAATATTGTTTCAATTGTATGTAAAACACTTTGTTTTAAAACCACTTAGTTTTTAAGTTCTTTTTGTATTTTTTAGAATTAAGTTTTCATATTTTAAATGTATAAAAATATTTCAAAATTTTTCAGATCTAATAAATTATAAAAAACGTACGAACAAATTTTTATTATATTTCTCGTAGAAATATTTAATTTCCACATATATATATATATATTAGGGCGGGTCAAATTCTGGCTCAGCGAAATTCGTAAAATACATGTAATTTCAAAACTTTTTCTCCACTACAGCATATACAAATTCTGAAAAAAAGCTGTGCGGACTTTCGTAAATAGATTCATACACATACATTCATACATTCATATTTTATAATTGAGAACAAAATCTATTTACGAAAGTCCGCACAGCTTTTTTTCAGAATTTGTATATGCTGTAGTGGAGAAAAAGTCTTGAAATTACATGTATTTTACGAATTTCGCTGAGCCAGACCTCCAAAAAATTCGTCCATACAAATTGACCCGCCCTAATATATATATAAGTCATGTGTAAGTGTGTAAGTCAAAAGCTTTTATAAAAGTTTATATAGAGACGTGTGTAAGATATAAATATAAAAACTATGCTAAGAGAGATTTAGTTGAAATACATCCTTCATTAAATATGTATTGGGGGCAACTTTTGAAAAGTCATGATAAATACTGCACTTGTCATGCGCAGTGGAAAACTTTACATATAATAAATGCCATCGTTTTGGATATTATGTTGCAGGTGTTTCTATCCGCGGAAGGAGGGGTTAGAACACAAATATTTTCTCTCAATAGAGGACAACAAATGCCTACAAATCTTCCAATATTCGAATTTAGCCATAATCAACACATAAAAATTGAAGTCATTGGTGGTACGATATCGATAGTTGGAACAGTCTATGAAGGTGGCTATAAAGATATAAATGTATACTCATACAAACCATCATGTGTTTTCTGAGAAATAGATGGCTCTTTTGGTGGTGCTGAAAGAAAAATATATATTAGTAAGGTGGGAATTCCAGGGTTCCGTTCAACACCAACATTATCAAATAATAATAGTAATAATAATAATAGCAAACAAAAACCTCCCATCTCAAAAAAGAGAAAAAATTTCGATGATGGTAGTGAAGTTGTTAAAGTAGGTGGAGGCAGTGGGGGTGACAGCAGAGTTGATAGCCCATTTGAAGGAGAAGAAGAAGATTATTAAAATTAGACTTTAAATACAAGTATCAGTTCTAATAACGGCATTTAAAAATATATCGTCAACAAGAGAACATACATTTATCTATTGAGAAGAAGAAGAACAAGAAGATTTAATATGAAACATAATTTAATCGTATTACTTACATATTTTTGTATTGTACAAGTATTTTCAGCTACAGTACCTATTGATTTGAGCGAAATTGACTTTAAAAATGCAGAGTTTGCTGTTAAATTACCTAATAATGATACTGTAAATATACAACTGAATTTTAAACTTTTAAAGTTTAGTAAAAATTTAAATGAAAACGCTGAGCCATCTACGGAAGTAGAACCGCAGTCAGCTGAAGAACCCCCGACGCCTATGGATCAATCGTTTACAGTGGATGAGGCAATAGAAGCATTTAGGCAAGACTTAGTTAAAAAGGAAAAAAACATTGCGGGAATTATTGAAAGTTCACAACCATTTTACAGACATTTTCAACTGCAATACAAAGATAATATTAAATTGAGAATCCGCTGTACATATGATAGCAATTACTTGAAACGTCGATTGAATATTTCTTGCTTTGAATATCGTCAAATTGAATCTGAGAGATTTTTAAGTAATGGTGAAATTGAGATGGTTACTGAGGATGATACTACTTTCCGCTCAGATATGACATAAATCAACATTCAAGATTATAAACACGATTTGGAAATGGAAATATCTTAAATTTTTTACCAATCAGTGTTAAATTTGTTATCGCCGTGTTAAGAAGTCGCAATAAGTAAAAATGAATAACGAACTTCGTGCTAAAATTTTAAATGATTTCTTAAATGAAGAAATACTTTTATGGCCAGATCATAAGATACTTTTAAATAAATTACAAAATAGTTTGAATGAGTATGCATTATATGAAGTAAAAAAATCGAAATTTGGTAATCATTATGCCAATTGTGCATGGTCAAGAGATGATACAACTTGCGGTCCTGATACTTGTGGGTGCTCCTTTTTCGATAGAAAATGGGATGACGCATTGAATATAATAAACTTTTATTATAATATAAAAGTCCAAATTTTAACTAATTTTCTTCAGTTGTCGTCGTGATCTAGATAACATTAAACAATGTCTGAGCAGAGAATACTAGTAATAGACGTTCAAGGTTTTCGCATCAACAACAACGAATTTATTGTAAAAGAACTATGTATTTCGCTAGACGATGACTCGCAACTTGAAACATTCCTCATTAAACCTCCTTTTCAATATTCTATGCTATCATCACGGGAAAAAGTTTCTATTAATTGGCTTACTAGACATCATCACGGATTAAAATGGGAAGATGGCGATTCTACTTTATCAGATATTATAAAATATTATATTATATTCATTAACAATCAAAACTATATTTGTTATGTTAAGGGTTTGGAAAAAATTAAGTGGGTTCAAAATTTGTTTAAAGATAAAATCATGCTTTTTTATAATCTAGATGATTTAAACTGTCCAAATTTAAAAACTTTGTATCGAAATGATCAATCTATAAATGTTTGTAATTATCATAAGAAAAATTATATATGCGCTGAAAAAAATGTAATACTCTTGAGAAAGTTTATAAATAAAGAACTAAAATTATAAAAACAATTTGCGTTGTTATTCCATACTTAAACCATATTTAATAAATAACTATTGTCAGTCCAAAACGCATACTCGTCATGTCTATAACAATCTCTTTAAGTGGAACCACGTCAACTCTTATTGGAAAATATTTTCCACCAATTGAATTGGCTACAAAATATGTTTGCGGACTTGTAGACTTTGTAACATTTCATTCTATACCGAATGTAGACGCTAACAACAATTTATTTCATATCGGTCCTTATACTGTTACAATACCTGTTGGTTCATATGAATTTGAGGATATTAGCTTTTTCTTGGAAACGGCTGTAAGAGACATTGATAAATCAATTTTCCTAGCAATTGAATCGAACAACAACACTCTTCAAACTGAAATTGAATCCTCTATAGACATAGATTTTTCAAAACCGAACAGTATAGGACAGCTGTTAGGATTCAGTAAAAGAAAATTGTTAATAAATGAGTTACTGTATGAGGAATTTATCGAAGTGGTTAATATAGAGCCGTTACAAGATATAGAAAAAGCAAAATATGTGTATACAAATCAGGCAGATAAAAGACAAAAATTTGAATCTGATTTACCTTTAAATATTACAAATATAAACACACTCCGTATCGAATGCAACTTGACCACCGGATCATATATTAACAACACAGCAGTCCATACTATTCACGAATTTCCTCTCAATGTTGCACCGGGCTATAAAATAAATGAGAAACCTCAAAATGTTATTTATTTACCTGTCAACTGTCAACAAATACACAACATTACGATAAGAGTCCTAAATCAAGACGGCGATCTTATAAATTTTCGTGGAGAAAAAATTTCTGTAAGACTTCACTTTAAACCAGAATAAAAAATAAAAAAACAATGATTATTTACACTAAGAACAATAAAAACGTAATTCAAAAAGGATTTCCAGTTAGTCCTACATCAACACTCGATCAAGGCCGTACAAAAAACAAACTGTTGACTGCAACTAATATAGAATATTTAAAATCCTTAGGACTTATTCTACAATCATGAACGAGATATTAAATGTCCTTCAAAAACCGATCTATGATGATAGCATTATAAAAAGGGAATACCATAGTTACTCTCCATATTTGAAATCTTTCAACAATAATGATGAGATTCGTATACCAATTCAAAATCAGGACCTCTTTGTCTTACCAAGTGAGAGTATGATTTACATTCATGGCTTTATAGTAAAACATGAAGGAGGAAAAGATGTGGTAACAAAAGGTGTGAAACTTAAAAATAACTTTGCTTCATATCTGTTTGGTGAAATTCGATATGAAATTAATGGGTTTGAAGTTGATCGTACCCGCAATCTTGGAATTTCAACCACCATGAAAAATTTTGCATCATTAAGTGTGGTTGAAAGTAATGCATTAAGAAACGCTGGTTGGGCACCTGATGAAAATTTCATATTGGAAAAATCTCATTTTAGTTGCTGTGTGCCGTTAAAAGTGTTGCTGGGTTTTGCTGAAGATTATAATAAAATAATATTAAATTCTAAACATGAGCTTATCCTTCAACGTTCATCATCTAATGAGAGATCATTTCATCCATCGATTCATACAACAGATCAATTAAAATTTACTATATTAGATATAGTATGGAAAATGCCTCACATACAACTATCGGACTTTGCAAAATTGGAAATGTATAAAATAATTAACAACAAAAATCCTATATTAATACCATTTCGAAGTTGGGAATGTCACGTAAATCCAATGCTACCAAAGAGTACAAAGGTTTTATGGAATGTAAAACTGGCTCCACAAAACGAACGACCTAGATTTCTCATCATTGGTCTACAAAGAGAAAAAAGTAAAGAAGAAGGAAATATATTCGATCATTGTAATATATCTAATTTAAAAGTATATTTAAACTCTGATGCATATCCCTATGATGGTTTAAACAGTCGCTTTGAAATGGGACAGTATGCTGTACTATATGATATGTATGCAAAATTTCAACAAAGTTATTATATGCGAGAACCTCAACCATTGCTAGATATCAGTACATTTGTTTTGGCTGCAACCCTAAGGGTTAATGCAAGTAAAAGATTTTTTCTTTTACTGTCTTATCGACACGTTCCAGTATCGATTCTCGATACAAGAACGGGTCGCACGATCGGCTTCTCCGACGAGTGCTTTTGGCGGTTGCAATTATTCACTAAGTGGCTTGCCGAACAACCGAAACGACTAAAAATTCAAACCACCATTTTTTCGCTACATCCACATATTGGAATTCCGCAGTACTACTCATAATTTATCATTCACCTATTGAAGATAATTATAGCTGCATTTAAGGTATATAAATAAAATTTAAGAAATCTAATTTTACTTACACTAGCTGTGTTGTTTTTTTCTTTCGCTTTTATTCCTCGCATTGCCATACAAACTTCGAGCACCAATTGCACGAAGATTGTATGCAAATTAGCAACTGACGTATCTCGCCATTGCAGCCAAGTATCCAGCACTCCACTGTGAGAAAATAATCTCGGTAACAAACCAGCACGGATTTGTTTATGGTCCTATCGAGTCCTGGAAAAGCAAGGAATAATCTACAAAGCAACCAGCGTACCATCGCAGCATCATTAAAATTAGACGTTATCAACAACAACAAAAAAGGTTTGTGGATCAATTCATTTAGTTTGCCTAGTCTCAGTGTTTAGTCTACGCATAATTAAAAATACATTGTAAAGTACAATTAAAAGTGAAAATTTAAAAAGATTACTGTGCTTATTAGTGCGAATTTTGCTAAAAATTGATTAGCTTTGTGCATTAACAAATGCCACCATTTTGAGTAGAAAAAAAAAAAAAAAAAACGAAGTTTCACGACATTGGAATTCTGAAAATTTCAAACTAAAATAATTTATGAAAACAATTTTTGTGTAATTTGCCAAATTTTTCGCGCACGCTAAATTTAAATAAACCACTCTAAAAGGTTGGCATATTTTGTTAATCAAAGTAGTTGTTTTTCGCTGCAATAATTGACGTAGACAAACTCGCGCACAAGCTATCATTTTTACATAATTTTTATATTTCTTCAACGCTAACATTAAAGTTTTGAGAAAACATACATAAGTGTTTTTGCCGTCATTTCTTTTTCGCAAAATAACTTGAATACAAACTAAAAATTTTCGGTGCACGTCAGATAATAAGCATTAATCTTTGATTTTTAAGACACACACTCACTTATTTTTATTTAATCCTTATTAAATACATATATTTCAATATATTAAGCAGCTCTATAGCTATACTATAAAGCAGAGCAAGTGTCCGTCCGCACGTTCTGTTTAAAATTAAAAACTTTCTTTTTAATTTAGAGTAGCACACGGACAACTTAGGAAAAAAACGTTTTCGCGATTAAATAAATTTATACTTCTTGTGTATAATTCGAAACAAAAACAATTTGTGCTGTTTAGCATTAATTTAACTAGCGCTGCGTTTTGCCGTCGGGAAAACAAAGCACCAAGACACAAAAAGCGTAAAAAATTTTGTTTTTTTTTAAGAAACAAGGTGTCCGTCCGGCACTATTAACTTTTTACAACCAAATCAAAAACTCGCGACAGAGTACAGGATTTTTTGTTGCCACTGGTTTGATTAAGTTTATAATTTGAAGATTCAACCACAAATTTCCTTGGCACAAACACACACACGCACACTAATTTATTTGGCAAGCTTTGTTGTGCTTGCCATTTTATCATTCGTCGCGTTTTGATGGTTTTGATAATAATAACTCACTATATTTCACTATATTGTTATTATAGATTATAATATTTGTACACTTTCAACAATAACTTTTTAGATCTTGGTTTAGACAAGTTAAAACTAAAAACAAACAAAATAAAGCGACTTGGTGGTGACAATTGTGACGAAGGAACGAGGTAGAATCGGAACGTTTTTAGTAAGACGAAAAAGTGTTGCCAGTTAGCGAAAAATTTACCGTACATATTACGATTTTAAATTTTGGTACTTTTTCCGGTTTTTTAACTATTTTCAGTTAAAGGCAGTATTTTTAACACCAAGTCGTCTTCGGAAAATAGTTTCAAGGATTTTTATCATTTTTTTTGAGAATTTTGATTTTTTTTGGGAGTTATTGTAAAATTTTTTTTGTACTTAATTTTTAGGCAATAGTGTATAAAAGTAACACATTGTCATAATAAAAAAAAAAAAAAAGTTTCTACGTATTAGAAACTACGTACAAAATAAATTTTAATAAATTGTTAACTCCCAATTTCATACAATTTTTTAGGTTTCTACTAATTAGAGACCAATTCAAAAAAAAAAATTTTTTTTTCTTTGCTAGCGGAAGTTTCTACTTATTAGAAACAAAAGAAAAATATTTTAAGCATTTTGGAGCTTGAATTTTATTCACAAACGGAAGTTTCTACTTATTAGAAACAAATTAAAAATCGTTTGGCGCAGCTTCAGCTTTAATTTTCTTTTCTGGTTTTTTTTGATTTGTTGCGTTTTCAGCAAGTTATAAAAAAAAAAAATATACAAAAAAAAAAAAACCAAGTTTTCCGTGCAAAGTTTTGTATTAATTTATTTATTACACAAATTATAAAAGTTTTTTTTTTCATTCGTTTTCGGGTTTTTCCAAAAAGTCTTTTTTTCCAACAAATAAATCATGGCTAAGATGAACTCGTTCATGAGGCACACCGACACTATTTTCGATTTGGAGAAAGATTTTGATGATATTCCTCAAAAAGAGCATACTCTTTTTGCTCTAAAAGTTCAAGAGGATGAGTTAAAATCTCAATGGGCAAAAGCAAAGGCGTCCTACGAATCCTGCCTTCAAAAATTAGCGTCAACGAGTAACGACGATGATGAAAATGTTTCCGTCGTGAAAGTTAGATATCGCTCATGCTATCAGGCATACGTTCGTTGTCTCGCTACAATGAACGAACTCACAGACAAGCTGTCCACAGCCAAGAAAAGTCATGAGGAACTGGATGTTACGAGGATGGAAATTCCGATGTCGGGCCATAACATAAACTTGCCGCCATGTGATACCGAGCTGTTTCACGGGGATTATTTGACATGGCCGTCCTTTAGGGACATGTTTTCCGCCATCTATATATCAAATAATCGGCTGACACCTGTGGAGAAATTGTTTCATCTCAATCAGAAGACCCGTGGAGAGGCAAAGGAGATTGTACAAAAATCTCCTCTGACACATGAAGGATTTGCAACAGCCTGGCAAAATTTAACTGATCGTTATGAAAACAAGCGAATTTTGGTGAACAGCCAGCTAAAGGTTTTATTTAATCTGCCAGCTGTAACTAACGAGTCTGGAAGTGCCATAAAAAAGCTACAGAGAGATATAAATAATTGTATATCAGCTCTTACGATGCACAAGGTAGATATAAGCAATTGGGATGCGATATTTACATATTTATGTTCAACGAGGTTGCCAGAAACTACGCTCTCCTTATGGGAGCAATCGATTGAGGACAAGGCGGAAATCCCCAAATGGGCCGACCTTGATAAGTTTCTAACTAGTCGATTTCAGACATTAGAAACGGTGAGTGACTTTAGAGGCGCGGTGCCAAAAGGGCAAAAACCAAGCGCACCTTCACCGAATGTGAAGAGAGTCAGCACATATCAAGCAAATGTGACGAACAATAATTGCAAGCTGTGTAAAAATCAGCAACATGCGTTAAAGTTCTGTCCAAAGTTTCTGGCCATGAGCATAAATGACAGATCGTCAGCTGTGAGGCGTTTGTATTGCTGCCTCAATTGCCTGTCAACGGGCCACAATTCTAAGAATTGTAAAAGCGGGTACAACTGCTCGTCGTGTGGACAACGTCATCACTCGTTGTTACACAAAGATTTCAAAGGTGCAAATAGTCATCAAAATGCGGGAGGTTCAAGCACGAGTGCAATACAGTCCACTCAACCATTGGCAGTGCAATCGCAACCAATTGCAAGCACTAGCCGTAACGTTCAATCGTGTTTTGCCTCAAGCAGCAAAGGTATTTTGCTGGGAACCGCGATGATAAATATTTGCCATCGAGGATCTATTTTTTCAGCCAGAGCACTTATTGATTCTGGCTCCGAAGGCTCGTTCATTTCTGAGAGGGTGCAGCGACTTATTCAGCTGCCTACTCAACGAACTTGCGCCCAAGTCTCAGGACTTAATAACGTGGTATCTGCTAGAGTGCAAAAGGCATGCACGATGGTAATAGGTTCACCTATTGATCCAACCGTTCAATTAACCACACGTGCGCTGATACTTCCCAAAATCACGGGCAATCTTCCTACTTGCTCAGTTGATCCCTTGTTGCAGCAAGCTTTTCCGGAGCTTGTACTAGCCGATAAGCGTTTTTATTGCAGCGATCAAGTCGATGTGCTATTAGGTGGGGACTTATACCCACAAATCCTTCTTGATGGTATCCGTCGAAATGTTCTTGGGTCACTTATTGCTCAAGAGACCATCTTCGGCTGGATTTTAACCGGTTCTATCCCAACCACGTCCCAAAAACCTCCCTCTTCAGCGGTCGTTTCATATTTTAGTGAAGTTTCACTTGACCGGCAGTTAGCGTCTTTTTGGGAGCTTGAAGAGGTACCGCAAAAGGCTGCGTCCAATCTCACAGACAAATTTTGTGAGGACAATTATGTCAAAACGACCAGGCGTCTCTCGGATGGTCGATACGTGGTGACCTTGCCTTTCAAGGAAAACTTTCCAAAACATGTCCGCTTAGGTGATTCACGCTATATTGCGGTACGTCAATTCCTGCGCAATGAGGTGAGATTGGCCAAAAATATCGCCTCTAAGAACGAATACGATGGTGTTCTAAAAGAGTACCTTCTGCTGGGCCACATGAGAGAAATATCTTCTGGTCTCAATCAGCGACCATCTTCAGGATACTACCTGCCTCATCACGCCGTCTTGAAGCCTGACAGCACCAGTACAAAGGTTCGCGTGGTCTTTAACGCGTCTAGCTGTACATCCAATGGTGTTAGTCTTAACGATGTCCTACATGCAGGTCCAGTTCTGCAAAGTGATTTAACTTTGCTTATACTGAAGTGGCGGTTCTTCCAATTTGTGTTTAATGGCGACATTGAGAAGATGTACCGCCAAATACTCGTGAGCGAGGACCATCAGCGATTCCAGCGAATAATCTTTCGCGATTCACCAGGGAATCAGCTGCAAGATTTCCAGCTTAAAACCGTCACTTTTGGTGTTAACTGTGCTCCGTTTCTAGCCATTAGAACCCTTTTGCAGCTTGCCGATGATGTGGAAGGCAGTTTGCCGCTAGCGTCAAAAATCTTGCGTCACCATATGTACGTAGATGACGCACTGGCGGGAGGTCATGACCTGAAATCAGCGGTGCAAGCTCGTGAAGAGTTAGAAAAAGCGGCACAATCAGCAGGTTTTTCATTACGAAAATGGACAGCCAATTCAGATGACGTACTACGAGGAATTCCGAAGAGTCATCGCCTGCGTGAAGATTTTCTGGAGCTGGAAGATACGAGCAACGTTAAGACGCTAGGCATCAGGTGGAACGCCAGGTCCGACCATTTTTATTTCAATGCGCGTCCACTGGATCAAGAAGGAAGCTTTTCGAAAAGAGAAGTGCTGTCGGCCATAGCAAAACTTTTCGATCCCGCAGGATGGTTGGCCCCGGTAGTAGTCATCGCCAAAATATTGATGCAGCAGGTCTGGTTGGATGGCATCGGATGGGATGATCAATTGACCCCTTCTACTTTGCAACGTTGGCAAGCTTTTCTCAAAAATTATCCGCATATCAGCGACGTGCGAATTCCACGTTGGGTAGATTTCTCGCCAGAAAACGAGGTGCAGTTCCATGGGTTTTGCGATGCTTCAGAGAAAGCATATGGTGCTGTGGCTAATATTCGTATTAAGCGCTTGGACAAGGTAAGCGTCCATCTCCTCGTAGCAAAAACGAGAGTGGCACCAGTCAAAACGGTGTCGTTGCCCAGGCTCGAGTTGTGCGGCGCGCTTCTGTTGGCAGAAATGGTTGAAGTATTCCTAAAAACGTTAGAGACTTTTAATCAGCAGCTGTTCTTGTGGACAGATTCAACCATTGTGCTAGCGTGGCTGCGAAAACAACCGTGTACCTGGACTACTTTCGTTGCTAATCGAGTCACAAAAATCAGTGAGAAAGTGGGTACCAAGAATTGGAGTCATGTGGACTCAGCAGATAATCCCGCAGATCTGGCCAGCAGAGGACTAGAACCACAGCACCTAAGAGATAGTTCTTTGTGGTGGCATGGGCCCTTATGGCTGCAGCAAGAGACCAGTTCGTGGCCAAAACAAAGTGACGAATGTGATACAGCGTTGGAAACAAAAACCATAAAAGCTCATGTGGCTTGTGCTCAGCATATAGGCGTTTTAGAGCGTTTTTCGTCATTGCCTCGAGCCTTGCGAGTTCTATCGTATGTATTACGATTCTTTCACCGAACTCACCCGGCACATAAAAGTAGTTTTTGTTCTAAGTCCGCTACGATATCACAGCAAGAAATGCGTGAAACGACAAGGAGACTTGTGATTGCTAGTCAAAAATTGGGGTATCCATCTGAACATGTCCACTTATCAAGAAAAATGTTGATTGACTCCAAGAGTTGTATTTTAAATCTAAACCCGTTTCTAGATAACGAAAATATACTTAGAGTCGGTGGCCGGTTAGCAGGGTCCGAGCACATAGCTTATAATGAGCGACATCCTGTTATTTTACCGTATGACTGCCAATTCTCTAAGTTACTTGTGAAATTCACCCATGATATCTCAATTCATGGTGGGAACCAGCTTGTATTACGACTTATTCGGATGCAATATTGGATTCCCAGAGTAAAGAACATGATAAAATCTATCATCCATAATTGTAAAGTCTGCGTTATCGACCGCAAGCGGTTACAGACTCAACTGATGGCTTCATTACCTCCAGAGCGAACCAAATTATCTCGCCCATTTGCAACTACTGGGGTCGATTTTACAGGTCCATATGAAATTAAGAATTACACTGGTCGCGCCTGTTTAATTACTAAAGGGTATATTTGTGTGTTTGTCTGTTTTGCTACGAAAGCTATTCACTTAGAGGCTACCAGTGATCTCAGTACTGCCACATTTTTGGCAGCATTCTCGAGATTTGTTCCACGTCGAGGATGTCCAGAGAAAATATATTCCGACAATGGAACCAATTTTGTGGGTGCCTCCCGTGTCTTTAAAGAGGATTTTAAAGCCTTTCTAAGTGATTCAAGAGAGAAGGTGGTGTCAAAGTTTGCGCACCAAAACTTAACGTGGCACTTTATTCCGGCAGGCGCTCCTCATATGGGAGGTTTGTGGGAGGCTGGTGTTAAAAGTTTTAAGTTGCACTTTCGCAAGGTAGCGTCGGATATGAAATACACGTTTGAGGAACTCTCCACCTTGCTATCGCGTATCGAAGCATGTTTGAATTCACGCCCTCTGAGCCCTATGTCATCAGATCCAAATGATCTAGCGCCGCTAACTCCAGCGCATTTTCTCGTAGGGGGTCCTTTGCTTGCTCCGATTGAACCGGACATTGTTGAAAGTCCAATATCGATTATCAATCGGTGGCAAAAACTCAAGGCATTGAACCAGAAGTTCGGCCAAGTGTGGAAAAACGACTATTTAAAAGAACTTCACAAGAGACATAAGTGGAAATTCCCCCGCGAAGACGTAAAAATTGACGACTTGGTGGTCATCAAAGAGGATAACCTTGCGGCCTGTGAGTGGCGCTTAGGTAGAGTCATGAAGACTTATGTAGGCTCCGACAATCGTGTCCGTGTCGCCGACCTGCGAACTGAACGCGGAATTATTACCCGACCGGTTGTAAAATTGATTCGTCTCCCATCGCCGCCCATCTCGTAGTTAGATGTAATCGTCCGTGTTCGTAATTTTGTGCGTGTTGTCCTCCGTTCCGTTCCGAGGAAATTAACGTATTTAATTTCTTTTGTTTCTCTTAGCCACCGAAAAATGTCGAGCGTCGGAACCGTATCCGCTGGAGTAATACTGAAGTGTCGCGTCTGCCTAGCTCGTCATCCACTACGTTTCTGCAAGACGTTCGTAACCGGCAACGTCGCCGATCGGTTGCGGCTGGTGCTCTTGTTTAAATACTGCTCGCGGTGTCTCTCCCCAAACCACTGCACCGACGAATGCGCCAGTGATGGGCGTTGCGGTAAATGCGATGGGTCGCATCACACCATGCTGCATCTGGGCCAGGCTAAGGACGACGCAAAGTTGGCACCGACCAAGCCGCACGACGTAGTCAGGTCTGATTTTCTACAGTCTTCTCGTCAGTGCGGGACGAACGCCGAGGGGAGTTTTGCTGCGCGGCCTAATTTGCTGCAGGTTGAATCGAGCGTTGAGGGGGACCGGAGGTCTGAAAAAGACGATGACGAAGCAAGAATGGCGCGTTGTATCCGCAACGCAGAAGAATCGCGCGCGCTTCGACCCTCCTTGCGCGGCAACCCAAATGGAGCGTCTCGAAAGACGCGGCGCGCAGGTAGAAGATTACGCTCAAGAAGAGACGGGCATCACAATCGGGGTCAAGGACGGACCCAGCCTAATCACCGCCGCTCCAATAGTGGCGCTCAGCGCCTGCCCTCGCCATCACCGTTGCCATGTCTGCAACAGGTGACTTCGCTCCTCCCCACGGCGCTCGTCAAGGTGATTGATAAAGGTCGCATGCATCGGATTCGTGCTTTGATTGACGCTTGTTCGGAGAGCTGCATAATTTCCCAGCGTCTCGTTCGCCAACTTGGGCTGCCATCGATGCTGGTTGGCTCGCAAGAGGTTTGCTCCCTAACCCTCCGAGCGAACTATGAGTCGAATCAGTCGGTGACCGCCCAAGCGAAGGTGTTGCGTCATTTTTCGCTAGTCACGCCGCGGCAAAATCTGGACACGGCGATCAAGGCACAGTTTTCGAATCTGATGCTTGCTGACCCCGACTTTTTCGTTGCGTCACCGGTCGACATGGTGTTAGGGGTAGATGTTTACCCGAAAATAATGCAACCAGGAATTATCTCGAGTGGTTTTGGAGGGGTCATAGCTCAAAATTCAATTTTTGGTTTTGTTATATCGGGCACGTTGACCCACTAATATAATTTCTTTTTTTTATATATCCACCTTTTTTATATTATAAATATTTAATTTCCTTTTTCACATAATTAATAAATATTATAATGAATTTGAAAAACCTGAGACTATGAATTGATCCACTCCTTTTTTTTTACTAGATTTAAGATTTATTAAGATTTATTACAGTAGTACTGCAAGGAGGCCGGGATGTTTAGGCTGCAACCCTAAGGGTTAATGCAAGTAAAAGATTTTTTCTTTTACTGTCTTATCGACACGTTCCAGTATCGATTCTCGATACAAGAACGGGTCGCACGATCGGCTTCTCCGACGAGTGCTTTTGGCGGTTGCAATTATTCACTAAGTGGCTTGCCGAACAACCGAAACGACTAAAAATTCAAACCACCATTTTTTCGCTACATCCACATATTGGAATTCCGCAGTACTACTCATAATTTATCATTCACCTATTGAAGATAATTATAGCTGCATTTAAGGTATATAAATAAAATTTAAGAAATCTAATTTTACTTACACTAGCTGTGTTGTTTTTTTCTTTCGCTTTTATTCCTCGCATTGCCATACAAACTTCGAGCACCAATTGCACGAAGATTGTATGCAAATTAGCAACTGACGTATCTCGCCATTGCAGCCAAGTATCCAGCACTCCACTGTGAGAAAATAATCTCGGTAACAAACCAGCACTGATTTGTTTAACATTCAAGGCTATTGCTCCGCTAATTGTTGTTGATGTAACACACCAAAATGAAGCAGTTAAAGTTGGACCTATTGATATACGAATTGAATTTGATACTGAATCACTCAAACCAATTCCAGATAAAACATCAGCCTACTGTTTGGTAATCCACGATCGTTTAATTGAATACTCACCTCTAACCAGCGAAATCAGAAGAATAATTTAAATATAAAATTAGCTATTTTTATTTATAATGTAATATGAATGTATCTATATATTAAAAGATTCATGTATAAATCAACCCTTTTTTGTTTTTATTTAGATTTTATTCATATCGACATAGTTGAGTAAGGTCAAGAACATGGTTTGTATTCTCAAGTTCAAGATAAATTCAACTCAGCAAGCAATGCGTGATGAATCACATTACTTCAAAGTGCCTACTACAGTTTTTATCTTCTCAGAAACCCACACCACACAAAACTTTTAAGCAACGTTTTTTTATAACAATTTTTCATTGCATACTCTTAGGCCGTCACAAGCTACAAAGCTCAGAACCCCGAGACACAAACCTTTTAAGCAACGTATTTTTATAACAATTTTTCATTGCATACTCTTAGGCCGCGCCCTCCAAATTAGTAAAGACTCGAACCGGGAAATCTGTGCCAGAACTCCCATAGTTACACTACTCAGAGGTAACCAGACTCGCGCTCTCGGTCTGCTAGGGATTTACTCCTTTGAGACCGCTTCTGTACGTGCGCCTGGCAACTCTTCACCTACCTTGGCGATAGCCGCCTTGTAGAACGTGACAGACTTTGCATCGGCGCACCTTACCAATCTAACTCCCCGTTGCCAGCCTATCGCAAAACAGTCGAGAGGAGGACACGGAATCTCAACCATGAGCCGAAGATAATCAGCGGGAAGCTTAGCTTCCACCAGCTTTCAGTTCGTAGCCGCGATCCCAAAATTCTCCTAGTGAAGGATGGCTCCGTGAAAGACTAAAATAGTTTTTTAAATGGGCCTCCAGCCTGGTCAATCCTCGGCACGGGTAGCATGACACTTTAATTCCGCCTATTACCTCACACCGATGGAAAGGACCCGCCCCAGGCAGCACTAGGACTATTTAGAGTCGGGTTTATATTAGAGCAGAGTTTATATACTATATATAGTTTATATATATAGTTTATAGTATGTTTTTAATTTAAATTGAAAATGTACTAGCCCCACGCTTTTATTTTATTGTATTGTATTTAGTTGTTAAATTGAAGTCCACTACATCCTACACTTGTTTTCTGGAACAACAGAATGTAGCAATTTTATTTTTATAACTATAATGTTATCATACTGTTTAAATCTGTTATGTCAAATTAAAATTATTTAATGCTTTTTGATGACTAAAATTAATTGATGACTAAAAAATTGATTTTACTAAAATCTAATAAAAAAAAAAAAATAAATAAATGTATGGAACTTGGCACCGAATTGATCAATTGAGTTATTGGTGACGAAGGCTCTTCCGGTGGCAGTAAAGATGGCGCTGTACAGCAGCAATTTCCGTCCTCGTTCGCAATTTTATCTATGCAAAACCTTTCAATTTCATTTAATGAGCTTGCTTAGAGACAACGCTGTCGGATATAAGTAATATGCAGGTTTGTGCCATATGCTCAAATTTGGGATCCAAGTCCCTGCTAAACCCTCGAAATTCTTTAATTTGAAGGCAAAAATTGCCTGAACGTCATTTTCATCAAATATGCAAATTTCTTTAATCCGATTAACGGACGATTAATGGCCCTGTAGTTTTTTGAAAATTATTTCAAACCATAGCAAAGTTTAACTAAATTCTGAACCACTGATATGATCAAATTTCGAAGTCTTTTAATTTCAGAAGTATTTTTAAAAATTTCGTTTGATTTTCCTCCATCCTTACGTTAGGTTAGGTACAGGTGGCTGAGTCGGTAGACGACTCTTACACTAAGGCCAGTGCAGGTCCATTGCGAAACCACATAATCTCTTTTAAAAACCTAATAGAGATTTCCCTCCTCAAACCAGCTCGAGAGGATAATGAATTTAAGGATATGCCTGATTTCCCAGCATAAAACTTCGGCAAGTCCATTTAAAAAGGGATGACCCAAAATTGCCATTCTCCTTTTAGCTAAAGCCGGACATAGACCTTTATAGCTAAAGAGGAGGTGTTGAACATTCTGTACCTCTTCCTCACATCTGAAGCTTCTGCAGAAACCGTTTGATGCCAGTCCCAACCGAAGAGCGGTCGATTTGATCAGGCAGTGACCCATTAGTTCGTCAGCCATATCATTTCCCTTGATATCCCTGTCTGGGTACCCATATGAGGTGGATCCTGAGTAGCCTTGCCACCTCGTTAAGAGAGCTGCGGCACACAATGAGACTTTTAAAGTTGTCGATATTTGAGTTCAGTACCTTCACTGCAGCTTGGTTATCTGAAAAGATGGAAACACTCTTTCCTTCAAGGTCTTTTTCACCTAGAATCTTAGCGGTTTCGTGAATAGCCATCATTTGCACTTGTAAACACTACAATAGTATGGAAGTCTAAAGGACACTTCGATTTCGAGATCCTGGGAATAAATATCTCCCCCTACTTGTTCTCGAAGTTTGTTTCCATCTGTGAAAATTTTTATGCCGGAGGTTTTAAGGGGGGTTTTGTTTGCCCAGTCTAGCCGTGAAGGGATGAGAACGTAGTTCTTTTCAAGATTAAAGCAAGGAACACAGTAGTTTGTTTTGTCGGGTGCACGGAGAGTTCAGAATTATTGTGTGGCCGAAGTAATTACCTACCCAATTTCCAGATTCTCTCAGTCTGAGACATTAAGGGCGCTGGTTGGTGTTGAGGACAATGCCCCAGTAATACATAGACCTGCACTTCTTTGTATTTACCTTTGCAAATTTCTGAAGTGCAGTTGTCTTATCAAGAGCCCTCCACCATACCAGTGAGCCATATATAAGTATGGGGCGGACAATTGCTGTATAAAACCAGCGTACTATTTTGGGGAAAACCCATTTTTTACCTACCGCTTTTTTACTGGCAAATATTGCAATGTTTGCCTTTTTAGCACGTTCCTTAATGTTAACATTCCAGATAAGCTTCTTATCCAGAATAACTCCAAGGGATTTCGTGCTGTCACTAAAGAGAAACCTCGTTCCGTTCAGACGCGGAGGTTCTAAGTTGGAGATTTTATATTTCCGAGGTGAAAAGGATGAGACTTTTTACTCCGGGCTTACACTTAAACTACACGAGGATGCCCATTTCGAAAGGATTAAGAATGTTCTCTCCATGAGTTGGCAGAGAGTCTGGGGAAATTTACCTCTAAAAACGATTGCGATATCATCTGCATAAGCAACAACCTTGTAGCCTTCCCCCTCTATGATACACAACAGCTGGTCAACTGTCACGGACCACAGAAGCGGAGACAAGACTCCTCCCTGCGGAGTACCTCTGCTTACAAACCTTATAGTCTGAAGCCATTCGATTTAGTGTGAGAGGACTTACCCGCTTTCGGTATGAAGATAACTTTTCTCTCTCCAAGCTGTTGGGATATAGTTAAGGAGTACGCAACCATAGTAAATTGCCTGAAGCCAGGGTACTATTTCATTGAAGCTATAGTGAAGTTGAGCTGGTATAATGCCATCAGAACCCGAAGATTTATATGGTTGAAATGAATGGATCGCCCATTTTAACTTCTCCTTGCTGGTCAGTTGCTCAATCTCTTAAGAAGTAAGGTCAACAGTCCTTTCTAAGGACTTCAATCTCCCGAGATCACCATACTGTTTTATGGAATTTTTTAAATACTTTTTTCGGACATGCTTTGTTGAGCGCATCCGACCAGAAGGTTCAAATCTTCTTTGTTAGTAACGGGGGGAGAAGTAACTGAATTCAGTGATATCTTAATAAGTTTATTATACCATCTCCAATTTGTCTTACGGAGATTTCTTATTTTAAGAGGCAAGGATTGATTGGTTTCTTCCCAGCCGAATTCTATATACCTATGGTCTGAGAACGAATGTTCTTTTAAGACCTTCCATGAGTGAATTTCTTCCGAGAAGTTTTCTGATACTAGAGTGACATCCAGAACTCCATCTCGATTTTTAATTATAAATGTCGGCTCATTGCCCTTGTTCATAATATTTTAATTAGTGCTAAGTAGGTAGTTAAAAAGTGACTCACCTCTACCGTTGTTGTTTGTATTGCCCATTGTGAATGCTGCGCATTAGTATCGCCACCTAGAATAATGTGGGTGGCTGAATCTGTTTCCTGTGGCAGTTCCCGGAATGATTGCGTAGGTAACGGCTCATCATACGGGAAGTAGAAGGAGGCAATCCTTAGCTTCTTGGGCCCCAGTTCCTAAACTGAAGGAAGAATTAAGCAATTTAAGGTATATTTTACTAAAATACATGTTCGAGTTTTACCTTTGTTTGAGACATAGTATATTTTACAGTTTGGTGTATTCAGGCCTAGGATTTTATTGTTTATCATCCAAGGTTCCTGAATCAGCACCAAGGTTGACATCGCCCGTTGCCAAGTGACGCTGGAGAGCAGCCGAAGCTGCTTTGCAGTGATGCAGATTAATTTGGAGTACCCGGAACATTCTTAGGTACTCAAACTACCGTGATGTCAGCCTCTTCGTCGCTTAGGGGTCCTGCTCCTTCAGGAGATTTTTCATCACAGGCTTTGGGTTCCAACTACACTTCCTTCCAGTTTTGAGTGGATATAGGAGGGTTGAATACCTTCAGCATTTGCAGAATCGCCTCAGGTTCAGATGAACCCGCGTCTCCGCGTCGATTACCACCAGTATTCGAGGAACTAGAGGGTCCAATGCACAGGCTTTCGATGTGCTTGCTGTTGTTGAGAGAGGGTGATGATTTAATGGTATCACTATCATCGAATGCCCCTAATTCGTATTTGTGGAGCTTGGTGGTACCACAGCTCTTATGTCGGAACATAAAGTCCCTACCGGGTTTTTTGTTTGGGTTCCGGTTCCCCGTTTGGGTGTTAGGCTTTTGTTTCTCTTTTTTTTGTTATTGTCCATAATCGATCCCACGAGTGATGAAGAGAGGAAGGTCGACCCAGGCAGAGATCCGCAATACCTGGGTAAGGCTGATTAGAACCGGAGGTCGCCAGGTATCCGGAGCACACCGTTCAAGAGCGAGCAATTATTTTAAAATGGGTCCCCGGCCCGGCTGATCCTCGGGTAAAGAGAAGGGATATTAAGGGGAAGGAGGCAGTTTTAGTTATTCTCACAGAATTTGTGGGGTAATCCATACTTACATATGGATTTTTTCAACTAATTATCTGCAATCGACTTTAGCATGAAAAAACAGGTACCGAAAATAACGATTATTTTTGAAATTTTATATCCAAAGATCATGTTTAAAAAGTTGTTGCATAATTCTTTTAAATATAGCAATGTGACGATAGGGAGCTAAAGATTCCATTTTTTACAAAATATTTTTAATGATTTTTAAGATAAAAACTACCTCAAACCAATTATTTTTTGATCGATATTTTTTTGATCAGAAATAAAAGTTATTACTGGGTCGTTATTTTTTTCAATCAGAAATAAAAGCTATTTCTTGGTCATTATTTTTTTTAATCAAAAATAAAAGTTATTTCGTGGTCGTTACTTTTTTCAATCAGAAATGAAATTTTTTTCGTGGGCTTCTTTTTGATCAGAAGTAAGAGTTATTTCTTGGTCATTATTTTTTCGATCAGAAATAGCAGTTAGTTTTTGACCGTTAATTTTTCGATTAGAAATAAAAGTTATTTTTTGACCGTTATTTTGTTCGATCAGAAATAAAACGTATTTACTTCTTATAACATAATCTATTAGCGAAATTACAATGCAGCAGGGAAACAAACGAAGTGCAAACAAGGAAAAAGCCAAACTGCTGTCAAAACAAACCAATCACCGTAGTTACTTTTTGTGTATGGGAAAAACGTAAGAACACACCCACGATATATGAAATTTTTTAAAAACGATTTTTAAAAATATGTTTACTGTATTGTGGATATGTGTTTTTTGAAATTACATTTATTTCTTGCCATATTCTGGTAAAGTAACAATTGTTACACAGTATTTTTAATATTTCTATGTGTTTGTTGTAATTTTTTGATTTTCAAACAAAACTTGAATCTCAAATATAATAAATTTTCGAGCCCGTTACACAGGACGAAGGATTTTGCTCGAAAAAAATGGGGCTGTCCTGCGAAATACAGGACGGTTGGGAGCGTTAGGCAAGACTTTTTGTAAACAAGTTCTTTAAAGAAAGATTTAAAATAATATAAGTTTATTTTCCAAGTGGTCAGATTTAAAAATCTTCTCTGGTTTTTTTCATTAGACTTTTTTATGTGGTGTGGCGTTACTAGCGTTACTTTACTTAAATTTCCATTGTAGTTCAATTGGGTAATAAAGTAATTAGGCAGTTAAGTAATTATGTAATTAAGTAATTAAAATCCCAATTTAATATATTGTCCTTTCCTTGCCTCAACCATTTTTTCATTATCTTTAACCAATGTCTTCAATTTTTACTAAAACAAAAAATTTACGAAACATTTACTATACATTAACGAAAAAAAACTACATTTGTGAAACAGTGCAGACGATTTGATCATTATGGTAAATTACATTATGTATAAATTGCTTAAATTAATAAAATTAAAATTGTTCTCTTAGATAATATCATAAAATAATAAGATGTAAATAAGTTTTAATTTTTGGTCACGGTAGACTTTTCTGTGGGAACGCCAATATTTGTATGAATGTATTGTCACTTTGTATTTTTTCTCTGATAAAAAACTGTCATGTTTTAAAGGTTTAAACTATTTAAATTTTTTAAACAAACAACGTTCTAGAGAAAAAGTGAGAACGCATTTTTACTATCCAAGTAAAAGTTTCCAAGTTTCAAGTGTATATTATTCTTTACTTCGGGTGTGAAAGTTTTTTTCCAATAATTGTGGTACGGTGTAATATTATCAAATTTATTATTTAATTTAAGAATTGCGGCATAAGCTTCAAATATCAATTATTATAAGGTATTCGTATTTAATATGCAATTTTGTTAAAACAAAAATAGAATTCAATCTTCTTATTTCAATAATCATTTATATTCAATATAACAAAACTATAACAAAAATTAAAAAAAAAAAAAACAAATGTGTCTTATTAAAATGACACATTATTTAGATTGTCCAGGTACTCTTTTGCACTTTCAGCACATCACCTAACTATCACTATTTGTTTTGTTCTAGGAATGAATATTTTTTAAAGTTGATTGCTTAACAAACACTTTCGCTTCGGCATTTCGACAAGTTTAAAAAATGAGTTGCACATAAGCTTTTAACAGGGTCGCCAAAAAAGGGAAAGTGTATTAAGGGAAAATTTTAACTTATATCTCAGAAAAGTACGAATAATAAACAAACTGGACTAAATTGCAAACATCGGAAAAAATAAAAAAAAACAGAACAAAATAATAAAAAGCAGTTTTTTGACCCCGTTACACAGGGCGCAGGTCTTTGCTCGAGAAAACAGGACTGTCCTGCGAAATAAAGGACGAATGGGAGCGTTACTCATGACTTAAATATACTAATTTCGTTAGTACTCATTGCAGATCTCTGGAAGGTACTACAATGAACCAAGGAATATTTTGAAAATTATATTTCCATACTTGGTTTTCGAAATTTTCAAAGATAAGACTGTATTTATGTAAAATTAATGATTTCGCTTTTGTCCGGTTTTTTCGGTATTTATTAGTTTGAACGTTTTTCAGTTAATTTTAGTATGAGGAATCTCGTGGTAACATTAATTTTTTCACATTACAGAACACTTTTGAGCAAACATTTTTTAAAAATTTTTAGCTCAGAATCAAAAATTACTTACGACATAGACTATTTTTCATGTTGATATCTCTTGAACCATTACAATTTTCATTTTGGTTTCTTCGTCCTGTTGTTATGAAGGAACGCCGTGTTATATTTTTTCAATGTTATTATGTGTTTTGGCAAGGTGTCATGATAGGATCGCCAAGTCGATGGCGATGTAAACAGCGTATATTCGGTAAGCTTACCGCAGCGTAATTTGCAACAAAATTGTAAGGGATTAAACTAACGCAGCTTACGGCAAAAAACATATTGTATACTGTACGTATAATGCGTATTATGCGACCGTGATTTAATTTTGCTTTGACAAGCAGTGCTTCAATTAAATTTAACAACTTCAAAAATTAAAAATGCACTTATAAATTTCTGTAAAGTTTAAAATAATTTTGTGATGGCAATTTTTTTTTAATACAATTACGCAATTTACTCGGTTTTTATTTAGGGTGGGTTCGTGGGATCGCTTAGCGAAAACTTATAGCTATACGCTTTCAGTATATATACAGTTGCGAACGATATAAAAGCAGTACTCTTATATTCAGACACTAGCTGAAACCCGGCGCGTTGCTGCCACTCTCCCTATTCAAACGCCCATAAAATGTTATCAGTTAAACAGCATGTCTAAATTGAGGTCAAATACTGAATTCTGAGACTGTGCGACCTATATCCACAAAGCTATTCGATATAACAAATTTGGGTTGTATAGGAAGTGCCACTCTCTCTTCATCACCGCTAATAGAATGTAATCAATTAAACTGGATGTCTACATGGAGGTCGAATACCGAATTCCAAAACTGTGCGACATATAACTCCAAAACTATTCGATAGCACAAATTTTGATTGTATGGGAGGTGCCACTCTCCTTTTCCCTACGCCCATAAAATTTTAGCAATGAAACTGCATGAGTACATTGAGGTCGAATACTGAATTTTGAGGCTGAGTTACCTATAACTCCAAATCTATTCGATATCGCAAATTTGGATTAAATTGGAGGTGTCACGCCCCCCCGACAAACTCTAAAAAATTTTATCAGTAAATCTGCAAGCGTAAATTTTGGTCGAATACTGAGTTCCGACGCTGTGCGACCTTGAACTACAAAGCTATTCGATATCACAAATTTTCGTTGTATGAGAGGTGCCACTCCCCCTTGATCAACGCTCATAAAATGTAAGCAATGAAACTGCATGTGTACATTGAGGTCCAATACTGAATTCCAAAGCTGTGAGACCTATAACCCCAATGCTATTTGATATCTCTAATTTGGGTTAAATAGGAGGTTTCACGCCCCCTTGTCGTACGCCCATAAAATGTAATTAATGAAACTGCATGTATAAATTGGGGCCGAATACTGAATTCTGACGCTGATATTCAATATCGCAAATTTACGTTAAATGGGAGATGCCACGCCCCTCTTACCAATGAACATAGATTGAATCAATGAAACTGCATGTGTATATTGAGGTCGAATACTGAATTTCGGCGTTGTACGACTTATAACTCTAAAACTATTTGATAGCACAAAGTTGGGTTGTATGGGAAGTGCCACTCCCCTTTGCCCTACGACGACAAAATGTAAGTATTGAAAATGCATTTATAAATTTAGGTCGAATACCGAATTCTTATGCTGTCAACCTATAACTTCAAAGCAATACGATATCGCAAATTTGGGTTGTAAGGGAGATGTCACGCCTCCCTGTCCAACGCCCATAAAAAAAAACCATTGAAACTGCATGTGTAAATTGAGGTCAAAAACTGAATTCCAAAGATGAATTCCTATAACTTCAAAGCTATTCGATATCACAAATTTGGGTTGTATCGGAGGTGCCCCTCCCCCTTGTCCACTCCCATAAAATTTCATCACAGAAACGGTACGTCTAAATTGTGGTCGAATACCGAATTTCTAAGCTGTGCGACCCATAACTCTAACTAAAGCTATTCGATAACAACAATTTTTTATTTATATGTGGGAGGTAAAAGGGGGTGTGGCATTGCCCCTTAAACCATCTCGTACTCAAAGCAAAGCGTACTTACAAAATTTGAGCTCAATCGGACCAATGGTTTCGAAGTATTTTGATATTTTCTTTAAAGTAGGCGTAGATGAATTGTGACCACGCCCATTTTTTCAAAGTTAATTATAGTTATCATACGAACTTATTTACCAAATTTTAATTTCATACGACCAAAACCGTCTTAAATACAGCATTTTTATTGATTTGTGGGCGACATAAGGGGGTGTGGTACAAAACCTGCAAAGATACACACATGCAATTTCTTATGTGCACCCTCCACACAGACCCCAATCACCCCTGAAAATTTCATTGAAATCGGGCAAGCCGTCTAGGAGGAGTATGCGAACAGGAAGTTTTGCCACTTAATTTTATATATATAGATATCAAAACAGTGGGTGCAAAAGTGGGCGTGGTCAATTTTTCTTTCAGTAAACACTTTAATTGGATTACTATGAACATTTGAAAAAAAAATTATCCAAATCGGTCCAGCCGTTTTCCGATTTTAGATAAATTGAAAAAAGTGGGCGCAAAAGTGGGCGTGGTCAATTTTTCTTTCCGACAAAACTTAAATTGGATTACTATGAACATTAAAAAAAAAATTATCCAAATCTGTCCAGCCGTTTTCCGATTTTAGATAAATCAAAAAAAGTGGGCGAAAAGTGGGCGTGGTCAATTTTTCTTTCCGTAAAAACCTAAGTTGGACTATTACGAACATTTTAAAAAAAAATTTATCCAAATCGGTTCAGCCGTTCTCAACTGATGCAATTACCAACGAACGACATTTGATTTTTATTTATATAGATGTGATTTTTTTACACTTTTTTCGATTTTTTTTTCTTTTTTTTTTTTTAAAACCCGAGAGAAAAAATACCTTTCCAACAAAGTATAAATCATCAAAATCGGTTCGGCCGATCTCGAGTTATGGGATTACATCGCATTCGGACACTTTCTTTTATATATATAGATTTATTTATTTGTGAAATATAGGGGTGTTAATGGGCTAACCGAGCTGCTGATCTGAGACGTAGTGGCACAATATTCTACAAGAGTGTTATGCTGCTTGCGTATGCTGATGACATCGATATCATTGGCCATAATACGCGCGAAGTCAGTGCAGCATTTTCCAGATTAGAAAGAGAGTCAAGTCGAATGGGTCTGTCAGTGAATGCAGATAAGACGAAATACTTGGTGTCAACAAACAAACAGTCCCAGCGTCTTGGAACCCACGTTACCGTTGACAATACCTCATTCGAGGTTGTGAAGAACTTCGTTTATCTGGGATCCAGCATTAATTCAACCAACGACATCAGCATTGAGATCAAACGAAGAATAACTCTTGCCAACAGGTGTTACTTTGGGCTCAGTAGGCAATTGAGAAGCAGAGCCCTCTCTCGACGAACGAAAATCACGCTCTACAAATCGCTCATCATGCCCGTCCTACTTTACGCATCACAAACCTGGACGCTGAGCAGTTTAAATGAAAAGAATTTAGGAGCATTCGAGAGAAAGATTCTTCGTAAGATCTACGGACCAATCTGCGTCAATGGCGAGTACCGAATACGGTGGAATGATGAATTGTATGAGCTGTACGCTGACATCGACATAGTCAAGCGCATTAAAATCGAGCGGCTTCGCTGGCTTGGTCATGTTCAGCGCATGAAAGACGATGCTCCAGTGAAGAAAACATTCGATTCGGTACCCAGCGGCGGTCAACGCAGAAGAGGACGACAGCATGCATCTTCGTTGGAAAGACCAAGTAGAGGACAACCTGACGAAGCTTGGAATTTCCAACTGGCGCCAGCAAGCGAAAGACAGAAATGGCTGGCGCAAATTCTTAGATGAGGCCAAGACCGACATACGGTTGTAGCGCCAACTAAGTAAGTAAGTAAGTGATGGGCTAACCAGATCCGAAATTGTAGACTAGTATTATTTATCCAAACATGTCTGAATATAAAAGTACTGCTATTATTTCGTTCGCTGCTGTACTTCATTCATTGAATACAATTATTAATTTGTTACAATATTATCTTCACTTTAATATTATCTTATCATACCCATTGTGTTCTTCGACAAAATGCAATACTAAATATTTGCTCACAAACTGACCCACGTGTTCAGGTTGCAATATGATCAGCTCTTTGTTAATACCGCAAGTGGCTGTTTGCGCTTAGTCCAAATTCGTGAATCATTAGTAATTGGTATTTGTCTTTTATTGTTTTCATTCTTACTTACTTACTGTTGGCGCTACAACCGTATGTTGGTCTTGGCCTCATCTAAGAATTTGCGCCAGCCATTTCTGTCTCTCGCTTGCTGGCGCCAGTTGGAAATTCCAAGCTGTCTTTCGTCTTTCATGCGCTGAACATGTCCTGGCCAGCGAAGCCGCTCGATTGTAATGCGCTTGACTATGTCGATGTCAGCGTACAGCTCATACAGTTCACCATTCCACCGTATTCGGTACTCGCCAATGACGCAGATTGATCCGTAGATCTTACGAAGAATCTTTCTCTCGAATGCTTCTAAAGTCTTTTCATCTGAACTGCTCAGCGTCCAGGTTTGTGATGCATAAAGTAGGACGGGCATGATGAGCGATTTATAGATCGTGATTTTCGTTCGTCGAGAGAGTGCTCTGCTTCTCAATTGCCTACTGAGCCTAAAGTAACACCTGTTGGCAAGAGCTATTCTTAATTTTTTTTTATTTGTTTATTTATTTATTATTTGCAGTTCTTAGTGTTACAAGATATAATATCTCTTAACTAGCACTAATCATTAAAAAAAAGGAAATATGGCAGTAAATATTTAATATACGAAACACTTATATTTAATATACGAAAACTTAAAACTATCATGAAGAGCATATTACAACAAAAACTCGAAAACATACAAAATTATTACAAATAAATATGAAATCTGATAGAATACTTTAAAAGGACTTATCTCTAATAGATGACATGTTAAACTAATTAAGGGACGACAATGACGATAATAGTTTGTTTTTAAAATTGACAGCGTTGCTTATTTGTTGTGTGTTATAATCTAAGGAATTCCAAAGACGTGGACCATATATGAAGAATTGCCTTTCGGAGACAAGGCTGGAGTGTCTTGGTAATACAATATTATTATTACGGCGCGATTGTGTAAAGCGAAGTCTCTCGAAAAGATAGATAGGTTCAGCGGAAGATATTAATTTGAGGGCAAACTGTAGGACTTTATCTTGACAAGGTTATCAAAGGTGGTGTTGTTCATTTGGTAAGCATATTCCTAGCCGTGATCAAACCTTTTCAGACTGTATACATACCGAACGATATTATTATATGTTACTTTTAATTTTTGCTTATGGACAGAATCAGCGTTTGCAAATACTTCACAGCCATACAAGAGAATTGGTATTAAGTATGTTTTTGCTATAAGCAGCAGGGTGCGGAGAACGTTTGAAATACGATTGTTCTCAGTTATCGTTCTCCTCATATAAAATTGTTCTCGCAAATTATCACGAACGAATGGGGAACTCTCTGCTGGCGTCGTATTTTTTATCTCTGAAAAATTTGTCAGTTTCAAACTTATTCGATCGAATTTTTCACAAAAAAATAATAAGCAACGAACGTTCGTTTTCAATTTTTCATAAAAAGTAATCGTTCAAAGAAAAATTCAGGAACGTTCGTTTTTTAAAAAATGTTATGTTCCAACTATCAGCACCCACATCGTCGAGCGAGGTTTCTTTTCAGTTATGTATGCGTCATCGAGTTTGGTATGTATTGTTTCTTGTATACGTTTTTATTTTAGCATTATCGCGAAAAAATTGTTGCGAATGCGTAGCATCGAGCGGTGTTTGTGTTGCTGTTGAATTAACATTTATATATTAATATCATAAAAAACACAAAAAAAATTGATTTGACCTTGTAGATGTTATCACCATTCCGTACAAGGGCGAATAATTTTGTCATTATATCTGTGTCGATAAGCAAAAATAGCTTTATTTGACTTACGACAGATCTAAGTTATTGATGTAGCAGTGTTCTGCGCATATAGCACTATAAGCACACAAAATCTAGAGCTTTTAACATGACCAAAAACAAAGTTATGACTCAATAACAAAAGACTCTTCCATTTATCTTATATGGCGATTGAATATATGAAAAACTGCTTATTAAGCGGTCATAATACTAAATACAATTTTTGGGACTTTGTCCTCTTTTTGAACGGAAAAATTTGTAATTTTGGATTATGTTTATTATTTGTAGTTTTGGATTAGCAGAAAAGCACGATAAATAACACTTATAGTATTTTTCAACGATTGTGGGCTGTAATTCTCATGTTTTCTCATGTAATTCTCATGTTATTTTGTGAGAAAAATCTCTCGCGTGGGTAAAAAATACCTCAAAACACCACCAAATACCTCAAAAAACCACAAAATTACTACAAATTACTCAACCTCAAATTTCTACAAAATACCACAATACCTCAAAATAGCTCAAAACCCCTTAAACTACTTAAATTACGTGGTAAAAATACGAATTAAGGGAACGTTGCGTTAATTGAATTGTTCAAATGACTGAATGCACTTGTTTGTGGTGGTTTGTATGTATCTATTTTCTTTTTGCTTTTTTGAGGTATTGTGGCATTTTGTGTTAATTTTGAGGTATTTTGTTGTAAATTGAGGTATTTTGGGAGTGTGGTAATCTTGAGAATTAAATGCGAGAAAAAGACAATTTTGGTGGTAGTTCCATCTTGTGACACTGCCCCTATCATGAATAATTTGTCACCCTTATTCTCCCCAGTATAACTGATAAATTGGCAGATTCGCGATCGGTACTTTCATCATATAAAGGTATTTTATTGACTGAATTCTTCCGGATGCGTTTGTAAGCAGCCCTATCATGAATAATTTTTCACCCGAAATCAAAAAAGGGAGTCTCAAGAACATTTTGGATGTCTCTCAAATCTCTCAATATTCATGAGTGTAAAAAAAAATGTGATGTCTTTATCTGCTATACTAAAAATTAAAACACCCATTTTTGATTCCGGGCGAAAAATTATTCATGCTAGGGCTGAATAAGAAAGTCTCCAAATTAAGAAACCTTCATATGGTGAAAGAGCAGATCGCGAAACTGCCAATTTATCAGTTATACTGGTGAGAATACGATAACTGGTGCGCCGCGATTTGACAATGGATTCGTGAAGTACTTTTAATAAAAATAGGAATGGCCGAAAGAAAAATCGATGCATCGATTTGTTTTCGAGTTATCAATTTTTTAATATGATTATCATTTAATCTTTCAATCAATCAATATCGATTTCAATCAATAGATCAATTTTTTAAATCTATGAGATAATGGTAACGGTATAGATATTTTACTGAACAGATCTTGTACCAAGCAACAAAATGTTAAACATAAATAACTAGTTGAGGTATCGATTTTTTGTTCGAACAAACATTTTTTTTTGTTATGAAAGAACAACACTTTCTAATCGCGGCGCCCCAGTTATCGTAATAGTGCCTTTATACTTTTGCAGACCAGTGTTATTGAAAACATACGTATTAAAACGTTCTTCACTTCCTAATTTTCACTGTTGGGTAGAGTACCAAAAATAGACAAAAAATCTCTGGTCATCTATGACAAAATAAGTAACATTTCCAAATGTCTCTTATGCGAAAAACCTCTCATGGGATGCGTACTAGGGAATATCAAAAGGCATTACGAGAGTGTGCACAAACATAATTTCGACGAATGCTTCATCATCAAGATCATCAAGAAGTAATCATACAATCTAATCATATAACAACAATCATAACAAACCATATTTTTTCATTTGATTGGGCAAATCAAGTTTATTTACCTTATTAAAACATTTTTTTTTCCTCATATGCATATGTGCAGTCCACATCTGTATTTTGGTTTCATCTTTTCATGTCAGCAAGTGATAAAAGTGATCAGTGATAAAAAAACGACGCAAGCAGAGCGTTCCCTTTTCGATTGCGAAGGTTCGTCTGCTTTTAAATTTTTCGTTTGAAAAATTCTCACACACAGCAAAAAACGAACGATAAGATCGTATTTTAATCAATTGCGAACGAATTTTTCCGCACCCTGATAAGCAGTCTAATTCTTAATGACTTTAAGTATTGGGTAGGCCATAAACTGCGTAACATATCATTTACCTTACCTGAGGAACTGGTGATGTGTTCATTCCATGTCAAGGTATTATTAAAAATAAAACCCAAGTTCTCAGCCTTACACACATATTCAATAATCGAGTCGTTAATTACTATATCAGGAAGACTATTATAGCTTATAGGTTTTTTATAGACCAACAAAGACTTATATTTTCTTGGATTAATTTTAAGCTCATTTTCTGTGGCCCAATTACCGATTCGCTGGAGTTCTTGATTAAGGATATACACACCACTACAAAGATCAGTTTTATCACATGAAACATAAAGCTGTATATCATCGGCGTACATATGTGTGTAGCATTGATTCGGGATTAACGGAAAATCATTTTCGTAAATGGAAAACAAAAAGGGTCCCAGAACTGACCCCTGGGGAACACCTTTACTTACTCGAATAAAGTCTGAGTACAAATCACCAGAACAAACACATTGGAAACGATCATACAGTTATGACCAAATCAATTTTATTGCTGTTGGAGAAAAACCGTACCAATTTTTGAACTTATGGCAAAATATTAAATGATTAATAGAATTTAAAGCTTTTGAGCAATCTAAAAGAACCAGGAAAGTAGGTTTGTTTGCTTCAATATTTTGGCGAATAGTTTCAGACACATCTGTAATTGCTGTTGTACAACTACGTTTTGGTCTAAATCCAGACTGTCTGTCCATAAGTAGACGATTGGTGGTAAAATACGAACTCATTTGCTTGTAAACAAGGTTTTCGAATGCTTTTGAAAGAAAGGGTAAGATAGCTATAGGCCGAAATTCATCGCCAGATTTCAGAATTGGAATTATTTTGGCTAATTTCCACTTCTTTGGCAACTCTGGTTTAGTAAAGATTGTATTGAAAATATGTGTAATAACAGGTACAAGTTTAGGTAAAACAATTTAAGGAACTTAGGAAATCAGACTAGAGAGCACATCACTTTCAGTAACACATATAAAACTAAAACTAGATGTTGTAGATTGCACTTTGAAGGGGGTTATCACGGAAAAAATTCATGTTATACTCGATTATATCACAGATGGGTTGCCTTGTTTGATCTATATTATCACAGTTTTGGTTTCCTACAAAATTATTATTGAGGATATTGAGGTCAGCATTTACTTTGTCAGTACAAGTTTTATTTAAGCCTATTTTTCTAATAGTTCGCCAAGTAGCCTTACTGTTAGCTGCTTTTGAAAATTTTTCGAAGAAGTACTGAGATTTTGTTCGTCTTATAGCACTAACAGCTTGTTTGCGCAAATTTGAAAATGCCTCAAAGTGTGCTGACTTCTTATATCTTTTCCACTTAGAGTAGGCTTTATAACGTTTTTCGATAAGGGAACCAACATCGTGATTACACCATGGCTGACTTGAATTTTTTATAAGTATCGTTTTTAAAGGTACATGCCTTTCAAAAAGAACCAATAGAGTATCGTTTAAAAAATCAACTTGGTCATCTACTGATGTCATACAAAATATTCTTTGCCAATCAGTTCTGTCAAAATCTGCTTTAAGAAATTGAAATTGTATGTTTTTAAAGTCTCGATATGTCATTATACAGTCAACGGAATGTTGAAAAAGATCTAAAATCAAGTAAATTAAATCATGATAAGAAAATTGAGGTACGGTAAGTTGATTATAAAACAAAACATGACATTTGTCACTTACAAAAAAAAAAAAAACATCTAAAAGCGTGCTGGAGGTAGATGTAAAGTGTGTCGCAGCCGACTCATTTACTGCGAAGAGTCCAAGACCGTGAAGCTTACTTTTTATGGTTTTATCAGTGAGCAGATCACTATTTAAATCACCTGCTATTATAATTTTTGCGTATTTGATAGATACAGCTTCGATAACATCAACAAATGGGGCCACATCAATTAGGCCTGTAAGCAACACCTAGAAGAGATTTTTGATTATTAATTACTATTTCTAAAAATAAGCATTTCATCGTTGAAATTTCATAACTTTTTAGGATAACCTTGCAATAAATGTTTGTCTTGATAAAGATGGCAACCCCACCTCTGTGACTTGGACGATCAGAGCGAAAACACGATATCCCCGTAAAGCAATGAATGAGTCAGGCAGATCATGTCTGAACCATGTTTCGGAGATGCATACGATATTCACATCCGAATTTTCAAATATTTGTCTAAACTCATCTATCTTGCAATTTAAATCTTCTCCTGCAATCTTCTCCTGCACGCGCTTTTCTGCCTCTCTTTTTTTCCCGCCTGAAAATACGTCTCTCTTCCCTCCTCTTTTCTTTGTATCGCTCCTTAGCAGCGCGCGTTACAACCGACTGCAGGGTGGCTTTGTAAGTGCGAAAAGATAGTGATTCGAGTCAATGTTTGCACCACGGATCGTGAGTACATCCAATACACTGGAAAAGTGCCTTTCGTCGATCAAAACGTGATCAATTTGATTTTTGGTTTTTTGATCAGGGGACATCCAGGTGGCTTTATGAATATTGAGATGCTTGAATCTAGTGCTACTTACGACCATGTTTCGTGCTGCGGCGAAGTCAATCAGCCTCATTGCGTTATCGGAAGTGTTGTCGTGGAGGCTGAACTTTCCGACTGTTGGACCAAAAATATTTTCTTTGCCCACCTTAGCGTTGAAGTCACCAAACACGATTTTTACGTCGTAATGGGGGCAGCGCTCGTAGAAAATTTCCTTGGTCTCATCGTCCTTGTCTTCTGTCGGAGCGTGCCAACATATTAGGCTTATATTAAAAATTTTTAAAGGTGTGAATCGCAGGACGTGGGGCCGTAGTCTCTTGCCAATTACAAATCCGCATCCATACTCGTGCTTCTCCGCATGGCCGCTGTAGTAGATATCACAGGGTGCATGCCGAATGCAACCCTGTCCCTTCCATCGCATTTCTTGGATAGCAGTGATATCAGCTTTGTATCTTTCCAAGGCATCAGTCAGTTGGATAGAGGCACATTCCCAATTCAGGGTTCGGACATTCCAGGTGCATATCCGTAAACCATTATCAGTTTTTCATTTGCGGAAGTTGTCATCAGATTTGGGGATCAGTTTTCTTTTATTCTTATTAGATTTCATTGAAATCTGTTTTTACGGGTGGGCTTCAAACCCGACGCACAACCTATTTTAAGCCTAGGGAGGCCCGCCGCTCAGATTAGCCGCCAAACTAACGGTTGTCAGTTTTGACGTTGCCCAGGAAACACCACGTGGAGGTTTGAGTCGACTTGAGGCGATTTTACAAAGATTATGCTGGCCTCGCCAGGTTAAGACAGCCAGACATGTTACATTGTTACATTCCTTTTTAAGTAAGCAAAATTTCTTTGTGGTATTTCTAAATGTTTTTTAAATTGTTTGTGCATATGAGACTTATTGTGGTATTTTTTAATGCGAATGAGATTTTCGTGGCAATTTTAAATGCGTATGGAATTTGTGGTAGAATTTTTAAAACGCGTGGTATTTTTCGTTATTCTAATTCTAACTAGTTAATCAATCAGCTAACTAATTAAACAGCTAGTGATGTTTTCCTTCTTATAATTGAAAATGTTGTTGTTTCTTTGGAAAAAATTCGTTAAACCAATTAATTGTTCTAACCTGACTTAAAGCTCAATAAACGATTTTAAAGTATCAAACAACTAGAATTTGTATTTAAAATCAAGAATGATTTAAACTATCAAACATTTACAATTTGTATTTAAATCATAGAAAACCAACATTAATATACAACTTAATAAATGGTACGTTTATATGAAACACAAAATGCATAGTTTGTTGACAATGAAACGGTCCGCTTCAGTGCTTTTAAAGGTGCACAGCGTTTTCAACCGAGCCGATTGGCTATCTGGGAAACGAAAAAAATGAAAGCAACTGATGAGTATTTATATATGTATGTTTTACATATATGTTTTACATATAGCAGCTACTGAAGCAGCTTGTGCATTTCTCATACGAATATACAATGAATTTTTTGTCTTCTTAGATTTTGCTATTTTATTAGATATTCGTTTTATTCCCACTAAAACTGATATTTTGGCATTTTTTTTTTCATTGTACGATGAATATTAAAGGCTGTAGGTATACCCCAAAGTGTCAAATATCACTTTGAAAAAATTCGTGAAAATTACCCCCATACAAACCGCGCTGTATGACGTAATTCTACGTCAAAAATATCTTTAACAAAGATTAAAGTTCTATACTTATCCTTGAATATAGTGCAAATGTGCTTTTAAATAAAACTTATGTTATGTTTTTTTTTCCTTTTAGGAAGCTAATGAAATGCTATGGCAAGCCCGTATTGAACCGTCCAAGGGTTATATTATTCAAAATAAAGAAGAAAAGCCTATAGCTGATGGTTGCACAGTCGAGTACTTCTACCATAATCTCGAGTATCACCCTTATCTGTTTGCTCAATGTGAGTCAAAATCCCATATTGAGTATAATTCCTTTATGTTAGCAGTTGATGAGTTTTACTCAACTTTGGAAGGACAAAAGATCGATATGAAAACAATGCAACAAGAACGCGATGCTCTTAAAAAACTTTCAAATGTTAAAAAAGATCACGCTAAGCGTTTGCAAGACCTCTCAAAAGCTCAGAAAGGCGACAAACAAAAGGCTGAATTAATAACGCGTAACCAGCGATTGGTGGATAGTGCTATTTTAGCTATACGTTCAGCAATTGCTAACCAAGTGTCATGGCCTGACATTCATGAATTTGTTAAAGGCGCTCAAGCCAATAAAGATCCTGTTGCCAGTACGATAAAACAAATGAAGCTGGAAATAAATCACATATCATTACTTTTATCGGATCCATATCCAAGTTCTGCGTCCAACGAAGACAATGTGTCAGAAATTGTTGAAAGTAATGATTATCATGATGACAATAACGAAATCTTACCTTCGATGATTGTGGATATTGATTTAGCACTAACGGCTTGGTCAAATGCACGTAAATATTATGATCAGAAGCGCTCGGCTGCACAAAAAGAACAAAAAACAATTGACGCCTCACAAAAAGCACTGAAATCAGCAGAACGTAAAACTCAGCAGACTCTGAAAGATGTGCGAACAGTATCTTCTATATCAAAAGCGCGAAAAGTTTATTGGTTTGAAAAATTCTATTGGTTCATAAGTTCTGAAAATTATTTAGTAATTGGAGGACGTGATGCACAACAGAACGAAATAATTGTTAAAAGGTGAGTATATCATAAGATTTAATTTTGGGGCTTATTTTAATTGTATGATTACTACATGATGTAAAAAATCGACTTTTTAGGTTCAATATAAAGCTTAAAATTCGGCTTTACCTCGGCTTACAATTTAACTTCCAATAAGCTATTGCAATAAGCTATTCGATTTTGGTTTCGGTTACGGCCAGTTTTGGCCCTTTTTGTCAGTTTCCGCTAGTTTCGGCTAATTGGCCTCAATATGGCCATATTTGGCCTAAATTTTTGTAATAATTTCTTGCATCAGTCATTTAATTCAAATATGTAAGTTTGGTTTAATAAAAATATTTACAACGAATTGCACAAAACAAAAATTATGAATTAGTCTTTAATTTGATTTATCGTGCAAACAAACCATTTTGGTTAATTTTGTGCGTTTGATACTATCATTTTCGATTTCATAATCTCTGTTGCAATTAATTATAAAGTTGTATAGGTACTGAAGAAAAAATTGAAAATTAAACTTCCGAAAGAATTCTGTGTGTATGGAATAAAGGAAAAGAAAACGAAATATTTCTATTTTTATAATACTAAACCTTAAAAAAAACAAAAATACTTTGTTTTGTAGTTCTATAAAAATGTATTGGGGGTGCAGACTATTGCGAGTGTGCACGGAAGATATGAAAAAAATGATCCTATTTATTATTATAGTTAACTCCAATTAATTATCATGAACTTCAATATTGAAATAATACCTTTATTATATTAAATTTTTTTCTTATGTGTATGAAAGTACTTTATTTCTTTTATATAAAAAAAATCATTTGTAAAAACTTAAATTTTCATATTACTAACCAGTTTCGGTTTCGGCCGAATATTATAAAGTGGCCGTATATTCGGTTTCGGTCGGACACTAATTGCGAGGTACTTTCCCCTCCCTCGTAGGCACCAGTGCAAAGCCTCTTCGAAGCTCGTCTGCAGATTCGATCTCTGAAGTAGTATGAAAACTCCTGGAATGCTTTCGGCGAGTGCGGTGGTAGCCAATCACCTCTTCAGCTGCCGCACACATGGAGTTGGAATTGTGTGTCCACTGTGCGCATATGAGCTGTTCAGAGCACAAGTAACGTAAGTCCTTTTTTGGTAGTTTTGAAAAAATCGAACACAGAAAAATTCTTATGATAAATTCCAAGTATGAAGAACTCATTATATGTTTTTTGAAGATCAGTTTGACAAGTTTATGTTACTTTCAATATGTTGAGTACGCTTACTGATAAATGTTTTTCTATGCAATTAAATAAAAAATTTAATCCATCATTTTTCCCGACGTTTCGTTTATTTGTCCACTTCCTCAGGGGATCTTTTTATTAAAAACGAAAAAACAATATAAAAATTTTTTAAAATACTTAGGCAATAAACATTTTTAAATTTAAAAAAAGTGACAAAAAATGAGACCAATAAATAAATGCTGAACAACAAATGACATAATAACTTACATGGTGAACGTAAGACTTAATTTAACATTGAAACATTAAACATTAAAGAAATATTAGGAAATTTATTTCAACTATTTTGTGAAACTGTTGCAACACTTATCAACACTGTCTATTAGTTAAGGATGAGAGCGTAGCTCGCGCTTATATTGTCTTTGTCTTCCCGTGAGTTCATCGTCGTTGTTATCTTCTGTTGTATGCGTAGACTCTCTAGGTGAACTGTTTTCTTGCTCTCTGTTCGATGTCTAGTATTTTAACTCCGCTTAAGTTAGGTGTGTGTCCTCTTTTCAGCATGTGTTCTGCTAACGCTGTCGACATTCGTTTGTGTGTGATGTCTGCTTGATGTTCCATCACTCTCGTTTTGAGTGATCTCTTCGTAGTGCCTATGTATACGTGTTTGCATTGTTCATCTGTGCTACCGTTGCATTGAATCTCGTAGACGACGTTTCTCTGTTCTTGTTTGTCTATAGGTGTTTTTGTGATGCTAAATATTTTTGTGAGGGTGGTATTGGACTTGTGAGCGAATGTGATATTCTCATCTTGAGTAATTGTTTTTAGCTGTTTGTTGTCTGTTAGTGTTGGTATATATGCGATGCTGTGGAAATATTTGGTGTTGCTAGATTGTTGATCTGCGGTTGATATGGGATTTCGCCGGGATTTTGTGTGGTGGTCATTAATTAAGTTCCGAATGATTCTTCCTGGAAAACTGTTTTTCTTTAGTATTGTTTGTACTTTTCGTATGTTGTTGTCTTGGTATTCCTTGTCGCTGATGGTGAGAACTTTTTTGATGAGGTTGTTACTACTTACTAAGTTGGCGCTACAACCGTATGTCGGTCTTGGCCTCATCTAAGAACTTGCGCCAGCCATTTCTGTCTTTCGCTCGCTGGCGCCAGTTGGAAATTCCAAGCATCGTCAGGTTGTCCTCTACTTGGTCTTTCCAACGAAGATACGTTCGTCCTCTTCTGCGTTGACCGCCGCTGGGTACCGAATCGAATGTTTTCTTCACTGGAGCATCGTCTTTCATGCGCTGAACATGACCAAGCCAGCGAAGCCGCTCGATTTTAATGCGCTTGACTGAGCCCAAAGTAACACCTGTTGGCAAGAGTTATTCTTCGTTTGATCTCAATGCTGATGTCGTTGGTTGAATTAATGCTGGATCCCAGATAAACGAAGTTCTTCACAACCTCGAAGGAGGTATTGTCAACGGTAACGTGGGTTCCAAGACGCTGGGACTGTTTGTTTGTTGACACCAAATATTTCGTCTTATCTGCATTCACTGCCAGACCCATTCGACTTGACTCTTTTTCTAATCTGGAAAATGCTGCACTGACTTCGCTCGTATTATGGCCAATGATATCGATGTCATCAGCATACGCAAGCAGCATAACACTCTTGTAGAATATTGTGCCACGACGTCTCAGATCAGCAGCTCAGATGATCTTTTCCATCATTAGGTTGAAAAAGTCGCACGATAAAGAATCACCTTGTCTGAAACCTCGTTTGGTAATAAATGGTGGGGAGAGGTCCTTCCCGATTTTAACTGCGCTGCTGGTGT
This sequence comes from Dichetophora obliterata, assembly GCA_963920525.1. Lineage (NCBI taxonomy): Eukaryota > Metazoa > Arthropoda > Insecta > Diptera > Sciomyzidae > Dichetophora > Dichetophora obliterata. The sequence continues at coordinate 132,714,989 of OY986435.1, forward strand.
TCCTTAGTGTCATCCTGCAAAGTCGTATTAGTTTTGCAAGAATACCAAATTCAGACATGGTGGAGTACAGGTGCTTCCTTATTGGGCTGTTGAAGGCGGCTTTGTAGTCGACAAAAAGATGGTGGGTGACGACTTGTTTTTCTTGAGTCTTCTCCAAGATTTGTCGTAGCGTGAAAATCTGGTCGATGGTGGACTTTCCAGGTCTGAAGCCGCACTGATAAGGTCCGATCAGTTCGTTTACAATGGGCTTCAATCTTTCACATAAAACGCTCGACAGGACCTTATATGCGATATTAAGAAGGCTTATCCTACGGTAATTGGCACAGATAGTGGGATCGCCTTTCTTGTGGATTGGGCAGAGCACACTGAGATTCCAATCGTTCGGAATGCATTCTTCCGACCATATTCTGCATAGAAGCTCGTGAATGCATTTAAGTAGAGCTTCGCCTCCGTTCTTAAACAGCTCAGCAGGTAAGCCATCAGCTCCCGCGGCTTTGTTATTTTTAAGCCGAGCTATAGCTGTCAGAACTTCATCATAGTCGGGCAGCGGAACCTCGACGCTGTCATCCAAAATTGGGATTTCCGGAATATCATCTCTATTGGCGGGATTGTTGTCAGCGTCGCCATTTAGAAGCTTAGAGAAGTGTTCCCTCCTTAACGTCAGTGTACTCTGGACATCTGTCACTAGATTCCCGTTTTCATCCTTGCAGGAGAGGCCCTGGTTTTAAAACCATCGGCAAGGCGTCTTTTTTTTCGAAAAATTGTCGGGCCTCATTCCTGTCACCATACATCTCAATCTTCTCCTGCTCGCGCTTTTCTCTCTCTATTTTTTGTCCGCCTGAAAATATGTCTCTCTTCCCTCCTCTTTTCTTTGTATCGCTCCTTAGCAGCGCGCGTTACAACTGACTGCAGGGTGGCTTTGTAGGCGGCGTCTTTCTGTGCAGTGGCGTCGCGACACTCCTGGTCGTACCACTGGTTTCGGCGGGGCGGTGGTAGCCAATCACCTCTTCAGCAGCCGCACTGAGGTTGTTAGCTGTATTTATTTTCTGTCTCATAGGTTATGTGGAATTCAAGTTGATTATCCGTCCTGATGCTGTCGGTTTTGTGTACCACTTTGTACTGATTTTGTTGGAATGTCTTAAGGTTTTCACGTCTAAGTAAGCAAGGCTATTGTTTTGTTCTATTTCTACTGTGAATTGTAAGTTTTTGTGATGATTGCTTAGTGTTTTCAGTATTGTTTTGGTGTGCTGTGGTTTGATTATGGCGAAAATGTCATCAACGTACTTGCATAGGACTTTAATGTGTATGTTGTCTTGTTTTAGGTCTTCGAGTGTCGTGTCGAGTAGGCAGTCCAGTACAATATCTGCTATTGTAGGGAAAAGTGGGCTTACCTTAGGCATTCCAAACGTTTGGCCGTAATTTCTCTCCTCGTATTTGAAGTAGTTGTTGTCTCGTAAGCAGAACTGTAGGATCTCCAAAAATCGTCCTTTGGGAATTGTGGTGTGTTTGGTTAAAATGTCCCATTTCGTCATTATGTTTTTTATACCAAGATGGATGGGTATATTCGTGAAAAGCGATACAACATCGAAAGATACCATGATGTCGTCCTCTTCTATGTTTACTTCGCCGAGTTTATTTTTGAATTCATATGAGTTTTTTATGTTGTGGTTTTGCCCAACGTGTTTTGCCAACTTATAGCATGGGAGATTGATTGACGATGAAATCGGTCTTAGCGGTAAATTGTTTTTGTGTGTTTTTGGGAGTCCATGTAATCGTGGAGCTGTGGCACCATGGCATGTTAAATGTATTTTTTTATGAGGAGTGACAGTTTTTTCACCTTGAAGTTGGACAACACCACCTTTTAGCGATTATCTTCATTATTGAGGGAGATAAAAAAAGAATGGACTTACCCCACTTGTCCTCTGAAATTTTTTAAATATTTCTCCTTTCCGCTGTTAAAATGTAATGGAAAATATTCTTAAGAAATTTTTGATGAGGAGTGACAGCACTTTACCTAGAAGTTGGACAAAACCACCCTTAGCGATTATCTCCATTATTAAAACATAAAAAATATCCCCCATTAGATTCCTACAGCGGAAATGATAAATTTTAAAAAAATTTCAGTGAACCAGTGGCGCAAGTCCAACTTTTGTTACTAATATGCAATTTTGTGCATAATTTTTGGGTATTATTTAGTTTATTTTTTACGATATGAAGAGCTCTATTTATGCCCTTGACCTAGCTTATAAGCAAAACTGAGTTCTTTATACTTGGAATTTATCATAAGAATTTTTCTAAATGTTCGATTTTCTCAAAACTACCAAAAATGGACTAACGCCACTTGTGCTCTAAAAAAATAATGCAATTGGTCAGAGCAATACCAAAGTATTGCATTTTATACAGAGTTTACGTAAGCTAGGAGTTTCTAGCACGTACTCATAAGTAGACTACATTTTCCTCTTCACATCTGCGTACTTAACTCAATTTCCCTAAAAAATGGACTTACGCCACTTGTGCTCTGAAACAGCTCATATATGTCATTTTTAAAATAATAATAGTCTGTTTTTAGTTTTTCGTTGATTAAAGTAATAAAGACAAGTGAATCTCTTGGAAATAACACAAGTGTTTTATTTTATTTATGAAACAACTATTAGCTATTAATTACCCTCGAATCAAAATTAACCAATCCGTTCGAACTACGCAATCATTCGCAAATACACGCGAAAGAAAATTCCAAGCAAAGGCAATCTCAGTAGACAAAACAAAATACGAGTACTTAGTTACTGCTCTACCACAAGAGGTTATTGTTACAGTGCTTGACTTTATTCAAAAACCACCTTCAACAAATTTATACGAAGGCTTAAAAAAAGCTACCCAAAAGCCTTAATATCGCTTTGACTAGGTCTGGGCTCAGAGAATTAGAATGCGATGAAAGCCGTTTCGAACTCAGAATTAGCAAGCATAACAAACAAAATTTTCCGAAACCACTTCCAAAATTTTAGAATTTTCAATAAACTCTCTCTCGAGTTACAAGAACTTAGGAACGAACAAAACAGTCGTTCGCGCTATAACGCGAGAAGGTTTAATACAGTAGTTCTCCAAGACGTAGATGCCCTTCTAGAAGTATGTCACGGCAACGTCTTGCCAACTGGGTATGTAGTTATCATTTAAATTCGGCAAAGCGGCTAGATACACACAACACAACAAACTAGGTAACTCCATTATTGCGACGGTTAATGATGGAAGTTCTGTTACACTTACACGCCGTCTATTCATATACGTTACAGATAACAAAACTAACTTTATAATCGACAGCGGGGCAGAAGTTTCAGTGCTTCCTGTAGACAAATTCAAGTCACACAAAAAGAATTCCGACTTCCTCTTAACAGCAGCAAACCGTAGAACAATTTAAACTTAAGGAAATAAACTACTCAACATTAACTTAAAACTCAGACGCGAATTTCAATTCTTTTTCATACCAGCAGAAATTACAAGACCCATAATAGGAGCAGATTTCCTTAAGAAATATGGACTCTTGATAGATCTCAAACATAAAAAACTTATTGATCCACTAACAAAATTATCAGTTAACGCGATCACAGCATTCACCGAAATATCATTACCGTAATTAATTACGAATTAATAGAACATAACAGAACATAACATCACTACAGAAAGATAGTTACCATTTTCTCGACAACGACGTTTGGACTTAATTAAATTTAAAATTGCAAAACAAGAATTCTATTTCCTTTCATCTAGTCCCCAAAAAATATGTTAACGACTGTAGACCCTGTGGCGACTATCGAAGATTAAACGAAATTACAGTCCCAGACCGATACCCATTACCTCACATACACGACTTATCTATAGACTTACATAACAAAAATATATTTTCCAAATTAGACTTAGTGAGAGCACACCACCAAATTCCCATGGCTACTAATGACATTCATAAGACAGCAATAACTATACCTTTCGGAATGCCATTCGGCTTAAGAAATGCAGCGCAAACATTACAAAGATTTATCAATGAAGTTCTAAAAGAATTAGACTTTGTATTTTTTTACCTCAATGGCATTTTAGTAGCCAGCGAGACTGAAGAAGAACACTTAAGACACTGACAATTAGTATTCGAACGACTAGACCAAATATCAAACCAAACAAATGTATTTTCGGCGTAAACAACACAAATTTCTTAAGTTACAATATTTCAAAACAAGGCATCCAACCATCTCCCGATAGAATTCAATGTATAGTTAACTATCCTAAGCCTAAAACAGTTAAACAAATGCAGAAATTCATTGGGATGATAAATTATTAACATAGGTGCTTTCCAAAAATGGCACACACTGTTATGATTTGAAATAATTCTACAACTTGCTGTATTTATCACTTATTTGCTTGTTCATTATAAATTTATTTACCCAGATTTCTCCTGCTCGAACTTATTCTAAAAACTATAAAAATTTTCATTCAGTAACTTCAGTAAGTTACGAGTAGGAGAAACTGCGGTAAGTGGTCTTGTTCGTTATATACCTATTCCATTGAATTGAATGAACTTATAAATCAGCAATAAATTTCAATAACCTATTGACTTTTAAACGCATCTTTAACGTAACTACGACATTTTATTGCGCATCTCAAGCCAATTTGTCTGCGACTTGCGCATATCAACTTCGGCACCCTTCGCAAAACAACACTGTTTGCCTGAAATACCGCGTAAACTGACTCCTGCGCCCATTTGCAAAATCACGCAAATCGTCTGCGACACTGCGCAAATTGAAGTCCGCACTGTTTCCGCAAATTTATATCGATGTTTGCTTAGTCTGTTCGAATGCATCGCACGCCTCCACGCCGCAGCCTGCGAAGTCAAGAACGTTTAAAATCACGTACGTCCAACATGCCAGAGACAACTGCCGAAGTCCGGAGCAGTTAATTCGAAGTCAACTTAAGAAAATTCGAGAAGTCGCTCCGATTTCCGAAATTCTGCTGCCGAAACTAGCGCCATTTGCAACAGCAACAAAGAACCTTTCGGTTTTCCTTCAATCCGTCAATGGAACGCAACATCTAGAAAATCCCATATTATCCTGATAGCCAAATTGCCAATGAATAAACGCATTGAGTGGGCTAGGTGTGCCGCGTCTTTAGTGCCGTATTCAACAGTCAAGGACTTTAGTGACTGGTTATCAGATATCGCTAGATATGTCTGCTTTGTTCAAGATTCTTCAGAGGACCAAAAACGTTGCACAGTTCTGCATGCAACTACAGAGAAGCAGTTTGGAAAGGTTACATGTGTCATATGCGAAGGTATTCACAAGATAGCCGATTGTCAACGCATTATCAATGCCACAGTGCCTAATAGGTGGATATTAATCAATCGTCATAATCTGTGCTTCAGCTGTTTGTTCAAAGGGCATTCAACTCGGAACTGTCGTCGTATGTAATATTGATGGATGTGAAAGAATGCACCACAAATTGTTGCATGACGACGCACGTTCTAAGCCAGAGACACCGCAGGATTCGATGGTCGATAATGGAGCAGTTCTAAGTTGCTCATCTGAAGAAGCTAAGACTAACAAACTATTGTTTCGCGGACTTCCTGTCACTCTGTATGGTCACTCCAAAAAGGTAGATACGTATGCGCTGCTCGACGAGTGTTCTTCTATAACGATGATTGACAAAACCTTAGTAGAAGAGCTTGGACTGCAAGGAAAACCGAAGAAGCTTGATATACAGTGGTTCAGTGGCCGATCTGCTAATGAACCAGCACTCGTCGTGGATTTCAAGATCAGCGGCTTAGGAATGAAGGAAAAGCATGCACTTCGTAACGTCTTTGGTGTCTCAAATTTAGACTAACCAATGCAAAGACTACATTTGAGTGACATTCATCTTAACACCATCTCTAAAGAGATTTCGTCATCGCAGACCTATACAGACGCAGTTCCCAAACTTCTAATCGGGCTCGACCATTGTCATTTGGGTATTCCATTAAAAACCCGGTGTCTAGATCAAAGTGGACCATTTGCTGCCAATACTGAATTGAGATGGGTGGTATTTGGCCCCACTAAAGGTGTACAGCCATCAGGAAACTCGTGCCTGTTCACAAACTCTCCGGAAACTGCATCAGTTACTGGCTGATTTCTTCAGCACAGAAGAATTTGGGGTGAGAGCATCGCCACTAATTCAAAGTGAAGAAGATCGTCGTGCAAGGGATATATTAAAGGCAACAACTATCAGAGTTAATGATAGATTCCAAACTGGGTTGTTGTTTAAAAACGACTTCGTCAAGCTTCCAGATAATTACAAAATGGCTATGCAACGTCTTATTGGAGTTGAGAGGAAGATGAAGCGCGACAAAGAATTCGCAGAAGCATATAAGGCTAACATCAATAGCTTCGTCGAGAAAAGCTATGCACGTTAGCTAAGTCCAATGAATGCAGCTAATGTAGGACAAAGAACGTATTATCTGCCTCACTTTTCCGTCACCAATCCTAACAAGCCAGGCAAAGTGCGGCTAGTCTTCGACGCAGCCGCGGAGGTTGGAGGAATATCTCTCAACTCGTAGTTACTTAAAGGAACTCAAGATTACAGAGCGCTGCCAGCAATCTTGTTCCATTTTCGAAAAGCTGCCGTAGCTTTGTGTGGTGACATCAAAGATATGTTTCACCAGGTGTTGATTCAGCAAGAAGATAGATTTTCACAGCGTTTTATAAGGCGTGACGGGGACGATACAAGGCCACCGGATGTGTACGAAAATACATTCGGCGCTGCATGTTCTCCTTGCGCAGCTTATTATGTAAAAACTACAAACGCCCTGGAATATAAGAAGCAATACCCACGAGCAGTCCAGTCGATAACGGACTACCACTACGTAGACGACTTTGTCGACAGTTTTTTGTCTGTTCCAGAAGCAATCACGATATCGACTCAAGTGCGAGACATCCATAAAATTGCGGGATTTGAGCTGCGAAAGTTTTCATCCAACTCGCCGGCAGTTATCGAACCCCCTGATGGCTGCGGAGAAGATATCATGATCCATATAAAGGATAGCATGTCATCAGAAAAGATTCTTGGTATGTTTTGGCAGAGTGACAGCTTTGATAAAAATTACAAGATAAAATTTAATTACGTTGATAAAAACGTTATCAACGGCAGCCGCACTCGAACAAAGAGAGAAGTAATGAGCGTCGTTATGTCTATATTTGATCCCCTTGGATTGTTAAGCCATTTTGCGATCGTCGGAAAGGTGCTGGTTCGTGAAGTGTGCAAGCAAAGCGTGCATTGGAATGAACCTGTTCCAAATGAGGTAACATCTCTGTGGGGGAAGTTTCTTAAGCGGCTGGAGTACGTCACTTCATTCCATATTTCAAGACAATATTTTTAATAAAGTTCTGCGGCGCGTCAAGATCTTGAACAACATATCTTTGTAGATGCAAGTGAAGACGCATTTACGCCGTAGCATACTGGAGGTCACCCAATGCAATGCAGAATCGGGATTTGATGTATCCTTTGTTTGCGTAAGTCAAAAAGTTCGCCACTAAAGCTATTAACAATACCGCGGCTCGAACTACAAGCAGCTGTGTTGGGAACACGGCTACTCAAGACTATTCTATAATGGCATAACCTAAACATTTTTCGTTACGTTCTATAGACTGATTCAAAAATCGTATTAAAATGGGTCCAGTAAAATGCACCGTCGTTACAAGCCGTTCTTGGCACACAGGATTGCAGAAATTTTGGATGCATCCAAGCCAGCCGATTGGAGGTAGGTTTCAACCAGCGGAAATGTCGCCGATGAAGCAACACGAATAAAAATTATGTCGACTTCAGCCCAAAGTCGCGATGGTGTACAGGTCCTGCGTTTTTGCAAGAAGAAGAAGAACGTTGGCCGGCAATCGCTAAGAATTCAAATGATCCAAGTAGTATCGAGGATAATGAAGAAATTTGTAAGAAATTCACTCTAGCAATCATCAGTACAAGTTTATTGGACTTCAGTCGCTTCTCATCATATATGCGATTAAAAAGAACTCTTGCTTGTGTACTTCGTTTTGTCCAACTATGTAAGAAAGAACGATTGCAAAATCGAGTACATGGGCATACAGCGGAAGAAATTAATTAATCTGAAAGGATCTTATCAAGAATGGACGTGTGAATGGGCGTTTAGATGGTGCTAGCTGCATAACATATGCAACGAAACGCCCAATTATTTTACCTCCTGACCACGAAATTACGAAGCTCATGATTTTACACGAACACTGCCAAATGAGACATCAAAACACTGAAGCAGTAATTTGCAAAATACGATGAAAATTTTGGGGTCCACGTTTAAGACAAGTGTAGTGCGCACCGAGTTAAGCAACCAAACTTATAATTATACCGAGTTAAGCAACCAAACGTACACAAACTTTTTGATTGCACTGTAACTATGTTTATTGTTATTCACCACGCACAATTCGATTTTAAGAAAATACCGTTGTTTGGCTTTATAAGCACCGAAATTGAAAAATAAAGATCATTATTTCTACGAGCTTTAAATCAGCTTGTCTTTTTATTAAAAGCCAAAGTGCATTTTTATGTCGGCTAACATACAAAAATAAAAATATTAAATATTTAGAGCCAGTGGCGTTATTAAGCGCCGGCGAAAAACTTAAGGCAGGTCCTTTGCATTAAAAACAAAAACTTTACACAAGTTCTAAAATGAGTTGTCGCTAAGTGCTATACTTGCAAGATTTTGAAAGCAGCTCCATCAACGCCATTGATGGGAAAACTACCCATTGACCGTCTTACACCATATGTTAGACCGTTCACTTATACCGGCCTGAATTACTTTGGACCAATTGTTGTTTCTGTTGGACGTCATCGCGAGAAACGCTGGATTGCGCTGTTTACGTGCCTTACTGTCCGAGCAGTACATTTGGAAGTGGTGCATGACTTGACTACAGATGCTTGACTACGATTCGGAGTTTTATTAATCGCCGAGGAAGGCCTTCTAGAATACGTTCGGACAATGGAAATAACTTCGTTGGAGCCAATGAAGTGCAACCAGATTTTCGGAAATTTTCGACTACGATATGGTTCAAGCGGAACTTTCATCAAGGGTAATTGAGTGGCTTTTTAATTGTCCAGCTAACCCATCTGAAGGAGGAGTATGGGAACTGTTGTATCTTCCGCTGAGGATACGCGTAAGTTCTACCTCGGCGTACTTACCATAGTTGTCCATTTTTTCCTGTACTTTCAAATAGAAATATTGCGAGTTATTATTTGAGGTATTGTTCGAGATTTTATTTGGCTCAATAACTTAACCTTAAAATATAAACAACCTTAAAGTAAAATTTTTAACCTAGACAATCTCATTGCTATTATTTTAGATATACAAAATAGTATTCTTATTCTTAAAAACGAATCAATTATTCATGCTTATGTGCATGCACATACATATTTAATGCTGCCGCTACTCTTCTAAAGCAAACATACATACACTCATACTCGACCGCCCACACTCTAACAAAAATTCACGAGAATCAACTACAATAATTGCTGGCATCTGATTGCCTACATTTATTGTCGTTAAATCCCATAGAGCAAAATTATAAATATTTATCGCTAAAAATGCGTGAATCCTCTCACCTACAATTATTTCTTTAGCTCTCTTGTAAAAACTCTCTTCTAAAATTATTTCTTCCAATCTTGTCTGCGCTTATAAAAAAGCTAGAAATGCGTGAAGTGTCTCAAGTAAGTTTTGAAAATGGCAACAACAACAACTTTGTATAGAGTCAATAACTCAGCAGAAGGCGCTACTCTTTCCTACATCAGTAGGCTTAAGTAATTAAGCTGTGACCAATCTACTGTTTAAGTTGTATATAATTTGACACTTGTTCAAATAAACTCTTTGAAATCATATGGCGTTAAAGCAGAGGTGTTTATTTAAGGACATGCGTAAAATACTGCTGCTGGAAAACCGCTGCGAAAACACGCTGGAATAGCGTGAAAAGTAGAGAATACATATATTTTAGGGCTCTCTGAGCGAAAACACGCTAAGATAGCGTGAAAAGTAGAGAGATATACATATTTTAAGACTCTCTGAGCGAAAACACGCTCAAATAGCGTGTATAGCATAGTAAATATACATATTTTGGAAAAAACACTGATTTTTAGACAAAATTGAAAAACTCGCTCCATAGCGTGGTTTTTTTACAAAATCGCCAATAAATGTCGTGACTCTGCGGTAAGTAGTCTTGTTCGTTATATACCTATTCCATTGAATTGTATGAATTTATATTTCAGCAATAAATTTCAATAACCTATTGACTTTTAAACGCATCTTTATCGTTACCACGACACACACATTTCCATTGAATTGTATGAATTTATATTTCAGCAATAAATTTCAATAACCTATTGACTTTTAAACGCATCTTTATCGTTACCACGACACACACATTTACGACATGGTAACAGCATCAAAAACTAAAGATAAACACTTAAATTAGACAGAGGACACTACAGAAGCATTCACATCGATTAAAGAAAGTTTTACTAAGAAAGTGCTACTTAATCCTTTTAATAGCAAAACATAAATTTCTATCGCTGTAGATGCATCTTCTTATGGCGCTTTCTTTTCTCGCCAAAAAATTCTGCCCTCTGAGAGTGCAGAATTTTTTAAATTTTGACCTGAACTCAAAAAATGTTGACCTGTTCTTAGTCGAGAAAAGAACATAAAAATGCATCTTCTATTTCAATGTTGTGTTGGCTGCCTTGCTATATCGAGAAACATCAAATAAATTGTAGAAATCTTCCGTGAAATAGCAATCCAGCAATTAATTTTTAATAAAACAGACCACTGATGTGGTTATTTCGTTAATATCAGCCATTTTATGTTTACTTATAATAAATTTTTGTAAAGAAGAAGCTCACTGTTTAATAAAATGTTAATACAATGTTCAATTTTTTCTAAACATGTCACTTTTTTGTTTCTTCAGGTGGTAGTATTTGAGAGCAGAACTCTGAAACCGTTGATCTTGAGAGTGCAAAAATTCTGCATTTTTTATACTTTTCAGGTCAAAATTTTCGAGAAAAGAACACGATTTATTTTTAGAGGTCAAAATTTTTTTGGCAAAAAAGGCAGAATTTTTTCAAAAAAGAAAACGGCATAACACTGCTATCGGTGCAGTTTTACAACAGTAACACAACCATCAAACAGAACCATTAGTTCTCTTTTCAAAGAAATTAGCACTATCCAAAAAGAAATACAGCACTTTCAATCGCGAACTTTTGGCAATTTACCTTACTATCAAACACTTAAGACTCTATTTAGAAGGACTAAATTTCACAATCTGAACAGATCACAAGCCACTTACTTCAGCATTACACTCAAAAACCGAAAGAAGTCCAAGACAAACACGACACCTAGAATTCATCGCACAATTTTCTAACGACATCAAACGTATAGACAACCTCCTAGCAGAAGCACTCTCAAGAGTTGAAATCGAGGCTTTCACTACTTCAGACATCAATCTCATAACTCTACACAAAGAACAAATAATAGATTCAGAATTACAAGAAATATTATCCAAACACACTTACAATTTCGAACAAATACACATTCCACTACTCAACATCAAGATTTGGTGCGAACAAACAGATACTGGAACACGTCCACATATCCAACAAACATTACGGAAACAAATATTTGAACAATTACACAACATCTCACACCCAGGTACACGAGCTTCTCGACGACTTATAACAAAACGATACTTCTGGCCCAAAATGAACATACAAATTAACAAATGGTCACAAATGGCGTTAGATGCCAAAAAACGAAAGTACATAGACACACGAAAACAACACCACACAAAGTAGGCATTCCACACGGCCGCTTTTTCAGCATGTACATGTTGATCTAGTTGGTCCATTGCCGATATCAAACAATTATAGATATGTACTTACCTTAATCGACCGAAACACACGTTGGCCCGAGGCGTATCCACTAAAAGACACTAACGTCAATACCATCGTAGACACACTTCAAAGAGAATACGTAACACGTTTTGGAGTTCCTCTGGAAATAACTTCCGATCGAGGACCTCAATTCACACCGACAACATTCAGAAATTTTGTTAAAAGTCTAGGAAGCAAACATATAACACCTACTGCTTATCATCAACAAGCTAACGCAATTGTAGAACGTTTTCATCGTCAGCTAAAAACTTCTATAATAGCAATAATCAAACAAACTGGTTCACAGAGTTACCACTAATTCTTCTATGTACGTATATTCAGTATGTATTTTTGAAAGTTTCGAGTAATAAATTTTGTTATTGGTAAAGTGACTACGTTTTGCATAACCATGATTTTTTGCTGTATACTAGCCGCTTATTTAAGTTGCATTCGCCGCTGTACCATGCGAGGCTAATTCGATCATAATATTTATAATATTTTATAATATTTATTTATAATATTTATAATAATTATTACAATAATGTAAAAATTTTCATTCTTAATAATTCTGTACTACATTCTGTAATAAGATTTTCATTTAGGTTTAAATTATTACATTATGTAATAAGATTTCATTCTAGTTTTTAAGATATTATATTATATAATAAGCACCGTATTATATTAAATAATAAGAGCCAGTTTAAAAATTTTGTAATTTTTTATTGAATTAGAAGAATAAAATGAGGTAAGTTTTAAAACACCAACTATTCAAAACCAAAACTGCAAAATAAATTTATATGTATGTAACACATAATTTTCCTTTAAAATGAATAAAAGACAAATTTATTGCATTCTTTATTAATTGATTAATTTTATTAATTTATAAAGAAATCTATAAATAAATTAATAATTCATAAAAAGATGAATTTATTGCTTCCTTTATTAATTGATTAATTTTATTAATTTATTAAAAAATCTGTTTGCTAAAATTTAAAACTTTTAAATACCTTCAGCAAATAGATTTTATACAACATTTTAATAAAATCCCAAAATACAAAAAAAAACAAGTAACTTTATGTCACCACAACAATTACTGTTTAAAGAAGGTAATTAAAATGAAAAAAAAAATCTTTAAATATTAATACCATTTTTGGATTATTAAACAAACAATTAGTTTTATAACTAGTTTTTATGATCTATTGAATAATTACATGAATTAAGATTGTGAGCTTTAGATCAAGTAAGTTTTCAAGAAGGCAACAACAACAACAACAACTCTGTATAGAGTCAATCACTCAGCTGACTAGACAGTCTGTTTCGAAAATCGCTACATATTCCTCTTCAGTAGTCTTTGAGTGATTAAGCTGTGATCAACTCACTGTTTAAACTAGCATATGAATGTGCAAATTCTGGAATTCATTCTTATGAATTGTATGGCTGCTAATCATATGACATTTCAAAGCAATAGGCTATTTATAGATCACCGCCATCAACTCTATCAAGGGTTGCCATCTGTTCTAGTTGCTTCTTCATTTATTTCAATATTATTGGTGTTCGATTGTTTGTCGAAATGCTCCATAGAAATGACACGAGTTTTTGCTTCGCCAGAAGCTAGTGTTCTAACTGAAAGGTGGCTACTTTCACAACCAAATGTTCAATTACACATGACTTTGACCGAAAAATCGATCAATTATTAGATTATTTAATTAATTTAACATTAATTAAACTTATTTGGCCGTGCTCTGCCATAGTTAAGTTAATTAGTTTTTATGATCTATTGAATAATTACATGAATTAAGATTGTGAGCTTTAGATCAAGTAAGTTTTTTGAAATATTGAAATAAATGAAGAAGCAACTAGAACAGATGGCAACCCTTGATAGAGTTGATGGCGGTGATCTATAAATAGCCTACTGCTTTGAAGTGTCATATGATTAGCAGCCATACAATTCATAAGAATGAATTCCAGAATCTGCACATTCATATGCTAGTTTAAACAGTGAGTTGATCACAGCTTAATCACTCAAAGACTACTGAAGAGGAATATGTAGCGATTTCCGAAACAGACTGTCTAGTCAGCTGAGTGATTGACTCTCTACAGAGTTGTTGTTGTTGTTGTTACTTTCTTGAAAACTTACTTGATCTAAAGCTCACAATCTAAATTCATGTAAGTATTCAATAGATCAGAAAAACTAATTAGCTTAACTATGGCAGAGCACGGCCAAATAAGTTTAATTAATGACAAATTAATTAAATAATCTAATAATTGATCGATTTTTCGGTCAAAGTCATGTGTAATTGAACATTTGGTTGTGAAAGTAGCCACCTTTCAGTTTGAACACTAGCTTCTGGCGAAGCAAAAACTCGTTTCATTTCTATGGTGCATTTCGACAAACAATCGAACACCAATGAATATTGAAATAAATGAAGAAGCAACTAGAACAGATGGCAACCCTTGATAGAGTTGATGGCGGTGATCTATAAATAGCCTACTGCTTTGAAATGTCATATGATAAGCAGCCATACAATTCATAAGAATGAATTCCAGAATCTGCACATTCATATGCTAGTTTAAACAGTGAGTTGATCACAGCTTAATCACTCAAAGACTACTGAAGAGGAATATGTAGCGATTTCCGAAACAGACTGTCTAGTCAGCTGAGTGATTGACTCTATACAGAGTTGTTGTTGTTGTTGTTGCCTTCTTGAAAACTTACTTGATCTAAAGCTCACAATCTTAATTCAATTAGTTTTATATTTTGGATTTTAAAACACAACAAAATACTTAAATTTTAATGTTTCAAACTTTTAGATGGTATTTAATATTTTAAACACTTTCGTAAACATTCTGAGTTTGTTTAAAATGAAAAAATTTTCTAAAAATACCTGCAACAATTGACAGAAATTTGTATATATTTTTACATAAAGCAAGAATATACATATCGTATATGTATATATGTAGCTTAAAAATCATTTAAATCAATTTACCATAATTTAAAAAAACTGGAAATTGGTAAATTAATTTAATTTACCAAATCCAATGTAGCTAAAAAATTGAAATCATTTCAATCATTGGTAAGTTCATTTAATTTTTATCTAAAATCTAGTTAAAAAAAATTTAGCTTCAAATGAAAAAATATCGTAAATTCGTAATACCTGGAAATTGGTAAAAAAATTTAGCTTCAAATAAAAAAATTTCTTAAATACATAGTACCTGCAAGAATTAAAATAAATTTATAGGTAAAATTATAGGTAAATAAAAATGTTCTCATCATTTAAAAAATTGAAATTGGTAACTCCATTCATTTACCAAATCCAATCTAGCTGAAAAATGTAAACATTCAGATGAGTGCAAAATTCTTATAGGAAAGAAAAAAAGTCATAGCAAAGCGAAAAGAAACAAAAATACCCCAATATCAAAAGATTTCCTACTCGCTTCTTTACACGCTTTTTATTTCCTATGTTCTTCGCACTCATACTTCGCTTAGCGTCTCTGGGCATCGCGACATCAAAGCTTCGTCAGCTAAACAGAGCAGAGAAAAGTCAGCCGACAAATTTCATTCTTATCGCCTTCCTTCACATCCACTTTCGCCCAATGTCCGCTGACCAGAAATAGCTGCACAAACGCAACTGTGCAGAACTGACAACTCTTGTTAATACCTTGAAATTTGCTTTTACTTAAACAGCTGCTATGGTGAGATTTTCGATCTTCTTCTTTTTCTGCTTTTTTCTGCTGGAACTTCGTTTGCAAACAAGCAAAATATAATGTATGGATTGATTGTTTTAACATTTTAATCTTTAAGTTGTGATAAAGGAATATGTTGAACATTCAAATAATTACATGCATGCTCTTATTTTATTATATATCATATCTAACAAAGTTTGACAATTTTCACACTTGTTTTTTCAACATTGCAGCATTTTATTTTCGGAGTTGTCAACTATCATTGTTTTATTAATAAATTTTTCATAACACGGGGGTTACACGAGACAGTACTATTAAGACAGTGAAAAATACGTTTTAATTCTCAAACTTTGTGTCTGTGAAAAAGAGTACAGACAGTTGGAAAGACAGTTGGCAAGACAGTAGACAAAATAGTAAAAAATTTCTATTTTATGAAGAAAATTTTTGTTAAAACTACGAGTACGCCAAAGTATTGCAAATTTTCCTTTAATTCTATTAAATTTTCACGTATTCTGCCACTTGATATGCTAAATATCATTCTACTTTCCTAGCTACTGTCCCGCCAACTGTCTACAAAAAACTTAAGACAGTAGAGCAGACAGTAGCAAAAGTTAGTGTGTGTGGGTAAAAATTTGTGAATGTGTTGTGACTGTCTTAACAGTACTGTCTCGTGTAACCTCTGTGTAAAGGGTAAGTGTCAAAAGGAAACTTTTCAGTCGTGGTAGGATAGAAAATATCAGGTGGAATAAAATTTGTGTGTGTTGAAATAAATTTATCTTTTTTGCTGTGTCAAATGGTCCATGAAATTTTGACAGTTGCAAATTTTGACGTTTCACATTTCGATCGTGTCTTAGCGCAAATATTTTATTTAATTTGCATTTTATTCAATTTGCGACATATTTCATTCGAGTGCTTGTACTTGCAACTTATTTCGTAAACTTGTAATATTGTAAACTTAAAAAATAACAAAATAATAAAAAAAATATCGAAAGTGCTTGAGTTTGTGTGTGCGTGTGTGTGGGCCAAAATCGCCCGGTGCATCAGCAAGTGCAGCAAAGTTAAATTGGCTTTCTTTGCTGGCGAACGTCCTCCAAGTGCCACCAACAGCAAGTGCAGTGCAAAATTTGTTGCTAGAAACATTCTCCAAGTGCCATTACCAGCAGCACCAGCAAGTGCAGCACAATTCAATTGACTGGTCAATTCTCCAATATTTCAGAAGCACCATTTCAGCATGTCTCAAGCGCAGAGCCAAATTTCTGCCATTATACTCCGGCGTGAATTAAATAAATTGAAAGCGGAGAATTTGCGCTTCATTTGCTTGTGCTGTTGCTGGTGGCACTTGTTGGCACATGTTGGCTAGCAAGAAATTTGCGCTGCACTTGCTTGTGCTGTAGCTCGTGGCACTTGGAGGATGTTAGCTAGCAACAAATTTTGCACTGCACTTGCTTGTGCTGCTCATGGTGGTACTTGGAGTACGTTCACCAGCAAAGAAAGCCAATTTAACTTTGCTGCACTTGGTGATGCACCAGGATATCGTTGAACCACGCACACACAAACTCAAGCACTTTCGTTATTTTTTTAAGTGAAAACTTCTTTAGTCTCGTTGAACGATTTTGGAAGAGGGTAAATCTATGGTTTGCGTCATCCTCATCGTCATTTTGCGAGTAACTCTCGTCATCAATACAGACAGCGAGTAGGTTTTTAAATAACGCTCTTGGATCTTGACTACAAGGCGCTCAGCAAATGTAGTAAGCAACCATCAATAAGTTCCTCTGCTGACGCATCGTTTTTTTCCTTCCCTTTGCTTCGCTGCGAAACATTGAATGATATAGCTTTTTCAATGTATATGTAGAGCTGCTGTAGATTGTAGTGTAATTAGACAATCATCTCCTATAAACATAAAGACCACCAGTTAGAACAACTAGTTAACACCTGACAATAATTAAACCCAAATAAATTACACACTCACTTTCATATTTCAAACATGCTGACCAGCAGAGTAAACAATTCACCTTGAACTCATAACTGCACTCTACAACTAACAGCAAAACAAACGCATCATGTTACACCAACAGAAGTGTGACTGACGCTTCGTAGCAGCGCAGCTGACGATGGTGACAGACTGACCAAGCGACAGCATTATTCTACACATCTCTTTCATTTCTACACGCCTTAAGCATTTTTAAACATAAATAGAACAGGACAAAAATGCCTATGCAACCCAAATCAATATGACTACTTGTTAACCAATCCAATTATAGATTTTTGTATTATAGGAGGAGACTTGGAAATTGTGTCAAAATAATTGTAAATTAGTTTTAAGAAAATACTGGTTTTTTTAGTATTTAAGAATTTGAATTTGAAAATAAAGGCAGAGATTATCTGACATTAACTGAGCTCACAAGCTTAACTAAATTCTTTTAATCTTCTCATAAGCGCGGCTTTTAGCCATAGTATCTGAGCGTTGGTGCGCTCCAAAAACACCAAACACTCATCACGAATAGTTCGTGATAGTGCAAACAAAGAACCCTATACTTAACTCACTACATGGCGATCCTGCCACTTTCCTAAGTTTTCTGATTAATACTCTACATTTTGATTTTCCAAAATACACACCAACAAACTTAAAATATGCGGGTCCAAAACCTTTAACAAAAGAAATATTACAAAAAAGAAGACAACAACAAAAACAACAATTTCAAAAACGGTTACAGGAAGAGCAACCAAAAGAAAAAATACGGCGACCAAGAGCTGGCAAACCGGTAAAAGCAAGACAACGTGCGGCAGAGCTACACCGGATAATAAGGATAACTACTGATCCAAAGCAAAAAAAGGCGCTGATGGAAAAACTACAAATAGAAAAACACGTTTATACAAAGAAGAACAAATAAAATGAAATTTTGTTAAATTAATGTACTTTTATTGTTATTACCAATTATTTACTTAAATTGAATGGAATGTTACCGAATATAACATATATATATAAATACCTAGCCATGTTAAATAACGAAAATAAAGAACAGATAACGATAAATGAGAATATCGACAACAATATTGGGTCCATAGTCACAAAGAATCAAATATATAATATGACATGGACAGTAGTAATAACTATAGCAATTATCTCTTTAATAGCTTACATTAAAAAAATAAGAAAAATTTTCTATTTACAATACAAAGGAAACTCTTGGCATCAAGAATGTTTCAGATGTAATAAATGTAAGAATAGACTAAGTAGATACGATTTCATCGAGCAAAACTCAATATTATTTTGTAGATATTGTAATTAAGACACACTTATAACAACAAAACTATGTAAAAAAATATATATATATATATATATTTATAATTTAATGGAAGAGCTACATGAAATTTTTAACGAAGTACAAAAAATCAAACTGAACATAAAAAAATCTTCAAACAGAAAGTATACAAAACAAACAATTGATTTAAAAAGTAATTACTTAAATAGATACAAATCGCACTTCAATAAAACTGCTGAAGAAATAAACACGTTAGAAGCATATGAATTGAGCGAACAATTCCTTATTCTATTAAAAGAAACACAAAATCTTTTATTAAATCATACGGTAGATAAACACAAAGAACCCAAAATGTCTGAACTCAATCTTGAACTAATTTTGAAAACGATACCAGTTTTCACTGGAAATCATAAAGATCTAGATGCATTTTTAGCAATCGTAGAAATAATAAACAATACTCACACAGCAGAACGACAAAAACAATTAATAAATATTGTAATAAATGTAAAGCTATCCTCGAACGTAAGAACAACTTTAGGACACACAGCAACCATAGACACTTTTGCAAAACTTAAAACAATTCTTACAAATACTTTCAAAAGTAACTTAACAACCGCACAAATTCACACACAACTTGCTACACTGACACAACGGAAAGGTCCAGTGACAAATTTCAGAGACAAACTACTTAACCTAACTTCTGAACTAAACAACCTACAAATCAAAGAACTCACACCTGAAACTAACGATCAACAAAGAGATTTAGTCATGAAAATGAATGAATCCTATGCATTGACAATTTTTTAAAATGGGTTAAGCGACGATATAAAAAATACTATATTTTCATCTCAACCAAAATTACTAATCGAAGCGACAAATTTACCTTTAGAACTAGAGAAAAATATTAAGACGAACAACCAACTATTGTATTTTAGATCAAACAACAATTCATACAACAGACAACAGTATATAAACACTAACAATTCATTTAGAAGATAGCATAACAACAGAAACAACTACAACACTTTACAACAACATAACAGAACCAATAATACATTTATGCAACGGCCGCATAACAACACCACATACAGACAAAACCAAAATAATAGAAATCATAGCTACAATAACAGTCGAAACAATTTCAGAAATAATAAGCAACGAAATAATAACCAGAATACGCAAAGACGCAATTTTAACAATAGCGCCACAAACAGAAATTCTAACAATAGAAACTATAATAACAGATTGTATGTTTTTAACAATGAAGACCAGGGAAACGACGATCGCTCGGAGATGACGAGAGAAGATCATCCGGGACAGCGAAACTAAACATATACAACATATCGGATAACACTTCTAATTACATAATTCTAAAATGCAATAATATAAACAAGCATTTAAAGTTCCTAATTGACACAGGAGCGGATATCTCAATCTGCAAAGTTGAAAACATAAATAATAACACAGAACTAGTGACGGAAAGGCAATGCAAATTAACAGGCATTACGGACAATGGAATCCTTACACTAGAAACAGTGAAATTAGATCTTGACTTCCAACACAGTATAGTATCCCATATATTTCATGCTGTAAACAATAATTTTCCAATAGGAACAGACGGCATAATAGGCAGAGATTTTTTCTCAAAATACATGTGCAAAATAGACTACGAAACACAAACAATGACTACAGTACTAGACAATACCGACGTCATTATAAATTTACACATCAACAGACACGCATACGACGTCATAAGAATACCACCAAGGACAGAAATAATACACCCCATTTTTCTAGACATAACATAAGATAAAGTTATTTTAAACGAAGAGATTCAAAAAGGTATATTTATAGCAAACTCAATAATACCAGCAAAAGGGAAATGCCACATTAGATTATTGAACACGACTGATGTAGAAGTAAAAATAACTAAATTCTCCCCAAAAATGAAATCACTCTCAAACTACTTACAAGTGAAACAAAACAATAGCAACAATGACAAACGGTTCAAAACATTACTTCAAGAATTAAACATAAACACAAATAATCCTCTAATATAAATTTTTAGACAATACCAAAACATTTTCCATTTAGAGAATGAACAACTAACAGTACACAATTTTTATACTCAAACACTATCCACGAATGACAATTCACCAACTTACATAAAGAACTACAGATTACCTCAAACTCATGATGAAGAAATACATAGACAGATAAAAGAATTGCTAGAAAACGATGTTATAGAAAACTCAATCAGTCCTTACAACGCACCATTATTACTAATACCAAAAAAATCCAGCGACGACACTAAAAAATGGCGATTAGTTGTCGATTTTAGAAAATTAAATGACAAATTAGTAAACGACAAATTTCCGCTTACTAGAATAGATGATGTATTAAACAAATTAGGACGAGCGAAATATTTCTCAACACTTGACATGACTAGTTCCTTCCACCAAATACCACTCGACAAAAAATCAAGACCTCTGACAGCTTTTTCGACAAATGACGGTCACTACCAATTTAAAAGACTACCTTTTGGATTGAAAATATCCTCAAACAGTTTTCAACGCATGCTTACTTTAGCGTTGACAGGTTTAAGCTCAGAAGCATTCCTATATGTCGACGACATTATAATATTCGGATGCAGCTTACAGCATCACAATGACAATCTAATTAAAGTTTTTGACAGACTTTCAAAATATAATTTAAAACTGAATGCAAGAAAATGCAAATTTCTTAGACCGGAGGTAGTATGTCTAGGACATTTGATAACACAAGAAGGTATCAAGACAGACCCCTCAAAGTATGAAACAATTAAAAATTATCCTTTACCAAAAAACGCAGACGACGTTAGACGATTTGTAGCCTTTTGTAACTACTACAGACGATTTATAAAAGACTTCGCGACAATTGCACAATGTTTAAACAACCTATTGAAGAAAAGCCAACCATTCAAATGGACAGAACAATGTCAATATGCTTTTGAAACGCTTAAGCAAAAGTTAGTAGAACCTCCAATATTACAATATCCGGATTTTACAAAACCTTTTATTGTAACAACTGATGCTTCAAATTTTGCATTAGGAGCGATTCTATCACAGGGAGAAATTGGACATGAATTGCCCATATCTTACGCAAGCAAAACCTTGCAAAAGCATGATCTTAACAAGCCAATTATTGAAAAAGAATTGCTTGCAATCCACTGGGGAATTAACTTTTTTAAACCTACCTGTACGGAAGAAAATTCATTGTTGTGACAGACCATCGACCTTTAGTCTCATTATTCAGTCACAAGAATCCATCATCAAAAATGACAAGAATAAGACTAGATCTTTCAGATTATGATTTTGAAATCAAATTTAAACAAGGAAAAATCAACACCAACGCCGACGCGCTATCACGTATTCAATTAAATTCGGAAATTTTAATAAATATGATACTCTCAGAAGAGGACAAAACTCAAAATAAAGTATTGGTTATAACAAGGGGAACTAAAAAGAAGCTAGCAAATAAAAATGAACAAGAGAACTGCACATCTCAGAACGAGTCTGAACAACTTTTCATATGGGATTGCACATCTATTACTGACGTCAAAAATATAAAACGATTAAAGTTCATTATAAGCGATAAGAACAATACACGTGTTGAAATTTAGATGATATCGTACAAGTACGATGAGGTGACAATCCAACGAATCTAGATTCGACTTTGGAGAAACTATCATCTCTTATGAATAAAAATAATATAAAAGACCTAGCGCTAGAGGCAAATGATGCTATTTTTGAAATAATTGATAAAAATGTACTAAAAAGAAAATTTAATAAGCTGCAGCAGAAGAAAAAAATTAAAAAGCAATAAATCGCTTAACATATTAATATACGAACCCCCAAAGAATATAACAAGTAAAACCATCCAACATAAATTGATAAAAGAATTCCATGATTCACCCCAGGGAGGACATTTAGGAATTAGAAAAACAATACTAAAACGAAAACAGCGCTTTACATGGAAAAACATGTGGCAAATGGTAAAGAAGTATATAAACAGATGTGAAAAATGTGCTCGCAATAAACAGACGAGACATATAAAAGAAAAGATGACTATAACAGACACTCCGACAACTGGCTTTGAAACAATTACAATAGAAACTGTAGGACCACTTAGAATTTCAAACGATTATCGATACATACTCACAATGCAATGTGATCTTAGTAAATTTGTCATTGCTCACCCAATCGAAACAAAAGACGCAAAGTCGATTGCAATAACACTGGTAGAACAATTAATTTTAAAAAACGGTTGTTTCAAAATATTGAGATCAGACAAGGGTACAGAATTTAAAAACGAACTTATGAGGAATATATGCAACTTGTTGAAGATAGAACAAGTTTTCTCAGCACCCTATCATCACGAAACAATAGGAGCCCTTGAGAGAAACCACAG
The DNA here is from genome assembly GCA_963920525.1 of Dichetophora obliterata. NCBI lineage: Eukaryota > Metazoa > Arthropoda > Insecta > Diptera > Sciomyzidae > Dichetophora > Dichetophora obliterata. The sequence goes on from OY986435.1 coordinate 132,738,328, forward strand.
GGTTCTCAACGAGTATCTTCTTTCTTTCACAGAAGATGGGGAATGGGATAAATGGATTCCGTACTATACATTTGCATATAACACAACTCCACATTTAGACACAGGTTACTCCCCTCATGAATTAATTTTTGGAAAATTACCGATCCTACCAAATGACGTAATAAATGATAAAAGTAAAATCTACAATATTGATGATTATGCTTACGAATTAAAAATTCGACTGAGATCTTCCATAAAGAAAGCTAGGGACATAATTAAATTAGTAAAACAAAACCGAAAACTTGATTTTGACAAAAATGTAAATATATCAAACTTCTCAGAAGGAGACCTAGTTTTAGTAAAATTAGAAACTAGAAAGAAAAACCAAAGTCCATACCACGGACCATATAAAATTATTCGTAGAGAAGGAGTAAACTCCATATTAGAAATTAATAACAAACCTAGAAAATTCCATAATATGTTAAAAAAAAAAAATTTTTAAGCACTTGACTTAGCATAGAAAATAATAGTTTAAGTTATTTAATAAATTAAAATGTTAAGGATGCATAACAAATTATAGAATTACAAAAGCAATATTATTAATCAAAAGAAAACTAAAATTATGATACGCTAAAAAATTAATATCAACATAAACAATAAACTAATATCCTATATAATAAGTTCACATATAATTATAATAATGTTTACAAAACAACATTTTTTCCAACCCTCCAACATCTTAAAAATTCACAAGTAAATTTTCGCTTAAGGGTAAGGGTGTAGTGTACTTAGACAATCATCTCCTATAAACATAAAGACCACCAGTTAGAACAACTAGTTAACACATGACAATAATTAAACCCAAATAAATTACATACTCACTTTCATATTTCAAACATGCTGACCAGCAGAGTAAACAATTGACCTTGAACTCATAACTGCACTCTACAACTAACAGCAAAACAAACGCATCATGTTACACCAACAGAAGTGTGACTGACGCTTCGTAGCAGCGTAGCTGACGATGGTGACAGACTGACCAAGCGACAGCATTATTCTACAAATCTCTTTCATTTCTACACGCCTTAAGCATTTTTAAACATAAATAGAACAGGACAGAAATGCCTATGCAACCCAAATCAATATGACTACTTGTTAACCAATCCAATTATAGATTTTTGTATTATAGGAGGAGACTTGGAAATTGTGTCAAAATAATTGTAAATTAGTTTTAAGAAAATACTGGTTTTTTTAGTATTTAAGAATTTGAATTTGAAAATAAAGGCAGAGATTATCTGACATTAACTGAGCTCACAAGCTTAACTAAATTCTTTTAATCTTCACATAAGCGCGGCTTTTAGCCATAGTATCTGAGCGTTGGTGCGCTCCAAAAACACCAAACACTCATCACGAACAGTTCGTGATAGTGCAAACAAAGAACCCTATACTTAACTCACTACAAGATTAAAATTAAATAAATTTAAAATTTTTGATATTCGGTTTTTGTTTGACTGGCCGTGAAGTCCTTTTTGATGCCACCACTCAAAGTACAACTAGACAAGGTAGTGTTAGGGCTGAATGTGTTCTCTTTCTTAGTGACCATAACTGTCAAACTCAGTCATTTTTTGGTATTGTGGCCAATTTTTGCTTTCATATTGCATTCTCATTGGTTGCATATTTTGTATGAAATGTCAACTTCGTTTTGACAGTTTCAAACATATAACAACTTATCCGCTTATCATCCACAAGCGAACGGAATCGTAAAACGTTTCCATCGTCAATTAAAAACTTCCATAATAGCTAGTAATAACCAAACAAACTGGAACTCAGAGTTACCAACAATTCTTCTAGGGCTCAGATCTACAGTCAAAGAAGATATTAAGCCTTCACCTGCAGAAATGGTCTTTGGTCAAACACTCAGATTACCACAACAGCTTGTAATACAAATAATCAGATTTTTAATTCGGCAGACACCTTGTCCAAACTTAAAGAAGTTGTCAAAAACAGTCAATCAAACATCGCGCATCATAACACCAAGTTTCAACAATACATACCTCAAGCACTAAAGACTTGTAACTTTGTTTTCGTCCGTAATGACAAAATTCCCAAATTGCTTCAAGAACCATACGAGGGACCATTTAAAGTCATTGAAAGAACCCCAAAATATTTCACACTTTTTAAAACAACACTAACAAAATAGTTAACACAGACAGATTTAAACCCGCTTCTCTAGACACAGAATCAACACAGACACTCTTATCAAAACACAATATAAAAAGAAAGTATACTTTAACCTTCTCGTCGACATACACCATCTTTTTGTCGACTACAAAGCCGCCTTCGACAGCCCAATAAGGAAGCACCTGTACTCCACCAAATCTGAATTTGGTATTCCTGCAATACTAATACGAGCAGGATGACACTGAGCAACACCAGCAGCGCAGTTAAAATCGGGAAGGACCTCTTCCCACCATTTGTTAGCAAACAAGGTTTCAGACAAGGTGATTCCTTATCGTGCGACTTTTTCAACCCAATGATGGAAAATATCATCCGAGCTGCTGATCTGAGACGTAGTGGCACAATATTCTACAAGAGTGTTTTGCTGCTTGCGTATGCTGATGACATCGATATTATTACAGTTGACAATACCTCCTTCGAGGTTGTGAAGGACTTCGTTTATCTGGGATCCAGCATAAACTCAACCAACGACATCAGCATTGAGATCAAACGAAGAATAACTCTTGCCAACAGCTGTTACTTTGGGCTCAGTAGGCAATTGAGAAGCAGATCCCTCTCCCGACGAACGAAAATCACGCTCTATAAATCGCTCATCATGCCCGTCCTACTTCAGATGAAAAGACTTTAGGAGCATTCGAGAGAAAGATTCTTCGTAAGATCTACGGACCAATCTGCGTCAATGGCGAGTACCGAATACGGTGGAATGATGAACTGTACGAGCTGTACGCTGACATCGACATAGTTAAGCGCATTAAAATCGATCGGCTTCGCTGGCTTGGTCATGTTCAGCGCATGAAAGACGATGCTCCAGTGAAGAAAACATTCGATTCGGTACCCAGCGGCGGTGAACGCAGAAGAGGACGATCGCATCTTCGTTGGAAAGACCAAGTAGAGGATAGCCTGACGAAGCTTGGAATTTCCAACTGGCGCCAGCAAGCGAAAGACAGAAATGGCTGGCGCAAATTCTTAGATGAGGCCAAGACCGACAAACGGTTGTAGCGCCAACTAAGTAAGTAAGTAGTAATACTTTAACCTTTTAGCTAACAAAATGTGGTGTCTTCCACCACATAAATCAAACACATAATTAACATACCCAATCACACACATTAGAAAATACACTTTACTTTAATTTATAATATAACTGGCGGGCCCGACAGACGTTGTACTGCCCCAATTCAACTAATATCTTTGTGATCCTTTTTATTTAGTGAGTTTTCATTTGATGAAAACGATATAATTTTTACCCAGTCTTATTATAACTCCATTGCGTACGATTACCTCAATGCTGATTATGAAAGTATAAAATGTTATCTAAATACTCTAAACTGGAATAATATATTCAACATAGATTTAGACAGCGCTGTCTCAAAATTTTATTAGCAAATTTTTACTGCTATCGAAAATTCTGTACCAAAAATAAAGAACAAGCTTTCGGAGCCATGGCTAGACAAAAATCTCAGATTATTGAGGAACCAGAGAAACAAAATTTACAAACTTCTCAAAACCACCGATAATGTAAGCGATGAACTGAAGCTAAGATATGACGAGCTATCCAAAGAGTTCTCTATCAAGTCAGAAGAACCGTATAAGTTGTACACTAACCTTATCAGAGAGAAAATTGTCCAAGAGCCACAAAAATTTTTTGACTTCGCTAACATGAAGCGAAAATCTAGCGGCATTTTATTGGCTATTCCAAAATTGTTGGAAAAGATTATATGCTCAAAGCTAACATCTATTACAAATCCTCTACTCAATGTACAGCAACATGGTTTCCGTAAAGGTAGATCAACCACAACAAATCTAATGACTATGATCTCCGATGTTTAAAGTAAAATGGAAAAAGGACATCAAGTGGAGGCAATATACACCGACTTTAGCAAAGCTTTTGATCGTGTCGGTCATGATATCTTGGCTTTTAAATTGAAAAAGATTGATATCTCAGGATCTTTGCTCAATTGGCTGAAGTCCTATCTCCACGACAAGTCCCAATTCGTAAAATTTCAAGGTACCTTATCCAAACAGATTTTAGTTACATCCGGCGTACCACAAGGTAGTCACCTTGTTCCACTTCTCTTTAATATTTTTATCTCAAACCTATCTGATGTTCTTTGCGATATCCCACATCTACTGTATGCAGACGACCTAAAAATGTTCCATGTTATTAAATCGGAAACAGATGTAATTTACTTACAATCGAAACTGTCATCTCTTGAGCACTGGTGCAGTCAAAATAAACTTTATCTTAATGTTAAGGAATGCTGCGTAATAACCTTCTCCCGTAAAAATGTAGTAATAAATGACAGTTACTTCCTTAATAGCATCGAACTTGAAAGAGTCAACCATAATGTCGATCTTGGTGTAGTCTTGGACAACAATTTGTGTTTAAACTAACACTATGATAAAATTGTATCTAGGGCCAGCAAACTACTTGGTTTTATAAAACGACGTGCAAAAGAGTTAAAAAATGTTTGGGTCACGAAGGCATTATACTGTGCGTTAGTGCGCCCTTTTCTTGAATATAGATGCATTCTTTGGAATCCTGCTTTTGAATCACACAGTGAAAGACTTGAATCTATTCAAAAGAAATTTCTACTTTTTGCGCTTAGGGACACGTATAACCCCCTTATGATTATAGGCTTAGCCTTCTGAATTTAATGCCTCCTTCAACAAGATAGACTTTACTTAGTTCATGTTTTACCTTCGATGTCGTTAACGGTGTTGTTGAGAGCGAGTATATATCAAACAAGATACGATATAGTGACCCGATTGGACGTACTCGGCATACACGACTATTAAAAGAATATAAACATCACACTGTCTACGCAAGAAATGAGCCGATAAATAGGTGCTGTAGAGAATTCAATAATATTAGCGAGTACTATTCACCCTCTATGTCTAAATTAACTTTTAAGAAAAATCTTTCCAAGTTCCTATTTCCGTTATAATACCTTCCTTCAAGCAACTAGGCTCCCAAAACCTTAATCTAATCTTATTATTTTAGATAACCTTGCTTGGGCTAATAAATAAATAGTTGGCTTTTTTATAAATCTAAATGTTTGAAATCTTAATTTACAATTTCAACGCTCAATCCCTCTCCAAATCTTTTTCCCTACTAAAAGCCCAATAATCCTGCGCTCTTCCTTTATTGTCCTTTAAGTCGTTAAGAACTAAATGCTAAGATAATAAATAGCCAGTTTGCTAAGCGTATCCTTTCCAATTCCCTTCTCAGATCTCTCCTATTCTTATCAAATAAAATTCTTAGCTATGCTACTTTGTATAAAATATGTTAGTATGTAAGCTCCTTTTCTTTTTTCTTTTCTTCCTCCCTTTCTTTTTGACGTGTTCTTGAATTCATATCGATCAGGTGGGCGGATTACGCCCACTTCGATTTACATATCTTCGAACACCAAAACAAGGAAATGGAAGAGGAGAAAAATAAAATAAACAAACCTGTTAGAATAAGTGAATTCCTTTCTTGGCCAATTAATAAACAAAATAAATAAATAAATTGTATCTTCTCATTGCGTAGACTTATATTCAAATGGTCTTCAAGAAGCCTAGAAGGGTTAAATTGAATGAATTTGGTTTTTTTGGTATTTAAAATTAAATTATTTTGTGACATCCAGGAGGAAATATTAGAAAGATTATAGTTGACTAAAGGCTTGAGTACATCTTTAAACTCACACTCACCCGTAAACAGAAGTTGGATATCATCAGCAAAAATAAAGGGCTTACACGCATTTAAATCAACAGCACTAACGATATCATTCAAGTACAACATTAACAGTAACGTTCCAGGTACATATCCTTGTGGGACCCCAGAAACAATATTAAGCAGGCTGCATGCAGAACCATTATACACAACAAACTGTTTACGATCACATATATACGAAAACATTAACCTACACGCAGTATTTGCAAAATTAAAAATGGTTTTTAGTTTGTTTATTAACTTCGAGTGATTGATTGAATTAAATAGGCCTTTGATATATTTATCTAGGAACACAAAAATACTTATTTTGTTGGCGTTGACGTTATGTCTAATAGAGTCTGTTAGGCCAAGAGAAGTGTTGCTGTAGAATAGCCATCTCGAAAACCATATTGGCAGCCATAAATTAGAGAATGCCGATTAGTATATTCCATTATTTGACTTTTTATTATGTATTCAACAACTTTAGAGAGTACAGGAAATATACTTATTGACCTAAGACTCTATATATACGTAGAAGAATTGTTTTTGGGAATCGGCACAACTCTACCCACTTTCCAAGATGAAGGAAACTTGGAGGACGTAAGAATACTATTGACGAAAAATAAATGACTTTGAATGTAGGGGAGAATTATTTTAATGAATTTTAAGGGAATGTTATCATTTCCAATAGCATTCGACTTAACACTCCAAATGGCTTCAACAAGTTCACTTTCAGAAATATTTTTAAAGAAAAAACTATCTTCCCTATCCAAATGCTCCTCAAAATCGAATGGGTTGGCGTTATAATTATTCGGATTATTAACAAAGAAACTATTTAAACAATCAACATCAAATGCTTCGCTTGTCTCAATTGAGTTTAAACAACCACTATTTCTTAAGGTATTCCACATTTGTTTTGAATTAGGATCCTCAAATAGTCTGGAGCTCGACTAAATCTCTTTTAAATTTACGTATAACGAACGATTACGATATCACGATTACGATATTTACAAAAAGTTGTCCAGGTATGTTCCGATCTATCTTGTAAATATGCTTTAAAAGCAAGATCACGCATAGACTTAACGAAAACAATCTCTTTAGAATTCAACTCAATACCCTGAGTATACTTAATTTTATATTTAGCCATAGGGATAAAAGAAAAAGCTTCAGTTAAAACTGCATTCAATACACGACACTGTTTATCTACGTCACTGGAGGAGTACATTTCACTGAAATCAATTTCAGTCATAAATAAATTTAAATGCTTATAATTTATTGCTCCGTTTTTTATATTTATTGAGTATAAATTCCTATACTCAACAAACTTATCTTCGCGTACAATCGGAAAGTCAAGAGAAACAAATAAAAGGGCATGGTGAGAAATTATTGATGATAACATTTGTCTTGAAAGTTTCACTGATGTCACTAATCAGAATAAAATCAATTAGAGACGTTTAATTATTATGAGAATCGTGATGAGTTGGAAGCGAATTGTGAATACAGGACAAGTTACAACGTAAAGCCATGGATCGAAGACTGTTTGACTTAGTCATATCAAAGAGATTATGATTGAAGTCACCAACAATAACAACATTAGAGTATCGCGTGAAAAAATCACCTAACAAATTTTCAAAATTCAATAACACCAATTAATAGTTTTTGGAAAATGTGACAAATTTCTATAAAAAGAGCCTCACAGACACCATATTCAGTAGAACCAAAAACAGCTTTATATTTGATTGCTTTTGATATAAAAAAACCTGCACCACCTCTTAAATTCGGACGATCACTTCTGCAAAATGTATATCTTGGAATATCAATTGCAGCATTCGATATATATGGTTATAGCCACTTTTCGCATACACCAAAAACATCTAAAAAACAACCACTAAGAATGCAGTTGATTCCATCAAATTCTAAAAAGACGGCTTAAAGCTTTGACAGTTAACATGATCAACACTAAGATTTAAATTATGTTTATGCAGCATTGATTTTAAAAAAGAGTTATCGCTAACAATGGGACCTAAATTGCAGCTAGGTGCTTCCAAATTCATAGAATAAGTAGGGAAGTCGTAAGAAGGTGCAAAACATTATAACTAAACTTAAATAACAATAAAATAGACACATATATACTAGGGTGTCCCAAAAATATATATTTATTTTATTTTGACAGATGTCCGCGGCTTTAATACTTCCACTTGACCTTAGAAACAACCTCTGTGAAGCGCATCTCAATTGGTAAAGGTTAAGAGGTCGCGAAATAATTTTCTAATTTTCCCATTCGATTTGTATGGTCAGTTTTGCTGGTTAATTGAATTTAGAGCCTGCTGGAAGTCTTCCAACATGCTTTCCAACAAGTCTTCCATGCTTTGTTGTTGGAAGACTTCCAGCAGACTGTTGGACTCCATATAATAACATAAGCATAAAGACTAAAGTAAAGCAAAAATGCAACAACAAAAGTGAGCATGTGAAATGGGAGAAAAACTGAGAAATTGACACTTCAAATCTCATCGCCTCTGTGTTGCAGTGCGCTAGTGTGCGCTTGCACGGGTATCAAAGATTTCGGATGAAGCCTTTAGCACGGCCGAAATTGCAATAAAATCAGCTAGTATGTTTTCCTTTTCATATTGAAAAAACTTTGTTGTTGTTGTTGTTTCTTTGGAAAGATTCGTTAGTACAATTAATTGTTCTAACTTTGACCTTAAGCTCAATAAACGATTTTAAAAGTATCAAACAACTAGAATTTGTGTTTAAAATCAAGTACGATTTAAACTATCAAACATTTAGAATTTGTATTTAAATCATATAAAATCAAAATTTTCTTATTATTTTAACTCGATCTTGACATTTTGAATGTTAGCATGTATACTGGATTTCATTACCTACTATATTTTCAAAACCCCATTTATTTTTTAAAATTCGTTATTTTGAAGAGAATCATTTTTTCTGATAAAAAGTTCCCTATATCCCATCAAGAGATGTAAGGAATCTTCATGTCAAGGCTTGAGAAAAATTCTGACAAACAGACAAAGACAAACTGATAAACAAAAATTTTAAAAATGGCATTTTCGGAATCCACACCCTTTAAAATGTAAATGTAAAAAATTTGTTTCACGGTTTTATTATATGTATAATATACATTGTATAGATTTTACTCACTATTTTACTCACCTTTATCAAATTTTAATCCAAGTATAACTCAATTCTATAATTTGTAGATATATGCGTCCAACTGACATCTACGTACACGCTGAAATTCAGGGAGCTTCAAGTGTTATCATTCGTAATCCAACTGGCGGTGAGATTCCGCCTAAAACGCTGCTGGAAGCTGGCACCATGGCCATTTCATATAGTGTCGCCTGGGATGCAAAAGTGGTAACGAATGCTTACTGGGTGCGGAGTGATCAGGTGAGCAAAACGGCTCCCACTGGTGAGTACTTGGGCACTGGCAGTTTTATGGTGCGTGGAAAAAAAAATTTTCTTCCACCATGTCATCTCATTATGGGACTAAGTTTGCTTTTCAAGTTAGAGGATAGCTTCATAGATAAGCATCGTGGTGAACGAAAAGTTCGCACTTTTGAAAACGATGCAACAGAAGAGCGATTGAGAGAGTTAATTATCGAGAACGAAAAACTTGAATCTGTTAGTGAAGATGTGGAGATAGATATTTCTGAGAAACATTTTGATACTATTAAAAGTACAGGTGATAATTTAAAGTGTGATTCTCATCACGATGCAAGTGATGACGGCAGTACTGAAACTCAATTTCCTGATACACACGTAAAAATTGAGCATGATACTGGACGTATAACAATTAGAAATAATTCAATTAAAACAGCCGATGTCCATTCTGGTGAAATTATTTCTGACATGGTTTCGAAAATTAATCCATCAGTTCAAGAATCAGAAGATGTTACAATTATCCCAGCAGCACCTTCGAGAAAAAAGCAACAGCAAAACTCGAGAAAACGTAAAGAAAAAAAAAGTCGTAATGATAAAGCTGAAATCCAGCAACAACAACAGCAGCAACAACAACAGCAACAACAACTCCAAAAAAATGCAAATGATAATAATTCTTCAGAGCTGAAACGAGGACAAAAGGGAAAACTTAAGAAAATGAAATCCAAATATAAGGATCAGGATGAAGAGGAGCGAGAGCTTCGAATGCAGATTCTAAAGTCAGCTGGTAAAGATAAGATGTTAATCGCAGATAAAAAACTTGAAGAAGGCACAAATACAGGAAAGAATAGTAGAAACAAGATTCAACCAGTTTCCAAAATTCAGCACATAGACGTTGATGATACTGAAGATATGCCTGCTGGTGCAGACGTGGAAATTATTGATGCCTTAACTGGATTACCTTTTGATGATGATGAGTTGCTTTTTGCTATACCCGTTGTAGCTCCGTATCAATCGTTACAAAACTTTAAGTATGATTTATCTTAACGAAACATATGGAAATAAAATAAATTTATTTTTGAACAGATTTAAAGTAAAACTGATTCCCGGAACTGGAAAACGGGGTCGAGCTGCAAAGACGGCACTTATGATTTTTTCCAAGGACAAAACATGCACTGTTCGTGAAAAAGATTTGCTCAAGGGAATTAAAGAAGAGTCACTTGCCAGGAACATCCCAGGCAAAGTTAAACTATCAGCTCCTCAGATACACAAATTCAAAAAGTAAAATCATATATAATATGAAGTTGTTTATTCACATTTTAAACTGTTATACGAAAATAATTTTCTAAATATCAAAAATGTATCCCTTTGCATGTTTTCATGCACGGAGAAAACTGTTTTAAGCAAAATAATTATTACTTCCGTGTGGAAGTTTCAAGTAAACTTCAGTAAACTAAACAAGACCATATGGTTGCATTGAATAAAGCTTTATAAATAAATAAATTTATAAACGATAAGTTTGCACATCTGTGAATAAATTGTTGTTATCAAACATAATTTTTTTAAAACTAAATTTTTTTTCATGATTTTAAGTGAAGTGTGAAGTTACGCGGATGACTTTTAATTAAATACGGACTCGCGATTAAAATTTGTGTATATATTTAGGCCCTGCCTAATTAGTTGCCGACGAAGTTCAAAACTGGCTTTATTTTATTAAATATCCTTTTTGAAGTGAAAACTTCTTTAGGCGCGTTGAGCGATTTTTGGTAGATGGTAAATCTTTGGCTTACGTCATCATAGCAGCGAGTAGCTTTCGTCATCAAGGCAGCGAGTAGCTTTCGTCATCAACACAGACAAGCGAGTAGCTTTTTAAATGACGCTCTTGAGTACCAGGCGCTCAGAAACTGTAGCAAACAACCAACCATCAATAAGTTTCTTTGCTGACGAATCGTTAGACACGAGAAGCATTACTTTTTTCTATACAAAATTCTATTGCTTCTCGTGTCTTGTTTTTCGTTGGTTTGCGTTTTCAATTTACAACATTAGGCGGTAAGAAATGGAACGCTTGTGATAAGCAGACTGTAGTTATCCACATACTACTATAAATATAAATTTATTTTGCGGGTTTATTGTGTAAGTGTTTTTATGTACATACATATAAATAAGCTTTAAATTTCTTCAATGAGTTAAATGTTCATATATATGAATAATATATATGTACTAGCTCTAACCTGGCGCGCTGCTGGCACGTCCCCATTTCCAAACACCCATCAAATGTTATCAGTGAAACGGCAGGCTAAAATTGTGGTCGAATACTGAATTCCGAAGCTGTGCGACCTATTACTTCAGAGCTATTCGATAAATCATAAAGTAACTTAATCATAAAAGAAATAACTTTTGATTGGAAAGAGATATAGGGGTCATATTTTCATATAAATTATTTTGGAGACTTGACTTTTTTTGTAAATAATATAACATTTTGAAAAAAATAAATTTCGCAAAAAAAAATCAAAGGGGGTACCTTGTTGTTTTGATGACAAAAACAGTAAAATAGGTTTTGCGCTTAGCTGCAAAAATTTTTTGCAAATAAATGCTATATCATATGAAAGGTAGTCAGATCTGGAATTTTTACTTTATTTTACTTTTAAAACAAAAACATTTTTTGAGTCACTTTTTGAGTAAAAAGTAAATATTTTGGACCTTTTTGAAAAAAATATAAAAAATATATACACTGACCTAACGTTACAGTTTGAAATACTTTTCTGAAGAACTTTTTTTTAAATTTTAAACAAAAAATTTTAACGAAATATAAACGATAACTTATTAAGTTATTTAACTTATTCACTAAATAATTTATTTATTTAGTAGCACCTCATTTATTATTGGAAAATGTATTTAAATAAAAAAAGTATGTAAAAAATCTAATCTAGGATGCATTTAATAAGTATACCAAGTTTGATCGAAATCCGTTTAGCCGTAATACTAAAAATTATTATAATAACAAAATAACCGTTAGAAGAAAAATGTCGGAGGGGGCGTGGCAAAAACTAAGTATGTTATAATTATTTATTTTGTTACATAAATTATTTTTGAGACTTGAATTTTTTATAAAAAATGTAAATAAACGTGGGTACCTTGTTGTTTTGATGACAAAAACTGAAAAATAACTTTTGCGCAAAACTGGAAGAATTTTTGCAAATTAATAATATACTATATGAAAGGTAGTCAAAAATGCAAATTTTATTTGGTTTTATTTTTACAACAAAAACAACTTTTGAGTCAGTTTTCTACCAAGAAGTCAATATTTTGGACCTTTTTTGAAAAAATATAAAAATAGTATTCCCCGGCAGACCGCCTTGCTGCCATATACGAATTTTCATGCTAATCGAAAGAAAAATTGCGTGTATTCCCCATTTTTAGTAAAGTTGCCGACTGTAACCATGTAAACTAAATTTCTAAATTTTTGTCTAATACGCCCCAAACCGTCCGAAATATAGCAAATATTTCTATATAGAAATAAGAGGGTGTGGCAAATTTTTTCCTTATCACCTCCTACCTGAAACAAATCGACTGCCAAAATTACCAGAATATTTGTATGGGAGTATGGGAAAATCTTAAATAGGCCATATTTTTAAAATGCCAGAACCACTGCCGGAACTTCAGACCATACCCAACGTACCCTGAAATTTTAGTTGAAGTCAGGCGACCCGTTCTTGCAGTTAGTGGTGACATCAAAATGTACACTTCTTTTGACGTAGAACTTCGTCTTACAGCGCGGTTTGTATGGGGGTAATTTTCACAAATTTTTGACACTTTGGGGTATACCTACAGCCTTTATTCATCGTACAAAGAAAAAAAAAATGCCAAAATATCAGTTTTAGTGGGAATAAAACGAATATCTAATAAAATAGCAAAATCTAAGAAGAAAAAATTCATTGTATATTCGTATGAGAAATGCACAAGCTGCTTCAGTAGCTACTTATGTTGTTTTTATGGTTGTTGTTGTTGTGTGTGTTCGTTTGGTGCGTAATCATGTCGTTCCTTGTTGTGCTGCTTTTGTTCTTACTGTTGTTGTTTTTATTAATACCTGCATTCCTGTGGTCGTTGATCTAGAGCGCGGCTCTTTATTATTACAAAACAAAAACAAAAATTAGAACAAGCTTGATTTCTGGCTCTATTTCTGATCTTAAAATGCTGCCAAATTTCAAGCATTTTTATCAAAACGAACATTGTTTTCGTATTTTGACGTTTCATCGCTCAATGGGCGTTTTGGTATTGCTGTTTTCTTTTGTTATTGTTCTTCAAACAGCTGTTTCAAGACAGTGGTGCTAAGCTGTTATAAAGTTGAACTAAAGTTGTTCCACTTAGATTTGATCTGATCTAGTGCCACGGGAATGCAGCTGTCATTCGTTGTGCTGCTTTTGTTCTTGTTGTTGTTGTTTTTATTAATATGTATGTAATATATACATATATAAATACACACATCGAGTATATATCTATAAGAGTTTTCACTCGTCGCTCGTTATTTTTTGCTCGCTAATATTAGCCATCCATCGACAGAACAGGATATTTTGATGGGACATTTATTTTATACCCATTCAAAAGTGCTAGTTTGTTTACATTTTGTTTTCTATATTTTGATCATTTTGACTGCGTGCACAAGGGAGCAGAAAGATCGGTATTTTTTAATGTGCTTGCCTGTTTCTTCTTACTTGAATATCTGAATAAATATTACAGCTTCTTATTTGCATGTGCATGGTTGCCGAATTTATTTTGTTTCCAGCTGGACATTTTTGTTGTGATTTTGTTGTAGCTATATTTTGGTTGCTGCTGCAGAGAAGGATTTTTAGATATTTCATTAGCTGAATAGAAAGACAGAATTCTGATTCGGTTAATGAAAAAAATGTAGCAATAAAATAGAATTGGTCTAGCAGTATTTTATATATTGGTTTAGCAGTAGTAAACGACATTTGATTTTTCTTATTTATCTAATTTGGTTTCTCTGTTGGAAAATAATTATTTTAATGTGTTATTGTTTTTTAGTGCGATATTAAATTTTTCTTTGTCGTATATGTCTGAGGGAATAACTCTATTAGAGAAACCGGGAACGTGTGTCATTGTTTTGTATATCTTTGCAGTTTTTTCAACATTTCCCTCGTCGAGTTTATTTATTACGTCTTTTATTATATTTGTCGCTATTTTCTAAGGAAAACTGTTGTTTTGTAATATTTTATGCGTCTTTTTAATGTTGTTATCATGATATTGTTTGTCACTTATTTTTAACACTCTTTTGACAAAATTCTGCGTTGTGTTCATTATTATATGTTTTGGATGATTCGAGTGGAAGTTAATGATTCGTCCTGAAGCTGTAGGTTTCTGATACCAGCCAATTTTTATTATATTTTGCGTCTTTGTTATCATGGTGTCTAAATATGGTAATTTGTCATCTTCTTCTAATTCTTGTGTGAATTTTATTTGTCTATGGAACCGATTTAATGCTTCGGTTTTGGTATGGGCGTTTTGATATTGCTGTTTTCTTTTGTTATTGTTCTTCAAACATATATGTATGTTTTATTGATATGTGCAATACACATCAGTTGCTTTAATTTTATTTCGTTTTCCAGATAACCAATTGGTTCGGTTGAAACGGTGTGCACTTTTAAAAGCACTGAAGCGGACAGTTTCGTTGTCAGCAAACTATGCATTGTGTGTTTCATATAAGCGTACCATTTATTAAGTTGTATATTAGTGTTGACTTTCTATGATTTAAATACAAATTCTAAATGTTTGATATTTTAAATCATTCTTGATTTTAAACACAAATTCTAGTTGTTTGATACTTTAAAATCGTTTATTGAGCTTTACGAATTTTTTCCAAAGAAACAACAACAACATTTTCAATATAAAAAGGAAAACATCGCTACCTGATTAATTAGTTAGCTGATTGATTAACTAGTTAGAGCAATTAATTGTTCTAACCTGACCTTAAGCTCAATAAACGATTTTAAACTATCAAAAAACTAGAATTTGTGTATAAAATCAAGAATGATTTAAACCAGTGATGGGCACACATATATTATCATATTCTTTGCTTGTGTGTGAAGCAGAGAAAAACGAAGAGCAACTTGTGAACAGCTAATGGGAGCGAGTTTAATGCTTGTGAACGTTACGTTGAGAAAACGCAATTTACGCTAGAAAAGTTGAAACATTTTTAACTTTTCTTGCGTAAATTGCGTTTTTGACAGCACGTTACAAATATAAATCATTTTCCCATTCTTCAGGCATCATTTTTATTTGTGCATTTGTAAAATTGCGCAGCCAGACTTAGCTACAAAAAGTGCTCAACGTCAACTGACTTGATTTGCTTAGCAAAAATCAAAACAAAGCAACAGCCGAACGCACACGATTGAAAGCCACACAAAGAAGCTTATAGTGTACATGTGTTGACGTCGCTCAAGCAGCATTTTGTTTCCAAACACGCGTGTTTGGGAAATTAAAATTTGGCCGACACTGATTTAAACTATCAAACAATTAGAATTTGTATTTAAATCATAGAAAATCAACATAATAAATAACAAGGTCATATAGAACACTGCAAGTTGTATATTAATTTTATTTGTTGTTAAACAATTGTAACCTTTTTTTAAAATAGTTTTTATTAAGTCGCAACAATAAACTAAACAATAAACGGCAACTCAACTGCACTACCTTGATTTCAATGCAAGATTCAATGCATATTTCAGACGTTCAAACGTTTGTTGGCGAACGGGTGAAAAAGAGAGAGAAAAAAGACAAGAACAAGTGACGCATTACTCGAATATGACAAAAATTTCAATTCGATTTTTGAGAAATATAAAAAAGGATTTACAATTATATAGAGAACGGCTTACAGGTACAAAAACATGTCGTTTTCATACCAGCAAATCAGACGCTGCCGTTTTAAGTACCGTTTAGCTGGAACAGTGACATTCATGGCTTACTGGGTTGTAATACAATAGAGAATACAGATACATGTAGCTAGAGAGCCAGTATGTGGCTACAAAAAAATGTACTACTACTAGCCAAGGTTTATTTATTTATTTATTTAAAGGCAATGTTCACATATAAGACTTATAGTCTTTTGAATGCAGTAAGAATAACAAAGATAATAACAAGTTATATATAACAAATTAATTTATGAAACTTATTGATTAACCAATAATTCAAATTAAAAATTAATTAATATCCAAAGAATTTTTAGCAAATATAAATAAATATTAAATACTTAAGAGAGAAAAAAAAAAGAAAAGAGAAAGAGATAGAATTAGGAGAAAATTTTGAAGATTTCATGCTTAAATTCACGTTTATTCGTTATACTTTTAACAGCTAAGGACAGCGAATTTCATAATCTGTAGCTCGTTCCTGTAACAAAATCGGCAAGTTACCGATTTGTGTGACGTCACGCGTTAACGATCCCTAGTTACCGATTTCGTGACAACTAATGTTTGTGTACGTTGAAATCGGTAAAAATTCAGTCCGTGATGAAAAAGAACACAAATCGAGAAGAAACGTTGCGAAATCGAGTCAAATGGCAAGCAGCTGTCTACTTGCATTTATTTTTTTTTTATGTGCGCTAAATTTTATAATAAAAAGGTGATGGTCTTGTTATTAAAAAGTGATTATTTGATTATTTATATGTGTTATAATATTTGCGGAAATAATCAACTATTATGATTGTAATTAATTTGACAATAATAAAAAACTTAGCAAATATTTGCAACCGGGTTCTTTTGCATTGCTCTAACAAATATTCTGCATTACCTTGAAAGTTAAAACGTTTTAAAACAAAAACAGTATTATAAACAGAGTATTCCAATAAAAAATGTAATTTAAGCGAAAATACCCGTTTAAGAATATTAATTCGGTAGATCGGTAGAATTCTCACTTGCCGCAGAGTGAGTGAGAAAAACATGAAGTTTTATCGATTCACTTTTCTTACACAAACACTTTTTTTAAAGATTCCATTGAAGTAAAATCGGAACATGTGACAACTTATCGATTTGGAACAAACTAATAGAACAAAAATCGATTCAGATTATTACACAAACAGTGTAGGTGAGAATTACGTCAGAGTGACGTCAAATCGGTAACATGGATCGGTAACTGCGATCGTTATGAGTTACAAGAACGAGCTACTGATCACGTTCACAAAAAATAATCTGCTTGAATTTAAATAATTATGACTAGGAATAATGAGATTCATGTTTCTTGCTGATCTACAGAACTGAAGTTTGCTAAATAAGTAACCAGGAGTTTGTGTATTCATTAAATTCTGTAAGAAAATACAATTTCTGGCATCCAAGTAATTTAAAATATTGCATCCAAGCAATTGATTGCTCAAATGGCTTATCCGGTCAAATTTTCTAAGACCATAAACGTATCTTATTGCATTATTAAATGCAAGTTGTAGCTTATGGCTTGACCTGGAATCAGGCTTACTGTATACCACCTCGGAGTATGAAATTATCGGCATTATGAGCTGGATAACTAACTTTTTTCTGGTATCACCAGGCACAAATGATGCAGTTCGTCTCAAGTTCCTAAGGATGTAATACACCTTGCAAACAACGGAATTTATATGGTCATCACAAGTGAGAGAAGAGTTAATGTGGAATCCGAGATTTTCAACCTTCGTAACAAAATTTAGCCCAACACCATTAAGAATAATTTTCGGTATATTGGGGGTTGGAATTAGTTTTAAAGGTTTTCTAAGAGATGGCGTAACTATCAATAGATCGCATCGGGCACACCTGTGACTATATTCATTTCAAAGCACATTGTCTAAGCTTCATTTTTCAGTATGTGTCATTCCACTGAAGTGTAAACAACATATATTTTTTTCTCTGTGAACATGTCGACTTTCGTTCCAACAAAACGCAATTTGCGGGAAGGTTTACTTTTGTGCTTCCATTTGAAGAAAAAAGCGGTTGAAGCACAACGCACGCTTACTGAGGCTTACGGTGACTATGCTCCATCGATTTCTACTTGTGAGTACTGGTTCCGTCGGTTTAAAAGTGGTGATTTTGATACGGAAGACAAAGAGCGTCCGGGCCAGCCGAAAAAGTTTGAAGATGAGGAATTGGAGGCTTTGCTCGATGAAGACCCGTGTCAAACCCTTCAAGAATTGTCAGAATCATTGGGAGTCGACTTATCAACGGTCGGCAAACGCTTGAAGGCCATGGGAATGATTCAAAAGCAAGGAAATTGGGTGCCGTACCAGTTGAAGCCGAGAGACGTTGAACGGCGATTTTGCATGTGCGAACAACTGCTTCAACGGCATAAAAGGAAGAGTTTTTTGCATCGTATTGTCACTGGCGATGAAAAGTGGATCCATTACGATAATCCTAAGCGAAAAAAATCGTGGGGACCACCCGGCCATGCATCAACATCGAGGGCCAAGCCGAATATTCATGGCGCCAAGCTTATGCTGTGTATTTGGTGGGATCAGAAGGGTGTCGTGTACTATGAGCTGCTAAAACCTAACGAAACCATCACTGGGGAACGCTACCAACAACAATTGATGCAATTGAGCCGAGCATTAAAGGTTAAACGGCCGGAATATGCCAAAAGACACGACAAAGTGGTTTTTCAACATGACAACGCACGGCCACATGTTGCAAGAACCGTCAAGGAAACGTTGGAGGCGCTGAATTGGGATGTGCTACCCCACCCGCCTTATAGCCCAGACATAGCCCCTTCCGACTACCACCTATTCAGATCGATGACGCATGGCTTGGCTGAGCACCGCTTCACTTCTTACGAGGATACCAAAAAATGGGTCGATTCGTGGATTGCCTCAAAAGACGAATCGTTCTTCCGGCGCGGAATCCATATGCTGCCAGAAAGATGGGAAAATGTTGTAGCTAACGATGGACAATACTTTGAATAATATACATTGTACCGTTGTTTCTAAATAAATGCTCAAAAACCGAAAAAAAACCTTTAAAATTAATTCCAACCCCCAATATTATAAAGGGCGTAGCATTGTTTCTTAATCGGCAAGACACATGACTTGAGAGGATTGAGTTCAAGCATATTAGCCTTAGCCCAATCTGAAACAATGCTCAAATCTTCATTCAACTTTATACATAAGTCATTAACAAGACTAATAGGTTTCGCAATGTACAGTTGAAGGTCATCAGCATATGCATGCATGGTGACATGACGACATTTAGTGAAAATGTCATTTAGAAAGATTGCAAATAAGAGGGGGCCTAGAACAGAGCCTTGAGGCACCCCACAGGTTAAATTGCGAAAAGCGGACAGACTATTCCCCACCCTTACTCTTTGAGACCTCCCGGTTAAGTAATTATATATCAGACGGACAGCTGAACTAGAAAATCCAAAACTGTTCACAAGTTAATGACAAAGTAGTGAATGATCAACAGAGTCAAAAGCTTTGGAAAAGTCTAGCAGACAGAGCAAGCTTAAGTGCCCCAGATCATATGATATTCTTATGTCGTCTAAAATCTTTACTATGGCCGTAGAGCAGCTGTGGCCAGGTCTAAAGCCAGACTGAAAAGGGGACATAAGGCCATGATCTCTGATATGAACGGCGATTTGCGCAGTCATGAGCGACTCAAATACTTTTGACAAACATGATAACAGACTAACAGGACAAAAATCAGACAGTTCACGTGCATTGGCCTTTTTAGCTATAGGGATAATTGTTGCTGCTTTCCAAGCATCAGGAAAGCTAGAACTTGTGAAATAATAATTGAATATATGCGTTAAAGGACTTAGAATAAAAGGTAAGATAATTTTAATAAATTTGATAGATACTCTATCCTCACCCACGGCATTCGACTTAATCTTATTCACACAACGAGCAACATCACACTCACCTACAGCCACAAAATCAAAGTTAAATGGACATTCAAAAGTACGAACGTACATATCATAAGCAGACGAATTTACAGAATTAACTGAGCTTGCAGTAAAATATTCGTGTAGACTATTAACATCTATACAACATTCATTTGACGTTACTTTACAAACTCCAGCTTGTCTCAAATTACTTCAGAGCTTTTTAGTAGGTTGTGATAAGTTTAGTTTGGACATAAAGAAAACACGTTTCGAAGACTTAACAGCAGAATTGGCTTCATTTCTAGCCCTTTTGTACTGTTCCCAGTTGAAATTTGATGGGTTTCTTTTCCAACGATTATAACATTTATTCCGGGTTTTTAGAGCCAATTTAACAACACTAGTAAACCAAGGGCAGCTTATGTTGGAGACACGGCGAGTAATTAAAGGTACATGCAAGTCATATAACGCACTTATTAAATTATTAAAAAAACTCAGCTTTTCATTTGCTGAGCTAAAAAACCAACACTCCGACCAATTTATATTTAGAAGGTCATTGCACAAGGAGCCATAATTTATACTTTTGTAATCCCTGTAAGTGTAAAAAGTCTCAATAGCATTTGGTGACAGATTGATATTAAAAGTACAAAACAGAAGATCATGATCGGATACAAACGATAATTGATCAAAAAATAAAACGGAGGAAACATCAGAGACAACAAAGATATCCAATAAGCTGGGAGAAACATTATTCGCATAACGAGTGGGTAAACTCTTGTTAACCAAGTGGAGACCAAACTCGGAAAGACGATCATATAACTGATCAACTACATTATCTTGGGCTAAAATGTTTATATTAAAATCTCCACACAGGATGAAATGATCGTACTCTATTGCACAATCAGACAACGTGAAAACAATCGGTCCAAACTACAATGACGATACGGATTATATACACAGGACAAGAATACTTTGGTAGAATTATCATATATTTCAACATTTAAAAACTCCATCTCATTACCACTGGACATATCTAACAATTTAACATTAAGATTGTTTCTACAATATATTGCAACGCCCCCTCCTTTTTTATTAATTCTGTCATTTCTAAACATTTTATAATTCTTTATATTCAAACAAGAGTCATATATGTCACAGTGAAACCAGGTTTCAGAGACACAAATGACATCAACAGCAGAATTTTGAAAGCAGTGCCGTACACAATCAAGTTTAGTATCATTCAGGCTCATAGCATTAAAGTGAACTACTCTCAAGCCTGAATGCTGTTTACATAGAACGCTTATCAGACTCTTATGGATGTCGCTATTGTGCGATAAATTTGACACCATATCTTATAATAGTAACACAAAAGTAAGCATGAAAGAAAGCAAGAGGATGGAAAGAAGAAAGTAAGAAAACAGAGAAGGGAAATTGACAAGAAAACATTACATACGATAATTTAATTAAGAATGCAAAAAATAATATAAAAAATAACGAATTAAAGAATAAGAAGAAAAGGAAATGACATGAAAACAATAAGAAATTAATTAAGTACGCAAAAATTAATATAGAATATAAGAAATTAAAATAAACGAAACGAAGCTTATCCATAACCAGCCTCATCAGCATGTACAACATTCTCCAACTCTTCAATGCTGTTAACACGAATCCTTCCTCCCCCTTTTTGCATTCGGATGAAAACAGCTCCACGCAATGGAAATACATTGAAGATGCTTTTATTCCGCTTACAGACAATAGCGGCTAGTAGAACTCTTCTAGTGTCTGCAGAAATACTCTCATGCAAGTACACGTTGTTGCTAGAGTCGATACCACAGTCACTTAGGTTTATTGCCTTCTTTGCTTTTATTAGCTTTTATTGTTATTTTTAATCTGGTTCTTTGTTCTAAATATATCTTTGACTGGTGGTGATTGAAACCCAATAATTCGGCAAATTAAATTAAGCTTGCACTTTAGATTCTCATCTTCGGAAAAAGGCAATCCGAAGAGAATAGCGTCCAAGGAGTGGTCAATATTGGTGTTACTACTAGTATTAATGTAGTTATTGTTGGTAGATGCACTCAGTTGCTGATCGAATTGATCACAGCGTGCAGTTAATGCAATCAGATGGGACTCAAGAGAGCGAATTTTAGAGTTAGTTGGTTTGTTAACGTACCCACCTCGCTTTCCAGTCTGCTGACCAGCCGGGAGAACAGGCTGTCTGTGTATTTGCGGAGACGCTCTTCAAGTTCTTTGAATTCCTGCTTTGAATGCGCTTTCAGCCTCTCTTCAACAGCAAGCAGTTGAGCTCCAATAGCATCCACACCAGTAGACGATATCAGTGTGCTTTCACTTTTGTTGTTGTTGTTGAAGTTGTTGCCTCCACAGTTATTACGAAGGCGAGTTTGCATAGGTGACGGCGACATAAGGAAAAGACGAGTTTCAGTACCAAGAACTACGTAGAGAGGCGAAGACGAAGTTGACAGAACCAAGAAAAGTCCATATAGCGACAAGATGATGATGACTAATTCACTTCGTTGAAGTTTATTCACTTTAAGTTTTTCTATTCTTAGTATTTCCAAGACTTAATGATTATTTTTTACTCAATTTTTTGTGCGAATGGTATATTTTTTTACTGCAGAATAAACAGCGCGATTTTAACTTAGCGCCAGTGTATAAAAACAAAATTAAAGACACTGTTATTGCAATTTTAAATGCACAAATCTTGGACCGAAACAAAAACGGCCGTACGTCTCGAAATAAAGTTGTTTTTTTTTTGCCAAAATTTAAAACAATTCCGACAAAAAGTAACTTTTCTGACAGTAACAAATTAAATACAAAAAATTTACCACGGTAAAGATAAAACAAAAAAGTTTCTACCGCATTAAAACAGTATCAAAAAAAAATCCCACGGTCGTTAAAAATTACCACAAAAATACCACGCGTTTTAAAAATACCACCACAAATTCCATATGCATTTAAACTTGCCACAAAAATCTCATTCGCATTAAAAAATACCACAATAAGTCCCATATGCACAAACAATTTAAAAAAACATTTAGAAATACCACAAAGAAGTTTTGCTTACTAAAAAAGAAAAAAACATTTTAAGAAGAATATTAGAATAAACTCCCACGGAAATTAAAAAAATACCCCACTGAATTCCACGCCAATTAAAAATACCACGCTGAATTAAAACATTTTATAGGAATTCCCAAAAACAAAAATTCCTAAGGGCAATTAAAAATTACCACGAATGGGATTTTTCCAACAGTACTGGCAACGTGGCTACTAGCTGCTGATATTGTTGTTTTGGTTCTGCATGCGCTGCAAAGGGCCGTTCTTCACTCGGCAATTCTGTAAGCAATAAATGCTTTCGCCACAAGTAGTTTTTTGACTACTCGGGTTTAAAGGGGACTTTCGTTAACTCCCTCATGCGGGCGAATAGTCGACAAACTGCTTGTGGCAAAGGCAATTATTGCCGAGTGAAAAGCGGGACAAAAAGATCTTGCTACCAGAGCTCTCGGAGCAATAGTTGCTTTCGCCGCAAGCTCGAGAATTTTCGTGTGTAACGTATGAAAAGCGGCGCATAGTAAGCAAAGTTCTGTTTATTTTCTGTGGACGATTCGGTTCATCCCCTCTAACGCTGCTTAACCAATGTGATCTTGCTCTTCTCTGTGTGTCGTTGTTTTAGATTTGCTTGGTAATTGTTGTTGGTTCAGTTAGCTGAAATTTTTTTAGATGATCTTAATTTTTACTCGACATGAATAGCTGATTTTTACAACTAGCTCACTTTTCTCTGCTTTCAAATACGTTACTCTCCAAGTCGGCCCTACCTGGTTATTCTGCCACATGGTAGAAGAATACAGGTAGATGCACCAGATGAGATCATACTGCCGGAAATGTCAAAACGAAGCAAGATTTTTTCTTTCTTTTCTTTTGTTTCCATTCGCCACACAGCTGAATTTGACAGACATTGCAGTATGGAAAGAGAGCACAGTAAACGCTGCAGCTACTTCTATCCTTATACCATGTTCTGCCATGAGTTCGAGTACGAATAAAACGAATGTTTATTTTCAGCAAGATAAATAGAATAGCGAATACAGATGTGTGTAGCTACAGAGGCAGTGTTTATGTATACTACTACGCAAATTTGCGCATGCGTTGTGCTTTAAAAACTCCATTTACTTTTTAAATTATATTTTTTCCATATTTAAAAATTTTTCGTGTATTTTTCTACTACAGGAAAAATAAATAATTAAAATTTACCAATATTTTATTTGTTTAACGACCTTTTTGAAGTAAATTTTATCCTTAATTTTGCGGGCTCAAGGTCCAAATTATTAAAAATGAAAAACTTAAATAGTTTTAATTTTTAATTTTAATTAACCAATATTTCGACTACCGTCGGCAATCATCATCAGGGTAAACAAACTGAAAACATATATGTACATTAATTTTAAACAATTATTTTCACTTGAACAATTTAACTCACAATTTTAAATAATTAAAACATTATAGCAATTGAGAAACATTTAACATCAAAGACATTAAACATTAATATCACAGTTTTTTAAATTTTTGACAATAACTTAGATAAATAAACAAATTGACAAAATTAACAAAAAAGCATCCACTTGTTGTGCCGTCAGGTTCTTAACTATTAATTTTAACATACTTCCTATATATGTGTGCGCATCTGTCTGTGTCAGTTTTGAAGTTCAGTCTCTTTTCTTCCGGTAAGCTTATGATGTGGAGCATTTCTAATGTATATCGTCTCAAGTAATTGTTCTCTTGTTGTAAAATTTCTACAGCGTCAAAATCAGGTGTGTGAATGTTGCGCACAGTGGGCTGCAAGTGCTGTTTTCTGGTCCAAAGGTCTGCGAGATTTGTGGTCTGATCGATGCGAAGAAATTCTTGTCCGTAGCTTGTTCTTTGTTGTCCCAACATATGCCTGGTCACATACATTGGACCCGTCACCGTTGCATGTAATTTTGTAAATTACATTAGATTTGTCAAGTTTTTCGATTTTTGTTTTTGTGTTGCTGTATAATTGTTGTAATGTATTGTTTGTTTTTAAAGCTAATTTTATTTTTTCTTTCTTGTACATATTTGACCTTATAAATCTCTATGAAAGACCTGGGATATAAGTCACAGACTTGAATATTTTCGTGTTGTTATCCTCTCTATTTTTCTTGTTTGTTTTATAATAATTGTCGATTAAGTTCTCTATTGTCATTTTTGGGAATTAATTTTTCCGCAATATAGTCCTGATTTTGTTGATGTTGTCATGATGAAATTGCTTATTGCTTATGTCCAAAACTTTGCTAATAAAATCATCATGACAACATCAACAAAATCAGGACTATATTGCGGAAAAATGAACTCCCAAAAATGACAATAGAGAACTTAATCGACAATTATTATAAAACAAACAAGAAAAATAGAGAGGATAACAACACGAAAATATTCAAGTCTGTGACTTATATCCCAGGTCTTTCAGAGAGATTTATAAGGTCAAATATGTACAACAAAGAAAAAATAAAATAAGCTTTAAAAACAAACAATACATTACAACAATTATTTTTTTTTTTTTGAAGATTTTAAAATAACATAAGTTTATTTTTCAAGTGATCAAATTTAAAAATCTTTTCTGGTTTTTTTTTATTAGGATTTTTCATCTGGCGTTATGTTACTAAAATTTTCATTGCAGTTTAATTGGGTAATGAGAAGTAATGAGATAGTTAACGCATTTCCGGTGGCTCCTTAACTACAGGGCCAAAATCGATGAAACTTCGTCCAGAGTCTATATATGGCCTTAAACTTTATCTGGCAAAATTTTTACCTCCGCAGGTAAGGGCTGGGCGGACTGATGCATTTTTGCACCAATAGCTGCATCACATACCTTCACAGCCGAACCTGCCCATTTTAAAACAGCAAATGGGCTCTAAATTTATTTTAACATAAAATGAAAACTTAAAATAGTTACTATTGAAAAGCAATTTTCGATATTGTGATTTGAAATTTTTCAGGAATTTTCAAAAATAAAAAAAAAAAACCCAAATATTGCGACGCGCTGTGGGCGTAAAATCCAAGTAAACGACCGAATCGCTTCAAACCAAAAATAATGTATATTGTCAAAGGTCCATACTAACATAATCCCTACAGTGCCAGGTAATATCACTTTCGCGCTTTACTGGTGCAAAAATGCACCAATAGCTGAAAATGGATTAAGTAAATCTGTAATTAAGTAATTAAAAAACAAATTTAATATGTTGCCCTTTCCTTGCCTCAACCATTTTTTTTATTATCTCTAGCCAATGCATTCAAATTTTACTAAAACAAAAAAGCGTACGAAACATTTACGAAAAAGAAAATCTACATTTGTGAAACAGTGCAGACGATTTGATCATGATGGTTAATGAATTTATGTAGAAATTGCTGAAACTTATAAAATTAAAATGTTTAAAGTTTTTTCTAAATGACCTTGTTATTTATTTTGTTGATTTTATATGATTGAAATAAAAATTCTATATGTTTGATAGTTACCTTGACCTAAGGCTCAATAAACGATTTTAAACTATCAAACAACTAGAATTTATATTTAAAATCAAGTATGATTTGAACTATCAAACATTTAGAATTTGTATTTTAATCATATAAAATCAACTTTAAAATATTTCTCTTACCGGTGTTGAAGACTTGCGTAATTTATTTGTCCGCTTTCACGAGCACCTCGGTGTAACGGTTGATCAAGTCAAGGTGGATCTGGAAACCTATGGCGCTCATGTCAGAGCTAAACATGTTTCTCTTCTTCAAAAATCTCGTAAAGAGCAACAGCAATATTATCGTTCCTAACTCTTCTTTCTTAAATATATTCTACCATAACTGTGGCGGCATGAGAAGCAAATTAAACAAACTTTATGTTGACGCTAAATCATGCCACTTCAATGTCCTAGTATTCACTGAGACATGGCTAAACGAAACCTTCAATAATGAGGAAACTCTTGATAGCAATTGGACTGTCTTCAGAAAGGATCGGGACTACTCCTCAACAGGTCTTTCTCGAGGAGGTGGTGTCCTTGTAGCATCTCACAATTCCCTTTCAAGTGAGCTAATAGACACACCTAACCATAAACTGTTCGATCACCGAATTATTAGAGTTTGTTCAGGTAAAAGTCTCAATGTGTACATAGGTGTCGTTTACATTCCTCCCGGCTCAAGTGAAACAACATACAACGAGCTATGTGAAACACTGACCACCTTTACCTCCTCCCTAAAAGAGGAAGATAAAGTTGTTATTCTTGGTGACTTCAATCGCCCAAATATGTATATCTTTTGTCACCGACGAAAACGACAACTTTCTTCTTCCTGTAAATCTTTCTAATGCCATAGACTTCAACTTACTTAGCACCTGTTATGGCAGTGACTTGCAGCAAGTCTCTTCTGTACAAAATCAGAATGGCAGATGGTTGGACCTAATTTTTACTAACTCGTATGAAGAAGTGAAGGTTAGTCCATACATGGGAGCAGAAAATTTATTAACCAACACTGTTCATCATACAGCCTTAAAAGTTGTTTTCTCTGCTAATGACATCAACTTTACCCAGTCTTATAATAACACTATTGCGTACGATTACCTCAACGCCGATTATGAAAGAATAAAATGTTATCTTAGTTCTCTAAATTGGAATCATATTCTATTCAATTTAGATTTAGACAGTGCTGTCTCTATATTTTATCAGCACATTTTTACCGCTATCGAAAGTTATGTGCCAATAATAAAGAAAAAGAATAAGCTCACAGAACCATGGCTAGACAACAATCTCAGATTTTTGAGGAATCAAAGAAATAAAATCTACAAACTTCTCAAAAACACTGATAATATAAGCGATGAACTGAAGCTTAGATATGACGAGCTATCAAGAGAGTTCTCTATCAAGTCAGAAGAAGCGTACAAGTTGTACACGAACATCATTGGAGAAAAAATTGTCCAAGAGCCGAGAAAATTCTTTGACTTTGTTAACATGAAGCGCAAATCTAGCGGCTATCCTTCGTCTATGTTTAAAGGTAATGTCACTTCGTCCAATTCTCTTGAAATAAGCAACTTGTATGCCGATCATTTTAAGGAGGTCTTTTGTCTTCCTACCACCTTATCTGAAACTTCTCCTAGCTCAACTATTATAGTTGATAGTTTATATTTAACCCAGGAAGAGATTTCTAATGCAATAAAAGAACTGGATATATTAAAGGGACCAGGACCAGACTTAATACCTACAAGCTTTTTGGTGCGATGTTTAGACCAACTGCTATTGCCATTGCACATAATCTTTAACGAATCACTGGTTTGTGGGACATTTCCTTCATATTGGAAATCATCCCATTTTACGCCAATTTACAAGAATGGTGATAAAAGATCAGTTGAAAATTATAGAGGCATAGCAATCTTGTCAGCCATTCCAAAACTTTTTGAAAAACTTATTTGTGAAAAGCTAACAAGTTTCATTAACCCACGTCTAAATGAGCAGCAACACGGGTTCCGAAAAGGGCGATCTACCACCACTAATCTCATGATTATGGTATCAGATGTTTTAGTCAAAATGGAAAAAGGGCACCAAATAGATGCTGTTTATACTGATTTCAGTAAAGCTTTTGATCGAGTTGATCACAACATTCTTATATAAGTTAGAAAAATTTGGTGTTGCAGGGTCCATACTAAGTTGGCTAAAATCATATTTAAACGGCAGATCCCAGTTTGTTAAATTCCAGGGAGTTCTGTCGAAAAAAATTGCAGTCTCCTCGGGAGTTCCGCAAGGTAGTCATATTGGTCCTCTTCTTTTCAACATATTCATATCCGATCTGTCAGAAGTTCTTAACGATATCCCACATCTTATGTATGCAGATGATTTAAAAATGTACTATTCAATTCAATCAGATGTAGATGTAAATTTTTTGCAATCAAAATTGTTGTCTCTTGAGCAATGGTGTTTTCAAAATAAACTACATCTTAATGTCAATAAATGCAATGTTATTAGCTTTTCTCGTAAAAACAACGTAACATTACATACCTACCACCTCAATAGTACCGAACTAAAAAGGGTCAACCATATAGTGGATCTTGGAGTTGTCTTAGATTGCAAGATGCGCTTTAATCTGCACTATGATAAAATTGTGTCCAGGGCCAGCAAACAGCTCGGTTTTATAAAAAAACGTGCAAATGAATTCAAGAATATATGGGTCACTACATCCTTGTACCGTGCATTAGTGCGCCCAATACTTGAATATGCATGCATAATTTGGAATCCATCCATTTGGAAGCCTTCCATCATATGAACATAGACTCAGCCTTTTAAATTTGATGCCACTATCAACAAGAAGATCGTTATTGGACTCATGCTTCACATTTGATGTAATTAATGGTGCTATTCACAGCGAATATATTTGCTAATGGCGGATATATTTGCTAATGGCGGATATATTTATTTATTTCATATAGCATTAGTACAAATAAGAACTAAGTTCTTTTACAGTACTACATATAAGTATAAATTAACAACATTATTTATATATGTATATATTTGGATATAACAACAAGTTAATAAACATTAGAATTAAACAAAGTTAAATAATTGTTTGAAAAAAAAAAACAAATTTATCATATTAATTAGTTAAAAAATCTTAAAATATTAGAACTTAAACATACAAAAGGAAATATTGAAGAAGAAAACAAGGAAAGAAACAGATTTTAAGTAGTAGAAAAGTGAGCCATAATAGATTGCCTAAATTCTTCCGCCCGAGTTATTTCTCTTATGCTACGTGGTAGAGCATTCCATAGTCTTACGGCATTAATGAAGAACAGATTGGAGGTATTAAGAGAGCTATGCCTAGGAACTATAAGAACGTTACATCTTCTAGAAAGGCTGAATTGCAGTTTTTCATAGAGATAATGTGGTGTTTTTTTATGTATAATTTTATGAAGAAAGATGCAGTTTCTAGCATTAAGATAGTCAATCAAGTTGCACCCAAGTATTGCATTTCTGAAAGTTGAGAGGCGGTCAAATTTTTTTAAGCCAAATACAAAACGCGTGGCATAGTTATAAGCAATATTTAGTTTTAGTTGCGAAGACGAGTCGAGTCTACTGTAAACTACTTCCGAATAAGTAATAACTGGTAAAACTAGTTGCTTCACTAGCATTCGCTTAAGATCAATAGTACAAAGATTTGCAGACATTCTTAAATTTCGAAGGATATAATAAACTTTACGGACAACACTATTTATATGATCAATACATGATAGGGACGAATTCATACAAAAACCAAGATTTACGATTTTCGATTCGACACTAAGCTTATTTGTACCAATGTAGAGGTCAGGAATTTTATCTAGGTAATGTTTGTTTTTACAAATAGGTAGTACATATGACTTGGCAGAATTTAATTGTAGTCCATTACTAATAGCCCATTGATGAATGCTTCTTAAATCCTCATTAAGTCTGTGGCAGAGGTTATCTAGAAGGTCAGTACTACTTGATAGATAGATTTGAATATCATCCGCATACGCATGCACAGAAGAATGTTTGCAAACATCAAATACGTCATTTATAAAAATAGAAAATAAAAGAGGGCCAAGTATTGAACCTTGTGGAACACCACTTAACACAGATTTATGGTTAGAGAACGCAAGTTCAACTTGAGTTCTTTGCAATCTATTTGACAAGTAACTTGCTATTAAATTCACTGCACTTTCACTAAACCCGAACAAAGTCCTGAGTTTCTGGCATAAGTATTGGTGACTAACCTTGTCAAATGCTTTCGAAAAATCTAATAAGCAGAGTAATGACACATAACTAGTATCAAATGCAGGCCGTAGGTCATCCATAACTTTAACTACCGCTGAAGCACACCCATGACCTGCTCGAAAACCAGATTGAAATGAAGACAGAAGGCTATTTTGTTTTAAGAAATTATTTATTTGTTGGCTCATTATTTTTTCGCAGACTTTAGATAGGGAGGGCAATATGCTTATTGGCCTAAAATCACTAGGCCCAGAAGGGTTAGACTTATATTTCTAATATGATTTCCTTTAACGATCCAATTAGGCGCACTAGGCATACTCGATTGTTAACTGAATATCAGCACCAAACTACATATGCAAATAATGAACCCATCAATCGTTGTTGCAGAGAATTTAATAATATCTCTATATACTACTCACCTTCTATGTCCAAATCCTCTTTCAAGCAAACCCTATATAAATCACTCAGTAATCAGAATTAACCCAGGCCTCAGATAAACTACATACATGTATGGATTTATATGTATAAGCATTTAGTTTAATAAATCAAAATTCTTTAACATCCCTCTCGAAGTCTCCCATTTACGTCCTTTTGTCCTTACAGTCTTTAAGAATAATATATATACATCGTATCTTAAGTGTGTATATAGTCTCTCTTGTTTTCCTCCTCTTCTCTTAGTTTTGACATGGTTTTTGAAATCATGTCAATCCGGTGGGCGGAGTATGCCCACTAAGAGCACCAAATAAAAAATAAAATAAAAACAAGGAAAGGGGAGAAGAAAACAAAAAACTTAGTAATCTTAGTATAAGTAAACAAAACCTGTTAGAATAAGTTAGAATAAGTAAATTGCATTGCCTTGTTTGGCCAATAAATAAATAAAAATAAATGATATTGTTTGTTCGCGGACGATGATCTAACCACAAACTGATAAATGAGAATCTTTGCGATACCTCTGAACCAGAAGCTGCCTTGAGCAGGATAATAGAAACACACGTTCTTAGGTTTAAACTAATGTTAATTTAATTTAATGTAAATTAATTCGGAGAACTATGCGTTGCGTTTAGATCTTCCAAAACTTCATTGGAATGTAATCATAAAAAAAGCAATCTCTTTATGTTGACAGTGATAATAACGAGAAAAGAAAAAAAAAATAAAACTGATAGTAATTTGAGACTAGTGCAAATAATCATCTTAATAGTAGTAGCTCCAACATTCTGGCCCGGGATGATCTTCGAGGAATGATTCTGATCATCCATTCAGTCACTCCATCTGTGCTGTTCTTCTGCCTTCTTCGGGATGCGGAGGCCATGCAAAGGAATGAAAGTTGCAAACTGAAAATAAAGTATATGATTGTAGTTTAATTGGCATTGCAGTTATCGGGTATGGGTAAAGGACACAACTCGTCACTGAACGCTTCAGTATACCATTCTGTGTACGCAAAGTGACTTCGCGCACAAAGCCGTCTGCTCCTTCATGCGTTTCGATGATTCGTCCTAGTGGCCAACAGTTGCAAGATACTCGTTCATCTTTGATCAATACAATATTACTTGGTTGTAAATTTTGTCTGGATGGCAGCCACTTCGGTCTTCTCTACAAACGTGATAAATATTCGCCACTCTAATGACGCGAAACTGCTGAGTGAGAAACTGGCACCGCTGCCACCGATCAGTTAGACTGAGTTTCTCGATATCCGGAGCTGGTGGTGCAAGCAGAGCATCTCGGGTCAAGAAATGGCCGGGTGTCAAAACAATCAGATCCTCAGGGTCATTAGTTAAAGGGCACAATGGCCTTGAATTGAGGCATGATTCGATTTGTGCAAGCACAGTCGATAATTCTTCTAACGTCATAATCCTTTCACCGATAGTTCTTTTCAGGTGAAACTTCATCGATTTCACTCCAGCCTCCCACAACCCACCGAAATGAGGGGTTGAAGGGGGAATGAAGTGCCACTGAATCTGATGTTCGACGAGAAATGGTGAAATTTGTGTATCGAGATAAGTTTTGTAGGCAGTCCTATCTGCGCGCAGCTTTCGATTCGCACCTACAAAATTAGTGCCGCAATCGCTGAAGATATCTTTACACAGGCCTCTTCTGCCGATAAAGTGCTTTATTTCTCCGATAAATGAGTCTGCGGAGAGATCGCTAGGATGGGAATAGGCCCGGCATAATCAACCCCAACAGACGTAAAAGCTCGAGCTGGACGCATACGTTCAGCTGGTAGGTCGCACATCAGCTGCTGCGCCAGTTTTGGTTTTTGTTTATAATACTTTAAATACTTTGATAATACTTTGATAATTTAAGATAATACTTTGAAAAATGGATGTTTGGGTTACATTTCTCCCATTAATTATCCAAAAACGTTTTCTG
Organism: Dichetophora obliterata; assembly: GCA_963920525.1. Classification (NCBI taxonomy): domain Eukaryota; kingdom Metazoa; phylum Arthropoda; class Insecta; order Diptera; family Sciomyzidae; genus Dichetophora; species Dichetophora obliterata. Next base: position 132,771,637 of record OY986435.1, read on the forward strand.
ATATGATTCAAAGTTAAAGTTGCGCCACCGTGAAGTGTTGCCAGGTGGCTACGTTTTACAACTAATTCAGTAAAGATATGCTTTTGGGGTAAGATATATGGATGCTTCTCATCCGCTGATAATAAAGATTCTCTCAATCGTCCGCCGAGGCGAATCACTTGTTTCTCCTGATCGTAAAAGGGATTCAATGATAATAGTGGACTGCTCTCCGGAGGAGCTGAGTTCGACGAGAGTGTTTTCCATTCGTTTGGAAACGCGTCCATTTGAACCATACGTACTACGCTCGCAAGACTTTGTTGCACATCAGCTACGAACAGAGTGGTACTTCGACGATTTTTTCGCTGGCACCTGCAGTTGAAAATAAAACGTTTGCAATATGCGACGACTTTGAGAATGCGCGAAAAGGTTCCGATTACATCTGCTATAAATTGCTTTTCGATATAGATAAAGCTCACGCTGCAACGCTTAAATTCGTCTTCTACTGATATAAGCGCTAATTGAGCATCTATTCTTGACTCAGGCCACGTTGTGTCAGCTTCCTTTAGCCACTTTGGGCCATTTCACCACAAATCCCATATTAACAGTTTTTCTGGACGTAGTCCTCGGCTTGAGCAGTCGGCAGGATTGTTTTATGTTGCAATATGACGACGTTAATCTTTTGTTGTATATTTTAATATTTTCAAAGTACGATAAGCTATGAACTTTTTCCATCGACTCGGCTCAGCACGAATCCAACCCAACGCTATCTCGGAATCTGTCCAGATACGGTGTGTGGCAAATCGATGTTTAAACGTAGATGCTGGTTGATGTAGGTAAACAATTTTGATGCTAAAACAGCTGCACATAACTCAGCGCGCAGGATAGTAAGCTTTTGCTTGGCAGGCATTACTTTCGATTTGGCCATCAGAATGCTGCTATGATAGTTGCCAGAGCTATCTAAAAACCTCAGATAGGCAACTGCTGAATATGCCAACGTCGAAGCGTCACAAAAGATATGCAGCTCACTGGAACGATCAGTCATGGTTGTGTTTAATCAGCGTGGAACACGAACTTTTGAAACTTGTTGCAACTCACATAGATACTGATTCCAGGCCATTTGAATTTCTTGCGGAACAGCGTCATCCCATCCAAGAGATTGTGACCAAAGATTTTTCATGATTAGTTTTGCGGTGATAATTACGGGGTTAAGCCATCCTAACGGATCGAATAAACAAGCGATGGTTGATAAGATAGAACGTTTGCTAGACGTGCCAGAGGGCAATGTAAAGTTTATAATAAACTGAAAATTATCATTGATTGGGTTCCAGTACATATCTAGGGCTTTTATGGTGCAGCTAGAGCTTAGGTGAAGCAAACCTTTTGTTTCTTGATTTTCGCTTGGTATACACTCCAAAAGCCTAGGATATTTGCTAGCCCATTTACGAAGTTCGAAACCTCCATTTCGTAACATACCAATAACTTGCTGTTGCAAGTTCATAGCGCCCTCTATGGAGTCGCTACCTGATAATACATCATCAACATACATTTGGTGTTTGAGGACATCAACTGCCATAGGGTACTGCTTCGCTTCATCCTCTGCTAACTGTTGCATCGTTCTGATCGCTGTAAATGGAGCGGAGCTAGTACCGAACATGACCGTGCAGCAACAAACTCCTTAATTTCCTCTGTTGGTTCGTCTAGCTAAAGAATTCGTTGGTATTGGACATCCTCTTTGTTCATGGCGATGCACCTGTACATCTTTTCTACATCCGCCATGAATGCAAACTCGAAGAAGCGCCAGTTGGAGAGTACAGCTGGCAAACCGTTCTGCAAAGCTGGACCGACAGCTAAAATCTCATTAAGGGCCTTGCCGTTCTTAGTTTTAGCTGACGAGTCAAACACGATACGAACCTTTGTCGTAGACGAAAATTCCTTCACGATAGGATGGTGAGGTAAATAGCAACAGGTATAAGATGACTCCAAACTGTCCACTAATTGAGATTGTTCCTGCGTATATCGGTGTTGATGATAATGTTGCGAGCTGTAAGAAGCGTTTAAGAGCGATTTGCCATGATGCACCAATAACTTGTTTGGGATCAGTGATCGATAAAAGGGGCAAACGAACTAGATAGCGCCCGTTCTTCAAACGCTTGTATGTATGCCGATAGAATTTTTCACACCACTGATCCTGGTGGGACTCTTCTTGGATATCAGGGAACTCCTCGACTTCCCAAAACTTTTGCAATATTTTATCGATATTGATACGCGTATTAAGCGTGTTGATGTTAGTTGCAGCTTGTGTTGTTGGATTAAAAACTTTCCCAGACACGATATAGCTTAAGTTGCTTGCGCAATAGGTTTTCCAATTGCGGCTCGGTTAGTTTCACTGAAAATGATTTCATCATAGATGTCGCTACCTAGAAGCAGATCGACTTGTTGTGGTTCATAAAATCTGGGATCTGTTAGCTCTAGGCCACTTAAATGCTGTCCAAACTGTCCACTAATTGAGATTGTTCCTGCGTATATCGGTGTTGATGATAATGTTGCGGTGTCAAAGCCTGCTTCATTTGTCCTAACCGGATGTATTCTTCGATGGTGTCCTGATAGACTTTCTTAAGTGATGAATCCTGTTGGAGGCGCCGTTCGAGCTGTAAGAAGCGTTTAAGAGCGATTTGCCATGATGCACCAATAACTTGTTTGGGATCAGTGATCGATAAAAGGGGCAAACGAACTAGATAGCGCCCGTTCTTCAAACGCTTGTATGTATGCCGATAGAATTTTTCACACCACTGATCCTGGTGGGACTCTTCTTGGATATCAGGGAACTCCTCGACTTCCCAAAATTTTTGCAATATTTTATCGATATTGATACGCGTATTAAGCGTGTTGATGTTAGTTGCAGCTTGTTTTGTTGGATTAAAAACTTTCCCAGACACGATATAGCTTAAGTTGCTTGCGCAATAGGTTTTCCAATTGCTGCTCGGTTAGTTTCACTGAAAATGATTTCATCATAGATGTCGCTACCTAGAAGCAGATCGACTTGTTGTGGTTCATAAAATCTGGGATCTGTTAGCTCTAGGCCACTTAAATGCTGCCAATATTGATAAGGCAGCCACTTGTCCGGCATAACTGAGCTTACGTTAGATAAAACGTATGCATGAACCTTATAGCGAACTTCAGGATGCAATGGTGATGTTAATGTAAGCATCACCGATGTGCGTCCTCTTCCAATCCTCATTTCAGCTAAGCCACTGATGTTGATGTGCACTTTCTTTCTTGGGAGGCACAGCAGTTGTGCTGTGCGCTTGGATACAAACTATGCTTGCGAGCCTTGATCCAAGAATGCTCGAAATTGCATTGGATGCCCGTCTAAGGTGTTGATACTAACGATGGCGGTAGGCAATAGGACAACGCATTTCACTTACTGCTTCAGCACTTGGGATAGTAACACCCTTAGACGGAACCACAGGTTTTGCCATCGCAGTATGCATGGATGTTGTTGTCAACGAGTTCGATGTTCTTTCTTTATGCATCAAAGTATGATGTCTGCTTCCACAAAGATTGCAGCCTCTGCGGCTACTGCATGATGATGAGGTAAAGTTATACCCTAAATAATTAAAACAAAGTTTATGTTTATCCACTGCTGTCCTTTTATCAGATAAGTTCATGTTTTGAAAAATGGTGCATTCGCGTACAGGATGTTCAGTTTTGCTGCATATTGGACAAATTATCGTTTTTTTAGCTACATGAAATGACTTGGAAAATCTTTTGTTCGAAGCCATAGCCTGCTCTTGCTTTCGATGAGAATCCTGAATAGCCAATGATTTGTTGGTACACTGTGAATTCGATGACGTTATCATGATTCGGTAGACCTCATTGAGATGCTCACAAACTTCAGCGAAAGTAGGGATAGTTTTTTGTTTGCGCAAATCTCGATCGATATCGCTAATTGGAAAAGATTGGTATCTCAGGATCTTTGCTCATTGGCTGAAGTCCTATCTCCACGACAGGTCCCAATTCGTAAAATTTCAAGGTACCTTATCCAAACATATTTAAATGAATTAAATTGCTAGCTTTAGATCAAGTAAGTTTTTAAGAAGGCAACAACAACAACTCTGTATAGAATCAATCAATAATCTGACTATATTGACTGCTGTTGTTGTTGTTGCCTTCTTAAAAACTTACTTGATCTAAAGATCGCAATTTAATTCATGTAATATTTTGATAGATCATAAAATTAATTAACAAACTTATTTTTACTTATTTAAACCAGGTAGGGGTTATTGGAAGCTGCCGGACATCCTATGCTATGGTAGCAGAAAAAGACCTCTTAAGGGGGTCCTCTGGTAATCCGAAAAATTTTTTTCGATTTTTTTCATATTTCTATTGCTCAGATACTCAAAAACATTTTCCCAAAAGGATTTTTCAAAATTCGAAATAGTTTAGGAGATACAGGCATTTTTATGTAGGTATGTTTTCATCAAAATAACGCATCAGCAAAGTTGTTTATTTGCCTGCAGTCATTAGTCGAAAATTCTGTGGAATTCTTCCAAAATATGTATTGATATTACAAAATATACACACACAGTATGTATACATGCAGTATGTATATGATTTTGAGCCCAGGTGTTCACATGAAAGAAGCAAACGAACGAGATTCAGTTTATTTTCGAACGCTGAAAGCTACGCGTGCGCGATAACTGCTGTTGTAAAATAAAAGAAAAATCGTTTTGTGTTTTTTTTTTGCTATGGATAAAAAAAGCCACCCAAACGCGCCGCGTAAGTACGCGTATCGAACAAAAAAGAGGCATTTCCGTGGAAACCAGCACTCCCAAGTAGAGGACACCGACTTTGCCAGCACATCGGCCAAAAAATTGAAGAAAACGCAAGACAATGAAGTCATCATCGAAAACAACCTCCAGTTCTGTTTCTTGGAATTTTTTTCGTTTTTCCAAACGCTTGCTGCTCTGGTTATCTGCGCCCAATGTAAACAAAAAATTCGATTTGGAAAAACATGTATGCGTGGAGTCGGCTTCAAAGTGAGTCTGCAGTGCCAATGTAAAGCTACACAGTATATTAATTCTTCGCCGGTGGTCGGTAAATCTTTTGTTGTAAATCGCCGGTTGATATTTGCCATGAGATTGCTTGGAATAGGGAGAGAAGGTATTAATATGTTCTGCGGATTAATGGACATATGCCAAGGATTGTGCCTTGATGCGTACTATGGCACCTTGAAAAACATGCATGTGTCTGCTAAAGCAGTTTACAAGCAGTGCCTGTTGAATGCGGTTAAAGAAGAGCAGGAACAGCAGAAAGAAAAAAATCCTGACTGTGACTCCTCAGTGCTGACCGTTTCAGGGGATGGCACCTGGAAAAAACGGGGATTCTCGTCTCTTTTTGGTGTCACTACGCTCGTCGGTAAACATACCAAAAAAGTGGTTGACTCCGTTGTCAAATCAAGCCTTTGCCAGGCATGCAAAATGTGGGGAAAAAAATGACTCTGCAGACTTCGAAGAATGGTACGAATCGCACCAGAAAACATGCACAAACAACCACAGTGGGAGTGCGGGCAAGATGGAGGTAGATGCCGTGAAGGAAATGTTTGCCTCATCGATCGAAAAATATGGCATAAAATATGAAAAATATATTGGCGATGGTGACAGCAAAACCTTCAAGGCCATTATAGACCTTGATCCGTATAACGGCGACCCCGTTGTCACAAAAAAGGAGTGCATCGCTCACGTGCAAAAACGCATGGGCACACGGCTGCGCAAGGCCAAAAAAGAAAACAAAGGCATCGGTGGAAAAGGCACTGGCAAACTGACAGACAAAGTCATAAGCGAGCTGACTACTTACTATGGACTTGCTATTCGACGTAATAAGGACTCTGTGGAAAACATGAGAAAAGAAATATGGTCAACATATTATCACAAAAGTTCAAGTGATAGTAATCCACAACATATGTATTGCCCACCTGGTGAGTCCAGCTGGTGCGCCTATCAAAAGTCAGCAGCAGAAGGCTCATTAGCCTCATTTCACCACACGTACGCCCCACTTGATGGAAAGGTTCTGCAAGTAATGAAGCCCATATACGAAGCGTTATCATCCGACGATCTACTCAACCGATGCACTGGAGGTGAAACGCAAAATTGTAACGAATCGTTTAACTCGCTTTTGTGGACCTTTGCGCCGAAACATATCCACTGTGGTGCTACCACAGTCGAAATCGCAAATTTTCTGGCAACCTGCATTTTCAACGAAGGCTTCACAAGTATTTTAAAAATAATGTCAACAATGGGTATTGTCATCGGCCCACAAGCCGAGATGTATGCTGAATCTCGCGACGGAAAACGACTTCAACGCTCAGAGCTAAAAACGTACGCATCATCGAAAGAGGGTCGCACAGCCCGCAGAGCCCAAAAAGCCATGGAAAACTCGTTTTATGAGATGGAGGAAGGCACACTTTATGGGGCTGGAATTGCCGATTAATATTCGTAAGTATTGTATTAAAAAAATATGTGTTAATGTCATTTGTGTGCCTCAAAATTGAAGTCAAAACTTTAAACGCGTTTTTCTCGAAACCATGTTTTTCAAAACTTTGCGCACGATAACTCAAACAGTTTTTGACCGATTTTGATATATGAGGCATGAAACGACGCAGAATTTACGCCGCTATAGCCCCTACCTCAAACTTGCCGAAAAAATAATGTTTACTATTTTTTTTCTACACTAGACTACAAAAAAAAGGTCGAAATTCGATTTTTCATTTTCAAAGTGGCGGCTCCCCCCCTAAAAAAATTTCAATTTTTGTTTCCGAGGTAGGGGCTATAGGGACATTCATTCTAAGTAACTGAATATTTTTTTTTTTTCAGACGATGTTTACTCTTGGAATCGTGCGCAATTTGGACCCACCTTTTTTCCGGAGAACCTCGTTACCAGGCCGAGAACTTTCTGAACGGTCCATAAATTCACTTTTTCAAAATTTTGTATTTTTTTCAATAAATTAAGCTACCCAAATCAAAAAACGGAACTAAAATATCTTTACTCGTTCTCTTTCCACAATATTTTGAAAAAAGGCTAAAATTTGGCATAGATTACCAGAGGACCCCCTTAATGGGCATCGTAGATTGCTCCATCGATGGTCAGTTGGGAGAGTCTCAGTTAGCGGTCTTTAAATCTGCTCTCTTGGAGTCTCTCGACACCATCAATGAGAGTGTTGGCGATGTAGGTTTTGTGGGCAATGCAAACTTGGAGGATGGAATAATTGTACTTAAGTGCAAGAACCCATCATCCAAGGTATGGCTGTGCCGAAATGTGACAAAGCTCAAGAACTTATGGGAAGGGGCTGAGTTGCGGATCGACCGACTGTACGCATTGAAGGACGTTAGAAGGATGTTCATCTTTGTTTACGGAACTTCTGAAAGCAAGGAGGTCATCCTTAGGAGGTTGCAGACCCAGAACCGGTGCGTTGCAGACACTTCTAAATGGAGAGTTAGTAACGTAACGAAGTTCGGAGGTGCAAAGAAAGGAGGCGTCAAGCTCACCGTGTGGTGCCGGACGTATGAGGTGGGGGCGATCAGGTTGGCAGGAGGGAAACTCAACTGCGGCCTTGATCAAGCTCTCATCAAATTCGGAAAGGATGCAAGGTGAGTGCGATGGAACCCCTGGTACGGGGCTGGTGGGGAATCCTGCAAGGGAAGAACCACCAGGGCGGGTGGTGGGCCCGTACCAGGAAAACCTCGTTGTGTGTCAACTCAATCTACACCATAGTAGGGCAGCATCAGCAATGATGATGCGTTGCATGGAGGAGGATGGAATTGACATAGCAATGCTTCAGGAACCTTGGATTTTTCACAATAGAATTAAAGGTCTCTCAGAGCGAGAGGCCACGCTGTACCAACCAGTAACAGATGGCAGACGACGGACTTGTATCTTGGTGAGACATGGTATACTAGCGGTACATATGCCACACCTATGTTCTCCGGATCTCACCGTTGTGAGAATTGGGGATGGTGCAGGTGCTTGTATGGTAGCTTCAGCGTATCTTCCCTACGACTCTCCAGACCAACCACCTTCAAAAGAGGTGGAGAATCTGGTAAAGTACTGTGAGGGAGGGAACATTGGAGTGATGATAGGATGTGATGCTAATGCGCACAATACTGCGTGAGGTAGCACCAACAACAACGACAGAGGAGAGCAATTGCTTGAGTTTGTGGAGAGGTACAATCTGTTGGTAGCAAATAGAGGAGCACAACCGACTTTCATTGATGCGAGGCGAGCGGAAGTCATTGATGTAACTCTCATCTGCAGGAAGATTCTGAACAGAATAAACAATTGGAGGGTCGTGGATAGGCTAACCATGTCGGACCACAGATCCATACAGTTTGAATTCAAGTACGGAATCCGACGCCAGCGGAAAAGCAGGAAGGTCAGGATTCCCAAGAATACAGATCCTGTGAAATATAAGGCGAAGTTGAGGGAAACACTGACCCAAAAAGCGATAAAAGTACCAGGGAATACGGTGGAAGTAGAAAGTCATGTCAAACACCTTAGCTCGGTCATGGTCGAAGCCTACGAGGTGGCATGCCCAATACTTTCAGTAGACGATGGTGATCCAACGCCATGGTGGTGCACGGAACTCGAATCTCTGAAGAAGAAGGTTAGGAAGGCCTTCAATCAGCACATGAGAGGGGGAACCCCAGAAACATGGGCAAATTACAAGGCACGGAAAAGGGAACTGAAGTACCTCATACGACAACGGAAAAAGCAGTCGTGGAGAGACTTCTGTTCTGGGATGGAAACTATATCAGAAGCATGTAGGCTTCAGAAAATGGTTTGAAAAGACCCATTCTCCAAAGTGGGACTGATCCGGAAAAAGGATGGAACAATAACAGAGAACCTAGAGGAGTCCATGGAAGTTCTGATGGAGGTGCATTTTCCTGGAAGTTTTAAGTCTGATGACCCGTGGACACCCTTGAAGAAAGGAATGCACAGGGCTGACAGGCTGTAAGCCGAAAGGATGATCACTATGGACGGGGTGAGGAGTGCTATACGCTCATTTGCTCCGTACAAAACATCAGGGATGGACGGTATATTCCCTGCTATGATGCAATGGGGGGAAGATCTCATTGCACCTAGGCTGTGGGGTATATTCGTTACTTGCCTAGCGACTGGGTATGTTCCGAGAGTCTGGAGAGAGGCGAAAGTTGTCTTTCTTCCGAAGCCCGGAAAAAGGATTATGCGGAGGCGAAGTCGTTCAGACCGATCAGCCTAACATCTTTTCTCTTGAAAACGATGGAAAGAGTGATGGTTGACTGTCTTGAGAGCACCTCGCTGATGCAAAATCCTCTGAGTAGATGCCAACATGCATATAGAGCAGGTAGGTCTACGGAGAGTGCTCTTCACGAATTGGTAAGAGTGACTGAAAAGGAGGTATTTTCAGGAGGCATTGCTATGGCCACATTTATGGACATCGAGGGTGCTTTCGACAAAATATGCTTTGGAAGGCTGCGGCAAGCCCTGACAGAACGCAATGTAAGCCCAATGATAGCAAATTGGGTGGACAATATGCTCAAACACAGGGCTGTCAACATGCAGAATGGTAGAGTAAAGATTAGAGGTAGAGTATAAGTAGAGGATGTCCCCAGGGCGGGGTGTTATCGCCAACCCTGTGGAACATAACTGTGGACTCACTACTGCTTAGACTGGATGAATCGGGCATACACACGATAGGGTATGCAGATGACATTGCGTTGGTGGTCCGCGGCAAGTTCATTGACACCATCTCTGACATCATGAAGGGAGCACTCCGAATGGTGGAGGAGTGGTGTCGAGAACAAGGCCTTACCGTAAACGCAGGCAAGTCAGACAATATTCTCTTTACTAGAAAGAGGGTAGGCCTGAGGACAGAACCACTCAGACTTTTTGGAGCTGAAATCAACATGTCCACGAAAGTTAAATATCTAGGGGTAACCCTTGATAGCAAACTGAACTGGAACGAGCATGTAGAAGATAGGATTCAAAGAGACAAGAGGGTTCTGTTCCAGTGCAGACGCGTTTGTGGTCTCAAATGGGGGCTAAACCCAGAGGCTATGAAATGGGTTTACACTATGATGGTTAGACCTGTCATCACGTATGCTTCGGTGATTTGGTGGACAAAAGTCAGCCAGAAAACCATTAAGAAGAGACTGGACAGAGTCCAACGGCTGGCGTGTGTTGGAATAACAGGTGCAATACGCACCACTCCAACAAGCGCAATGGAGGTTCTGTTAGGTATGCTGCCGTTGCATTTAGAAATAAAGAAAACAGCGGCGCTGTCAGCCCTCAGGATGTTGCGAAATGCTACGTGGCATGGGGCAACGGCCCTGCATGGTCATATTCGCATCCTTGATTTTGTACAGAGAGATGTCAGGGAGGCGCTTATGCCTATGGACGGAAGGCAGAGAGTAAAAATAACAGAAAAATGTTATAAAACTCTTATAACGTGTAAAGGGGGTTTTGTTCACAGGCTGAGGTATGCTCAGCGGTTCCGGGGTCACACAAAAGACCCTCAAACTTTTGTCCGAAATAAATAAGTAGACTTGGTGATTTTCGTGCTCAGACGATATTTTCTGTTTTATTGTTAAATCAAGTCTTTCGTACAATACACAATATTTTAGGAATATGATTAATATACAGCTGTGGGTGAGTCTGCCGACGCTGGTTCGATGATATTCGGTATTCGGCGAAGTTCGGTGATGTTCGGTGATGTTCGGTGTTTGCTGAAGTTCGGTGCTGTTCGGTGATATTCGGTGTTCGCTGAAGTTCGGTGATGTTCGATGATGTTCGGTGATGTTCGGTGTTTTCCGGTGTTCGCTGAAGTTCGGTGCTGTTCGGTGATACTCGGTGATGTTCGGTGTGACTGACTTCGGCAAGACCCGACTATGCTGTGTGACTTACTAATTTGTATTATTGTATACAATTTTCATTCTAAAGTACATATCTTTATAAATATGGCATGAAGCGCCTTGGCATACGTTTTTCAAAAAAAAAAAAACGAGACTTCCCGATATGCCGAAGCACACGTAATGAGCTTCTAAATAAGTAAAAGTAAAAGAAAAGACGAGACTTCCCGATATGCCGAAGCATACGTAATGAGCCTCTAAATAAGTAAAAGTAAAAAAACGAGACTTCCCGATATGCCGAAGCACACGTAATGAGCCTCTAAATAAGTAAAAGTAAAAAAAAATGACGAGACTTCCCGATATGCCGAAGCACACGTAATGAGCCTCTAAATAAGTAAAAAAAAGACGAGACTTCCCGATATGCCGAAGCACACGTAATGAGCCTCTAAATAAGTAAAAAAAAGACGAGACTTCCCGATATGCCGAAGCACACGTAATGAGCCTCTAAATAAGTAAAAAAAAAGACGAGACTTCCCGATATGCCGAAGCACACGTAATGAGCCTCTAAATACGTAAAAAAAAAGACGAGACTTCCCGATATGCCGAAGCACACGTAATGAGCCTCTAAATACGTAAAAAAAAGACGAGATTTCCCGATATGCCGAAGCACACGTAATGAGCCTCTAAATAAGTAAAAAAAGACGAGACTTCCCGATATGCCGAAGCACACGTAATGAGCCTCTAAATAAGTAAAAAAAAGACGAGACTTCCCGATATGCCGAAGCACACGTAATGAGCCTCTAAATACTTAATACAATACAAAAAAACTAGATTTATTCATACGAGCCACCTTGCGATAGCTCGTTCGAAACAACAAACTTGTTTTCGTTTCCAACAAGTAGCGACGGTACAAAGCACTACGCTCTCGAGCCGTGCCGAAGTCTGTCACAATGTGCTCTATTTATCCGTATGCTGCCATTAACCTTCTGGGAATTATAGCGTTGCGTGTGGTTTATGTAGACTCGGCTGTTGGCTACGTTGAATGTGCTGGTTGTATGTGTGCGTGTGTGTGTAGGTATGGCTGTTGGTTGAGTTAAGCGCACAGTGGCGTAGTAAGGCCGTGGCGTAGTGTGCGGGGTGCAAACTTGTAACGGGGATCACCGTTACAACTCCCCCCCACTTCGGAGAGTGATTTGTCACTTGAGAGAAAAAAAAAAGATAAGAAAAGAAAAGAAAATAGAGATTAGATTATATCATAATGATGAACGGTAAGACTACGGTGATGTAATTTTGTTGGTTTTCAGTTTCGGTTAGTTCATAATAAATGTAAAAAAATAATATTTTAACAACAAAATTAAGAGTTAGTACTTAGAAAATAGAAAAAAAGTTAAAGAACGGGTGGGAAAAAAAGTACGCTTAATGCGGATGAGTTCATCGTGAACTTAGAAGTATTTTTCCTTATAATACAATTAAAACTAGAGACTTAAAATAAAAAAAGTAAGAAAATAAGTAAATTTAAAAACGAAACGGTGCTTTTTAAAAACGAAAGGCGAAAAATTTTATTGTTTTGCTCTTTACTTTACAGCATAGTCGAGCCTTGTCGTCTGTTAAAAATAGTTACGGTTATTTTTTCCTCTTTTTTTTATGTGTGCTTTGTAGTGGTCCTCGATCGCGTGTGTCCAGTAAAATTCTGGGCTTGCCGATGGAGTGAAGCGGCAGGTGTAATGGTGGGGCGGTGTACGGTTCGGTGCGAAGCTGTGGGGTGGGTGCGACGGTAAGTGTTGTTGGCGCTGTTATGGTCGACGGCTCGATGCGTGGCTGTGATGCCGGTGCGGCGGTTAGGGATTTTTTTTTTGCTTGTGTTTTCGAAACGGATTTAGCTGTAGTAGTGGCAGCGCAGTTTCATCAGTTGCGCCTTCTGCGTCCCTGGTCTCTGGCACGTCAGAGCTTCCGTCTGTGTGACAGGGTGTCGGCAGGGGTGATAAACGAATAGTCGGCCGAATGTTTCGGGTTTCGGAGATTTTCGGTGGTTCGTGCTCAAAGGCATCGCTTTCCTTTTAAATATTTGTTCGTTTGGTTCTGGTGTCAAATTGTCTAGTCTGACAAGAGAGTACAGGCTTGAGACTTTTTCCGCTTGGTCATTGCTTTGGTGGTCCAGCTCATGACCGTCCATCGTTAATTTTATGCCTCTGCGTTGTAAGAAATCCATTCCTAGGATCATTGGCTCTGCTAGTGATGATAGTGGGGAGACTGAGACAAATACTGATTTTTGCCCATAGTCGACTTGGATGGGATACGCGTCCTCGCAATCGACTATAGAGTTATCTGCTAGCTGTATTTTCCTGCTGTGTGGCCGCGGTTTAATATTTTGCTCAGTTAAAAATTGTTTGATGCTATCGTCGACGTATGATAGTGAAGATCCGGTGTCGATCAATGCCTTTATCGGTCGTCCCATGACCTTTACGGTGATATAATAGCGACCATCAGTCAAGCTATCAGAAGGGCAGGGAGTATACGGTTGTGGGTTCAAACAGTGGCAATCGCGGGATAATGTGCCGTCCAGACCACATCGTGAGCAAAATTTTCGTGCTTGGCTTCGGCATTCATAGCGCCAGTGGCCTCGTTTTTTGCACCTCCAGCAATGTGTGGTTTTATCGTATGGTGTCGCATCTCGTAGGCAGTGAGCGGCTGTTCGGCTCACTTTCGTTTCGTCTCGCCTGAGCTCTTCGTATTCTTCGGTGAGGTCCATTAATTCATCAAGCGTAGTAAAGTCACTTCGTCTGGCGTAGAGCTTGTATTCTACTCGTAACCCATCGTAAATCCGGTCTGTGTGGTCTAGAGTTTTAAGCTGCGGGTGTTTGCGTATGAGGGTTTGCATACATAATATGTAATCTTTTGCCTTTTCTCTTTGCATCTGTTTACGATTATAAATTGCTTCCTCCAGGTGGCTCAAGAAACGCTTCGGCAGGAAAAATCTTTTAGCTTCTGCACGAAACGTGGCCCATGTGGTGATCGTTGGTCGTTTAACACGATACCACTGTAGAGCCCTACCTTGCAATGTCTCTAGTAATGTGGGTAACAATTTATTTCGGTCCAAGTGATAGCATTCGGCTAGCTCTTCGATTCGCTCGATGAACTCAAACACATTTTCGCCACCCTCGTAGTGGATGTTCCATCGACGTACGGTATTCATTACTTCGATGTCCGAACTCTGGTGGTGACTAATTCGTTGGTACTCGGGTACCAATAGTGTTGTTGACTGCATATGGGTGTTGTCGCTTCCGGTTGTTATTGTTGTGTCTTTGCAGATCGGCAATTTTTCTTCTGCTACAACTTCGGCTTTCAGTGCTCAAAATATATTTTCGGTTGATGCGTTACTTCGTTTGGTTTTGACGAAGTGGCTTAATTGCCTTCGTAAATCCTCTACAGTGCAGCCATCAATCGGTAACCCGATCTTGCGGCACTCGTTAATGAGCCGTTCCTTTTTAAGTAAATATATCCAGCCGAGTGAGTCCGATGTTAAATGTTTGTCCATATTATTATTTTTATTGTGTATTGTACCTGCTTCGTCGTCGTTGGTGGGTGTGTTCGGTTTTCCACTGCCGTCTTTGGAAGCAGGTCCCTGCTCGGGCGCCATTTGTAAAGGGGGTTTTGTTCACAGGCTGAGGTATGCTCAGCGGTTCCGGGGTCACACAAAAGACCCTCAAACTTTTGTCCGAAATAAATAAGTAGACTTGGTGATTTTCGTGCTCAGACGATATTTTCTGTTTTATTGTTAAATCAAGTCTTTCGTACAATACACAATATTTTAGGAATATGATTAATATACAGCTGTGGGTGAGTCTGCCGACGCTGGTTCGATGATATTCGGTATTCGGCGAAGTTCGGTGATGTTCGGTGTTTGCTGAAGTTCGGTGCTGTTCGGTGATATTCGGTGTTCGCTGAAGTTCGGTGATATTCGATGATGTTCGGTGATGTTCGGTGTTTTCCGGTGTTCGCTGAAGTTCGGTGCTGTTCGGTGATACTCGGTGATGTTCGGTGTGACTGACTTCGGCAAGACCCGACTATGCTGTGTGACTTACTAATTTGTATTATTGTATACAATTTTCATTCTAAAGTACATATCTTTATAAATATGGCATGAAGCGCCTTGGCATACGGTTTTCAAAAAAAAAAAAAACGAGACTTCCCGATATGCCGAAGCACACGTAATGAGCCTCTAAATAAGTAAAAGTAAAAGAAAAGACGAGACTTCCCGATATGCCGAAGCATACGTAATGAGCCTCTAAATAAGTAAAAGTAAAAAAAACGAGACTTCCCGATATGCCGAAGCACACGTAATGAGCCTCTAAATAAGTAAAAGTAAAAAAAAAGGACGAGACTTCCCGATATGCCGAAGCACACGTAATGAGCCTCTAAATAAGTAAAAAAAAGACGAGACTTCCCGATATGCCGAAGCACACGTAATGAGCCTCTAAATAAGTAAAAGGAAAAAAAAAGACGAGACTTCCCGATATGCCGAAGCACACGTAATGAGCCTCTAAATAAGTAAAAAAAAAAGACGAGACTTCCCGATATGCCGAAGCACACGTAATGAGCCTCTAAATACGTAAAAAAAAGACGAGACTTCCCGATATGCCGAAGCACACGTAATGAGCCTCTAAATAAGTAAAAAAAGACAAGACTTCCCGATATGCCGAAGCACACGTAATGAGCCTCTAAATAAGTAAAAAAAAGACGAGACTTCCCGATATGCCGAAGCAGACGTAATGAGCCTCTAAATAAGTAAAAAAAGACGAGACTTCCCGATATGCCGAAGCACACGTAATGAGCCTCTAAATAAGTAAAAAAAAGACGAGACTTCCCGATATGCCGAAGCACACGTAATGAGCCTCTAAATACTTAATACAATACAAAAAAAACTAGATTTATTCATACGAGCCACCTTGCGATAGCTCGTTCGAAACAACAAACTTGTTTTCGTTTCCAACAAGTAGCGACGGTACAAAGCACTACGCTCTCGAGCCGTGCCGAAGTCTGTCACAATGTGCTCTATTTATCCGTATGCTGCCATTAACCTTCTGGGAATTATAGCGTTGCGTGTGGTTTATGTAGACTCGGCTGTTGGCTACGTTGAATGTGCTGGTTGTATGTGTGCGTGTGTGTGTAGGTATGGCTGTTGGTTGAGTTAAGCGCACAGTGGCGTAGTAAGGCCGTGGCGTAGTGTGCGGGGTGCAAACTTGTAACGGGGATCACCGTTACAAACGGATGGAGCCGTTTGTGAAGAAATCGCTGGTAGCGATATCAGTATATTCACAGACGGCTCTCTGATGAATGGCCGGGCCGGGGCAGGCGTGTACTCAAAAGAGTTAAACCTATCCTGTGTACTGAGGTTGGGGAGGTTTGTGTCTGTATACCAGGCAGAAATGCTTGGCGTAGTGCATGCGCTGGACCACCTGATAGATGGCCGGATCAGTGGCAAGAAAATTGTCATCGCTCTCGACAATCAGTCTGTGATTAGGTGTATGCAACGGACAGACATCACTTCCAGGTTGGCCATAGAATGTCTTACAAAACTCAATAGGTGCGCCCAGACGAATAAGCTCACACTTATGTGGGTGAGAGGACACTCTGGCATAGAACAGAATGAAGAAGCTGATTCTTTAGCAAGAGCAGGGTCAGCAGAAGAATTTTCTGGACCAGAACCACGTATCGCCATAGGCGACAATATGGTGGCAGGCCTTATTAAACAATGGACGGACTCGGAACACAGTAAAAGGTGGGAAGAAGCTGTTAATTGCAGGCAATCAAAGGCGGCCGTGAAGTGGTCTCGTAGTGAGGCAGCAAAAGTTATCCGATACAATCAAAGGACTTTAAGCTGGCTTACTGCACTGGTCACAGGACACGGTCCCTTCATGTACCATCTCGGGAAGATGACTCTGACCGAGGACGATGCGTGTAGGTTATGCCTAGAGGAGCCGGAAACAGCAGCACACATTCTGTGCCAGTGTCCGGCGCTGGTAAGCATAAGATTGACCACTCTGGGACGCCCATTTATTGGCGAAGCCGAGATTGGTCAACTAACCTATAAGGATATGCTTGAGGTGACAAAGGATGCTTACACAAGGAGCATGCTCACGTACGAGTACTCCGAGCAGTAGTACCCTTTGTCCAATGGGGGACGAAAAGGGACCCACTGTGGTCTGCTTCGGCAAATCCCCAACTTATTATATTATATAACAAACTTATTTAAGTTACATCCGGAGTACCACAAGGTAGTCACCTTGGTGCACTTCTCTTTAATATTTTTATCTCAGACCTATCTGATATTGTCAGACCTATCCCACATCTAATGTGTGCAGACGTCCTAAAAATGTACCATGTTATTAAATCTGAAACAGATGTAATTTACTCAAAATCGAAGATGTCATCTCTTGAGCACTAGTGCAATCAAAATAAACTTTATCTTAATGTTAAGGAATGCTGCGTAATAACCTTCTCCCATAAAAATGTAGTAATAAATGACAGTTACTTCCTTAATAGCATCGAACTGGAAAGAGTCAACCATATTGTCGATCTTGGTGTAGTCTTGGACAACAATTTGTGTTTCAACTAACACTATGATAAAATTGTATCTAGGGCCAGCAAACTACTTGGTTTTATAAAACGACGTGCAAAAGAGTTACAAAATGTTTGGGTCACTAAGGCATTATACGGTGCGTTAGTGCGCTCTCTTCTTGAATATAGATGCATTATTTGGAATCCTGCTTTTGAATCACACAGTGAAAGACTTGAATCTATTCAAAAGAAATTTATACTTTTTGCGCTTAGGGATACGTATAACCCTCGTGAGTACAATATATTGCCACCTTATGATTTAGGCTTAGCCTTCTGAATTTAATGCCTCCTTCAACAAGATAGACTTTACTTAGTTCATGTTTTACCTTCGATGTTGTTAACGGTGTTGTTGAGAGTGAGTATATATCAAACAAGATACGATATAGTGACCCGATTGGACGTACTCGGCATACACGACTATTAAAAGAATATAAACATCACACTGTCTACGCAAGAAATGAGCCGATTAATAGGTGCTGTAGAGAATTCAATAATATTAGCGAGTACAATTCACCCTCTATGTCTAAATTAACTTTTAAGAAAAAATCTTACCAAGTCCCTATTTCATAACCCCGTAGTCCGCCAAGTAACTTTTTTTTTTGAAAAGTCTATAAAAAAAACTACTGGATATTTTCTCAAATTTTTTTTTTATTTGAAAGTACAATCCTTCCGGTTAATAATGGAAAATAATTTTATTCAAATAGCTGCCTCCTTTAAAGCGTCAATTGTCTCTGGCTTGTCGGCGTAACACTTATCTTTGAGGGCACCCCACAAATAATAGTCCAACGGTGTCAAATCGCAGCTCCGAAGTGGCCAAACGACATCAGCTCTGCGGCTGATAATGCGTTCTTCAAAAACAGGGCGCAAAACATCGAGTGTAGCTTCGGCTGTGTGGTACGTAGCGCGGTCCTCCTCTTCAAGTTTTGTGAACAAAAATTCGTTCAACATGGGCCGATAACGATCGCCATTGACTGTAACGGCCACTCCTTGCTCATTTTCGAAGAAAAATGGCCCGATTATGCCTCTGGACCAAAATCCGCACCAGTGACTCGTTTTGGGTGCAGCGGCTTTTCAATGTATGCGTGCGGGTTTTCTGTGCCCCAAATGCGACAATTTTGCTTGTTTACATATCCGCCAAGATCAAAATGAGCTTAATCTGAAAAGATGATTTTTTGGCAAAATCGGCATCTTCTGTAAGTCGATCGCAGGCCCACTTAGCGAAGCGAAAACGCATTGGATGGTCAGTTGGCTTCAACTCCTGAACCAATTGGACTTTGTATGGCGTCATACCAAGGTCTTTATGCAAAATTCGTCTCAATGATGTCTCCGAAATGTTCAATTGTTGAGAACGACGGTGAATTGATGTTGATGGCGCTTCACGCACACTTTCTGCCACAGCAGCAATATTCTCGGGTGTACGCACTGCTTTTGGCTTTTCACGCTTTGGTTTATCGATGATTATACCAGTTTCTTTAATTTTTTCACAACATAACGAACATATGGAGCTGACGGTGCTTCTCTTCTTCCAAAATCCGTACCCAATTTTCGCACACATTCTGCAACATTACCATGATTTTCAAAGTAATGTCGCAATATTTCCCAGCGTTGTTCAAGCGTATACACAACCATATTCGTTCAGCGTAAGAATAAAACTAATTATCTGTCAAATCAGACATGAGCTAAGTGTTACCATTCACGAAATAAGCACTAGTTGAAAAAAAAAAGTTAGATGTCGGACCCGTACCTTTTTTCATGCAACTAGGCTCCCAACAGCTTAATCTGTGGTTTTGTAACGAATTTATTTGATTTTTCGAGAATTTTCTTGTCCGCACAGAACGCGTAGTACAACTCTAGCCGATTTTCGATTCGAATAACTCGATTTTTCAAGTATCTCAAATTAACGATTTATTGGGTTCTTTTTCTCGAACATTTCCGATTTTTTTTTACTCAAAGTGTGATCTGTTTTTCATGCATTTTTTCATATTCATTCGCCACATTACATACCCAGCAGAAATTAAGACCTTAAAAAAACTTAAAGCTGACGTCAATAATGAAATATGCAAGAATTTTGTTCTTAACCCAACAAAAAAAGACATTTATATTTGATAAGGTGGGTAAGATCAACAAGAAAAAAAAGAGATTTTGGAATTCATTTTTTTAAAGTTTACCAGTTTGAAAAAAATTGTTTCATCTGCAGCAGACTTACAATTTTTTAAGGGAGGTTTTATGCAAACAATTTTTTGAAAATTGAATATTTTTTAATTTATTATTGCTGTACAACTATTCAGAAATATGAAAAAAAATTCAAATCAATCCCGTTTAAAATACAGATTCTACTGCACTTAAAACCCGATGAGCCAGAGTATAACTAACCAGAGTAACTGTAATGCGTTTTTCTTGAAACATATAGCCGATACACATTGACTGCGACTAGCGACGAACGCCAATTGTCAAAAAATAGAACACATGTTTTCTTATGAAGATGTATTTTTTGAAGACGGCACGACAAAGAGAGAACACGACCACAATTGTTGCTGCCGCAGACTTCAATCTGTTTCTAATTTGATAGACGACAAGAGCGAGCATAGCAGAGTTTGTTTATGTTTTGTACGAAATACAGATTGTCGCTGTTGCGTTCATTATAATCAAGTCGTCGAGAATACTGCGACATTTCTCTCTGACGGCAAGTTTTCGTTTTGTCAGTGGACGACTGTTGCAGTCAATGTGTATCAGCTAATACTTTTTCAAAACTAATCCTTTACCATACTTTTTCCTGCAAACAAACTAATCTACCGATTTATATATTATTTTAATCTGTTTATGTTGTAACTCTACACATCTTATACAAAAATTAGCGTCTTTGGAAAATTTGTGTAGTTTTTACACGTTACAATATTTTTTTTTTTTTAAAACATGCAATAACAATAGAGTTCAGCTACTACAGCTTTTTCACACTTTCTCCACATTAGACTATCTTAAGAACCAACTTAATATCATTGAAATATCTCAACGATATACGTAAATAAAAGTGGTCCAAAACAATCCAAAGTGACAAAAATTTACCCATCATCATATGGGTTGGGCTCAGGGACAACAGAAGACAGAACGACTAACCATGCGTTAACAAAGATCTAATCATACATTAGTTTTCAATCTACTTTTGAGTTGACCTTTCGATAAGTTAACATCAAAAAAGCTACAGTTGTTAACAAAGGTACTCATGCGATTTAAAGGAGCAGTAGCCATATAATTTGTGCTACTAAAAGGTAATTAAATTAAATTGTTAGCGTTTCTACTGCTTCTACGGTTAGTGTTAAACTTTATAAGAGTTAGGAGTTCCGGTGAATCGAACCCACCAGTTATGAGTTGGTGTATGTAGACGATATCAGCAGACTTCCTTCTCTCATTTAAGGATTGCATTTTTAATAGTTTTAAACGATCCTCATAAGGAGGAAGATTTAAAGTGTCAGTTCCATTTAAGCCCCTTAGAGCAAACCGAACAAAACGTTTTTGAATTCTTTCTATTCGTTCAACATGTACATTGTAACTTGGAGACCAAACTTGACTTGCATACTCTAAAAGAGGACGAACAATTGAATAATACAGCGTTGTAGTTGCAATCATACTATTAAATTCTTTGGCCCAGCGTTTTATAAAACCGAGCATAGAAGACGCTTTTTTACAAATGCTATCAATATGAACGCTAAGCGAAAGCTTAGAATCCATGCATATACCAAGATCTTTGACAGAATCTACACGATTTAAAGCCGTATCTTTTATCTTATAATCAAAAATTAAATTATTCCTTTTTCGCGAAAAGGTCATAGTTTGGCATTTATCTGGATTAAGAAACATTTTATTTTTAGAACACCAAACTTCAAAGGATTTTAAATCAGACTGGAGTAGAACTGAATTGTCTTTAGAATCTACTGTTCTGTATATTTTCATATCATCTGCATAAATGAGCAGATGAGAGTATTTGATGATGTGGGTTACATCATTAATGGCTAAAATAAACAGAAGTGGACAAAGGTGGCTACCTTGAGGAACACCTGATGCAACAATAAATTCAGCAGACAATACACCTCGAAATCGTATTTGATAAGATCGCTCTGTCAGATACGATTGAATCCAGCTTACAAAAAAATTGTGGAAAACCCATTAACTTTAGTTTAAATATAATTAATTTGTGTGGTAGTTTATCAAATGCTTTACTAAAATCAGTGTAAATACAATCGACCTGGTTGCCAGAATAAACTGAATTTAAGCAGAATGTTGTAAAATCGAGGAGATTAGACACAGTGGATCTGCCAGTAACAAATCCATGCTGACGAGTTGTTATGACCCTCCCACAATGAATCTTCACACGATCATACACGAGCCGCTCGAAAAGTTTTGAAATCGATGAGAGTTTAGCGATAGGCCTATAGTTGTTTACATCATTCCTACAACCTTTTTTTATAAATAGGACTTATAAAAGATTTTTTCCAAAAAAGTGGAAAATTACATTCCCTAATTGATTTATTGAATAATATGGAGAGTGGTTGGCTTAGAACGGAGCCACATTGCGTTAACACTGCGGCAGGAATTCCGTCAGGTCCAGCATTAAAATCTTCTTCGATCGATCCAATATACTTTAAAATATCCTCTGAATTAAAAGATATAGAATCCAACGAAACCCTGGGTGTAGAGTTCATATATTCAAAATAATCTTCATCAGGATTAAAAGAGTCTGAACAGAATGACTCTTTAAAGAGATTGGCAAATAGGCCACAAATTATAACGGGATCATAAATGATGAAGGGAATCCATCAGATTTTTTTTGGTGCTTATGAAACCCCAGAATTTCTTTGGATCAGACAATATTCTCAGCTTAGTATTGTCTAAATAATTTTTATGTAAGGTAGCTGAGCAACTTTCAAAATCCAGAAACAAACGCTTGTAGGTTTCTAGGTCATTTAAGTATAACTACAGACATATTTCTTCCATGCCCTATTCCTGTTGTTGCGAAAAGTCTTTAATTCCCTTGTGTACCAAGGATGAGCACAATTTTTCGCAAATTGTGCTCATTTGGCACGGACTCAGAAAACATAGTAAAGATTTCCATATAAAAAAAATTATTTGAATCTTCAAGATTATTACCATTAAAATATTCTAAAATTACATTGAGTTTACTATGAAGTAAATGATTCAACCTCAGAAAGTCAGCTTTTCTGAAATTGAATTCATAAACTTTATCTATTGAATTGGAATTCACTATATTTTCCCTGAATAGTAAAGATTTCCATATAAAAAAAATTATTTGAATCTTCAAGATTATTACCATTAAAATATTCTAAAATTACATTGAGTTTACTATGAAGTAAATGATTCAACCTCAGAAAGTCAGCTTTTCTGAAATTGAATTCATAAACTTTATCTATTGAATTGGAATTCACTATATTTTCCCTGTATGATGGTAGTCATCAACAGAAGTTAGAGCATGAAGGGCCCTCTTAACAATCACGTTGTTACAGTTTGTAGTTAAGACCAGGTCAAGAAGTCTTTCACGACTATTATAAATACAACTTACTTGTTGTAAGTCAGAACATATATTATCAACAAATATATGCTCTTGGCGTGTCTTCGAATTAGATGCACAAAAATATGTATCATCGTCTGAAGATTCCCATTTCAAGTCAGGCAGATTAAAATCGCCCAACAATAAAATGTCGTCACTAACGTCAAGAATATTTATAACGTATTCTATGCAATCCGCAAGGCTTGCATAAATTTCCACACTGCTCTTTGGAGGAACACAAGCATTAAATACATATACATTAGAATTACAATGTACAACCTTAATGCATATAAGTTCGATATTATAAGGGCAGGGAATATCGATAATGGAACTAACGAAGGAGTTCCTAACAGCTAATAAGACACCACCACCGACAGCAGAAGTATTGCCAGCGTATCTGTCTTTTCTATATACTTCAAAACTATTATCAAACAATTCCAAGTCAGTAATGCTTCCATTTAACCACGTTTCAGTCAATGCGATAATATCTTCAGACAAATTTTGAGACATTGAAAATATGTCTCGCGTCTTAGAGCGTAATCCCCTTACATTTTGATAGTAAAGGGATAGCCTATTCAGTTTTTTAGACAGATAGACAGATCATTATATAAAGACAGAGCTCTTTGCAATGGCTCATTACGAGCATAATTAGACCTATGAAATTGAATTGAAAAAACTTTAAAACGTCGCAACTGTCTTGAAGGTATATCAAAATTTATGAGTGCCAAAAGTTTAGGACAGTCAATATTACTCGAGATTATGTCATAGATAACAAAAAGAGACTGAACTTTTCTCCGCGAATCCAAAGTCTTAATGCCTAAAAGCAAGCATCTAACATTATATGAGGGGAATTCTTCACAACATTATAATGACCGAAGTCAAAGATTATAATGTATATTATAATGTATGTTATGTAATAGATCTTACAAAGGAATTAAACAATGACTTTAAGGTATGGGGGTCAGAAAATTCTAAACTATTTCTACGGATGAACGCAAGTAAAGAGTAGGCTTTAGGGACTATATAGTTAACGTGTTGATTAAAAGTGAACTTAATAGCAAAGATGACACCAATATCTTTGATCGATTGAACATATTTAAGAGGTACGCCAGAAAGAGAGTAGGGGTATCTAAGGAAATTACTGCTTTTAGTAATATGAAAGCCACTCCACTGGTACAAGTTATCTTAGTCAGCTTGTAAGGAAATTACACCAGATAAGCAACTTACCCTTCGAAATAGTTTTAAGTCATCAGCATAAGTAAAAATTTTGAATTGCAGAAAATTTTATTTATATCATTAATGAATAATATAAAAAATAAGGGACCAAGGATACTTCCTTGCGGTACACCCGAAGAAGCAAGAAACTTGTAAGAATTTACATTATTAATTGAAACAAAGCAAGATCTACCACTTAAATAAGACTTGATCCAGTCTAAAAAGGATGAATGAAATCCCATTTTACACAGTTTAGCAAGTAAAATTTTATGACAAACTTTGTCGAACGCCTTTGTAAAATCTGTATAAATTGCATCGATTTGAAAACCAAGTTCAAATGATGATATACAGTAATTGGTAAATAACGCTAAGTTAGTAACAGTGGAACGTGCGATTCTGGGTAGAAACTACGTTTGACATGGAAAAATAGTTTATTTTTTATGATTCTTATGATTTTTTATGAGTTTAGAAATGGGTCGATAGTTACTTATATCATTTCTGGATCCAGATTTGAAAATAGGAGTTATATGAGCCATTTTCCAGCTCTCTAAAAATATTCCAGAGCCTAAGGACATATTAAAGATTTTACATAAAGGGGCTGACAAGGCGCGAGCACAGTTAAGTAAAACAATTGGGGAAAATCCATCAATGCCCATCTTTAACAGAGTTTTTTTCTTGTCTAAGTGAAACAAAAACGTCTAATTCATTAAGAGTCAAAGAACCCAAATCCAAAAAGGAATATACGTTTGACAGAACTTTACTGTTGAAATTTGAAGTGTCAACATAGTTGCAGCTAAAAAAGTCAGCAAATAGGTTCACTGTTTCATTGATTGTAAAAGAAGAGACACCATTTAAATGCATTTTAGTTGGAATAGTTGAGCCGCACTTTTTAGATTGAATAAAATTCCAAAAAGATTTAGGATTCGATTTGATATTAACCTCGAACCCCAAAATATATTGTTTATATAGGAATTTATTTAAAAAATTGAACTCTCTCATATAATGCATATATTTTACTTTATGATCTGCATAGTTAGTGGATTTAAATAATTTCAGATGCTTATTACGAAGATTTTTTAATTTTTTGAGGCCATTAGTATACCACGGAAGCTTATGCGATTTTATGATAAACTGTGGAATATTATCATAACAAATTTGAGCTAATTGAGATTTAAATACATCGAAACAAGTTGCGACATTTTTTCCATCAAATAATGAAAGCCAATTGACACAGCAAAAAATACTCGATAAGTTTTCAAAATTACACAATTTGAAGTTGAAAACACAGTTTGATTGGCGAGAGCATATAAAGTCATAGAACTCTATTTTTAGGATTAGAGACACATGATGCATATGGGA
Source organism: Dichetophora obliterata (assembly GCA_963920525.1). Taxonomy (NCBI): domain Eukaryota; kingdom Metazoa; phylum Arthropoda; class Insecta; order Diptera; family Sciomyzidae; genus Dichetophora; species Dichetophora obliterata. The sequence continues at coordinate 132,797,251 of OY986435.1, forward strand.
AGGATAGATCGGAAAGAAACACTCGGATAATTCGTAATTAATATTATTGGATACAAAAATTAAATATAAAATTCTACTTAAACTATTTAAATATGAATTGATTTGTATTAGTTCAATACTCAGCAAACTATCAATAAAATACATTTCATGATTATGGTTAATATTTAACGGTGTGAGTTGACTTGCAATTAATGACCAGGAAATGTTATTGAGGTTAAAATCGCCAAAGACTGGTAAGTGATATCACCAATAGATGAATGAAGAGCTAATACATTGTCAACATGCGCGGCGTAGATGGAATCAGGGCTTGAAGGTGGAATATAAGACACACAAATATACAGAGTGCCTTTTGGTCCGTTTAAAGCGACACAAAGCTGGTCAAACAAAGAATCCGCATTTTGAAGTGGGTGCAACGATGAGCATAGTAAACGCTTTACCGCAATAAGAACGCCACCACCACGATTAAGGCCTGCCTTTACAGAATCTCTATCTTTCCGGTAAACTTGAAACATGTTAGTGTCGAAGAATTCACCATCAAAAAAATTATGATTTAACCACGTTTCAACGAAGACAAATATATCAAAATCTCCACCAGAAGTAAAATTTTAAATGCAGGCAGATTTCGTTCGTATTCCAGAAATATTCTGGAAATATATCTTTAGATTGCTGCAAGTTGTAGGGACAACTAAGTCGCTAACGATCTTTTCGTTTCGTTTTGAAAAGTTATAAACGGACGAACGTTAATATTTCGCTGCCAAAGAGATGGGCTTAAAATTAAATCGTAGAATTAATCCGATACACCTAATTTAAAATTAACACTATCGAGATTAGCCATAATAGCGTCTCTCTTAACAAGCTTATTGCATATTAGATGGTTCCGTGTTATAGTAGAATGCTTACGCACATAAGATATAATGTTCTCTTCAGAAACATGCGGCTTAAATGATGATAGGTCCACATATTTTTTCTTTGAGACAACATCTAGTTCAAAGCTATCATTTAGCCCAATAACAGTTGTAGAGCGATTAATTGGTTTTCTTTTATTATGAACCACTGTCCAATCATTAAAATCAGCATTGACTTGTTTCACTTGAGCATTCAGATCAGCAACATAATTTTGTTGTGCATTGGCTTGAGTAGCAGTGTGAGCATCAGAGGCAACGAAAGGTGTAAAAACAACTTCAGCATCGTTAAAATGTTCAGCAGAAGAGCAAAATTCATACGAAGAAACAGCAATATCCAAGTTGGAAGCAGCAACAACAGCATATGGCTGAGAACACTCTTGCGTGCGAGTATAACATACCTCAGCAGACGAAAGCAGAGCTTGTCAAGAAACAGAAACAGCAACAGACTCCGAAGCAGCAGCAGAAGGCAGCGTGGGTGCAATAGCGGAAACAGATGCAGTAGACGCAGGAACAGACACAAAAACAGCAGGCTGAGGATTTTGATGCGTGAGAGCCGAAGAAAATGCATTTGGCGAGGCAGTGCGTCTCGTGTTTACTGAGGAAACCGGTTTTCGGGAGCGTAAGCGTGTGAGCGGCATTTCACGAGTATATGGAGATGAAGAGTAAGATCCAGTATTAGAAACAGCAACAGAGCGAGATTTTTGGCGAGGAATGTCAATAGCAACACTTGAACTTTTTGTAGCCGACAGCGATTTGCTTTTCATATTATGCGGGTCGTTGACCTCTTTATTTTTATGTTGCATTAACAACAATTTAAGTTCAGCAATTTCGGTAACCAATGAATTTATTAAATGGCTCAAATTAGCAAAAGAAGTCAAGCACTTATCGCAAGTAAATTTAATATTGTACCCAAAAATGTACCCAAAAGTGTTCACCTTAGAACAAAGGTATCAACGTATTAAATTCAAAAGTTTCCAAGCCACGAGAAAGTTTCATTATAGTTTTTGATATCGTCGATACAAAGCAAGGTAAGAAATATGAAAAATAATACTTTTCGGGAAAACAAAAACCACTTCTCTTCCTCAACAATAAAGAATATAAATTAGCTTTTTGCTACTATACTTACCCGCCAATCCGGGCCCTCTTAAGACTCTGGGCCCGGGGCGAAACATCCCGTTTCCCCCTCTCCGCGGCCCTGCTCTTAGATAATATCAAATACTACGTTTATAAGTGTTAGTTTTTTAGTCACGGAAGACTTTTCTGTGGAAATGGCCATATACACCAAATATCATTATAAAACATGCACAACTCGAGAATTGTAATCGTTTCTGAAAAGTGGGCGAAGTTATAGTTGCATTTGTTGCTGAGTTGCCGAGAGTAACCATACAAACTTAATTACAAAAATTTAGTCCAAAACAGCAAAATTCGTCTGAAATATAGCATTTCAATTGATTTGTGGGCGGTAATAGGTAGGGTTTCTGAAAAACAGTCGTTTTTAAAAAACAGCTGTTTGCAGTTTTATAATTTAAAAAAAAATAGCTGTTAACAGATTTTTTACTGGTTTTCTTCATGTCTTATAAAAGTTCAAGTTTAATTTGTCCATATAATAAACATGATTTTATCGAATGCTTTTAATTTTAATATAAATTTTATTTCTTATAATAATACTTCAAAAATACAAGTGCTGGTAATAACTTGTCAGAAAGGCGTGATCTTATTTTTGTACCTAAATTAACACACATTAAAAACACTCTTTCCACTTCTGTAGATGTGTGCTCAATAGACAATATTGCATCAAAAAACTTTTAAAGATTTTTTGTACGGTGGCCAGTGTTTTTAAAGAGAATAAACTCAGACTTTAACAACTTAAAATTGGCTTCTCCAGGAGCTACTGCTGGTGATTAATTTTTCTGAAGTAATACATAAGTTCATATTGTAGAGCTAGAATTCCAGAAGTTGTGGAACTTTTGGCAGTTGTTTCAGTTATTTCAACATCAATGCTTTCAACTAATCTCATTTGCTTCTCATTTCGGTAAAATGAGTTTGAAATTCAAATTAGAATTTGTAATTTTTGTAATTTCGCATCTCATTTAGAATTTTTGGCCAAAATGAGCAAACTAGCTTATGTATGAACTTACTATAATAAGTAAGAGATTAACTCAAACATCGGTAGTTACAGATAGTAAACTTAATATGGATTTTTTCTTCGAATTTAAATAAATTAAAAAAAGTAAAAACAGCATTTTGTGACAGACCGACCATCCACCTCGCAGCGTCGTGACATCCGCAACCGGATGACGAGGCACTTCCTGACTTAGCGGGCGTCTGCACACCTAGCTATGCTTCAGCTTAGCTCAGGGAAATTGGTCGTGGGTTTGCTTCGTCAGGAAGTCATGGGATGCGATCTGCACAAGTTATTTGTATGCAGACGTTAGCGGGAAACGGAAAGGGATCATTTGAATTAAAATTCAAATTATTTGAATTTTAATTCAAATGGGCGGAAGCAGGAAACGGATGGGAGAGAGAGAAAAAAAAAAACCCGAAAGAGGCAACGTAACCGAATCGTAGCCTCTATGCACCGTATAGCATGAGGGAGGACGATGGTATTTTCCCTCAACGTCTATACCCGCCCAACCTGTTAATGAAAGAGCAAAAAAAAAATTTCATTAACCCTAGTAGTGCACTCAAGTACAGCAGCCCCCTACCATGCCCTTACCTTTCATCCTCCAAAAGAATCGTACACCAGTTTACTGAAGTAACAGCATACCCATGTTAAGGGATTTTTTATTCATATTTATAAGACAAGAAAAAAAAGACTATACAGAAATAGGTTAATAAAAATGATCATTACAATCTAATTGATCCTTTTTTTTTTTTTTTTTTTTTTTTCTTCCGTGAGTGATTTATACATATCATACGGAAAAAGTACTTAATTCACTAAATTTTACTGAGACATTAAAAGTAAAAGGTAAGTGTAGAAATATTAAATTATATTCATTTTCTTTTTCAGTGTATAGTGAATTTCACTGATTTGCCGAAAATATTTAAGGTAAATTTAAAGGTAAGTTTAGAAATATCAAATTATATTCATTTTCTTTTTCCGTGTATAGTGAATTTCACTAATTTTACGAAAATATTTAGGTTAATTTAAAGGTAAGTATATAAATATCAAATTATAGTAAGGTTCTTTTTCAGAGTATAGTGAATTTCGCTTATTTCACTGTGACATTAAAGTTAAAGAATAAAAAGTGTAGAAATATTAAATTATATTCATTTTCTTTTTCAGTGTATAGTGAATTTCACTGATTTGCCGAAAATATTTAAGGTAAATTTAAAGGTAAGTTTAGAAATATCAAATTATATTCATTTTCTTTTTCCGTGTATAGTGAATTTCACTAATTTTACGAAAATATTTAGGTTAATTTAAAGGTAAGTATATAAATATCAAATTATAGTAAGGTTCTTTTTCAGAGTATAGTGAAATTCGCTTATTTCACTGTGACATTAAAGTTAAAGAATAAAAAGTGTAGAAATATTAAATTATATTCATTTTCTTTTTCAGTGTATAGTGAATTTCACTGATTTGCCGAAAATATTTAAGGTAAATTTAAAGGTAAGTTTAGAAATATTAAATTATATTCATTTTCTTTTTCCGTGTATAGTGAATTTCACTAATTTTACGAAAATATTTAGGTTAATTTAAAGGTAAGTATATAAATATCAAATTATAGTAAGGTTCTTTTTCAGAGTATAGTGAAATTCGCTTATTTCACTGTGACATTAAAGTTAAAGAATAAAAAGTGTAGAAATATTAAATTATATTCATTTTCTTTTTCAGTGTATAGTGAATTTCACTGATTTGCCGAAAATATTTAAGGTAAATTTAAAGGTAAGTTTAGAAATATCAAATTATATTCATTTTCTTTTTCCGTGTATAGTGAATTTCACTAATTTTACGAAAATATTTAGGTTAATTTAAAGGTAAGTATATAAATATCAAATTATAGTAAGGTTCTTTTTCAGAGTATAGTGAAATTCGCTTATTTCACTGTGACATTAAATATTTAGGTTAAAACTCAAAGGTAAGTGGATAAAAATAAAAAAAAATGTGATATTATTACCAACTTGATCTTCGTTAGCCATTACAAAATACATTACTGACGAATCCATAAGAGATGCCATAGATAATATTTACTTTATACCTCATAGTCGGTTTTTAGGCGCGCAGTCTATTAAGGACTTACAGCTTAGGCCGTTTCATATCGCATTCTTTTTACGTTCTATAAATAAATTAGATTGAACCAAAATAAACTCTAATGTTTTTAATATCGCAACTCAAAAACCTGGATAAGACCACCGAGCTCAATGTTCCTACCTAGGGGTCCTATAACTAATTCGTGAGTATAATATCCAAATTATATATAAACAGTTGGTGAAATTGATTGCTGTTCTTATACATTTGTTTTTCTTTTATAAATATATGCAAAAATGTCTATTTTGTGATTAGGCATCACCTTATATGCTAATACACAATTCTAAGTCTACGGTTTGGAGCTCTACTTTTCCATTTTCTGTTATATAAAAAAATCAAATTTCGTTCTTGTTAATGTATTAATGAAGAACTGCCTAACAACAACCTACACATAAATGAATAAGAATGGTTTGCTGAAAAAAAATTCCCTAATGAATTTATAGTTATCTAATGGTTAAGTAATAGTTTTCGAATACTTGTTGCTACTTATTACTATAATTCTATTATCATGTCGGCATTTTATATCCACTAATTGCACTTTTTGTGTAATTTTGTGCCTTAGAACAAGAATAAGAATTATTTTTGCCTTTGTTTCAAGAACTTAAGATATATATTAAGCTAATATGAAAATAAACTTACTGCATGGTTCAGAACTAAAGTGATTGTAAACATTTAGGTATCAAATAATGGATATGTTTTATAATATAAATAAATAAAGATTAGTCAACTAATATCAACGCTTACTTGGATATGGTAAGGTATTTATTTGTTTGACATACTGTCTTATACTGATTAGCCTTTTATGTATTACCACTTAAATGGTAAGCTGAAATACTCCTATATATATTTTGATTTTTAGTGGGTACTTCCTGTACGTGGGTCGCTCGTTTGGCGACGCACGCTGATGCAGATGACAACTCCACTGTCCGCCTCCTTCTTGTATCTGGTGTTGACGCTAGCTATCGCTCGCCGTGGGTGCTGCTGCTTGTTGTTGGTGTTAATTGCCGCTGTTGTTGGTGCTAATTGCTGCTGTTGTTGGTGTTAATTGCTGCTGTTGTTGGTGCTAGCGTAATGGTTGTTGCTATTAGCTGTTGTTCAGGACCAAGGAAATCTTTTTGGCTGATAGCGTAGTGGTGTGTGTGGCTATGCGGCTGGCGTAACAGTTGTGCTGGCACTTTGGTGGTGGTGCCGACGCTTTTGGACACTGCTGGCTGAGACGTGGCTACTGGGGCCATAAGTAGGTGGCGATGTTGTAGTGCTGGTGCAGATATGTACCTGATTGCATCGGTTGTGCTGGTGCAGTTAGTGGTGGTTAGTACCGCAGCGACCGTGCCTGCTGCTGTTCGCCGTGGTGGATTTGTTGGTGGTGGTGATTACAGCTATTGTAGTGGAATCGAACTAGGCGCAATCGAGTGCATCGACTTAGACATGTACCTCATAGACGCATTAATATTATACATCATCCTCATCATCATTGGTAGCAACGGAACGGCTTGTGGTGGTGTCAATATAGTTGTTTTTTGTTGTTTTTTTTTGTATTTTTCTTCAGGCGGCGCGAGTGCTGCTGTGCAATCAATTTTCAAACCTTGAATCCGTACTAGATTTCGCCGATGTAGAAGCTGTGTAGAGAGTGGTAACAAACTACTGCAGCGCGGATGTATATGCATTTGGTACCACTTTTTATATTCTCATTCTTGGAGCTTTTAAGCAATCACTAACCTAATGTCCATTTTCTCTAGCCATATTTAATTAATAGCCTGCTGTTGCACTTTGTTCGCCGAAGAAAACCCGAAGCCAAGAAAATCTCCAAATTTCAGCACGTCTCAAAAGTTTCACACGTCTCAAAAATTTCACCCGTCTCAAAAGTTTCGCACGTCTCAAAAGTTTCGCACGTCTCAAAAGTTTCGCACGTCTGTTCCAGTTGCCATCAATTAGAAAAGAACAAAAAGATATAACGAATATAAGATTTTACTTATATACTACGATTTTAACATACCTCAAAAGTTTCGCACGTCTGTTCCAGTTGCCATCAATTAGAAAAGAACAAAGGCCGGAAGTTCGCCAGCCATCGTTCTTTTCGTTGACAGCCGTCACTTTTTGGTATTGTCATTTACATACGCAAGTCGGACAGTACAACATGCGATGTTATAAGACATGGTTTAATGATCGCTTTCACCGAAATTTGGTGCAAACGTTGTTTGCCCAAACTGTCGGACGCGGGGTTTGACCATTTGTTTTTCGATGTTAGCAAACACACCTACAATACAGCTGGCAATTTGAACGATGTCCATCTGAAGGCCCTAATTAACCACGGCAGACGCGTTGTGGCTAATTATTTTGCAAACAAAAAAGAAAGGAAAGAAAAAAAACATCATTTATAAATACCGGCTTCCGGGTTGAAATCCCAGCTCAGGTTTGAATTTGAATTCAAATTCCAGACCAGCAGAGGGCACAACACAACGGGTTCTACCGGGTGAGCATATGCGAAAACTCTTCCGGTTGATCAGTCGTAGTGTTTCCTCTGCTGATTTGAATTTTGAATTCAAATTCAAGCCTGAGCAGGGAAACAACTGTCGACTTATCTGTCAAAATTGAGGTTGCGTTATGTCAGTGACATTTTCTTTAAGGTTGGTTCACCAACCTCCGCTACCACTAGCTGTCAAACGACCATTTGACGTTTGAGAATTTTTCACCCCCCACAAAACAGATGCTTGACAAGGCCAGCTACAGACAAGTGTCTGAAAAGGGTGTATAACTTTCAGTTTTCCAACTTCGGTCAGATTACTCATGGTCGTCAAAACAAAAAAAAATCAAATCAAGAGTGCGAGCAGACTAAATGTAGGGAACTCAACACCACCACTGTTCGATATCAACGCATATATCAAAACCGTACCCAACCGCGTACACTTCGAGAACAGAATAAACGAAGAATTCCAGTTAACCTCTACCAAATATCTTTCGCATGATATGTGCCTTGCGTTTTCCCCTCTAAATCGGTCAGCACGTAATAGGCGTTGCCAAGCTTTTTTTTAACAATGGCTTTAACTCCGGTTGGAGCCAATTTAGCGTTAAAATGTTTAAGCAAATTGCTCTGGCAAAAATTACGTCTGGTCACTTCTTGACCAATTTCAAACTGACGATGACGAGAATGCAAGTTATAAGATCGGGCGTTAATGTCATAGGAATCTTTCATTTTTTTATGAATTAAACTTCGTATTATCGAAAACTCATCTTCTCGTGTTAACCTCTCTGAACCCTCTGAAAGCAAGTTAAGATTTTTCAGAATTTTATAATCTTTCCCGTGAGTCATCATGTGCTGACCAAATACAACATAATATGGTGCTTGACCAATGGTCTGATGGACACTTTTGCGCAACGAGCCATTAATGCTGCTTATATACACATCCCACAATCGTTGATCTTTTCGTATATATGAGCGTAAAGCTTCGTTGATCGAACGATTGACTCGCTCTGATGCATTGGATTGGGGAGCGTAAACGGCGGTGCACACATGATTTATGCCATATTTTGCCAGAAAAAGTTCAAAGTCCTTACTCTTGAACTGACTTCCGTTATCGGACACAACTGACTCAGGAACACCAAAGGTGTCAAACACGCTTTCTTTCAGAAAATCCATGATAAGTTTCGAGGTAAATTTTTTCAGGGGTTTCAGAAAAGTGAATTTCGAAAAGTGGTCTAAGACTATTAACATTCCAATGTTACCTCTCTTAGAACGAGGAAAGGGTCCAATTAGATCGACGTAAAGTCTTTGAAATGGACGTTCCGATTCAGTCATTTGGCCCATAGGTGGACGAAGGATATGTGTAGGTGACTTTGAAGTTTTGCACAATTCACAACTCAATATATAATTTCGGACTTGTGCAACCATACCTGGCCAGTAAAAATAACGACGAATGCGTTCAAGCGTCTTGGCTATGCCACCATGAGCAGAAGATGGAGTATCGTGAGAGGCATAGATTACGCTTTCTCGCAATTCGGCAGGAACAAGCAACTTCCAAGCAAGAGAAGGATCGGTTGTATCAGAGTCAAATTCCAAACGACGGTAAATATAATCATCAATGATTTTATAATCTGGCAAAGGTGATAAAGCCAATTTTTCTCTGAATTTTCGGTATTCGTCTGAATTGAAATGTAAAGACTCAAGGTCTATTTCAGGCAAAGTTTCTAACTCAAGTGCAGCCACGACTGATTCAGGGTCATCTGGTTCAAAAGACCGCTACAAAGCATCAGCCACAACATTCTCGCTACCTTTTCGGTGCTCAATTGTAAAATTAAACCCTTGGATTTTTAGTGCCCATCGAGCTAGTTTTCCGCTTAAGTCTTTTTGACGCATTAGCCATTTCAGACTTGCGTGGTCGGTTACTACCTTAAACTCGTGACCTTCAATGTAGGCGCGAAATTTTTTTATCGCTAGCACGACAGCTAAACATTCCAACTCAGTGACGGTATAGTTTCTTTGCGCTTTGTTGAGTTTATGAGACATAAACGCGATGGGCCTTTCGTCCCCATTCGCATCAACTTGCGCTAAAAGACCACCAACACCGCACTGGCTAGCGTCGCACTGCACGATAAACGGCCTAGTGTAGTCAGGATGCACGAGGAAAGGAGCTGTCGTCAACTTAGCTTTGATGGCGTCAAAAGATTCTTGAGCCGCAGGGTTCCACGTGAAAGTTTTCTTTTTCGTTAGAAGTTCAGTAAGGTGAAAAGTAACAGCTGCGTAATCGGATACAAATCGCCGGTACCACCCAGTCATTCCTAAGAATTGGCGAATTTGACGAACTGTTCTAGGAACGGGATAGTCTGTTATGGCTTTCACTTTGTCGGGGTCAACAGTAAGCGAACCATTTCCCACTACAAAACCAAGATACTTGACCTTATTGAGACCAAACTGACTTTTATTGACATTAATCGTCAAACCGGCTTTTCTAAGGCAAGAAGCAACTTCAGATAGATGCACTATGTGTTCTTCCAGTGACTGTGATACGACCAAAAGATCGTCTAAATAAACAAAGACTCGAGTTTTGAGATTATACGGAATCACCTTGTCCATCAATCGACACATTGTTTGCGGTGCATTGCACAAGCCGAAAGGCATGCGCGTGAATTGATACAATGGACGATTGGGTATCGTGAACGCGGTTTTTGGACACGAATCTCTGGACAACTTTATTTGCCAAAAAGCATCTTTAAGGTCGATCTTTGAAATGACATGCACAGGTGGCAAACGAGAAAGTAACCCATCAATGATTGGAATAGGATAAGCATCCTTAATGGTCACATCATTGAGTTTTCTCGAGTCAATACAAAATCGAACCTTTCCAGGCTTTACAATCAAGACACCAGGGTAAGACCAGGGTGAACTTTCTGCTTCTTCGATGACACCTAGTTCGAGCATTCTGTCGATTTCCTGACATAGAAGCTTTTCCATAGCTGGTGATATAGGGTAGTATCTCTGTTTTATAGGAGATGCTACACCTGTATCAATGACATGTTCTACCAGAGAGGTAGTACCAAGGCCTTCTTTTTCCGAAGACGGAAAGGCGGCTATGGTAGAGTCAAGCATTCTACGCTGGAGTGCATTCAACTGAACGCTATCAGGGTCTATCTCTAAAGCAGAGAGTTCACTCACGGTCGGGTCTATTTGGATCTTAAGCTCAAACAAATTCCAGAAATCCATTCCGCATATCACGTCTTGGACAATAGAAGGTACAATCAAGAAATCAAAAGTTTTCGTTTGGTTTTGAAAGGTAATTGGGATAGTAATCGAACCCACGACCTGTTGATGTTTACCATCAGCCGTTCGAACGTTACCTCTTAATTTAATCAGTTTCTTTGTAGAGTCAGAAAGAATTACTTGAGCCAAACGTCCACCAATGCAACTCTTTGTAGCGCCACTATCTAAAAGCGAAAGATACACAGTATTTTCAATCAAAAGATTGGTGTAAGGACGAATGTCGGAACCTTGGTAGACTATGGCCGAGACCACACTCTTGCGCAAGTTTTTTATTCGTTTCCAGAACAAGCGAATACGGTCTGAAGAGCGAACTGAATGACGCCTATCAGTCGAAGTACCAAATATTTTCTCACGTATCTTATTATATTCCGCAAGCCTAACGTGGTAAGGTTTGAAGGTAGGAGGCAGAGGTTGAGAATCCACCGGATCGTCAATAAACTTTGCAGTCGAGGCAGACACAAGTGGTGGAACGTCAGATTTTGGTAATATCTTAATCGGAGTTACATCCGAGGACGATTTAATTGGGGTCTGCTCGACTCCCGACAAAAATCCGGCTTGAAGCCTTCTGCCTTCGCAGCACACTTCTGGCAGTTTGGTTTGTAGGTGTCAACAGCACCACAACCGTAACAGAATACGCGCCTAGCCTTCAGACAATCTTGGTACCGATGACCATCCTCGTCGCAATTCCAGCATTTTACTTTACTCATGTCTAGCGCATTGAGTTCTTGTTGAACATGGTCACTCTCTAACTCGTTTAACCTTGGGTCACTATCCTGAGCAATTTCATACAATTGCCGACGAGCACCAGCATTTCTGGGAGGAACACTATAATTAGGACGCACGTCCTCGAAAAACTTTTCGTGCTTACGAACCTCCCGACGTAGAATAGCAATGCTGCGAATATCCAGGTGGAGCAACTCGTGACGTAAATCCGGTCGTAAATTCCTAATCACTGTTTCAACTAGCTCAGATTCGCACATCGGGTGTCGAAGCCTGTCACTCAAGCACAAAATAGCATCAAGAAACTCGTCAAACGACTCTGAATGTTTTTGTTTTCGACGGCGAAGATCATCTTGAATGTCAAAATCCGAGGTGTAGTCTTTGAACTGACGACGCAGGGCATCGCAGAGGTCAAACCATTCTACCTCGTCGGCATTGCGGTGATATCGCCAAAACCACTGATGAGCTTTGCCTTCGAAAAGAGAGTGAACATGTTCACAAAGAACAGAGAAATTACCATTGAGATGCAATGAAGTCAGAGTATTTATTCGGTAGATAAATTCATCTACTGGAATGTCATCGGCAGTGCCCTTGAATTTCACGTGCCAGTTTCGCAAAAAGTTGGAAACTCGCTCTTTCGAGCCAGGGTCTCTATCGCTACCGGGAAGCGGAGGATTCGCTCGACGCCGAGACGATGAAGGAGGAACAGGCCTCTGAGCTTCTTCAGGCAGAACTTGTGGCCATTCAGGTTGGCGAAGGTTAGGCGCGTTAGCAGGAGGGTTAGCTCCAAGATTCAAATTGCGCAGCATCGCTTGAAGCTCGGTGGAAATGATGGAGCTTATCTCCATTCGGAGTTGGCCTAATGAGTCGGCAACGATTTGGTGTACTTTGGTTTCAGAAACCTGGTTCGGTTGGTTTGGTAAGATGGCATTGTCCAGCGGTTCAGGCCTACTATCACGATGGTCCGATCTAAAATTTGCTTGTTGTCGCGTGTTGGGGCGATACCGTGGTGCTCCACCACCTCTTCCCCGCTTTGGTTGATTAACACTGCCAGCAACTTCGAGTATATTAGCAGCCGGAGAAGGACCTACAACTGCCGGAACCAATGCCAACCGACAAACCGGACATGCCTTGTTGGTTTCTAGCCAAGTCTGCAAGCACAGAGCATGGAAGCAATGATTGCACGAAGTCTCAACCACTTCATCCGTAGGATGAATGGTCTCATTGCACATGGTACAAATGGCAACGTTGGGAGGATTACCCACTCCTAACAGGTCTTCTGTACTTCGCGTCACAGGCATCGTCGACACGACAAAAATATCAAAACAAAATATCAAAAGTTTATATTTACAGCCTCACCAGTTTTATACTGTTGGCAACAAGGAAAAACCAGACGATTCCACGGAAACGTCTGTATAATCAAAATAAAATTTATCAATTACTACTGAGTAATTATAGTAGAAAAGTTGAATGCGGTTGTAGCGGAGTGAATGCGACTAATAAGCGGAACGAGCGGAACGAGAGAAAAAAAGAAAGTTGGGAAAAAAAAAATTTTAAACCAAACAATAAGTTATGAAATCCTAAGATTTCAAAACGAAGTGAAGTAAAAATCTCAATCAATATTAGGTGAAAGATGATTAGTTGAAACTCAATGATGTCACGAAAACGAAAACAAAACTTCCGTCCGATAAAAAGACAATCAGTTAGTTATAAGTGAAGCCTAACCCACTTATGCCGAAGCAAGGAAACGAAACCCCAAAAGATTTCAACAAAAAAAAATTTCAACTTCAAAACGAGAAATACAAATTTAACCAAACACTAATACCACAACCTAAACAAGGCTATGCTGTAGTGATATACTTTTGCGTGATATCACACTCGCGAGAAAAATAAGTAATATAAAATGGATATAATATAATAATTATAAAAGTGATAATAATTAGAATGAATGTAAATGTATGTCCATATAATGTTGTGTATGCCCACATAATAAAGGAATAACGATAAACCGATAACTTTGCAACACGTGAAAAATGTTCAAACCATTAAAAAAAATACAAATAATAATACTCTTATTTATGTATAGCATAAACACGGTTATGCTGTGGTGAAGTAATGAAATCCAGCGTTTTCACGAAAGAGAAAAAAAATAAAAAAAAAATGCGATATAACAATTATAACTGGGTAATGATATGACTAAAATTCTTCGGAGATTACTCGGCAAGGCCATGGCAGGACTGCTACAGACTTAGGGCACAGGTGCATAGAGAAAACGTTCGGTTAACGGGATAAGAAAAAAAAATGTAATTTTATTTGCAAATACCACGAGAAAAGAGATTATATTCAGTATACTTGAGTAAATCTTCGAAATTATCCAAAGATAAAAATCTCAAAAGCATACATTTGTTAATAAATTCCCAATGAAACGATAAATAACCTTTGGTGAACAAAACAATAATGTTATGAACAAATCCAAAAGATTATCAATAGCAAAAATCGAAATTTTCAAAAAAAAGTTTAACTCAATTCAAGAATTGGTTGACAGATGTTCGGTAAGATCCCAAAAAAAAATCCAGGAACTAAATCCAGAACATGCCTCATGCAAATAATCAACATAAAAAAAAGGAAAAAAAAATTTAGGAGGTAAAGTTGGGGCAAAACGAAAATACTGAGTAATTCAGGTGTTATGAAATTAAATTTATTTAACCTTAAGAATAAGGTCAGCCGATATTTTCGTGGGCCCCACGTTCGGTTAACGGGATAAGAATGAAAAAAAAATATACGTTATTTGCAACAACCACGAGAAAAGATATGATAGGTAATATACTTGAGTAAATCTTCGAAATTATCCAAAGATAAAAATCTCGAAAGTATAAAGTTGTTAATAAATTCCAAATTAAACGTTAAATAACCTTTGGTTAACACAACAATAATATTATGTCACAATCCAAAAGATTATCAATAGCAAAAATCGAAATTTTCAATAAAAAGTTTTAACTCAATTCAAGAGTTGGTTGGCAGAGGTTCGGTAAAATCCCAAAACAAATCCAGGAACTAAATCCAGAACATGCCTTTTGCAAATACTCAAGATCGTAAAAAAAATTTAAGTTTTGTTGAGGCGAGACAAAAACACCACGTAATTCAGGTGACATGAATTTGAAATTTGTTTAACCTTAAGAAAAAGGTCAGCCGATATTTTTGACGGCCCCACGTTGGGCGCCATTTTTGTGACAGACCGACCATCCACCTCGCAGCGTCGTGACATCCGCAACCGGATGACGAGGCACTTCCTGACTTAGCGGGCGTCTGCACACCTAGCTATGCTTCAGCTTAGCTCAGGGAAATTGGTCGTGGGTTTGCTTCGTCAGGAAGTCATGGGATGCGATCTGCACAAGTTATTTGTATGCAGACGTTAGCGGGAAACGGAAAGGGATCATTTGAATTAAAATTCAAATTATTTGAATTTTAATTCAAATGGGCGGAAGCAGGAAACGGATGGGAGAGAGAGAAAAAAAAAACCCGAAAGAGGCAACGTAACCGAATCGTAGCCTCTATGCACCGTATAGCATGAGGGAGGACGATGGTATTTTCCCTCAACGTCTATACCCGCCCAACCTGTTAATGAAAGAGCAAAAAAAAAATTTCATTAACCCTAGTAGTGCACTCAAGTACAGCAGCCCCCTACCATGCCCTTACCTTTCATCCTCCAAAAGAATCGTACACCAGTTTACTGAAGTAACAGCATACCCATGTTAAGGGATTTTTTATTCATATTTATAAGACAAGAAAAAAAAGACTATACAGAAATAGGTTAATAAAAATGATCATTACAATCTAATTGATCCTTTTTTTTTTTTTTTTTTTTTTTTCTTCCGTGAGTGATTTATACATATCATACGGAAAAAGTACTTAATTCACTAAATTTTACTGAGACATTAAAAGTAAAAGGTAAGTGTAGAAATATTAAATTATATTCATTTTCTTTTTCAGTGTATAGTGAATTTCACTGATTTGCCGAAAATATTTAAGGTAAATTTAAAGGTAAGTTTAGAAATATCAAATTATATTCATTTTCTTTTTCCGTGTATAGTGAATTTCACTAATTTTACGAAAATATTTAGGTTAATTTAAAGGTAAGTATATAAATATCAAATTATAGTAAGGTTCTTTTTCAGAGTATAGTGAAATTCGCTAATTTCACTGTGACATTAAAGTTAAAGAATAAAAAGTGTAGAAATATTAAATTATATTCATTTTCTTTTTCAGTGTATAGTGAATTTCACTGATTTGCCGAAAATATTTAAGGTAAATTTAAAGGTAAGTTTAGAAATATCAAATTATATTCATTTTCTTTTTCCGTGTATAGTGAATTTCACTAATTTTACGAAAATATTTAGGTTAATTTAAAGGTAAGTATATAAATATCAAATTATAGTAAGGTTCTTTTTCAGAGTATAGTGAAATTCGCTTATTTCACTGTGACATTAAAGTTAAAGAATAAAAAGTGTAGAAATATTAAATTATATTCATTTTCTTTTTCAGTGTATAGTGAATTTCACTGATTTGCCGAAAATATTTAAGGTAAATTTAAAGGTAAGTTTAGAAATATCAAATTATATTCATTTTCTTTTTCCGTGTATAGTGAATTTCACTAATTTTACGAAAATATTTAGGTTAATTTAAAGGTAAGTATATAAATATCAAATTATAGTAAGGTTCTTTTTCAGAGTATAGTGAAATTCGCTTATTTCACTGTGACATTAAAGTTAAAGAATAAAAAGTGTAGAAATATTAAATTATATTCATTTTCTTTTTCAGTGTATAGTGAATTTCACTGATTTGCCGAAAATATTTAAGGTAAATTTAAAGGTAAGTTTAGAAATATTAAATTATATTCATTTTCTTTTTCCGTGTATAGTGAATTTCACTAATTTTACGAAAATATTTAGGTTAATTTAAAGGTAAGTATATAAATATCAAATTATAGTAAGGTTCTTTTTCAGAGTATAGTGAAATTCGCTTATTTCACTGTGACATTAAAGTTAAAGAATAAAAAGTGTAGAAATATTAAATTATATTCATTTTCTTTTTCAGTGTATAGTGAATTTCACTGATTTGCCGAAAATATTTAAGGTAAATTTAAAGGTAAGTTTAGAAATATCAAATTATATTCATTTTCTTTTTCCGTGTATAGTGAATTTCACTAATTTTACGAAAATATTTAGGTTAATTTAAAGGTAAGTATATAAATATCAAATTATAGTAAGGTTCTTTTTCAGAGTATAGTGAAATTCGCTTATTTCACTGTGACATTAAATATTTAGGTTAAAACTCAAAGGTAAGTGGATAAAAATAAAAAAAAATGTGATATTATTACCAACTTGATCTTCGTTAGCCATTACAAAATACATTACTGACGAATCCATAAGAGATGCCATAGATAATATTTACTTTATACCTCATAGTCGGTTTTTAGGCGCGCAGTCTATTAAGGACTTACAGCTTAGGCCGTTTCATATCGCATTCTTTTTACGTTCTATAAATAAATTAGATTGAACCAAAATAAACTCTAATGTTTTTAATATCGCAACTCAAAAACCTGGATAAGACCACCGAGCTCAATGTTCCTACCTAGGGGTCCTATAACTAATTCGTGAGTATAATATCCAAATTATATATAAACAGTTGGTGAAATTGATTGCTGTTCTTATACATTTGTTTTTCTTTTATAAATATATGCAAAAATGTCTATTTTGTGATTAGGCATCACCTTATATGCTAATACACAATTCTAAGTCTACGGTTTGGAGCTCTACTTTTCCATTTTCTGTTATATAAAAAAATCAAATTTCGTTCTTGTTAATGTATTAATGAAGAACTGCCTAACAACAACCTACACATAAATGAATAAGAATGGTTTGCTGAAAAAAAATTCCCTAATGAATTTATAGTTATCTAATGGTTAAGTAATAGTTTTCGAATACTTGTTGCTACTTATTACTATAATTCTATTATCATGTCGGCATTTTATATCCACTAATTGCACTTTTTGTGTAATTTTGTGCCTTAGAACAAGAATAAGAATTATTTTTGCCTTTGTTTCAAGAACTTAAGATATATATTAAGCTAATATGAAAATAAACTTACTGCATGGTTCAGAACTAAAGTGATTGTAAACATTTAGGTATCAAATAATGGATATGTTTTATAATATAAATAAATAAAGATTAGTCAACTAATATCAACGCTTACTTGGATATGGTAAGGTATTTATTTGTTTGACATACTGTCTTATACTGATTAGCCTTTTATGTATTACCACTTAAATGGTAAGCTGAAATACTCCTATATATATTTTGATTTTTAGTGGGTACTTCCTGTACGTGGGTCGCTCGTTTGGCGACGCACGCTGATGCAGATGACAACTCCACTGTCCGCCTCCTTCTTGTATCTGGTGTTGACGCTAGCTATCGCTCGCCGTGGGTGCTGCTGCTTGTTGTTGGTGTTAATTGCCGCTGTTGTTGGTGCTAATTGCTGCTGTTGTTGGTGTTAATTGCTGCTGTTGTTGGTGCTAGCGTAATGGTTGTTGCTATTAGCTGTTGTTCAGGACCAAGGAAATCTTTTTGGCTGATAGCGTAGTGGTGTGTGTGGCTATGCGGCTGGCGTAACAGTTGTGCTGGCACTTTGGTGGTGGTGCCGACGCTTTTGGACACTGCTGGCTGAGACGTGGCTACTGGGGCCATAAGTAGGTGGCGATGTTGTAGTGCTGGTGCAGATATGTACCTGATTGCATCGGTTGTGCTGGTGCAGTTAGTGGTGGTTAGTACCGCAGCGACCGTGCCTGCTGCTGTTCGCCGTGGTGGATTTGTTGGTGGTGGTGATTACAGCTATTGTAGTGGAATCGAACTAGGCGCAATCGAGTGCATCGACTTAGACATGTACCTCATAGACGCATTAATATTATACATCATCCTCATCATCATTGGTAGCAACGGAACGGCTTGTGGTGGTGTCAATATAGTTGTTTTTTGTTGTTTTTTTTTGTATTTTTCTTCAGGCGGCGCGAGTGCTGCTGTGCAATCAATTTTCAAACCTTGAATCCGTACTAGATTTCGCCGATGTAGAAGCTGTGTAGAGAGTGGTAACAAACTACTGCAGCGCGGATGTATATGCATTTGGTACCACTTTTTATATTCTCATTCTTGGAGCTTTTAAGCAATCACTAACCTAATGTCCATTTTCTCTAGCCATATTTAATTAATAGCCTGCTGTTGCACTTTGTTCGCCGAAGAAAACCCGAAGCCAAGAAAATCTCCAAATTTCAGCACGTCTCAAAAGTTTCACACGTCTCAAAAATTTCACCCGTCTCAAAAGTTTCGCACGTCTCAAAAGTTTCGCACGTCTCAAAAGTTTCGCACGTCTGTTCCAGTTGCCATCAATTAGAAAAGAACAAAAAGATATAACGAATATAAGATTTTACTTATATACTACGATTTTAACATACCTCAAAAGTTTCGCACGTCTGTTCCAGTTGCCATCAATTAGAAAAGAACAAAGGCCGGAAGTTCGCCAGCCATCGTTCTTTTCGTTGACAGCCGTCACTTTTTGGTATTGTCATTTACATACGCAAGTCGGACAGTACAACATGCGATGTTATAAGACATGGTTTAATGATCGCTTTCACCGAAATTTGGTGCAAACGTTGTTTGCCCAAACTGTCGGACGCGGGGTTTGACCATTTGTTTTTCGATGTTAGCAAACACACCTACAATACAGCTGGCAATTTGAACGATGTCCATCTGAAGGCCCTAATTAACCACGGCAGACGCGTTGTGGCTAATTATTTTGCAAACAAAAAAGAAAGGAAAGAAAAAAAACATCATTTATAAATACCGGCTTCCGGGTTGAAATCCCAGCTCAGGTTTGAATTTGAATTCAAATTCCAGACCAGCAGAGGGCACAACACAACGGGTTCTACCGGGTGAGCATATGCGAAAACTCTTCCGGTTGATCAGTCGTAGTGTTTCCTCTGCTGATTTGAATTTTGAATTCAAATTCAAGCCTGAGCAGGGAAACAACTGTCGACTTATCTGTCAAAATTGAGGTTGCGTTATGTCAGTGACATTTTCTTTAAGGTTGGTTCACCAACCTCCGCTACCACTAGCTGTCAAACGACCATTTGACGTTTGAGAATTTTTCACCCCCCACAATTTCAAAAACAGCTATTTGCTGTTTTTAATTTTCTTAAAAAAACAGCTGTTTTGCTGTTACTGTTCAAAACAGTACAGAAACCCTAGTAATAGGGGGTGTGGCAACTTTCGTTTTTTTATTATTTGAAATGTAAACCTTGATAACAGATGTTGTAAATTTAGTGGCCTAAGGTGTTACCGTTCCTGAGATCTTAAAAGACACTGCACAAACGATTTTGTGTGTAAAGAAGGGGCGGTAAAAGTAGGCGTGGCAACATTGATGTATAAAGTGACCACCACTTATCCTCTAATTGTAAAGGATATTTGTTTCATATTTCAGGCGACAAAAAATGGGAAGAACTCACGCTAGAATTAAATTGTTTAGGACTACCAGTTCCAACAACAGCAAAGTGGTTAGCTAAAGAAAGCGTCCCTGAACCTTTTTCTACTTTTAGCCAGTTCCGTCAAGCTTTCATCCTCTTTTGACGAAGCGTCAAACCATAATTCTGTCGTAGTCATAACTTTTTTATCTTATTTATTGCAATTAACTTTCAAACAAATCGTATTTAGTTGAAATAAAATGACGATCAGCTGATAGAAATATACTATCTTAAACATGCCAAATGAACGAAATTCACAATAGTTATTCTTTGTCGAAAGCACGTTATAATACCAAATGCAAACTCGTTCGTTCTTCGACTGCACCTCATAATAAGAGACGTAGTCTCATAGCACATATACACACAAGAATTATAACGATTTCTGAAAAGTGGGCGTAGTTATAGTTCGACCACGCCAATTTTTGGCTGATCTGCCGAGAGTAACCATACAAACTAAATTGCAAAATTTTTTTGTCCAATACAACCGAATTCGTCTGAAATATAAAGCTTTTATTAATTTGTGGGCAGTAATAGGGAGTGATGCAATTTTTATTTATATATTATTTGAGATAAGGGCCTTGGCAGAAAATGTTGTAAATTTGATGCCCTTATGTGTTGCCATTCCTGTGATCTTAACGGACACCCATCCAACGATTTGTTTAGGAGTATATGGGAACGTTTTTAATATTCACATAAACCATCTACAAACTTCACATAAACCATCTACGGACCATACAAAACGACTGTCATATGCCGACTGTAGAAAAAAAAACATTTAAAAAAAAACTCCAGCTAACTGTACAACAATTCCCAAGCATATCTACATCAACAACGCAGAGAGAATTTCATGGATCACAGCGGTTGCGCAGCTTTAGAGCTGATGAGCCGAATCGGCGGCAGAAAATAAACAGCACTTTGCTTGCTATGTTTTCTGTGTGCCTGGTAGCAAGATCTAAAGTGGATGCATTAAAAGAGACTTCACGACCAGTCAGTCATAGCCGATACACATTGACTGCAACAGGCGTCCACTGACAAAATAAAAACTTGCCGTCTGAAAGAAATGTCGCAGTATTCTCGACGACTTGCTTATAATGAACGAAACAGCGACAATCTGTATATCATACAAAACATAAACAAACTCGTTTATGTTTGCTTTTGTCGTCTATCAAATTAGAAATAGATTGAAGTTTGCGACAGCAACAATTGTGGTCGTGTTCTCTCTTTGTCGTGCTGTCTTCAAAAAATACATCTGCATAAGAAAACATGCGTTCTATTTTTTGACAATTGGCGTTTGTTTTCTGTCCCCGATTCGGTTCATCCCCTTTAACGCTACGCAATTTTGTGATAAATCTCTTCTCTGTGTATATGTACTGATCGTCTTTGATCAGTGGTCGCCACCAGTGTTGCCATGAAAAAATTTTCATATCGTAACTTTTCCATTCAGCTCGTCGGATGCCCGTCGGATGCTCGTCGGAGTAAATTAACGAATAAACTACCAATTTATAAGATATCAGTAAAAAAGATTATATATTATTATTTATTAATGCATGTAAGTACACTAAGAACTAAGTTCTTTTAAGGTACAAAGTAGGACAAATTTCACATATTTAATACATAAACTATAAATATTTATAATCATTTAACAAAAATTCAAAAGAAGATACAAAATCATATTGTATAAAACGTTTGATTACAAGATTTCACATATTGAATACAAGTGATACCATTATTTAACAAATGTTATATTAAACTAATAATCCAGTTAGCCTCGCATGGCATAGCAGTGCATGACTTAACAAGCGTCACATCGAAATCTGTTTAATGGAATTTGTGTGTATCTGCTGATGCACAACATTGCAACGCTCAGATAAAAACAGAAATGCATCTCTGACTACATAGATAAACATGGAAATCTATTTCATTTTAATTTCTGTGTATTGTTCTATGCGTTTTGGTAAAATAGATCTGAAGTTAAAGTTGTGTGACCAAGTGCTGTTAGTTTATTAAGTAAAATTGTTATATTGTTTTATTTTGACTATGTGTTGCATAGTCACCATTTATTTTGCTGTGTGCCAGCTGCTTATCTACGTTGCATGCGCTGCTGTGCACTGCGAGGCTAGTTGGATTATAAAGAAACTCATATTTATAAGTAGTTAAAAAACCATATTATTTAAAGCTTTTGGGAATGAGTTGAGCTTAAAATATAATTGTGCGAAAGTAAAGAGAAAAGAGAACTCATTATACGGCTATCGATTTTAGGTTGATTGGTAATGCATTCCATAATCTGATGGCATTAATAAGAAATAATCGTGTTGAGTTTAGAAAGTTTAAATTAGGTACTAAAAGCATTTGACTTCTTTGCGACTGACCAAATTGCAATTTTTCATAAAGATATGTTGGCGTCTTATATTTTATGAGTTTGTGAAGAAATGCAATTGCGAATCGGTTTCGAAATTGGCCCATATTTCATTTTGGTGTCGTAGAAACCGATTATCGATTAAAAAACACAAAACCAATTTCGAAAATGAAACCAGTTTCTAAATCGATAATAGGTTTCTATGACACCAAAATGAAATCTGTGTCCATTTCAAAACCTATTCTGACAATTATCGGTTTCTATATTTGGATACCGGCAATATAAAAGTTTTCTGAGCATTTAACTGGAGTTTGCTTTTTCGGCCCATTGGCAAATAGTATTTAAGTCTTCATTTAATTTGAACACTAAATCTTCCATTAAATTTTCTCTACCCGTTGAATAAATTTGAACGCCATCGGCATAAGCATGCAATGACGAGTAACTGCAGCAATGAAAAATGTCATTAACAAATGTAGAAAATAGCAGTGGATCCAGAACCGAACCACTACTTATAATCTTTAAGGGCACACCACTTCTTATAATCTTTAAGTAGTCAACATACTCCAACCTTTACCCTTTGCACTCTATCTTAGAGGTAAATATTAAGAAGATGTATTGCATTTTCACAAAAACCGTAAAAGTTTTTGGGTTTATGACAAAGTAGAGTAAGACTGACAGTGTCAAATGCTTTTGAAAAATCAAGTAAGCAAAGTAGCGTTAGTTTTCCTTCGTCATAAAATCCTCTTATATCTAAACTTTTGAGATAGCAGTTGTACAACTATGGCCGACACGAAAAATATTGTTTTGAAGTCATGTATACGTTAAAAACTATAAATAAGCTGGCTATTTCAGCCCTTGGCAGGACTTTGACCTATCTTCTATTGATCAATTGTGTTGTGCGTGTCATTAAATATTTGAACTCAAATGATTGAGAACATTACCTACGAGTTTTATTCCGACTCTGAACAGCTACCAAATCTATTTTTCCTGAAATCGTAACATTTTGGCCAAATATAGGATCATTGGATTCAAGCCTGAACATCGTAACAAATCCGATATATCGTACCATATAGCAACACTGATTGTTACGCTCGTTTAGTGTCTATTGAGACATCAACAACAGAACATCAAGAACTCTTTTTCTGATACTCCATAGCGAGAAATTCAATGTATGAAAATTGCGAGTGAAAATATGTATGAAAAATATCACAGGTATACACGGTTTCGAACCAGAGAAGGCGAAAGTGGTCCTATATGTATTGTATTTTCGAGCACTGAATTCAAATCCGCTGTCCGTTTTTCTCTATCAGGTTGAGCTTAAGAGATATAGGCAAAATTAAAAACATTTCCTTTTCTGATAACTGAACTATATGTTTTTAACGCATTTGCCAATTTTAATTGTCTTTAACAGGTTTGATTAAAAAAATACTATGCCGAACTATAACTGTTTGCAAAAATTCATTGCCTTTTGTAGTTTTAAGGATATCAGCCTTCAAGCTTCAAAATTTGTAAAATTGTTTAATTTTTTTCATATTTGCGATCCTGTAACTTTTTCCTTCTGTTTATTTTCAAAAATTTTCTTTTGGCAGATAGAATATTTTTTAACTGTAGCAAACTTTTTATTTTTTGCCAATACCTTTGACTTTTTATGAGTTATTCGACAGGTTTGCGAAAAAAATTGGTAGCGGTGTCTCAATCGCGACAAAAACGCGTAATATGAACACGGCCTAATAAATTACGATACCATTTCATTTACCCTGGTTTCACAAACACTTTTCAATACGTATTCTTAAAATAAAAAAAAATTTTCTACGAATTTTTTTCGTAATTTTAGCCACAAATAGAATTCGTAGAATGGACGTAGTTTGGTACACAATTCGAATATTTTATTCGTATTCGTAAAAAACAAATGTATATTATACAAATTCATTTACGAATGATCCTAGTATCTAGTTACGAAAAAAACCTTCTGTTCAGCTGGGGTTTGAACCAAGGTTCTTTAGCTTATGGGCCACGCACTCTTCCAGTAGGCTACTGTCACCTTGCAATCACACATTTCCTTATATTCTGTAATTGTTAGACAAACCAGTATAAACGATTTCAGTTGAAAATTTTTTAAACTCAACTAAAATTTCGTACATTCTGCGAATAATGCGTAAGGTCAAAATACGAATAAATTTTTTTCTACTAAAATTATTTTTAATTCGAAAATAGTACGAAACCATTAGTAAATACTACGAATGTAATGAAAAGAATTTCGAAGTTATTCCTACGAGAAATTGACTAATGTAGTAGTAGATAGCAAAGGGAATTTAATTCAATAATGGATATAAACTTTGACGATATGCAAATTTTTGTTTGAAAGTCATTGTAAACAAGTAGAATACAAAGTAAATACATTTTATAAAAAAATTAATGTTTAACAAAAAGTCGGCTCGTTTTTCTATCATAAATATAATTTAATTGAATTTGAATTTTGACCTCCTAAATCCAAATCTGAAAAATTTCAGTCCGCTCGAAATTGGTTTAGGAGTTAAAGACTTCCGAAGTTAAAAAATGGCCTACAAATTGAGTTTGTTTTTCAGTTTTACAAAAAAAAATATTGTTTAATATTAGCGAATTTTTGTATTCTTATCTTAAAATTGGAAAACCTTGGAGCTCAATAGTAATTA
Organism: Dichetophora obliterata; assembly: GCA_963920525.1. Classification (NCBI taxonomy): domain Eukaryota; kingdom Metazoa; phylum Arthropoda; class Insecta; order Diptera; family Sciomyzidae; genus Dichetophora; species Dichetophora obliterata. The sequence goes on from OY986435.1 coordinate 132,822,480, forward strand.
ATGCGATTTCCTTTAAGGTTATAGGCACCTTATTTAATATATTTAACTATTAAGAATATTTGCTTTAGCAAAAAATTAATTAAATGTGTTACATGAAAAAAATTAAATAAAATTAAGTAATTTTATGATCTATTAAAGTATTACATGAATTAATTTGCGAGCTGAATGATGAATGAATTGAAAATGTGTGAAATCATGTGTAACTTTAAGCAGTGAGTTCATCACAGCTTAATCACTCAAAGACTACTGAAGAGGAAAATGTAGCAATTTCCGAAACAGACTCTCTAGTCAGCAAAGTGACTGATCTATACAGAGTTGTTGTTGTTGTTGTCTTTTTAAAAAAACGTACTTGATCTCATTTAATGATCGGAAATTAATTCATTAAATAAAATTTTTAAATATTTCGGACATGATACGAGAAAGATTTTTATACGATCTTTAAAATATATTAGATTTTCTTATGTGTAGTGACATATTCAATGCCTAAATTTTGATATTTTCATGGATTTTCAAGAAACGAAAGTTTGTTCTGAAAAAATTTTTTTTTGCATCAAATGTTGTCATATCATTTGAGATTTTCAAATATGTTATTTTTTTAGTTAAAATGTGTCAACTTCACTAAAATTGCACTATTAGTATTTTAGTATATGAACAAAAAAAAAAAAAACAAGCAACTGCAACAACTTATTTAAAAAAAAAAATTAAATGCGACGCAAGAATTTCGTGAAAATTTAAGAAACGACAAAATTGACAGCTCAATTAATATGAAAGGCAAACATAAACAATAACCTGTGAAATCGATACATGTAAAATTGATAAATATTCGTGAAATAGAAACAAAGATATTTAGACTAAAAGATACCCGCACAATCGATGCATCACGGTCTGAAAGGGTTATGCCTTTGCCCCCCCCCCCCCGCTATAACAAATACTGTGGAGGCCCTTGAATAATATAGTTTTGTATAATTATAAAAAGGGTATTCACTTCAACGCTGAAATTAGCGAAATGCTGAAATTTCAGCATTGAAGTGAATACCCCTAAAACAAAAACACCATCTTAGTATAAAATATTTTGAAAGAAATAATCAAAGGGGCAGCGGGTGAATCCGGTTAAGAGCTTGACTAACCGTACGATAACTAAAAAAAAGTAAAACAATTTTTTAAAAAATAAGCTTTTATTATAAAAATTTTATTATAAAAAAGACGTGAACTAAAAAGAAAAAAAATTTAAGTGACATTTGTCTTATATGTATATAGTAGGTATATTCTAGGTGCAGAACAACCCCTCTCTTGGTTACTTATCATCATAATATAAGCGTACGTAAATTGGTAAGTTTTAAGGACTTATATAAAAAGACAATTCTATTATTCTTCAATCTGCTCTTCAGTTCAAAAAACAGCAAAAATTCTCCGCTGCTTTCACTCGTCGAGGCATCGTCCATGTAAAACTAAAACCCAACGATAACCCGATCTACATTGATACTATGCTAAAACTAAATAATCTCGCAGAATCTGTCACAACTGAGCAGTACAACAACAACAATCAGCACAACAACACAAATAATATGTTTCGCAACAATGAAGACAATTATACAAGCAACTTGTTTCATATTATTGATGTCAACAACTGCACAACTTAAGATGATGCTTGCTAACGTTTGTTTTAAAACCTATATATTATGTTTGTTTTCGGATTCATTCCAAAAAATTATTTATATATGTAATAATTTATTAATATCATATATTATCTTTAAAGTTTCAATTTAGCATATACTTATTTTTGTTATAACATTATTGCAATGACCGTTTACGAAAAGAGCACGCATGGTAGCAAAAATACACCTCTTCTCACACATGTCAAACTTGTTAACTAGCGATCGACTTCGTTCCAAAGACAACGCGTTTAATTTAGTTCGAATACTGTGTAAGCAGAGGGCTGGACTTAATATATGCCATCTTAATGCGCAAAGTGTTGTTAATAAGATGGATGAATTAAGGTATATTTTCGAGAGTTCAGGCGTTGATATTCTTTGTATTTCAGAAACATGGCTTAATGAGCATATGCACGATAATTTGTTCAATTTGAGTGGTTTTAAAATGTTTCGCGCAGACAGATTGGGTCATGCAGGTGGTGCAGCTATCTATGTGCGTGATAATATCCCGTGTAAGCTAATTTGTAAGTCAGATACTTGTTGTTCTATTGAATATTTGTTTATTGCTATATCCAATGCAAATGAAAAGTTCCTTATTGGTAATTTCTACCGTCCCAATCGAACTATTGATATGACAAATCTTATTCAACTCATTGAAAATATCTCTCTTGGCTACTCACAAATTCTTATTGCAGGCGATTTTAATAGCAATCTCTTAACGGAAACTCACTTAGCTCTCGAAATGCAGACTTTAGGACTTTTTCCAGTCAACACTACTATGCCTACGCACTATACAAAAACTATTAACACACTGCTTGACATATTTCTTGTTAACGATGAAACAAAAATTTTACTTTATGATCAGATATCTTATCCTTCATTTTCCAAACATGATATAATTTTTGTGTCGTGCGACTTTCAGTTGAAGACGCAACCAAAGTCATTTTTGTTTCGCGACTTTAAAAGTATTGATTACCATCGTCTCGAGTCTGGAATTTCAAATATCAACTGGAGCAGTATATACAGTATGACATCGCCCGATGAGCAAGTTAATTTTTTGCAATCCAACCTCAGTAGTCTTTTTGAGGAGTTCGTCCCACTTAAAAATAAAAATTTTAAACCTATTCAGCGCCCATGGTTTAACGACAAAATTAAAAACTTAATATTGCAACGTGATACACTATACAATCGATGGAAACGTTTTAAGACACCGGAGATTTATAGTGAATTCAAAAATGCTAGGAAAATTGTTGTTGCAGAAATAAAATCAGAAAAAACAAAATTTTATTGTGAAAAATTCTCTTCTGCAATTGATAGCAAAAAAACATGGCAGGAAATAAAAACATTGGAATGGGCAAGTGTAAAGGTAGGAAAAGTGATGATGTTGATGTAGACGATTTAAATATAAAGTTTCTAGATCTTCCAATGCCAGCAATCTCTCATGAATCTTTCGCTAACCCTAACAGCGTGCGAAGTAACAACGTTTTTAGTTTTGAATGCGTTGAGCAAACAGATGTTCTCGAGTGTTTTTTAGCTATAAAGTCAAATGCTGTTGGTTTCGACAATATTCATCCTGTATTTCTCAAGGCCCTACTCCCAAAATTACTACCTTTTGTAACACACATTTTTAATTTTATTCTCACTACTTCTATACATCCTTAGGCACTTGGAAACAGGCAAAAATAATACCGATTCCAAAAACGTGCAACGAATACCGTCCTATAGCCATTTTGTCGTATGTATCAAAAGTTCTAGAGCTAATAATTTATAGACAAATGTGTAACTTCATTTATAGAAATCATTTAATAGACGAATGTCAATCTGGATTCCGAGTTAAGCGAAGCTGTGTAACAGCACTAGTTGATGTTGTTGAAGACCTTAGAGTAGGTATTGATGAGAACAAAATTAACTTTCTAGTGCTCTTAGACCACTCAAAAGCCTTTGATACGGTGGATCATTCTGTGTTGTATAGTAAGCTCGTGAATCTGTTTCATTTTACCCCGACTGCTGCTAATTTGATATCATCCTATCTATCCAACAGAACACAAGCAGTTTGTTCAAATGGCATTGTATCAAAATTCCTACCAAATGACAGAGGTGTTCCACAGGGTTCTGTGTTAGGTCCTCTGCTCTTCTCTGTATACATAAATTGCCTACCAAAAGTGTTGCAAAATTGTAATATTCATATGTATGCCGATGATGTCCAATTGTATGTTAGTTGTTCCCGTGAGTCTATCGTCCCTTGTGTTTCGAACCTAAACGATAATCTTCGACGCGTTAAGGAATGGGCCACATCAAATGGCCTATGTTTAAATCCCAGAAAAACAAAATGCATTGTCATCTCAAAAAAACCAGTAGACTATTCACTCTTCCCAAAAATTAAACTGAACAATTGTGATATTGAATGTGTGGATAGCGTGAAAAACCTAGGTATAATATTTAATAGAACATTGTCGTGGAACATTCATATAGGTAGCACTATCGGTAAAGTGTATGGTATGTTACGTGTTTTATGGACAACTCAATATTTTACGCCCCTTAGAACACGTATCTTACTGGCTAAATCGTACCTTATGCCTACCCTGCTCTATGGGTGCGAAATATTTGCTAACTGTGACAGCTTATTTAAACACAAACTAAATGTTCTCTTCAACAACATTACTCGTTATGTTTATAGCTTAAAACGTAGAGATCATGTCTCCGTGCATGCAAAACGTTTATACAATATGACTCTCGACAATTTACTGAAATTTCGATCACTAATTTTACTGCACAAGGTGGTTTATACTAGGGAGCCGGTTTATCTGTACAACAGACTCGGGTTTGCAAGATCACGAAGATCAAACGTTATTATACAAATGCGTCATTCTTGTCTGGCATCGGAAAGACAATTTTTTGTGTATTCAATCCGTCTTTGGAACGCTCTACCAACTGATTTAAGAATAATTACCAATGCTGTGCAATTTAAATTTCGATTGAATATTTTTTTCTCCTCATTGCAATAATTTTCAGTTTTTACACAAGCAGAATTGTAATTTAAGCTATCAAGCAATACTTTTACTCGAATTTAAATTCAAACATTACTGTTTTATATTAGCTTTATTATTAAGTTTTTTTATTAGTAACTTGTATAATTAACCCTGCTATCACAAATACTGATGAAATTAGAGGCTAGTGCTTTAATTATAAGACCTCGGTCTTGTTGCATTAGTATGTCAATAAAATATATAAATAAATAAATAAATAAATAAATATAAATTTAAAATTTTTCAAATATATTTATATTTAAAAGCTTAAGGCACTGATATTGTGTAGTAAGCCTGTGTAATGTAAGCTTACTAAAAGATTCAATGCCACTGATAAGGTGTTGTAGCAAACCTGTATAACGGATCGCGGACATCGGTGCCTCAAGCAAGCTTTTAAATATAAATGCATTTGAAAAATTCTAAATTTATATAAGTCCTTAAAACTTACAAATTTGCGTACGCTTATATTATGATGATGAGTAACCAAGAGAAGAGTTCTTCTGCATCTAGAATATACCTACTATATACATATATGACAAATGTCACTTATTTTTTTATTTTTAGTTCACGTCTTTTTTATAATAAAAGCTTATTTTTTAATTTTTTTTTACTTTTTATTTATTTTTAAGTTTTTAGTCTTAAAGGTTTATTATTAACATCTTTTATTTTCGAAACTTAGCAAATACTACAGCATTTTAATTTTTTAGACCATTAACCTTATTACAGTATTAACATTATTTAAATAGAAGCTAATTTAAATTTTTTTTTTACTTTTTATTTATTATTGATTTGTGGGCGGTAAAAGGGGGTCTGGCATTTTTTTTCATCATAATATTGCTTTGTACCAGACTTACATACGCATGTTAAATTTCAGCTTAATCGGACACCAACAAGTTTGCAAAATTGCGAATAATAGTTTGTAAATTTTGACGGACATACATACATACATACACACACACACACACAGGCATACATACATCCATACAAACATACATACATACGAATTGCCGCAAAGGAGGTACCGCAAGGGAGGATTTTGATTCATAAAATCCTTCGGGCCTTACGAACCCGCGGACCTTAGTCACAAAAAATCCAGAAGCGTCTGACCCATACTGGGCGGCTTTCTGGTCTGCGTCTGTACCGTAGAGGTCGGCAGTATCAAAACCTAGGCACTGATTTGGAAAGCGGTGTCGCCTAAGGACTCATTTCTGAAGCGGACCTTGTCCTTCCGGGAAGATAAGTCATCGCAGTCGACAGACCGAAGGCGTCGCCGTCTAGGGATCATTGCCCGAAGTGTGCCTTTTCTTTCCAGAAGGAGAAGTTATTGCGGCCGGCAGACCAAATGCGTCGTCGTCTAAGGACCAATTCCCGAAGCGGACCCTTTTCTTCCGAGGTTTAAAGTGACTGCAGTCGGTAGACCAAATGCGTCGCCTTCTAGGGATCATTTCCCGAAGCGAGCCTTTTCCTTTCGTGTAAATTAGTGGTCGCAGTCGACAGATCAAATCAAATGCGTCGCCGCCTAGGAACTAAGCCCGGAAGCGAACCCCTTTCCTTTCAGACTAAGGACAATCCAAAAAATATACATACCCGCAGGGGAGGTCCTGTGTCCCCCAGGACCTTCGGGCATAGCGAACCCGCGGACCCCAGTTAGGAAATCCAGGTGCGTCTGACCCACATTGGGCGGCTTCCTGGTCTGCGTCTGTACCGTAGCGGTCGGCAGTATCTAAACCTGTCCGTAGGTATGAAAGGATTGGGGTAGATATTCCTGAAAACAAAATCACTTACTTGGAATGTCGGAGAATAACAAAATTACTCCAGGTGGCAACCACAATAGTGGAAATCCACCCGTGGACACTACCACGGCAGGGGCACGGATTCTGGAGGCCCTAACCAACATTTCATCCTCTAACACTGCTGCAACGGTGGCACACTCGGCCGCTGCACCAGTTAAAGCTACGAGCAACAAAAAAGCGGAGAACCCTTTTACATTGAGTTCAAAGATCCAGCGTTCGTCTATTAAAGGCACTCCTGGAGGCACAAAGACCCTTATGCAACTGAAAGAGAGTAAAGATAAATCACCCCGGAAGGAACACCAAGCCCCAGAGTTGACGATCCTGTCAGTTCTAGCATGGGCAAACTGAAGCTTTACATCGATGGCCTGGCAGAATATGTAAAGAGTAGAACAAACGTTCACCACGAGATAAAGAGGCTTATTAAAGTACTCGCGTACTCTGATCTCGCGAGAGAAATAAAGGAAGTAGGATCTAAAGAGCTAAATGCTAACTCGGGGGATCCACAACCGCTCAGTCAGGCACCTTGCGTCGATAAGGATTGCCAAACAGATCCATTCTTCTCGAAGGCGTCGAAGGCGTCGAAGGCAGCCTCAAAAAGGGCAAACGAGCAAAGCTCTCGAGCTACGCCACCAAAAAAGAAGAGAGTACAGCAGTTGGCGGTCCAAGTACACACACCCAACCCCTCTTCTACTGAAGAAGCCCCCCACGCTGATCAACAATCATCGCAGTCGAAGCGTAATGATAAGCCCTGGACCAAGGTGATCAGCAAGGCAAGAAAACGGAAGAAACGGAAAACACCACCACCAAAGCTAGTAAGACCGGACGCAATCGTGGTGGCGAAAGTAGGCCAACTTTCATACAGTGACATCATCTTGAAGATGAAGCAGGAAAAGTCACTCGACGAGTTCGGAGAAAACGTCTCTTGAGTAAAACGAACAGAGAAGGGTGAGGTGTTAATCCAACTGAAGCGTTCAACCACACAGACGACCCAACAGTTGAAAGAGAAGTTCGACTCGGTGTTCGCCGGTCACACCGAGACAAAAGCGCTCATGGAAGAGGCTCTAATCTAGACGAGGTGACGACATCCGAAGAGGTGCGAAGCGCAATCCAGAGGGTGCTTGGCGACACCATTGTGGCTAACGTTAAGTCACTTCGCAAAGCGTACGCCGGCACCCAAACAGCGGTCATAGGCCTGCCAGCTCCACAGGCGAAAAAACTGATCTAAATCAGTGAAATCAAAGTTGGCTGGGTAATTTTCAGAGCCTGCGAGAAGGTAGCTCCAATCAGGTGCTTCAGATGCCTTGACTTTGGGCACACCGCAAGAAGCTGCAAAAGTACAGACCGGAGTGGGTGCTGTATGAAATGCGGTACAGAAGGCCATAAGGCCAAGGACTGCGAAGCAAAGGTGAGCTACTTTCTTTGCAAAGCTAAAGAAGGCCACGACTCCAACCACCGCGCCGGAAGTCTGAAATGCCAGTCCGTTCAAGGAGCCAGCCAACGGAGACGCAGATGAGAGTACTGCAGTTGAACCTCAACAACTGTGGCGCAGCACAGGACCCCTCAGGCAAACCGTCAGAGACCAGGCCATCGACCTGGCTATATTGAGTGAACCTTACGCCGAAAAAACCGTAGGAGCATGGGCCTCAGACATTGCCGGGAAAGCCGCCCTATGGTCTTGTGGAAGGGCTCCCTTCTATCTAAGGCTTCATACACGTGCAAACGGTTTCGTCCGCGCGGAAGTAGATGGCATACATGTCGTGAGTTGCTACCTAGCGCCAAGTCTGTCTATCCAGGAATACACGGAGATTCTTGACAGGATAGTCAGCGAAACGAGAAGCCTGAAACCACTCCTTATCGCTAGTGACTTTAACGCGTGGGCAGTTGACTGGGGAAGTCAAAAAACAAACCAACGTGGCTTTATTCTCCTTGAAGCGTTTACTCTATCAGACGTGGTGCTGCTCAATAATGGATCCCAAGCAACATTCAGCCGTGCGGGCGGAAGCTCCATCATCGACTTGACTTTCGCCAGTAGCGAGTTAACTAGGCATGCAGAGTGGCATGTTAGCAATCTGTACATGGACAGCGACCACCAAGCTATCATTTATAAGCTCAATGGTCGACCGCGTAGCCGACACAGCACAAATACGGGAAATAAATGTTCGTACAGAGTCGAAACACTAGACGAGGACATTTTGAAAGTAGTAATGGCCGATATGCATCTGTCTGGCACGCCAAATGATATGGCAAGACAGACCCTGGACCAAACAAGAAGAGCTTGCGATGCAGCGATAATCTCGAGGCGGTCTAGCAAGCGCAAGCAAGACCCGGTCTACTGGTGGACGGCGGAAATTGCTGAAGCACGCAGGAAATGCCTCGAAGCAAGGAGGATGTACTACCGCGCAAGAGGTTCATACAGCTTCAACAATCTTCGCGACACCTATCGATTGCTCAAGAAAGGCCTGAAAATAGCAATCCGTACGAGTAAGCGCCAATGCTTCCTACAGCTATGTGATGAGGCAGAAACCAATCCATGGGGTACTGCATACAGATTAGTTATGAAAAAACTGAAGTCGTTCAGGCGACCAGCACCTACGGACCCGCAGGTACTAAGTACTATAGTTAGAACACTCTTTCCACAGCAGCCAGCGGCCTAGCCGGTCGAGGAACACAGCGAGCTACGGACCATATTGGCTGTAGCTATAGAGGAGATTGTTAACGTAGTAAAAAACATAAACAACGACAAGGCGCCAGGTCCTGATGGTATTCCGAACCGCGCACTGAAGATTGCGATTATGGCACAGTCGCATCAGTTAGCCCAGCTTTTCAATGCGTGCCTTCTAGAGGGCATTTTCCCAACGCAGTGGAAAACCCAGAAGTTAGTGTTCATACCGAAAGCCAGTGGCTCCACGGACGCCCCCTCAGACTACAGGCCGATTTGCCTACTCGACACAATAGGCAAAGTCTTTGAGCGTGTGGTGTGCAACCGCCTGGAAAACGCTATCCAAGCCGGAGGAGGACTTTCCGCTCAACAATTTGGGTTTCGAAAGGCCCAATCAACGACGGACGCTGTTAAGCTAGTTACAAGCACCGCGCAGGAAGCAATTGAGCGAGTGAGGAGAGCAAAGCAGTACTGTTTGGTGGCAACACTCGACGTAAAGAACGCTTTCAAATCAGCTAACTGGAGTCTGATTATGACAGCCCTCAGGAACTTTGGAGTACCACGATACCTCACGAAGATCGTGTCACACACGGAGACATAGGAAGGCACGAAGACGTACAATGTCTCCGGTGGAGTTTCACAGGGGTCGGTTCTTGGCCCCCTGCTATGGAACGTCATGTACGATGGGGTTCTCAGGCTTGAGGTGCCAGCAGACGTCAAGATTGTTGCGACAGCAAAACACCGTGAAGAAGTTGAGGCCCTCAGTAGTGTAACTATCGCTATGATTTGCGATTGGCTGCGAGGACCGGGACTTAGTCTAGCTGAACATAAGACTGAGATAGTACTTATTAGTAGTCGGAAAAAACTAGAAACCGCCAGCATCAGTATTCATGGAACAGTAATTGAATCGAAGCCGTTCATTAAATATCTCGGTGTAATGATCGATTCCAGACAGTCATTTAAGCAACATATGCAGTACGCACACAGGAAAGCATCCGAAGTATGTCTGGCGCTATCTAGAATAATGCCGAACACAAGAGGCCCCAAAAAAGCACGACGAACACTGCTCCTCAACGTGTCTCTTCTATGATGTATGGTGCAACTGTATGGTCTATAGCGATGAAAACGAAGTCCTACAGACATGGAGTAGAGTCAGTTTACAGACTTGGCGCACTCAGGGTCTGCTGCAGCTTCAGAACGGTATCCGGAGATGCAGCACTGGTTCTAGCTAGCGAGATCCCTATTCTCGTAGAAGAAGCGCTACTCACAGCTGGTAGTGAAAGCACAACAGCTAATAAAAAACTCGCTAGAGAGAGAAGATTGCAAAAATGGCAAGACCCCTGGGATAGTTCAGAGAAGGGTCGGTGGACGTACCAGCTCATCCCTAGCCTAACCGAGTGGTATGGCAGAAGCCACGGCTCAGTGAACTTCTACCTTACACAGATACTGATATACTTTTGTGTGCCCCATGTTCCATAACGCCAGACTTGAGGCCTCGGCCTGTCTCGGCGAAATGTTAACACAGCAAAATATGGTTTCTCTTATGCTAAAGAGCGAAGAGAACTGGTCAATGGTTAGCACCCTGGCTAGAAAAATAACTGAAGAGCTGCGAAGAGTTGAGCGCGCGCAAGATAGATGAGGTAAAGGTTGTTGACCCGACGACCATTCCACAGTAGATCCCGGCAGTAGCCAAACAGTTTCCAGCCTAGTGCTGTTCCCAAGCCCCGCGAAGTTATGCTTCACGGCGGTCCCGCGGGGTTCTATAGGGTCGAAGATTCAATGCGGAGGTTATGATACCGCAAGGTATCATGTAGGTTTAGTGCGTAAAAATCGTACACTCACACCTGCACGGTGGGGCCTTTTGAAGGTTCCCCCTTCGCGAATAAAAAAAAAAAAACATACATACGAATGAAGCAAGTTATAATCAGCTTATAATCAGCCCCGTAGTTTTGAAGATATAGGATTTTTATTTATTTATTTATTTGTGTTGTAAAAGTGGGTGTGACACAATTTTTTCCTGAACCATCCTCTACTTGAAGGAAATTAACTGCCAAAATTTTAGCTAATTCGGCCCCGTAGTTTTGGTGATATAGCATTTTTATTCATTTTTTGGCGGTAAAAAGGGGTGTGGCCGTATTGTTGTTTATAAACCCCATGCTTTAGTTGATGAAACTTTACTGTTTAAATTTCAGCTGAATCAGCCCCGCAGTTTTACAGATATAGCATTTTTATGGATTCGTGCGCGGTGAAAGTGGGAGTGGCAAAATTTTTTCTTAATTATCCTCTACTCGAAGGAAATTTACTGCCAAAATTTCAGCTGAATCGGCCCAGTAGTTTTAGAAATATAACATTTTTATTGATTGTGGGCGGTAAAACCCCCCTTTGTGGCAAAACATTTTATCATAATATTGCATTGTCACCGAACTGACATATGTATGCTAAATTTCAGCTTAATCGGTCACCAACAAGCTGTCGAAAAGTGGCTTGCACGTTTTGAGGACATACATACAAACATACATACGAACGAAGAAAGTTAAATAAAAGCTTATAAAAACATTTTCGTTTTCACCAAGTGTCGGTTAAGTAACTGTCGGTTAAGGCATTAATTGTGAATTTTTTCAATTGTGAATACGCAACTGCATATCAGCTTTTTATGCTTGTTTGTCATTTAATTTTTAATGTGCAAGTTGTAAATATCGAACAAGGATTAATTAGTTCATAATGGAAAAACGCAACAGACTGCCTAACTTCAGTACATATGAAAAAAACTTTCGAATTTCATTGGCGGAAGAGCACGCACACATTATAATAAATAAATAAACTGGCCATTTCAGCCCTTGGAAGGACTTTGACCTATCTTCTATTGATCAATTGTGTTGTGCGTGTTATTAAATTTTTATCACAAATGACCGAGAACTGGACCTACGTGTTTTATGCCGACTCCGAACGGCTTATGTTCTCAAGAAGCTTTACATGGCAATTTTTACTCTCCGAGGTTTGCCATTGTCTGCAGAGAGGTGACGACCGAACAGAAAAATTAATTCATTTGAAAAAACTTTCTGTCTGAGCTGGAATTGAACCCGGGCTACCGCATTCTTTAGCTTAGGGGCCACGCACTATACCCACTAGGCACGCACACATTATTGAAAGTAAAAAACTGATGCTGTTTCCTGGGAGGACAAAAAGGAAGTGCGGGAGAAGATTGCCCTAGAGTTCGAAGCTAGATATGGCTTTAAAAGAGGCTCCAAAAAATTAAAAGCTAAATACGAAAACCTGAAGAGGACGACCAAGAACTTAGCAGAAAAAAGAAAAGAAATGTACATGACAGGTGGCGGTCAATACAAAAAAAAAAATTGATGGAAATGTTTAGAGGCTAGCTGCACTTATTTGCAGATCAGCAACTGGTTGCGAAAACAATGTTGACAGTGACGGTAAGAAAACAGTATTATATATTTGGTGAGTTTTATACTTTCTACACAAATTAATATGATTTCAATATAAACAATGAATATGAACCAAACAATTTTTTCGGAAGCAGTGTTCCAAGATAATTTAGATGAGTTCAGATAAACTCAAAGAACAATTTCGATAACTGGTCTTCGTAGAATCCAGCTCAATTGAGGCAGAAGAAGAGCGAAAAGTTGACGTCCAAATGCGCTGAAAAGAAGTCAAAAGAGTCAGCTACCAATCCACAATACATTTTTTGGGAAAATGAGGAAATACGGTCGGCAGAGCAGCACAGCTGGGAAGCATAAAAACAGAAACGGGATGTTGAGAAGCACAACTGGATGAAAACTCACGCAGCTTTGAAAACTCAAATTTTGGAGTTAGAGTTTGAGTTAAAATCCCAGCAGCTGCAAAAAGTTTTTGTTTGTGATAAATTTGGACTGTTTGTTTTTTTATATATACCTGAGTACAAACGAATATTTGTTAGATCAGGCTGTACGACTTTTTTACAACTGTGAACAAGAAAATCTCTGAAAAATAAACTATAAAAAGGATGTATAACGAGCACTTGCACTAGATTTTGTTCGTACAGATGCTGAACAGCGGCCTTAGCTGCTGAAACAAGTAAATTTCCATACAGCAAATTTCCAACAAAACGTTTTGGTTTTAAAATATTTCAAATGAATTTGTTTCAGCAGCTACGACCGCTTCAGTATTACGACCATGGAAAACACGGAATACACTAAAAACGAAGGAAAACGTCAAACAACAAATCATTTTATACACGTGTATCATCGTCAATAACAACCAGTAAAAACAAAACCATTTGTCGAACGAAATAAGATACTTTCGCAAAAAAAAGACAATGGCCGCAATTAGCGCAGACAACAGTTGGCAACTGTTGTGTAAAAATTCGCTGAATGGTACAAATTTGGTAGCGCTAGCTAAAACTGATAAATCGAGCGAACAAATGTAAACTAATAAATCGAGTGACGCCTTTTAATCGAGCGATTTAATTGTCAGATACTGTTACTGACGCTGTTAAATTAATAAACGCGGAAAGAACGCAGCAAATTTAAGTGAGAAACCTTTGCAATTGAATTAAATTTACATAAAAACTAGTAAGGAATTATCTTCGACTGGACCGAAGTTAAAATACCCCCACGGCCGAATTAGAGTATGTATAAAGTCTTAAACAAACTGTTAAATATATTTAAAGAGATTTTCCTGTTTTGGTTAAGTCACTTTGTATGGAAGGTAGGTGTGGTTTTCATCTGATTTTTACAAATTTAATACTCAAAATAAATATTAAATATTTAAGACCCTGTGCGAAATTTGAAGTCATTAAATTGATTTTTGTGGAATTTAAAGAGATCTTACCGTTTTGGTTAAGTCACTTTGTATGGGAGGTAGGCGTGGTTTTCATCCGGTTTTGCTCAGATTCGAACTTGACCTCCATTTTTGTATAAAAAGCTTATATTTTGAATTTCGTTACTTTAGCTCAAAAATTACGGCTGCTATCGTGGACACAGACGGACATGGCTAAATCAACTCAGGAGGTGATGCTGATCAGGAATATATATACTTTTCTATACCGGTCACGCCTCCTTATCGGCGTTACAAACGGAGTGACAAAATTTATATACCCCCATTACGCTTTTTAAACGTGGGGGTATAATTAAATTGAATCTAACTTCTGACATGTAGAGTAGCAACACATTTAGAGAAAAACATCGTGAACTAAGGTAGCGCTACCATTACAGTTCACAACAGTTGTCTACGCTGAATGCGGCCAATGTAAGCAATTTTGAATGACTGATTCCAAATAAGTAAATTGGCCCAATTTAAGCGTAGTATTATACTACCAACACCGTTTGAAATATAACATTTTTATAGATTTTTGTGCGGTTAAAGGGGGCGCGGAAACCAATTTTTTATACAGCTGTCGAAAGCAGCCATACAAATAAAATTACCATGACCAAAACCGTCAAAAATGTAGCATTTTTAGCATATTGTTGACGTGAGAAGAAGGAGTGGCAAAATATTAATAGCCTGTCACGATTTCGTTGAAATAACAAATAGTTTGTTTCCCATATCGTCTAAATCGGTTCAGTGGTTCTCGCGTGGTTGTCAAACATCCGTGCAGTGTCACAATGCTTTTAATAGTATAGATAGATAGTATAGATAGATAGACTTGTGGTGTCTCACCAAAAATCTTTACGGATGAAACCAATCGTTTTACACCGTAGGCACTCCACTGCACCTGGTATACAGACAGGAAACAAATAGGAACACATTATAACATACTAGCTGAAACCCGGCGCGTCGCTGCGACGCCCCATTGCCAAACTTTCATAAAATGTTATCAGTGAACCTGCATGTGTAAACTGAGTTCGAACACTAAATTCCGAGGCTGTGCGTTTTACAACGCCCATAAAATTTGATCAGTGAAACGGCATGTGTAAATTGTGGTCAAAAACCGAATTTCGAGGCTGTACGACCTATACTTCCAAAGCTATTCGATTTCCCAAATTTGGGAAGTGCCACGCCCCCTTGTTTAACGTAGATAAAAT
The DNA here is from genome assembly GCA_963920525.1 of Dichetophora obliterata. Classification (NCBI taxonomy): domain Eukaryota; kingdom Metazoa; phylum Arthropoda; class Insecta; order Diptera; family Sciomyzidae; genus Dichetophora; species Dichetophora obliterata. The sequence goes on from OY986435.1 coordinate 132,837,630, forward strand.
TTGATCAGTGAAACGGCATGAGTAAATCGTGGTCGAATACTGAATTCCTAGGCTGTGCGGCCTATAACTCAAAAGCAAATCGCAAATTTGAGTTGTATGGGAGGTGTCACGCCCCTTTGTCCAACGCCAATAAAATGTCATCAGTAAAACGACAAGTGTAAACTGGGCTTCGAATATCGAATTCTGAGGCTGTGCGGTCTATAATTCCAAAGCTATTCGATATTTCCAATTTGGGTTGTATGGGAAGTGCCACACCCACTTGTTAAACGCCATACAATGTTATATGAGTAGCAACACATTTAGAGAAAAACATCGTGAACTAAGGTAGCGCTACCATTACAGTTCACAACAGTTGTCTACGCTGAATGCGGCCAATGTAAGCAATTTTGAATGACTGATTCCAAATAAGTAAATTGGCCCAATTTAAGCGTAGTATTATACTACCAACACCGTTTGAAATATAACATTTTTATAGATTTTTGTGCGGTTAAAGGGGGCGCTGAAACCAATTTTTTATACAGCTGTCGAAAGCAGCCATACAAATAAAATTACCACGACCAAAACCGTCAAAAATTTAGCATTTTTAGCATATTGTTGACGTGAGAAGAAGGAGTGGCAAAATATTAATAGCCTGTCACGATTTCGTTGAAATAACAAATAGTTTGTTTCCCATATCGTCTAAATCGGTTCAGTGGTTCTCGCGTGGTTGTCAAACATCCGTGCAGTGTCACAATGCTTTTAATAGTATAGATAGATAGTATAGATAGATAGACTTGTGGTGTCTCACCAAAAATCTTTACGGATGAAACCAATCGTTTTACACCGTAGGCACTCCACTGCACCTGGTATACAGACAGGAAACAAATAGGAACACATTATAACATACTAGCTGAAACCCGGCGCGTCGCTGCGACGCCCCATTGCCAAACTTTCATAAAATGTTATCAGTGAACCTGCATGTGTAAACTGAGTTCGAACACTAAATTCCGAGGCTGTGCGTTTTACAACGCCCATAAAATTTGATCAGTGAAACGGCATGTGTAAATTGTGGTCAAAAACCGAATTTCGAGGCTGTACGACCTATACTTCCAAAGCTATTCGATTTCCCAAATTTGGGAAGTGCCACGCCCCCTTGTTTAACGTCCATAAAATTTGATCAGTGAAACGGCATGAGTAAATCGTGGTCGAATACTGAATTCCTAGGCTGTGCGGCCTATAACTCAAAAGCAAATCGCAAATTTGAGTTGTATGGGAGGTGTCACGCCCCTTTGTCCAACGCCAATAAAATGTCATCAGTAAAACGACAAGTGTAAACTGGGCTTCGAATATCGAATTCTGAGGCTGTGCGGTCTATAATTCCAAAGCTATTCGATATTTCCAATTTGGGTTGTATGGGAAGTGCCACACCCACTTGTTAAACGCCATACAATGTTATATGAGTAGCAACACATTTAGAGAAAAACATCGTGAACTAAGGTAGCGCTACCATTACAGTTCACAACAGTTGTCTACGCTGAATGCGGCCAATGTAAGCAATTTTGAATGACTGATTCCAAATAAGTAAATTGGCCCAATTTAAGCGTAGTATTATACTACCAACACCGTTTGAAATATAACATTTTTATAGATTTTTGTGCGGTTAAAGGGGGCGCTGAAACCAATTTTTTATACAGCTGTCGAAAGCAGCCATACAAATAAAATTACCACGACCAAAACCGTCAAAAATTTAGCATTTTTAGCATATTGTTGACGTGAGAAGAAGGAGTGGCAAAATATTAATAGCCTGTCACGATTTCGTTGAAATAACAAATAGTTTGTTTCCCATATCGTCTAAATCGGTTCAGTGGTTCTCGCGTGGTTGTCAAACATCCGTGCAGTGTCACAATGCTTTTAATAGTATAGATAGATAGTATAGATAGATAGACTTGTGGTGTCTCACCAAAAATCTTTACGGATGAAACCAATCGTTTTACACCGTAGGCACTCCACTGCACCTGGTATACAGACAGGAAACAAATAGGAACACATTATAACATACTAGCTGAAACCCGGCGCGTCGCTGCGACGCCCCATTGCCAAACTTTCATAAAATGTTATCAGTGAACCTGCATGTGTAAACTGAGTTCGAACACTAAATTCCGAGGCTGTGCGTTTTACAACGCCCATAAAATTTGATCAGTGAAACGGCATGTGTAAATTGTGGTCAAAAACCGAATTTCGAGGCTGTACGACCTATACTTCCAAAGCTATTCGATTTCCCAAATTTGGGAAGTGCCACGCCCCCTTGTTTAACGTAGATAAAATTTGATCAGTGAAACGGCATGAGTAAATCGTGGTCGAATACTGAATTCCTAGGCTGTGCGGCCTATAACTCAAAAGCAAATCGCAAATTTGAGTTGTATGGGAGGTGTCACGCCCCTTTGTCCAACGCCAATAAAATGTCATCAGTAAAACGACAAGTGTAAACTGGGCTTCGAATATCGAATTCTGAGGCTGTGCGGTCTATAATTCCAAAGCTATTCGATATTTCCAATTTGGGTTGTATGGGAAGTGCCACACCCACTTGTTAAACGCCATACAATGTTATATGAGTAGCAACACATTTAGAGAAAAACATCGTGAACTAAGGTAGCGCTACCATTACAGTTCACAACAGTTGTCTACGCTGAATGCGGCCAATGTAAGCAATTTTGAATGACTGATTCCAAATAAGTAAATTGGCCCAATTTAAGCGTAGTATTATACTACCAACACCGTTTGAAATATAACATTTTTATAGATTTTTGTGCGGTTAAAGGGGGCGCTGAAACCAATTTTTTATACAGCTGTCGAAAGCAGCCATACAAATAAAATTACCACGACCAAAACCGTCAAAAATTTAGCATTTTTAGCATATTGTTGACGTGAGAAGAAGGAGTGGCAAAATATTAATAGCCTGTCACGATTTCGTTGAAATAACAAATAGTTTGTTTCCCATATCGTCTAAATCGGTTCAGTGGTTCTCGCGTGGTTGTCAAACATCCGTGCAGTGTCACAATGCTTTTAATAGTATAGATAGATAGTATAGATAGATAGACTTGTGGTGTCTCACCAAAAATCTTTACGGATGAAACCAATCGTTTTACACCGTAGGCACTCCACTGCACCTGGTATACAGACAGGAAACAAATAGGAACACATTATAACATACTAGCTGAAACCCGGCGCGTCGCTGCGACGCCCCATTGCCAAACTTTCATAAAATGTTATCAGTGAACCTGCATGTGTAAACTGAGTTCGAACACTAAATTCCGAGGCTGTGCGTTTTACAACGCCCATAAAATTTGATCAGTGAAACGGCATGTGTAAATTGTGGTCAAAAACCGAATTTCGAGGCTGTACGACCTATACTTCCAAAGCTATTCGATTTCCCAAATTTGGGAAGTGCCACGCCCCCTTGTTTAACGTCCATAAAATTTGATCAGTGAAACGGCATGAGTAAATCGTGGTCGAATACTGAATTCCTAGGCTGTGCGGCCTATAACTCAAAAGCAAATCGCAAATTTGAGTTGTATGGGAGGTGTCACGCCCCTTTGTCCAACGCCAATAAAATGTCATCAGTAAAACGACAAGTGTAAACTGGGCTTCGAATATCGAATTCTGAGGCTGTGCGGTCTATAATTCCAAAGCTATTCGATATTTCCAATTTGGGTTGTATGGGAAGTGCCACACCCACTTGTTAAACGCCATACAATGTTATCAGTTCAACTTCATGTGTAAATTGAGTTCAAGTACTGAATTCCGAGACAGTGCGGTCTATAACTCCAAAGCTATTCGATATCGCAAATTTGGGTTAAATGAGAAGTGTCACGCCCTCTTGTCCAACGCCCATAAAATGTTATCAAATAAAACAGCACGTGTAAATTGTCGTCGAATACTAATTTCCGAGGCTGTGCGAATTATAACGCAAAAGGTATTCAAATTCTCAAATTTGGGTTGTATGGGAAGTGCCACGCCCCCTTTTCCAACGCCCACTAAATGTACGAACTAAAACTCAAAAGCTTTTCGATATCTCAAATTTGGGTTGTAAAAGAGGTACCACGTCCCCTTGTCCAACGCCCATAAAATGTTATCAGTAAAACAGCACGTGTAAATTGTGGTCGAATACCAAATTCCATGGCTGTGCGAACTTATAATGTACAAGGTCGGTAAAAGCTGTTTTTTAAACCAAAAAAACTTTAAAGATATAACTGGAGGAAGCGGTCGGGTCCCATCTTTTAGTTGTAGCTAGCAAGCAGTCGGCTGGGGAGATTCTTGGCATAATTTCGACCAGTTCCTTGCTTACATAAAATTATTAAAAAGTCCCTAAAAAAATGTTATTAACCCTACAATAGGAAATGAACCGGATTTGATCAAAACGGAAACTAACCAGCCAATAAATTAAATTATTAAATAGAGAAAACTAATTTTTAAATAAAATGGGAAACATCTACTGAAAAATACGTGTACCTTTTTCCAAGATGAAACGGAAATAGTGCCTCTTAACCCTCCCAACCATGATTCTTATAGACACGAAGTTTTTATAAGAATACCAAATTCTTTAAATAAAAAGCTCTCTTGCCCATTCTTATCATTCGCAAAAATCTAGGTATTTACATTTTGATTTCATTACACTCATAAAAAAAAAGAAAAAGAAGGAACTAATGATTTCAATCAGTAGCAAAAATCATGCAAAAAAATTAAGAACAAAATCTTTATAAACATTGGTAGCTAGATCAAAAAGAAAATAAGAAGACCAAGAAAAATTTACAAAAATACAATAATAAGACTCGCTCTAAAACAAAAGCTCAAGTTAGCTTGTTTTTGTTTTCATTTAATATTTTAACAGCGCAAGAGCTCAAGTCTCCACTTTTTTCGAATGCAAAAGTGAGGTGTAATTTTACTCGTTAATCATGTCTTTAGTTGTGCTTAACATTTTTATGCACATGAATAAAAGTGAATGAATAATAAAAAAAAAAAATGATAAAAAATGGAAGTTACAGACTTACCAACACATCTCCAGATCGGTGTAAGGCCTTGCAAGGACGGTAGGGGTGTGCGGGAGCTGAAAAAAAAGAAACTAAAACGAGATTTCGTTTTAGTTAACAAGGTGACCATCCGCCATTTTTATAAGTGGTCATTTTTATAGGAATTTTCACTTTCTTTAAAAAATTTCATTTTTATTTAAAGTATTGTGCAGTTTTTTTTTTTAAATACTAAGAATTTAAATATTTATTTTTTTCATGTATCTCTTGTTCTTTTCTTTAAGCTTTTTTTCTTTAAGCTTTTTAACACTTTAACTTTATATCACTTTTTTCTTTCTTTCTCTATTTTTTTTCTTTTCTAATATTAGGAGGAGGTTTCTTTTCTTTTTTAATTTAATCAAATATTGTATTTTTAGATATTAAAAGTATATTTTAACACGCATGATTTTAGTTTTTTCGGTACCTTGTAAAATGTGTTTTTTTTTTACTTTAACTTGCACCAAATTTTTTTTTTTTAGTTTATTCTAACGTTGATTTTCGCCTACTTAATGCGGGACAAGCAAATTGTAACTGATCTTGATTATAGTGATCACTGATTTTAACCACATGGAGAAATTTGCATAGATGGTGGTTGACCACAGAACAACAAGATCAGCAAGCACTCTCTTCCATTTTTCCTTTCGTTTTGATACAAGGTACTTTTATTTGCTTTATTGTTTTTTCTCCATTTTTTGTTGTTGTAAAAAGTAGCTTTATAACTACAATGCGACTAAAATTGAAGAAAAAGAAAAAAAATTGTAACTACTTTGCAATAAAAGCTTTTAGGAATTTGCCTAAATTAAAATGAAACTTTAAATAGAAATATTTTTATTTTTCGTATGAAACTAGAGAATGTAAATTTGAAATAAAAATGTATTATTAGTTATTGAAAGTTGAAATTTACAGGGTTATATTGAAAGTGAAAAATTGAATATAAAAATATCGTTCTAAGATTGTTATTCAATAGAAATTATAAAGAAATTTTTTTGTCTATTTTTTACCTTATAAGTCGCATTGATCCAACTCATGGTTAAGTTTTTGATAATTAAACTAAATTGATTCTTTAGTTTAAAGTTGAAATTACTTTTAATTGAAACTTCACTTTATTTTTAACTGATAGTTAAAGTTAAACGAACTTAAACAGGTCAGTTCTGGTGGACAGAGCAGTAAGAAAGAACGAGTTTAGTTTAAAGGAAATGTAGCCATTTTTGGTTTCAACATTCGTTCATGTTGGGATATTTTTTTTTTCAATTGCTTGCAACTTCAAGTGAAATCTAATGTTGGTAATAGATTTTATTTATCATTTACCAAAAATCGTATGGTATGCCATAAAAAAAAAATTATTTACAAAATTGACTCAGATTTATTTGTATATCCGAGAACGGATAACATTGGATGAATATTACAAAACCAGATAACTAAAGGAGTAATAATCATAGAGTTAGATGGAAATCGAATGAATATTATGATCGTAAATCTTTTGCGTGATATGTCACGCGATATGTCACCTATCAATTTTCCTTGTATATCTTCGAGTACGTAGTAACTATTCCCGATTTTCTGACGAACTCTGGATTTTATAAATAAAGGGCCTCATTTTGAATTAAAACGTTTATCTGAACTTTGGGAAAAGTTTCGTCGGAAAACCTCCTGACCAACTGAAAATTGAACTGGTCTTGATCGCAAATCGTACTGTAAAACATTTCGTTCATAAGATTTTTTGACATTTTCTCGCAAATCGTCACGCAAAAAGGATAACTCATCGTCTCGATTTAAATGACAGGCGGCCTCGTACAAGTAATTTAAATTTTTCAGTAGCTTATATGTTGATCCACGGGTCATGCCGTATATAGCGTGAAATGGAGAACATTTTATTGATTGGTGAAGTGAAGTCCTCAATGAGCAACTTATGCTGCTAAGATTCTCATCCCAAAAGGTTTGATCTTTTTCAAATATGCACGCATTGCCGCAATCAATGACCTATTAACGCGTTCCGATGCATTTGATTGGGGAGAATAAAAAGCTGTATAAGTGTGCTGAATACCCAACTTCGTCAAAAAGGCGTTAAAAGCGTTCGATTTAAACTAGGATATGTTATCACTGATGATAGTCTCAGGCACACCATAACAATGGAAAATTTTTTCTAATAAATATTCTTGTATTGGAGTAGAAGTAAACTTTTTAAGTGGACAAAGCCAATGGAACTTTGACATATGGTCTACTACAATTAAAAAACCTATATGACTTCTTTTGCTACGCGGATAGGGTCCTAAAATCTTAATATATAAGCGCTGAAATGGACGACATGATTCAACTTGTTTACCCATGAGGTCTCAAAATAATATTTGGGGCTTTCGTACACTTACACGTTTCACAATTTCGTATAAAGTTTCTCGTATCCGTCACAATTCCGGGCCAGTAGAAATGTCGTCTTAGCAAATCTAAAGTTTTGCTCATTCCACCATATGCAGAAATAACTGAATTGTGAGCACGAAGAAGAACTTCAGACCTTAGATTTTTTGGAACCCATAGCTTCCAAGTGACGGCCGTGGCCTAGTGGGTAGAGTGCGTGGCCCTTAAGCTAAAGAACCGCGGTGGCCTTGGTTCAATTCCAGCTCAGACAGAAAGTTTGTTCAATTGAATTAATTTTTCTGTTCGGTCGTCACCTCTCTGCAGACAATGGCAAACCTCAGAGAGTAGAAATTGTCATGTAAAGCTTCTTGAGAACATAAGCCGTTCGGAGTCGGCATAAAACACGTAGGTCCAGTTCTCGGTCATTTGTGATCAAACATTTAATAACACGCACAACACTATTGATCAATAGAAGCTAGGTCCTTCCAAGGGCTGAAATGGCCAGTTTATTTTTTTTTTCATAGCTTCCATGAATTATTTTCTTGATTTATATCACCTGAAGCATGCTCTTTTCGAAAATAAATGTATTTGTCTATGACCTTCAAATCGGGTAGCTTGTTTTGTTCAACAGAAATTTGTGATTTAAGAGCTTCATATTCAGGGTCATGAAAATGAGGTGAATTTAAATCGATTTCAGGGTCAACCTTAAGTGCACAAATTTCATCAAAATCTAACCGAGATAAGGCGTCAGGCACGACATTGTCTTTGCCCTTTCGATGACTAACTGTAAATTTGTAGGACTGTAATTTTAATGCCCATCGAGCAAGTCTGCCACTTAGGTTCGGCTGGCGCATTAACTATACTAAGCTAGAGTGATCCGTAATTATCTCAAATTCATGCATTTCAATGTAGCATCTTAATTTTGTTATTGCTTCAAGAGCTGCAAAACATTCACGCTCGGCAACGGAATAGTTTCTTTGGGCTTCATCATCAGATAGTTGAACTAAAACTGCTCCAATGCCATAGTCACTGGCGTCACCATGAATAAAGAATTTTTTTGAAAAATCAGGGTTGGAGAGCACAGGTGCTGAAGTCAAAAGAGACTTAAGTTTTTCAAAAGCACGCTGCGCATCATCCGTCCAAGTAAACTTTTTCTTTTTGGATAAGACTTCGGTTATTGGAAAGGTTATATTTGAAAAATTCTCTTTAAACCGTCTATACCATCCAGCGAGACCCAGAAATCCCCGAACTTGTTTTAAAATTTTTGGAACTGGCCAGGAGAGTATAGACTCAACTTTTTCGGGATCTGTCGAGATACCACCATTACCAATAACAAAACCTAAATACTTTACTTCGGTTGCACAGAATTTACTTTTATAACTTGCAATTCTAATTAAAATAACTAAATGGGAGTCAAAGGACTAATTAATTCGTCCATTAGACTACACATTCGTCCATTAGTCGTCTGAGGCGCATTACGTAATCCGAAGGGCATAACGACAAATTGGTATAATGGCCTTCCTGGCACAGTAAAGGCTGTAAGAGGTTTCGACTCTTCGCTTAATGCTATCTGCCAAAATGCGTCCTTTAGAGCTATTTTGGAAATAATGTTGGCTTTTGGAAGACGAGCAAAAATGCCTTCTATGCTTTGCAATGGATATGCATCTTTTTTCGTTACCACATAAACTTTTCTTGCATCTAAGCACAACTTAATCTTCCCTGGTTTGCCAATGAGCCTCATAGGTGAACTCCATGCGCTACTTGATTGTTCGATAACACCTAAGCTGAGCATTCTGTCAATCTCTTGAAACATAAGTTTCTCAACCGTTGGAGATACCGGAAAGTATCTTTGCTTCACCCACATCGAATTCGTGTTTTATTAAAGCTGTACGACCTAAGCCGTGTATGTCATAATTTGGAAAAAGGGTTTTTATTGCATTCAATTGTTGAGTTTGAAGTTCGGACAATGGATAAAATTTATCACCATTCTGTATTTTTTCACCACAGACGCACAGAGTCGATATAACATTTGGAGCCAATTGAAATTCTCTCCAAAAATCAACTCCTAATATCAATTTTTGAGAAATTGAAGGAATCACGAAAATTTTTAATTTTATAGAAATATCTTTATAGGATACTTCAACATCAAGAAAACCGAGAACACTATGTTGCTTTCCATCAGCAGTTTTAACTTTAGATTGAATTTTACGATATTGTGGCCACTTAGAAAAGTTTTCCTGCGCTAGAGAGTAACCTACACAGCTAATATTTGCCCCTGTATCAAGCAAACCAAGTTCTGTGTAATCAAGGAACTTGACTTCTGCGTAGTAACGCATGTCCTGATTATTGCATAAAATGGATGAAACTAAATGCTTTTTTTTCGTTCTTCTAAGAGCTTGCCAAAATCTTCGTAATCTTAATGTAGATCTTTTAATTTTTCTTGAAGAATGTAAAGATTCATTGCTTGTTTCAAATATTCTGTTTCGACTTTCATTATATCTTTTTAATGTTATATGATAGGGTACTAAAGGAGTTAATATTCTTTTAAATTAATTTTCATTGCTTTTTTTCATTACTTTAATGTCTGTTTGTGGTTCATTTAAAATTTTAATATTTTTATTTACAATATCTTCAGTTAATTTAACAGGAGTCACAGGAGTTACATTATTTGTGACGCCTATACATTCTGCATTAACAATTTGTTCTTCCTTATTCTGAATTATTTCGATTGCGTTCGGGTGTTGTTGAAAGCAACCTCTGCGAGTTTTCCAATTTATGAAGTTGACAATTTGGACACTGGTTTATAAATTTTTGGTGCACCACACCTATAACAGAAAATTTTTCTCTCTGAGACAATCTTCCCAATGGTGTCCTTCCTCATTACTGTTCCAGCATTTAAAATTTTTAATTGCGTCAATCAATAAATCTTTTTCTGCAGTTAATAAATTTTTAGAATTACTTGAAAATTCTTCAATTTCTGAAATATTTTGCCTGCGCTGAACATTTGCTGCACAATAACAAATATTGGGATTTCTTCGAAAGGTTTCTTCAGCAAGAAGATTCTCACGCATTTGGCACAACTTTCTTAATTGCGCAATTGAGTTTATAGAAACATAAAGTAGCTCATGACGTATGTCTGGGCGAAGATTCCTAGTAATAATTTTTATTAATTCTGCTTCATATATATCTTGCGGAAGTCTATCGACCATTGCTGTAATAGATTCATAAAAAGATTCAAAGCTTTCCGTTGGTTTTTGTTTGCGATTTCTTATATCTTCTTTAATATCAAAACTTGATCGGTAATCTTTATATTCATACCTAAGAGCATTAGAAAACTCCCTCCATTCAATTCGCTCTACCTGTTTATGGTACCGCCAATACTAATCGCGAGCCTTGCCTACCAAAAGAATAGGTACATTTTTACATACTGGCTTAAAATCATTGTTAAGATTTTCAAACGTAAGAGATCTAATGCGATAGATGAACTCTTCTACAGTTAGACCATTAGACGATCCATCGAACTTTATGTTCCAATTTTGAACAACATTTGTGACTTTATCTGGACTAATGTTTACGGAAACATTTCGACTTTCACCGTTTGCTAAAGAATTTTCATGGTTTATGGAATTTCTTATGTTCCTATTATTATTTTGTGGATGATTGTTAATGTTAAGATTTAACATAAGGTGTTGCATGCTATCCTCAATCATTCGAGAAATTAAATTATAGTCAACAGCATTGACTGAATGTTATTAACCTCTTGAATGTTATCCATCCGATCGGAAGTGATACGATTGCTGTTAGAACTTAACACATCGTTACCTTGTGATGGAGGAGTACGCGCACTGTTGTTAACAGGAAGTGACAAATTTGAATTTGCGTCAGCTTGTGCATATCCGCTGTTAAGATCTGGGGCCCTATTCTGTAACTGTGAGTTTTAAAGTGTACACGAGCTGTCACAAAAACTCACTGCTTTTAAGTCGGTGAGTTCAGTCAGAAAAAATGTACATTTTAAAATTCACAGTTAGAGAATTTTTTTGGTAAGGATTTCTGACTAAACTCTTCATTTAATTTTCGACTTAAATTTCGAGTGTAATGTTGTTTAGAAACAGCACCACGACCTCGACCTCGTCCTCTATCCGATGCTTGATTAATAGTATGAGTATGTTTACTGATATTCACTAGAATTGGTTGTAAGTCACGAATGTGACAAAGTTTACGACAATTTGGACAATCCTGGGAATCATTTAACCAATTTTGAATGCAATTTTTATGGAATACATGATTACATTTTGTTATAACGCAGTTCTGTGCATTAGGCTTGCAGACAAATTGCGCAAGAACAACCAGAAGATTCAGCTGCTATAGCTGGAATATTTTCGTTACTGTGAATAACGGACATAACGAAATAATTTCAAAAATAAAAATTAATGTATAACTTTTTCCTTGATTTGGTAATTTTTTTGGGCCTAAGCTTTGTATTTAAATATTTATAATGTATGTTTTCAGTAGAAAAAAATAAGCTGGGCTATAGAAATTAAATTTAAGAATTTTTTTTGTTAGTTTGACACTGTCATTTTTAATTACCTATTTTGATCGGACAAACAATTGATATTGGAAATCTTACAGATTAACCACAATGCGTGTAAATCCAAATATCAAAATGAGCACAGAAACCTATCAAAACTAAGAAAAATTTAAATTCTCAAACAATACACTAGATAATTTGTTGTCAACTGTTCCGCAATGCCCAAAGAAATAGTTAAGAGCCAAGGGGCGAAAATTTTTGGTCAGACCGCCAAAAACTTGATGTCCAGCAAGGATTACCTAATTATTATACACTAGAAAGTTGTTTTACAAATCAATTCATAGTCTAGATTCCTGAAATCTACTCTATAAACATAAAATCACAAATGATAATTGTGGATACAATTTATTTGGGGCCAGATTTACAAATTCATTGAAACCTGTTTTGGTCCCACGTTGGGCGCCATTTTTCTAATGTACAAGGTCGGTAAAAGATGTTGTTTAAACCAAAAAAACTTTAAAGATATAACTGGGGGCAGCAGATGCCGGTCGGGACCCATCTTTTTGTTGTAGCTAGCAAGCAGTCAGCTGGGGAGATTCTTGGCATACTTTCGACCAGTTCCTTGCTTACATAAAATTCTTAAAAAGTCCCTAAAAAAAATGTTATTAACCCTACAATAGGAAATGAACCGGATTTGATCAAAACGGAAACTAACCAGCCAATAAATTAAATGATCAAATAGAGAAAACTAATTTTTAAATAAAATGGGAAACATCTACTGAAAAATACGTGTACCTTTTTCCAAGATGAAACGGAAATAGTGCCTCTTAACCCTCCCAACCATGATTCTCCTCCCAACCATGAATTTTTTATAGGAATCCCAAATTCTTTAAATAAAAAGCTCTCTTGCCCATTACCTCAAGGAAACACTATTTTCAATTCATTTCAATTTAGTTTCTTTCATGCGAAATTAACAAAATAATCTTTATTAATTTAATTTTTTTATTTTATATATATTTCGTGTGACTATAACTACATCGTAGATTATTTAATATTATTTAATATTTAATAATATTAATTTTAATTAAGGTTTACATACAAATATATATGTAATTTTATGAAATCCATCTTAGATTAAACATTTTACAAGTTTTTTATCATTCGCAAAAATCTAGGTATTTACATTTTTGATTTCATTACACTAATAAAAAAAAAAGAAAAAGAAGGAACTAATGATTTCAATCAGTAGCAAAAAACATGCAAAAAAATAAAGAACAAAATCTTTATAAACATTGGTAGCTAGATCAAAAAGAAAATAAGACCAAGAAAAATTTACAAAAATACAATAATAATACTCGCTCTAATACAAAAGCTCAAGTTAGCTTGTTTTTGTTTTCATTTAATATTTTAACAGCGCAAGAGCGCAAGTCTCCCCTTTTTTCGAATGCAAAAGTGAGGTGTAGTTTTACTCGTTAATCATGACTTTAGTTGTGCTTAACATTTTTACGCACATGAATAAAAGTGAATGAATAATAATAAAAAAAATGATAAAAAAAATGGAAGTTACAGACTTACCAACTCATCTCCAGATCGGTGTAAGGCCTTGCAAGGACGGTAGGGGTGTGCGGGAGCTGAAAAAAAAGAAACTAAAACGAGATTTCGTTTTTTGTATAAGTGGTCATTTTTATAGGAATTTTCTCTTTCTTTAAAAAATTTGATTTTTATTTAAAGTATTGTGTAGTTTTTTTTTAAAATATTAAGAATTTAAATATTTATTTTTTTCATGTATCTCTTGTTCTTTTCTTTAAGCTTTTTTTCTTTAAGCTTTTTAACACTTTAACTTTTTATCACTTTTTTCTTTCTTCCTCTATTTTTTTTCTTTTCTAATATTAGGAGGAGGTTTATTTTCTTTTTAATTTAATCAAATACATATTGTATTTTTAGATATTAAAAGTATATTTTAACACGCATGATTTTAGTTTTTTCGGTACCTTGTAAAATGTGTTTTTTTTTTTTTACTTTAACTTGCACCAAATTTTTTTTTTTTTTTAGTTTATTCTAACGTTGATTTTCGCCTACTCAATGCGGGACAAGCAAATTGTAACTGATCTTGATTATAGTGATCACTGATTTTAACCACATGGAGAAATTTGCATAGATGGTGGTTGACCACAGAACTACAAGATCAGCAAGCACTCTCTTCCATTTTTCCTTTCGTTTTGATACAAGGTACTTTTATTTGCTTTATTGTTTTTTCTCCCTTTTTTGTTGTTGTAAAAAGTAGCTTTATAAATACAATGCGACTAAAATTGAAGAAAAAGAAACAAAAATTGTAACTACTTTGCAATAAAAGCTTTTAGGAATTTGTCTAAATTAAAATGAAACTTTAAATAGAAATATTTTTATTTCTCGTATGAAACTAGAGAATGTAAATTTGAAATAAAAATGTATTATTAGTAATTGAAAGTTGAAATTTACAGGGTTATATTGAAAGTGAAAAATTTAATATAAAAATATCGTTCTAAGATTGTTATCCAATAGAAATTATAAAGAAATTTTTTTGTCTATTTTTTACCTTATAAGTCGCATTGATCCAACTTATGGTTAAGTTTTCGATAATCAAACTAAATTGATTCTTTAGTTTAAAGTTGAAATTACTTTTAATTGAAACTTCACTTTATTTTTAACTGATAGTTAAAGTTAAGCGAACCTTAACAGGTCAGTTCTGGTGGACAGAGCAGTAAGAAAGAACGAGTTTAGTTTAAAGGATGAAGCCATTTTTGGTTTCAACATTCGTTCATGTTGGGATATTTTTTATTTCAATTGCTTGCAACTTCAAGTGAAATCTAATGTTGGCAATAGATTTTATTTATCATTTACCAAAAATCGTATGGTATGCCATAAAAAAAAAATTGTTTACAAAATTGACTCAGATTTATTTGTATATCCGAGACCGGATAACATTGGATGAATATTACAAACTGTAACTCAAAAGCTATTCGATATCTCATATTTGGATTGTATGAGCGGTGCACGCCCCTTTCCCAACACCCATAAAATGTTATCAGTAAAATGGCACATGTAAATTAGGGTCGAATTCCAAATTCCATGGCTGTGCGGACTATAACTCAAAAGCTATTCAATATCTCAAATTTGGGTTGTATAGGAGGTGCCACGCCCCTTTGTTCAACACTGTCAGTACTACGACCAAAAACCTGCGCGTGAATGCGAACAAAAAAGTTTCATCGCGATCGGATGAACGGTGTAGAAAAGTATTCAGGACACACAAACAAACAAACAAAACAACAAACGAATATGCATTTTTATATAATACTAGCTGAAACCCGGCGCGTTGCTGCCACTCTCCCTTGTAAACGCCCATAAAATGTTATCAGTTAAACAGCATGTCTAAATTGAGGTCGAATACTGAATTCCGAGACTGTGCGACCTATATCCACAAAGCCATTCGATATAACAAATTTAGGTTGTATAGGAAGTGCCCCTCCCTCTTTATCACCGCTCATAGAATGTAATCAATTAAACTGCATGGAGGTTGAATACCGAATTCCAAAACTGTGCGACATATAACTCCAAAACTATTCGATAGCACATATTTGGGTTGTATGGGAGATGCCACTCACCTTTTCCCTACGCCCATAAAATTTTACCAATGAAACTGCATTTGTAAATTGAGGTCGAATACTGAATTCCGAGGCTGAGTTACCTATAACTCCAAAGCTATTCGATATCGCAATTTTAGGTTAAGTTGGAGGTATCACGCCCCCCCGACAAACTCAAAAAAATTTTATCAGTAAATCTGCAAGCGGGAATTTTCATCGAATACTGAATTCCGACGCTGTGCGACCTTGAACTCCAAAGCTATTCGATATCACAAATTTTCGTTGTATGGGAGGTGCAACTCCTCCTTGATCAACGCTCATAAAATGCAATCAATGAAACTGCATGTGTACATTGAGGTCTAATACTGAATTCAAAAACTGTGCGACCTATAACCCCAAAGCTATTTGATATCTCTAATTTGGGTTAAACAAGAGGTTTCACGCCCCCTTGTCGTACGCCCATAAAATGTAATTAATGAAACTGCATGTATAAATTGAGGTCGAATACTGAATTCTGACACTGTGTGACCTATAACTTCAATGATATTCGATATCGCAAATTTACGTTAAATGGAAGGTGCCACGCCCCTCTTACCAAAGAACATAAAATTAAATCAATGAAACTGCATGTGTATATTGAGGTCGAATACTGAATTCCGGAGTTGTGCGACCTACAACTCTAAAGGACAAAGTTGGGTTGTATGGGAAGTGCCACTCCCCTTTGCCCTACGCCCATAAAATGTAAGTAATGAAAGTGCATGTGTAAATTTAGTTCGAATACCGAATTCTTACGCTGTCAACCTATAACTTCAAAGCAATTCAATATCGCCAATTTGGGTTGTAAGAGAGATACCACGCCTCCCTGTCCAACGCCCATAAAGTAAAATCATTGAAACTGCATGTGTAAATTGAGGTCAAAAACTGGATTCCAAAGCTGTGCGGCTAATAACTTCAAAGCTATTCGATATCGCAAATTTGGGTTGTATGGGAGGTGCCCCTCCCTCTCGTCCTACTCCCATAAAATTTCATCACTGAAATGGTACGTCTAAATTGTGGTCGAATATCGAATTTCTAAGCTGTGCGACCCATAACTCTAAAGCTATTCGATAACACAAATTTTGTATATATTTGTGGGGCGTAAAAGGGGGTGTGGCATTTCTTCTTAAACCATCTCGTACTCAAAGCAAAGCCACTTACAAAATTTGAGCTCAATCGGACCAATAGTTTCGAAGTATTTTGATATTTTCTTAAAAGTAGGCGTAGTTGAAGTGTGACCACGCCCGTTTTTATTAATGTTAATGACAGTAATCATACGAACTTATTTACCAAATTTTAATTTAATACGACCAAAACCGTCTTAAATACAGCATTTTTATTGATTTATGGGCGATAAAAGGGGGTGTGGCATTATTTTTTTTTCTAAACCTTTGGGTAGCACCTACAAACAAACCCGTAGAAGGAAGTATTCAATTTGGTCCAGTCGTTTTCATGTTTTAAGCATCCAAACAAATCACGATTCATTTTTATGTATACAGATATTGATTTGTAGGCGGTAAAAGTGGGCGTGAAAACGTTTATGTATCGTGACTGCCTCTTGGAGCACCTACACAGCAAGTTTCACTATAAAAATGTGTAGAACTCCGGAATTGCCATGATTTCGAAAAAGTGGGCGTATATATATTGCGACCACGCCCATTTTTTGTAGAGTAACTGACAGTAACCATCTGACAAAATTACTAAATCTTACTTTTTTACGATTGAAACCGTCTGATATATATCCTTTATTTGGTTTGTGGTCAATAGCGCAAATTTGGCTTGTATGGGAGGTACCACGACCCCTCGTCTAAACGTTACCAAACCTCACAGAAACACTCACTCTTCTCGGCAGACGTTGTTCTTACTGCCCGTCTTACTGACCGTCTTACTGCCATATACGAAAATGTCAAGAAATGCCATATATATTCACCATTTTCAGTGTAGCTGCCGAAAGTAGCCATATGCACTAAATAACCAAATTGTAGTCTAATACGATCAAAACCGTGCAAAATATAGCATTTTTGTTGTTTTGCAAGCGGTAAAAAGGGGTGCGGCAAAATATTTTCCTTGAGCCATCTCGTAATCGAAACAAATCGACTGCCCAAATTTCAGCTGAATTTAGGTTAAGAATGGTGCACTTTACTTCACTCGACGTTAACTCCTCGAAAAGTGAGTTTAAAAAAATAGGACAGGCCTATTTTTAGTGCACTTGCTGAGAGTAACCATATGAACTGAATTACAAAATTTTAGTCTAATACGACCCAAACCGTTGAAATAAAACTTTTTCATTGGTTTGTGGGCGGTAAAAGGGAACCAATTTTTAGTACAGTTGCTGACAGTAACCGTACAAACTAAACCAACATTTTAGCTCAATCGACCCAGCTCAATTTTAATGATTTCTCAAAAAATGGGTGTGGCTATATAGCGATGACACCCTTTTTTAGTACAGTTGCCGAAAGTAACCATGCAAACTCAGGTATCACATGTTAGTCTCGTACGGCCAAAACTGCTTGAAATATAGCATTTTTACTGATTTTTGGGCGCAAAAAGGGGGCGTGAAACTAATTTTTCGTACAACTACTGTCAGTAACTACACAAACCAAAGTACCAAATTTAGGCCTTATACGACCAAAACCGTCTGAAATAAACCATTTTCATTTATTTGTGGGCGGTAAAAGGGGGCGTGGAAACCCATTTTTAGTACAATTGTCGACAGTAACCGTTCAAACTAAATTACAAAATTTTAGCCTTACACGACCCAAACCGACTGAAATGTAACATTTTTATTGATTTGGGGGCGGTAAAAGGGGGTGTGGCAAAGTTTTTTCCTCAACCATCTCGTACCTGAAAAAAATCGAATGCCAAAATTTCAGGTCAATCGGTTCAGTAGTTTTGGAGTCTATAGACATCACACAGCCAGACACACATCGTTTTGCTTTTTATATATATAGATATTGATTTGTGGGCGGTAAAAGTGGGCGTGAAAACATTTATATATAGTGACCGCCTCTTGGAGCACCTACACAGCAAGTTTCAATATAAAAATGCGTAGAACTCCGGAATTTCCATGATTTCGAAATGTGGGCGTATTTATATTACGACCACGCCCATTTTTTGTACAGTTACCGACAGTAGCCATCTGAACAAAATTACCAAATATTAGTTTCTTACGATTGAAACCGTCTGATATATATCCTTTTCTTGGTTTGTGATCGATAGAGCAAATTTGGCTTGTATGGGAGGTACCACGCCCCTCGTCCAATCGTTACTAAACCTCACATGAACACTCTCAAGATGTGGCTGCAGTTTCCCTGAAAATTTCATAAAGATCGGTTCAGCGGTTTTGGAGTCTATACGTGATATAGCCACATACCCACATACCCACATACATACATCCATTATATATATATATATATATATATATATATATATATATATATATATATATATATATATCCTTATATCTAATGTGTTACTATCTACATAATATATATATATATATATATATATATATATATATATCTATTATGTAGATAGTAACACATTAGATATAAGGTACAAATTAATAGGAACACATATATTTTTTTTTAATTACTATGAAACGTTAGTCACAATGAATCTAACACATACACCTCCCCACACATCTCACACCTCTCACATTCTCTTACATACCTCTCACACTGGCGAAGGCGATCATCGCACGTCATTAATTAACCTCAAACCTGAGTTAGTCAATCTGTTTGAAAAACCTAGTCACTCAGAAATACACGCAACAGCGGTGAAGTTGCCTCAGTTTTGGACTTCGTGTCCCGAAACATGGTTCGCCCATGTGCAAGGGCGTCCGCAGGATTTGTTCTAGGGGGAGGGGCAAAGGCATAAATGGTTCCACAAGGCACAAAAAGAAAATTTAGCCTATATAATTCTATTTTCTCAGATTTTTTGTACTAATTTTGTTATCATCATACACTGGTTGACACACGCTTGTGCACATAAGAAAATTATATTTATTTCAAAGATGGGGTAAAAATCTTTCTCGTGCACGAAACATTTTCAAATTTCATTTTGTTTTTATGTAATTTAAAACATTTTTTCTCAACAAATATTCTTAGTAATTTAGTAAATTTAATAATGTGAAGTCTCCATTATTCCTAAATAAAATCGCATTAATTACTATTTAGTCCCAAGTTTTCCTCTTTTCAAATAAGAATACAAAAAATTCCAAATATTTTTTATTTTTTTGAAGTGAAAACTTCTTTAGGCGCTTTGGCGAACGATTTTGGTAGAGGGTAAATCTTTGGTTTGCGTCATCGTATTTTTCCGAGGAACTCTCGTCATCAATACAGACAGCAAAGATAACAAGATAGGAAAATTAGAAAACATAACCTCAAAAATGTTTGCATGTATTTGTGCATGAAAATATCAACAATTATCGTCACTCTTGTTATTAATCGGCCGCAAGCTCACAGAGAAATCACTTGGCAACTCCTGAAATTAATGCATATAATCTGTTTGTTAGTATATAAATACTTAAGTTAGGTTGCAATAAAATGTTTGCCACCAAAACTTATTATTAATTCGCTTTATATTGGCCTATTTATGCTTTTAAAGTTTGGCAATTTCTTCAGTTGTTGCATTTGTCAACATTTTTGAAAAATTTGCAAAGAGTAGTATATAAGAATGAAATTTGTCGGCTGACTTTTCTCTGCTCTGTTTAGCTGACGTAGCTTTGATGTCGCGATGCCCAGAGACGCATAACCATGATTTTTTGCTGTATACTAGCCGCTTATTTAAGTTGTATTCGCCGCTGTACCATGCGAGACTAATTCTATCATAATATTTATAATATTTTATAATATTTATTTATAATATTTATAATAATTATTACAATAATGTAATAATTTTCATTCTTAATAATTCTGTACTACATTCTGTAATAAGATTTTCATTCAGGTTTAAATTATTACATTATGTAATAAGATTTCATTCTAGTTTTTAAGATATTATACTATATAATAAGCACCGTATTATATTAAATAATCAGAGGCAGTTTAAAAATTTTTTAATTTTTTATTGAATTAATATGAATAAAATGAGGTAAGTTTTAAAACACCAACAATTCAAGACTAAAACTGCAAAATAAATTTATATGCATGTAACACATAATTTTCCTTTAAAATGAATAAAAGACAAATTTATTGTATTCTTTATTAATTGATTAATTTTATTAATTTATTAAAAAATCTATAAATAAATTCATAATTCATAAAAAGATGAATTTATTGCTTCCTTTATTAATTGATTAATTTTATTCATTTATTAAAAAATCTGTTTGCTAAAATTAAAAATTTTTAAGTACCTTCAGCAAATTGATTTTATACAAAATTTTAATAAAATCCCAAAATACAAAAACAAAAAAAAAAAAACAAGGAACTTTATGTCACCATAACATTTACTGTTTAAAGAAGGTAATTAAAATAAAAAAAAAATCTTTAAATATTAATACCATTTTTGGATTATTAAACAAACACAATTAGTTTTATATTTTGGATTTGAAAACACAACAAAATACTTAAATTTTAATGTTTCAAACTTTTAGATGGTATTTAATATTTTAAACACTTTCGTAAACATTCTGAGTTTGTTTAAAATGAAAAATTTTCTAAATACCTGCAACAATTGACAGAAATTTGTATATATATTTTTACATAAAGAAAGTATATACATCTCGTATATGTATATATGTAGCTTAAAAATCATTTAAATCAATTTACAATATAAAAAAACTGGAAATTGGTAAATTAATTTAATTTACCAAATCCAATGTAGCTAAAAAATTGAAATCATTTAAATCAATTTATCATAATTTCAAAAGATGTAAATTGGTAAGTTCATTTAATTTCTAGCTAAAATCTAGTTAAAAAAAATTTAGCTTCAAATGAAAAAATATCGTAAATTCGTAGTACCTGGAAATTGGTAAAAAATTTAGCTTCAAATAAAAAAATTTCTTAAATACATAGTACCTGCAAGAATTAAAATAAATTTATAGGTAAAATAATAGGTAAATAAAAATGTTCTCATCATTTAAAAAATTGAAATTGGTAACTTCATTCATTTACCAAATCCAATCTAGCTGAAAATGTAAACATTCAGATGAGTGCAAAATTCTTATAGGAAAGAAAAAAAGTCATAGCAAAGCGAAAAGAAACAAAAATACCACAATATCAAAAGATTTCCTACTCGCTTCTTTACATGATTTTTATTTCCTATGTTCTTCGCACTCATACTTCGCTTAGCGTCTCTGGGCATCGCGACATCAAAGCTACGTCAGCTAAACAGAGCAGAGAAAAGTCAGCCGTCAAATTTCATTCTTATCGCCTTCCTTCATATCCACTTTCGCCCAATGTCCGCTGACCAGAAATAGCTGCACAAATGCAACTGTGCAGAACTGACAACTCTTTACGACTCTTTGTTACTACTCTGAAATTTGCTTTTACTTAAACAGCTGCGATGGTGAGATTTACGATCTTCTTCTTTTTCTGCTTTTTTCTGCTGGAACTTCGTTTGCAAACAAGCAAAATATAATGTATGGATTGAGTGTTTTAACATTTTAATCTTTAAGTTGTGATAAAGGAATATGTTGAACAATCAAATAATTACATGCATGCTCTTATTTTATTATATATCATATCTAACAAAGTTTGACAATTTTCACACTTGTTTTTTTCACCACTGCAGCATTTTATTTTCGGAGTTGTCAACTATCATTGTTTTATTAATAAATTTTTCATAACACGGGGGTTACACAAGACAGTACTGTTAAGATAGTGAAAAATACGTTTTAATTGTCAAACTTTGTGTCTGTGTAAAAGAGTACAGACAGTTGGTAAGACAGTTGGCAAGACAGTAGACAAAATAGTAAAAAATTTCTATTTTATGAAGAAAATTTTTGTTAAAACTACGAGTACGCCAAAGTATTGCAAATTTTCCTTTAATTCTATTAAATTTTCACGTATTCTGTCACTTGATATGCTAAATATCATTCTACTTTCCTAGCTACTGTCCCGCCAACTGTCTACAAAAAACTTAAGACAGTAGAGCAGACAGTAGCAAAAGTTAGTGTGTGTGGGTAAAAATTTGTGAATGTGTTGTGACTGTCTTAACAGTACTGTCTCGTGTAACCTCCATGTAAAGGGTAAGTGTCAAAAGGAAACTTTTCAGTCGTGGTAGGATAGAAAATATCAGGTTGAATAAAATTTGTGTGTGTTGAAATAAATTTATCTTTTTTGCTGTGTCAAATGGTCCATGAAATTTTGACAGTTGCAAATTTTGACGTTTCACATTTCGATCGTGTCTTAGCGCAAATATTTTATTTAATTTGCATTTTATTCAATTTGTGACATATTTCATTCGAGTGCTTGTACTTGCAACTTATTTCGTAAACTTGTAATATTGTAAACTTAAAAAATAACAAAATAATAAAAAAAAAATAACGAAAGCGCTTGAGTTTGTGTGTGCGTGTGTGTGGGCCAACGATCGCCCGGTGCATCAGCAAGTGCAGCAAAGTTAAATTGGCTTTCTTTGCTGGCGAACGTCCTCCAAGTGCCACCACCAGCAAGTGCCATTACCAGCAGCACCAGCAAGTGCAGCACAATTCAATTGACTGGTCAATTCTCCAATATTTCAGAAGCACCATTTCAGCATGTCTCAAGCGCAGAGCCAAATTTCTGCCATTATACTCCGGCGTGAATTAAATAAATTGAAAGCGGAGAATTTGCGCTTCATTTGCTTGTGCTGTTGCTGGTGGCATTTGTTGGCACATGTTGGCTAGCAAGAAATTTGCGCTGCACTTGCTTGTGCTGTAGCTCGTGGCACTTGGAGGATGTTAGCTAGCAACATATTTTGCACTGCACTTGCTTGTGCTGCTCACGGTGGTACTTGGAGTACGTTCACCAGCAAAGAAAGCCAATTTAACTTTGCTGCACTTGGTGATGCACCAGGATATCGTTGAACCACGCACACACAAACTCAAGCACTTTCGTTATTTTTTTAAGTGAAAACTTCTTTAGTCTCGTTGAACGATTTTGGAAGAGGGTAAATCTATGGTGTGCGTCATCCTCATCGTCATTTTGCGAGTAACTCTCGTCATCAATACAGACAGCGAGTAGGTTTTTAAATGACGCTCTTGGATCTTGACTACAAGGCGCTCAGCAAATGTAGCAAGCAACCATCAATAAGTTCCTCTGCTGACGCATCATTTTTTTCCTTCCCTTTGCTTCGCTGCGAAACATTGAATGATATAGCTTTTTCAATGTATATGTAGAGCTGCTGTAGATTAAAATTAAATAAATTTAAAATTTTTGATATTCGGTTTTTGTTTGACTGGCCGTGAAGTCCCTTTTGATGCTACCACTCAAAGTACAACTAGACAAGGTAGTGTTAGGGCTGAATGTGTTCTCTTTCTTAGTGACCATAACTGTCAAACTCAGTCATTTTTTGGTATTGTGGCCAATTTTTGCTTTCATATTGCATTCTCATTGGTTTCATATTTTGTATGAAATGTCAACTTCGTTTTGACAGTTTCGGTCACCGGCTTTCCGCTTTAACAGTACCTTGTCTAATTTTGCCATGCCACCACTTGATATTTTGCTACCAGGCAAACAGAAAGCATAGCAAGCAAAATGCGGTTTATTTTCTGACGCCGATTCGTTCATCCCCTCTAACGTTGAGCAACCACTGTGAACCTTTCCATTCTCACTGCGTTGTTAATGTAGATTTGAAATGTAATTGTTGTTGTACAGTGAGCTGGAATTTTTTTTAGACTTTTTTAGCTACAGTCGGCATATGACAACTGATTTATTTTAGATAAGAGTTTAAATCAATTTTTGAAATTTTGTATAAATGGCTGAAACTATTTCTTTTAACAGAATGTACTACCATTTCAAAAATATATACATATAATTCATATCATTTTTTTTTAATTATTTCATTATTTAATTAATTTAAAAATTTAAATCCTTTTTATATCTTTTTATATAATAACATAATATACATGCACGCTATTAAGTCTCTTTTAATGCCTCCCTCCACTTGAGATCTTGCTAGCAGGCAAACAGAAAATATAGCATGCAAAGTACTGTAAATTTTACGCCGCCAATTCGGTTCATCCCCTCTAAAGCTGCGCAACCGCTGAGATCTTGTCATTCTCTTTGCGTTGTTGTAAATTTGCTAAGTAGTTATTGTTGTACAGTAAGCTTTAATTTTTTGTAGATGTTTATTTGTAGCTACAGTTAGCATATGACATCGAACTAATTTAGAAAACAGTTTATACATATGAATTAAAGAGTATATATAATATTGGTAAATCTATTTGTTTTTAGTAAAAGTGTTACCGTATCGGAAATACATACATACACATATATACATACGGGTTGATTTTTTTATTTGTAAATCATATAGCAAAAACATAAACTACATAAAATTCTAAGAAAATTCTCCGAAGAAACCATGTATCTAAAATAAAATCCTAATCCGCGCCTCTCGACTTGAAAATTTATATGCCCCCTTTTCTACACTCAAAATTTTTTACATTAAAAAAATATTCACCCAAGTAAAAAAGTTTGTATATAATTTTATATTTAATATTTTTATAAGGAACATAGATAAACAAGTCTTATTTTATAATGCAAATAAAAACAAACAAAAGAAGTGTTTTCACTCAAACAATATTTCAGTAATTTTTCAGTAATTTTTTTACCATAAACAAATTTTGTGTCATTAAGAGAAATAAGGTCTTTAATACATACAAAGAAGCAATTAAAGAATACAAAGAAAACTTTACTTATTGGTTATGTGTTAATTTTGTTGTCTTTTTTACTCTCCATTCTAGGTACTTTGACACGACTTTCTATAGTTACTACTATTTGATCTATATTTCTATAGATAAAATAAACTGGGTTAGAGGTCATGTTTTTTCCTGTTTTAAGAAGTATGTTTTGCATATTTTATAAAAAAAAATTTTTTTAATTATTCTTTGTTTTTTGCAAAACGCAGTTTAGGTAAAACGTGTTCTAACTATTTTTCATATAGAACGCAAATGAGAGGAGATGCAAATTGGGGTTCAACTGCTTTTTTGATAATTGAATATTTTGATTAGTCTCAAAACAAAACCTGTTTTGCATAAACTATAATATAATAAAACATAATAGCTATATTTGAAAAAAAAAATTTTCAAGTCGAGAGGCGCGGATTAGGGTTTGATTTTAGACCTATGGTTTCTTCGGAGAATTTTCTTAGAATTTTATGTAGATTAGGTTTTTGCTATACGATTTTTCATTTTTTTTTCCATCCATACAAATCAACCCGCCCTAATATACATATATGTATATATATAGTTCATAAATATGAACAATTTAACTCATTGAGGAAATTTAAAGCGTATTTATGTATATTTATATAACAATTACTTAATAAACCTGCAAAATAATTAATATTTTCAGTAGTAATTGGATAAATAAAGTCTGCTTATCCTATGCATTCTAGTTTTTAAACTGTTTAGCATCAATTTCTTATATGAATTATATATAATTTATATGCTACAGATATTTCTTAATTTTATAATATTCTATTTTTAATACACAACGAAATATAGAAATGGTGAACATGTATATTGTGTTAGTGTCATGATATAAATAGATATAAATAAGCTTAATTTTTTATATTAATTCAATAATGAAATAATTTAAATAAATTACTTAAATTATATGTATTTTTGATATGGTAATACTTTTGCTTAAAAGAAATAGTTTCAGTAATATATAAAAAATTTAATAAATTGCTATAAGCTCTTAACAAAAATAATTCTAATTTCATATGCCGACTGTAGCTACACAATTAGAATTCACAACGTCTACAAAAAATTTCCAGCTAAGTGCGCCAACAACAATTACCAAGGAAATCTACAAACAAGGTCGCACAGAGAAGAACAAGATCATGGCGGAACTTTTAGAACCTTTTGATTTTCATCCTACATGTAGTGTCCTACATGTAGGACGGGCTGCAGTATGAGCTTTCGCACATTCCTACATGTCCATCCGACCTGTCAAATCCATCCTACATGTAGGATAGTCCGAAACTCTACATTAGCATGAAAATTCTTATATAGCAGTAAGGCGGTCGTGGCTGGACAACGTCTTCCAGGGAATACTAATATTTTATATATAGGTTTTCGCTTCGGTCGGCAGTCCCCTCACTACTATACTTTTTTTTTAAATGAATACAACCAGCAAGATTTTTAATCAATTTTTTCCAGTTTTGGAGGCCTATAACTCATAAACCAAGTGCGAGCGGACTGAAATTTATCAGATTTGGATTAAGGATTTGGATTTGGAGTGCCGCTATTCTTGAAATGTTTCCCATGTTTTACCATAGACATCAACAGACTTATTTCTTTTTTCAACATGCATCAGTTCTAGCAGCATGCAAGTTCCTAAAATCGAGTTTGGAAACATTGCTATAATATGAATTATTAAAAAAATGTATTTTGAACAAATCTATAAGTTTGTACATGTTTAGGTGGGTTTTGGGCTCCATTCATTTTCTAAAAATATTCCAGAACCTCCCTGCAAGGCTTGATTCTGAATCCTGGATTATATTAGCATGTGACGCGAAAAAATAAACAAACTTCTCAAAATGGGTGGACGCCTGTTAAAAAATGTGAATTTGAAGAAGTATAAAATAAATGTTACAAATCAAGTTTCCTATTTAAATTTAAGTCAGAAACTTTTGACCATAAGAGATTCTAATGTGAAAGCGTTTTCTAAAAAAGAATTTTCCGTCAGATTTTTTTAAAAATTAGTGCATGATTTAAAATTAGCCTTCATAATTCAGAATCTCCTGAATTTGTTCGCTTTTGAATGTGAAGCTTTTCCCTCGTCTAGATCGATGCAATTTTTTCAAATTTGAATGCTGCAAGATTGTTAGCAATTTTATTAAGTTAACGACAGATTAAAAAATTATCCAAATGGGATCATCTTTCTGAAAAAGGATTTTTTAAGCCGACTTTTGGGAAAGCATTTAGTGTTTTAAGTTTATTTTACTTTGTTTTCTTCTTGTGTTTAATTAATTGAAAACATTAATTCACTTATCGTCCAAGTTCATATGCGTTACTGGCTTAAATGCCCCTTACATTCTCTTGCTCCGAAGAATGATATTCGACTAATAGGGATATCATTCCTTATCATTCCCCAATTTCTCGTAAGAATAACATCGTAATTTCCTTTTTCAATTGCATTCGTTGTATTTACTAATGGCTTTGTACTATTTAGTATTAGTTGAGTTTAAGAAATTTACAGCCGAAATCTTTCAGCCTGGTGTGTTGAACAATTTCCGAATATAAGTAAATGTAAGATTGCAAGGTGGCCCTAGTCTACTGAAAGAGTAAGTGGCCCGTAAGCTAAAAAACCGTGGTTCAAACCCCAGCTAAGAGAAGATTAAAAAAAATGTTAACGGTTGGAGACCATGTGGTGGATTAAACGCTATTACAGTCCCTGACCGATACCCCTTACCACACATTCATGACTTATCTATAGACTTACACAACAAGAACAAATTTTCAAAATTAGACTTAGTAAGAGCTTACCACCAAATTCCAATAGTCTCTTAAGACATTCATAAGACTGCAATAACAACACCTTTTAGAATGTTTGAACTTCTCAGAATGCCATTCGGATTAAAAGATGCAGCACAAACATTTTAAGGATTTATCAACAAGGTTGTGAAAGAATTAGACTTTGTATTCGTTTACCTCGACGATATCTTAGTAGCCAGCGATTCCGAAGAAGAACACTTAAAACATATAATTTTAGTATTCGAACGACTAGACATATTTGGACTAAACATAAAACCAAACCAATGTATTTTCGACGTAAACAATATCAATTTTTTTAGCTACAACATTTCAAAACAAGGCATCCAACCATCTCCCGATAGAATTCAATACATAATTACCTACCTTAAACCTGAAACAGTTAAACAAATGCAGAAATTCATCGGGATGATAAATTATAACCATGGATGCATACCAAAAATGGCACACACATTTATGATATGGTAACAACAGCATCAAAAACAAAAGATAAAAACTTTAATTGAACAGATAACACCACAGAAGCATTCAGAACTATAAAAGAAAGTTTTACTATGGAAGTGCTACTTAATCATTTTAATAGCAAAGCAAAACTTTCCATCGCTGTAGATGCATCTAACACTGCTATAAGTGCAGTCTTACAACAAGAGTATAATAATCAAACAGAACCAATAGCTTTCTTCTCAAAGAAATTAGCGCCAGCCGAAAAGAAATACAGAACGTTCGATCGCGAACTTCTGGCAATTTACCTCACTATAAAACATTTTGCACACTACTAAGAAGGACGAACTTTCACAATCTACACAGACCACAAGCCACTTACTACAGCATTACACTCAAAAACAGAAAGAAGTCCAGTTTTCTAATGACATCAAACACATCAAAGGTTCAGACAACGTCGTAGCAGACGCTCTCGCACGAGCTGAAATCGAAGCTTTCACGACTTCAGATATCAATCTCAGAACATTACACAAAGAACAAGCAACCGATTCAGAATTTCAAGAAATACTATCCAAACATACTTACAAATTCGAACAAATACACATTCCACAGACACTAAAACACGTCCATATATTCCACGGACATTACGGAAACAAATATTTGAACAATTACACAACATCTCACACCCAGATACACGAGCTTTCCGACCTCTAATAACACAGCGATACTTCTGGCCCAAAATGAACACACAAATTTACATATAGTCAAAGGAATGCGTTAATTGCCAAAAATCGAAAATACATAGAAACACGAAAACAACACCACACAAAATAGATATTCCACACAGCCGTTTTGAGCATGTTCATGTCGATCTAGTTGGTCCACTACCGATATCAAACAATTATAGATATTTACTTACTTTAATCGACCGAAACACACGTTGGCCCGAAGCGTATCCACTAAAAGATACTAACGCCAACACTATCGTAGACACACTTGAAAGAGAATACATATCACGTTTAGGAGTTGCTCTAGAAATTACTTCTGATCGAGGACCTCAATTCACATCGACAACATTCAGAAATTTTGTTAAAAGTCTAGGAAGCAAACATATAACAAGTACCGCTTATCATCCACAAGCGAACGGAATCGTAAAACGTTTCCATTGTCAATTAAAAACTTCCATAATAGCTAGTTATAACCAAACAAACTGGAACTCAGAGTTACCAACAATTCTTCTAGGGCTCAGATCCACAGTCAAAGAAGATATTAAGGCTTCCCCAGCAGAAAGGGTTTTTGGTCAAACACTCAGATTTCCACAACAATTAGTAATTCAGAATAATCAGATTTTCAATTCTTCGGGCACCTTGTCCAAACTTAAAGATGTCGTCAATACCAATCATTCAAATATTTCACACCACAACATTAGGTTTCAACATATATATCTCAAGCACTCAAGACTTGCAACTTCGTTTTCGTCCACAATTACACAATTCGCAAATCACTTCAAGAACCATACGAAGGACCATTTAGAGTCATAGAAAGACCACCAAAATATTTCACAATTTGTAAAAAGAACACCAACATAACAATTAGCATAGACAGACTTAAACTAGCTTTGTTAGACACAGAAACAACACAAACACTCTTATCAAAACACAGTAAAAATAAGAAAGTACATTTTAACCTTCTGGCTAACAAAACATTTTTTTTGTAGAGGGGAATAATGTGGTGTCTTACACCACATAAATAGAACACATAAATAATACACACAAATCACACCCACTCTAAAAATCAAATACTTTACTTTAATTTAAAATTGCTAAAAATATTATTTTCAATTTTGTCAAATTTTTATAGTCAAAAATTTGTTTAATAATTTTCAATGCAATTTTTATAATACAGTTTGATTGTTGTAATTTTATGTCCAACAAAAATATTATTAAATGTATTTCATTCAACGCGCAAGGTTGAACTTGTTGTAAAGAAGTTTTTAACATAAAATTAATAATAAAATAAAAGCAATGTAAAATAAAAAGGAACCAAAAAACACTTAAGACTAACACAATCTTAAGTCGGGAAAAGTTGGCTGGCAAGGCTACAAAATTAATTTATGCTTATAACTGAATTCTGGCAACTCCCATCAAAAAATTTGCAAAGAAAATTAATCGAAACTGTATGCAGCGTTGCCAGAATGACGTTAAATACGTATTTTTGACTTTTTTTACCCAAATGACATTTGACGTATTTTAAGGCTAAAATGAGGTATTTTGCATATGAAAACTTTTTCTTATACAAAAACTAATTTCTTATACAAACACTCATTTTACTTTTCTTATTTTAACAAAAATCATATAGATTATAAAAAAAATTATAGGTTTCGCGGCAGATCGATAGTCGGGAGTTGGAAAAGGGGACGTGGCACCGCCCATGCAACCGAAATTTGCGATATCGAATTACTTTGCTGTAATAGACTGCACAGCCTCGAAATTCGGCGTTGAACAAGAGGGCGGGGCACCTTCTATACAACCCAAATTTGCGATATCGTATAGCTTTGGAGTTTTAGGCCGCACTGCCTCGGAATTCGGTATTCAACCAAAATTTGCACGTTCCGTTTCACTTATAAAATTGTATGGCGATGGAAAAGGGGGCGTAGCACCTCCAATACAACCCAAATTTGAGAAATTGAATAGCTATTGATTTATAGGTCGCACAGCCATGTAATTCAGTTTTCAACCACAAGTTACACGATCCGTTTCACTGAGATCATTTTATTGGCGTTTGGCAAGACTCGAGGACTTAGTTTTAAGATTTCAATATTGTGAAATAATCAAGGTAAGTTCGACAGATTTAAGTTACTGTGAAAACAATTCCGTGCCGTTTGTATGTGTTTGCCAAAGAGAGGACGAGCTAACATAGGTCGTCATAGTAAGTCAAATGCGTGGCGACATACTTCACGTGTAAGCCGTCATAATGGCTTATTCAGAGCTACAATCATCAAAGAGCTGCTTTCGGATACGGAATTTGTTTACAGATTTGGGGATTGATTTGGCTTTATTTTGCTATATCTTTTTTTTTAATTTAGGTTACTCCAAAACTAGGCTTTCCTAGTTCAAGATATCCTCAGTGAAGAGGAAATTATTTGGCCAAATCGTAGATTTATAACGCCATTACAAATAACGAATATTTTTGATTCTATATAAAAACTGTTTTTTAATTGTGTCGGTCGCATCAGTGGATGGACCACAAACAATTCGTTGGCTAGTCGCACTTCACGACCACGGTGTTGAAACGACACGTGTCGAATTATTTTTGCTATATCTTGAACATAAGAAGGAGATGTAAGAACTCATGAAACAGTTTGGAATGTCATATTACCTATTGAGTCTAGGAAGCAAACATATAACAAGTACCGCTAATCATCCACAAGCGAACGGAATCGTAAAACGTTTCCATCGGTAAACTTAGTTAAACTGAAGCATTACTGACTTAAAATTGTTTGATAACAGTTTTGAAGTTTATAGAAGATATAGACATGCTGACAATACTTCTGCTGTCGGTGGAGGTGTCTTATTAGCTGTAAGGAACTCCTTCGTTAGTTCCATTATTGTTATTCCCTGCTCTGCTAACATCGAACTTATATGCGTTTAGGTTGTACATTCCAATTCTAATGTATATCTTATTAATGCATACGTTCCTCCAAAGAGCAGTGTAGAAGTTTGTGCAAGCCTTGCGGATTGCATAGAATACGTTATAAGCATAATTGACGTTAATGGCGACATTTTATTGTTAGGTGATTTTAATCTGCCTGACTTGAAATGGGAATCTTCTGACGATGATACATATTTTTGTGCATCTAATTCGAAGACTCGCCAAGAGCATATATTTGTTGATAATATATGTTCTGACTTACAACAAGTGAGTTGTATTTATAATAGTCGTGAAAGACTTCTTGACCTGGTCTTAACTACAGATAGTAACAATGTGATTGTTGAGAGGGCCCCTCATGTTTTGACTGCTGTTGATGAATACCATCCACCAGTGAGCATATGGTACAAATCAGACAGGGATAATATAATAAAGTCCAACTCAATAGAAAAAGGTTTATGAATTCAATTTTAAAAAATCTGACTTTTTGAAGTTGAATCATTTACTTCAAAGTAAACTTCATGTTATTTTATAATATGTTAATAATAACACTCTTGATGATTCAATTAATTTTTTTTATATGGAAATCTTTGCTATGTTTTCTCTGTCCGTGCCATATAGCCTCAAATTTACGAAAAATTGTGCTTACCCCTGATACACAAAGGAGTTAAAGATTCTTCGCAACAGCAGGAATAGGGCATGGAAAAAATATGTCTGTAGCTTAGACTTGAATGACCTAGAAATCTACAAGCGTTTGTTTCTGGATTTTGAAAATTGCTCAGCTACCTTATATCAAAATTATTTAGACAGTATTAAGCTGAGAATATTGTCTGATCCAAAGAAATTCTGGGGTTTCATAAACACAAAAAAAAAATCTGATGGATTCCCTTCATCATTTAAAACCTCTGACGGATTTACTGACGATCCTGTCGTAATTTGTGGTCTATTTGCCAATCTCTTTAATAAGTCATTTTGTTCAGATTCTTTTAATCCTGATGAAGAGTACTTTGAATATATAAACTCTACACCCAAGGTTTCGTTGGATTCTATATCCTTTACTTCAGAGGATATTTTAAAGTATATTGGAGTGATCGATGAGGATTTTAATGCTAGACCTGACGGAATTTCTGCCGCAGTGTTAACACGATGTGGTTCCGTTCTAAGTCAACCACTGTCCATATTATTCAATAAATCAATTACCGAAAGTATTTTTACACTTTTTTGGAAAAAATCTTTTATAGGTCCTATCTATAAAAAAGGTTGTAAGAACGATATAAACAACTACAGGCCTATCGCGAAACTCTCGTCGATTCCAAAACTTTTTGAGCGCCTCGTGTATGATCGTGTGAAAATTCACTGTGGGAAGGTCATGACAACTCGTCAGCATGGATTTGTTACTGGCAAATCCACTGTGTCTAATCTCCTCGATTTTACAACGTTTTGCTTAAATTCATTTTATTCAGGTAACCAGGTCGACTGTATTTACACTGATTTTAGTAAAGCATTTGATAAGCTGCCACACAACTTAATTCTATTTAAACTAAAGTTAATGGGTTTTCCACAATTTTTTGTAACCTGGATTCAATCGTATCTGACAGAGCGATCTTATCAAATACGATTTCGAGGCGTATTGTCAGCTGAATTTTTTGCTGAATCAGGTGTTCCTCAAGGTAGCCACCTTGGTCCACTTCTGTTTATTTTAGCCATTAATGATGTAACCCACATCATCAAACACTCTCATCTACTTATCTATGCAGATGACATAAAAATATACAGAACAATAAATGCTAAAGACAATTCAGATCTGCTCCAGTCTGATTTGGAATCCTTTGAAATTTGGTGTTCTAAAAACAATATGTTTCTAAATCCAGATAAATGCCAAAGAATGACCTTTTCGTGAAAAATGAATAATTTAAGTTTTGATTATAAGATAAGAGATACTGCATTAAGTCGTGTAGATGCTGTCAAGGATCTGGGTATATGCATGGATTCTAAGCTATTGTTTAACGTTCATATTGATTACATTTGTAAAAAAGCATCTTCTATGCTCGGGTTAATGAAACGCTGGGCCAAAGAATTTAATAGTATGATCACAACTACAACGCTGTATTATGCAATTGTGCGACCTCACTTAGAGTATGCAAGTCAAGTTTGGTCCCCAAGTTACAATGTACATGTTGAACGTATAGAGAGAATCCAAAAACGTTTTGTTCGGTTTGCTCTAAGGGGCTTAAGTGCAACTGACACTTTAAACCTTCCTCCTTATGAGGATCGTTTAAAACTATTAAAAATGCAATCTTTGAATGAGAGAAGGAAGTCTGCAGACATCGTCTATTTACACCAACTCATAACTGGTGTATTCGATTCACCAGAACTCCTAACTCTTATAAATTTTTAACACTAACCAGAAGCAGTAGAAGCAGTAGAAATGCTAACAATTTAATTTACTTACCTTTTAGTAGAACAAATTATATGGCTACTGCTCCTTTACATCGCATGAGTACCTTTGTTAACAACTGTAGCTTTTTTGATGTTAACTTATCGAAAGGTCAACTCAAAAGTAGATTGAAAACTAATGTATGATTAGATCTATGTAAACGCATGGTTAGTTGTTATGTCTTGTGTTGTCCCTGAGCCCAACCCATATTATGGTGGGTAAATTTTTCTCACTTTGGATTGTTTTGGACCACTCTTATCGATATCATTAAGGCTATTCACGGTTTGAGCGTACTTTTAACAAATCGTATTTATAGCATTTGTTATTGTTCAAACTGTGAGCACCTCGCCATGTGACTGTCGTATAAAAAGATTGTGCAACCCTGTGATGTATGTCATTATGCGGCTGTAGACAGCATAAAAATACGAGGTACAAAAAACACGTCCAAGGGCTGCTTTTATTTACGCGTGCCTGCGTATTTGCATTTGTATGCAAAACAACAACAAAGCAAAATACGCTTTCGTAAATTGGCGTACAAATAGCAAAGCGAACAAATGGCAGACCAGCGTATTCGAACTGTGAATGGCCTTATTGAGATGTTTTAATGTTATTTGGGCTGGTTCTTAGATGATCTAATGCGGAGAAAGTGCGAAAAAGCTGTAGTAGCTGAACTCTATTGTTATTGCATGTAAAAGTGGGTTCATGCATAATACTTCTTTGAAATATAGACCCGCCGAAACTGAGTAATAAAATGAGACTTGCAGTCATAAAGCCAACTACCGGAAGTGCAATGTCTACAGGGCCAGTAGTTAAAAATAAATATGAATAAAACGATACTAAGGACCCTGTTGAAGCCGCCACAAACACAATATAAATAGTTTCTTGTTTCGTTATTACCTTAATATAATTTACCTATTTGTTTATTTTTTATGATTAGAAATATTTTTCATTCAAATAAAACAAAAAATTTTGTATGTTCTTTTCAATATAAAAAATCATTTCAAACAAAACGGATCATCTTTTTTTATGTACAAGGGTAACATTTATATAACCATTAACCATTAAGATCTTAGGTTTACAGTCCTCTCAAGATCGATAGGAAATATGGTCCTTCGAGCCGGATCAACCAGCTATCATCGTTATACCATGTACGAACCCATTGACGAGGATGGGATATTTTGCGAGATATACCAATTATTACTTTCAATCTAACATCCAAAGATGTGGAAGGTTCAACAATAATGGAACGCATCTAGCCGACGAAATAACTAAAAATCTTGTGGATGCCAATAAAAAATTTGTAGGCTTCATAGATAGTCCCACAATTTTTCAAAGGACGGAAATCCTTTTGCTAGTTGGGGTCACATTCTTTATTGCTTCCAATATTTTTATAATTTGAAATTGAGAATGAAAGTGTATGGTCATTTAAATTAATCAGCTTTAAAAAAAAACTTTTGCAGAATTGTGCAATTCGGAAATGGAATAAGAAAACAGGGACGATGTGCAATTATTTGAAAACAATGAGGGTAAGTTCATTGATTTAATATTTCCAGAGAGAGAGAGAGAGAGTATTTCTGGTCAATTAAATTACCAATATTTATCGGATGCGCTCCACATTATATTGTATTATAATTTAGAACAATGCGCAATAATTTAGTATAACACTTAGATGCGCATGTATGAATTGACTGCGTAGCGCAATATAAATGAATTCAGTGCAATTTTAAGCAATTAAAGACATCATTCTATGTGCGCTGCATAAAATCGGTGTCTTGCAATGAGCAAACTGGGCTAACGATTGTGTTATCACCCAGTAGCATTTTTAAATTTCTAATTTGCATTAACTTTTTGGCATATATAGGTTCACCTGGCGCTTTCGTCCGAATTATCGAAATCGATGACGAATTGACATATGCAACTCGATCAGCTATTATTTCAACTCAAGGAATTCAAATACGGGGACGAGAGCGCCCAATTCTCTCAAGCGAGGATGAATTCGAAGGTTTTATTCCGCAATCCATGCGCGTAAATACGGCCTTGATACTTTAACTGACGGCAAAATACCAAGAAAAATTAGCTGCACAATGTTCATCGAGTGAATCGAACGTGTATGCAGAACGAGTCAAACAAATGTGATGCGCAATAAATGCTGAATGGGCTGTGTTGGCAGGTCAAATCATGTCCGCTTCTGCTTTAAATATTTGCAGTTCATTATTTGAAGAAACAACAATGAAATATCTGGAATTTAAGGCACAGCATCGCGAGCGTCTCATAAAAGAGCACAACGAAGTAAGATTTTCAAGTCCTTCAGATGAGTCAACAACAAGAGTTGCAAACGGCCAAATAATTCAAATACAATTATCTGAGCCTCCGAAGATACCAAAGTTCTCTGGCTTAGAAATTGATTGGGCCAATTTCCGAGCAGTTTTTGAGAACGAGGTGCACATAAATCCAAGATTCAGCAATGCACAAAAGATGAGCTATCTACTTGGAGCATTGCAAGGCCGTGCTGCGCAGGGATATGCAAATTGGCCAATCACAGGCGACTCTTCATATGAGCAACTTTGGGGTGAAATATGCTCACAATATAGAGATGAATATAATACAATCCGAGCGCACTTACTAGCCCTCAATGAGTTAAAACCCTTGCAGCAGCCAACACGTGAAGCGGTCATTTCGTCAACTTCAGATATTATTGAAGCCTGAGAAAATGGTTGAATATATGTTGCTGAATCAGTTAGAAGGTCTTTTGTATGTAGAAGGCAAGTTGCAATGGAATTTACGTCCTTCAATTGAAACTTTACCGACATTCATCCAAATGTTTAATTTTTTGCAATGGCGAGCAAGTACATTGAACCCTCAAGTAACAACAGTAGCAGTCGGATCGCGTGTTGATCCACGGCGCATCGCGTTAGTGAACAGAGCAAATTTAGCCGGGCAGCGAGGTTTAAGTGTTGGGCGTAGCGATAAGCCACGCCCAGATTGCGACTTATGCATTGGAGAGTCACATTGGCCATTCAAGTGTCCAAGGTTTAAGGAAAAGTCCATCACTGAACGAGAAAATTATATACTACTTCATAGGATGTGTTTTAACTGTTTCAGTTATAAGCATTTAACTAAGACTTGTCCAGACAGAGGATGTCCAAAGTGTCAAAAAAAGCATAACAGTTGTCTTTATCCATTTAATGTAAAAATAGATAGATCATCAAGTTCAGCGAAGCGCATGGGTCAAGAAGAAAATGCACAGTTGATTGCAAGAAGCAGTAAAGTCGCATTTGTTCAAAGCAGCCAAAAATAGCCATTACTGACTGATAAGGGGTGTAGTGACCTCGGTGCACCCATAATGGCAACTGTAAGCAAAATGGAAGAAAATATTTGTGCTGCATTGCTTGCAACAGCTGTGATCCGGCTTAAAATTGATAAACAAATTTCTCCACCCCTAAGAGCATTATGCGCTACAGGAGCCCAATTGAATTTGATCAACGAAAGATCAATTCAGCGAATGCAATGGCCAACACATCAATGCCATGTGCAAATACATGGCATTACCGGAACAAACAAACGCCCACATTCCCGCAAATTGGTATGCGAACTATTGTCTCGTTTTAATGATACACCCTTGGCAAAAATAGAAATTATAACTAATTCAGAAATAACTAATGTATGGCTGCCACGATCGCCCATTCAAGATGATTTAATTCCCTCTGCTATTCACAAAAAATTAGCAGACCCAAAAGTAAAAATTCCTGCACCAATCGATGTGCTGCTCGGCGCAGGTATCTGGGCAAAAATTATAAAAGACGGTTGCTATACAAATGAATTAGGTTTTGCCTTTCAACCAACTCTGCTAGGGTGGTTAATATTTGGCGGTGGTGTTAAAAAATGTGAAGAAGTTGCCGTAGCAGTCATTATGGATAATGCAGCTGAACCTCACTTAGACTTATTGCTGCGTCGATTTTGGGAAATAGAAGAGGTGTCGTTAGTGCGCACACGCACATTAGAACAAGAAAAATGCGAAGAAATTTTCCTGCGTACTCATCGCCGATTGGCTAATGGACGGTTTCAGGTCAATATTCCTCTTAGGGGCGATATTGAACAACTAGGTTCATCAAGAGCAATTGCTCTCCATCAGTTTCGGCAATTAGAACGCCGTTTTCAGCGTGATTCTGACTTAAAAGCAAAATACTTTCATTCAATCGAAGAATTGATATGCAAAAATCAGATGCAATTAGCAGATCGCCCTCCAGGTGAGTTATGCTATTACATTCCACACTATCCTGTGCTAAAAACGTTCCGGATTGTTAACGATGCATCGTGTCTAACCGATCAAGGCAAATCACTAAATTATGTGCAACTTATTGGTGAAAAACTTCAAGACGATTTGGCAAATTTAATTATGCGATTTCGATGTCATCCAGTTGCTGTGACAGCCGATATTAAAAAAATGTATTTGCAAGTACGAATTAATCCAGCTCAATGGGATTTGCAACGAATTTTTTCCCGCCCAAATGCTGACAGTGAAAATTTAGAACATTGGCTAACGGTTGTGACATTTGGTATGGCTTCAGCACCGCACTGTGCAATGCGATCAATGATACAAGGCGCGAGAGAAGGGAGATTGCAGTTTCCAATGGGCGCAGCAGCGGTGGAACATGATTTTTATATAGATGATTGTCTGTCCGGAGAAAAAAATGTCATATCTGCAAGACAATTGTGCAGTGAAATGGATGCCTTATTACGACCTTGTGGTTTCATACTTGA
Organism: Dichetophora obliterata; assembly: GCA_963920525.1. Classification (NCBI taxonomy): domain Eukaryota; kingdom Metazoa; phylum Arthropoda; class Insecta; order Diptera; family Sciomyzidae; genus Dichetophora; species Dichetophora obliterata. The sequence continues at coordinate 132,877,138 of OY986435.1, forward strand.
CAAGTGGCGCTCAAACTTCGAGCATGTTGTTCCAAATAAAGAGAATTCAAGCACTGAAGATGTTTTAGAATTAAGTGAATTTAACGATACTACAGTACTGGGAATACGTTGGTTTCCGAAGACGGATGAGTTAACGTTTAAATTTCAGCCGTCAGTGCCGCTTCAGAGACATGAAGCAACAAAAAGAAAGGAACTCAGCTGCAATTCAAAAATGTTTGACCCTAATGGATATATCGGTCCTGTTGTTGTCGTGGCAAAAATTTTAATGCAAAAAATTTGGAATTCGAATATTGGTTGGGATGCCTTAGTATCAGAAGAAATTTTTAGAGCATGGAAACAATTTCAGCAGCAGTTACCAGTAGTCACCGAAATTAGGTTGCCGCGCTGGCTGGGTATTAGTTATCAAAGAAATGTATCATTGCATGGCTTCGCTGATGCATCGCTTGTGGCATATGGAGCAGTGCTCTATGCACGATTCGAGTCAAACGACCACACGAAATGTATTCTAATCTCCGCGAAATCACGTGTTGCACCACTCAAACCAATAACTATCTGGAGTTGTGCGCAGCTCAGCTGTTAAGTGAACTAGTAGGAACATTCAAGGTGTCATCAAAGATGGCGCCCGTGGAAACGACACTTTGGTCAGATTCACAGATTGTATTGGCATGGCTAACAAAAGATGCTGCTACATTAAAATTATTTGTAAACAATCGCGTGAAACGCATTAGTAGGCTGACGTCAGACGCGAATTGGCGCTATGTTCCATCAGCTGACAATCCAGCAGATTTGCCAAGTCGGGGGATGACAGCTTCTGCACTACAGAATTCAAGATTATGGTGGCATGAACCCGAGTGGTTAGTACGATCGGCTGTTTATTGGCCAGACATTCAGCCCAATTTATCGGCAGAAACTACTCAAGCCATATCTGATGAAGGAAAAGCTGACAACAAGAATAATGGCAAAAAGATTTGACAAACGCATAAAGCACTAGCGGTGATGAGCGTGTCCATAGAAAATATTGATTTGATAGAACGTGCATCAAATCCACATGTGTTGTTTTGGAAGACAGCATGGATTTTCCGATTTATCAACAACTTGCGTCATCGTGACAATAGAGTCAAACAAGGTAAATATGGAATATTGTCGAATGCTGAAGTGGAAGCAGCGCAAGAATATTGGATTAGAGAAGAGCAATGAATTTACTATGCAAAGAAAATTGAAGCACTTAAATTTCCAAAAAGAGGGCATTGAAACAGCAAGTTCAATACACCGCTTTAATCCATGGCTCGATAAAAAAAGAAGTTTTGCGAATGAATGGAAGATTAGAGCGTGCTTTGATTCCTGAGCATCAAAAATATCCAGTGATATTGCCCGACGTGAGTTTGTTAGCTAAGTTGCTAATACGTGAGGCACATGAACGTACACTGCATGGTGTATTGCACGACATGATTGCGTACCTTCGCCAAAAATTTTGGATTACTAATCTTAAGCGCGCCATACGCCTAAGTAATTTTCAATGCATGCGATGCACACGCGAAAGACATCAAAATATGAATCAAATTATGGGCACATTGCCATCAGAACGAGTGCAACCGTGTCGAGCTTTCCGACATTCCGGAGTCGATTATGCTGGGTCCTTTCTACTGATAGCGAGAGAAGGTCGATGCAACATTATAGAAAAGAAGTGGGTAGCGGTATTTGTTTGTATGGTTACAAAGGCTGTACACTTAGAACTGGTAGACGGTCTCTCGGCTGAAGATTTCGTTCAGGCATTTCTCAACTTCACAAGCATTCGTGGTGCATGTACGAGGCTTTGGAGTGATAATGGAAAAAACTTTGTAAAGGCAGAAAACAAAACAAAACGGATCATCTTTTTTATGTACAAGGGTAACATTTATATAACCATTAACCATTAAGATCTTAGGTTTACAGTCCCCACAAGATCGATAGGAAATAGACCCGGTTGGAAATAGACACACTTATATGGCTTATATTTTCACTAAATTTTTAAAAACTAAATAATTGTACCATGCGGCCATGCGGAGAAGCACGAGTTTGAATGCGGATTTGTAGTTGGCAAGAACCTACGGCCCCACGTCCTAAGATTCACACCTGTGAACGAACGACTTGCCATAATCCGCATCAAGGTTAAAGTTTTTAATATGTGCGCACGCTCCGACATAAGACAAGGACGATGAGATCAAGAAAATTTTCTATGAGCGCCTTGAAAATGCTTACAATCGCTGCCCCCGTCACGATGTAAAAATCGTGCTTGGTGACTTCAACGCTAAGGTGGGCAAGGAAAATATTTTTGGTCCAACAGTCGGAAAGTTCAGCCTCCACGACAACACCTCCGATAACGGAATGAGGCTAATTGACTTCGCCGCAGCATGAAACATGGTCGTAAGTAGCACTAGATTCAAGCATTTCAATATTCATAAAGCCACCTAGATGTCCCCTGATCAAAAAACCAAGAATCAAATTGATCACGTTTTGATCGACGGAAGGCACTCTTCCAGTGTATTGGATGTACGCACGATCCGTGGTGCAAACATTGGCCGCATTCTAGCCGAAAAAGTGCTTAAGTAGCGAAGTAGCATAAAATATTTTCGCTATATAAATTGTGACATCTCAAGGAACATGTTCTGTGAGAGCATACCATTCAGCCAGAAAGTTGTGGAACAGTTCTTTCCGCTGAATGCAGGCATTGACTACTCGGATCACTACCTTGTTGCAGCCAAGATCCGTACACGCAGCTAAGAATACACGCAACCCTACACAGAGAAAGCTAGACGTCAACAAGCTGCAATCGAAACAGACAGCCGATGCTTTCACCACTCGACTCTCACTTCTGCTTCAAAGCACTCCTCCAATCGATGATATATGCGCGCAGTGGACACACATTTCCAACTCCATGCGTGCGGCTGCTGAAGAGGTGATTGGCTATCACCGCCCTCACCGAAACCAGTGGTACGACCAGGAGTGTCGCGACGCCACTGCAGAGAAAGACGCCGCCTACAAAGCCACCCTGCAGTCGGTTGTAACGCGTGCTGCTAAGGAGCGATATAAAGAAAAGAGGAGGGAAGAGAGACGTATTTTCAGGCGGAAAAAAGAGAGGCAGAAAAGCGCGAGCAGGAGAAGATTGAGATGTATGGTGACAGGAAGGAAGCCCGAAAATTTTTCGAAAAAATAACACGCCTTGCCGATGGTTTTAAACCGGGACCTCTTCCTGCAAGGATAAAAACGGGAATCTAGTGACAGATGTCCAGAGTACACTGACGTTATGAAGGGAACACTTCTCTAAGCTTCTAAATGGCGACGCTGACAACCATCCCGCCAATAGAGATGATATTCCGGAAACCCCAATTTTGGATGACAGCGTTGAGGTTCCGCTGCCCGACTATAATGAAGTTCTAACAGCTATAGCTCGGCTTAAAAATAACAAAGCCGCGGGAGCTGATGGCTTACCTGCTGAGCTGTTTAAGAACGGAGGCGAAGCTCTACTTAAATGCATTCACGAGCTTCTATGCAGAATATGGTCGGAAGAATGCATTCCGAACGATTAGAATCTTAGTGTGCTCTGCCCAATCCACAAGAAAGGTGATCCCACTATCTGTGCCAATTACCGTGGGATAAGCCTTCTTAAAATCGTATATAAGGACCTGTCGAGCGTTTTATGTGAAAGATTGGAGCCCATTGTAAACGAACTGATCGGACCTTATCAGTGTGGCTTCAGACCTGGAAAGTCCACCATCGACCAGATTTTCACGCTACGACAAATCTTGGAGAAGACTCAAGAAAAACAAGTCGACACCCACCATCTTTTTGTCGACTACAAAGCCGCCTTCGACAGCCCAATAAGGAAGCACCTGTACTCCACCATGTCTGAATTTGGTATTCCTGCAAAACTAATACGATTTTGCAGGATGACACTGAGCAACACCAGCAGCGCAGTTAAAATCGGGAAGGACCTCTCCCCACCATTTATTACCAAACGAGGTTTCAGACAAGGTGATTTCTTATCGTCCGACTTTTTCCTAATGATGGAAAAGATCATCCGAGCTGCTGATCTAAGACGTCGTGGCACAATATTCTACAAAAGTGTTATGCTGCTTGCGTATGCTGATGACATCGATATCATTGGCCATAATACGCGCGAAGTCAGTGCAGCATTTTCCAGATTAGAAAGAGAGTCATGTCGAATGGGTCTGGCAGTGAATGCAGATAAGACGAAATACTTCATGTCAACAAACAAACAGTCCCGGCGTCTTGGAACCCACGTTACCGTTGACAATACCTCCTTCGAGGTTGTGAAGGACTTCGTTTATCTGGGATCCAGCATTAACTCAACCAACGACATCAGCATTGAGATCAAACGAAGAATAACTCTAGCCAACAGGTGTTACTTTGTGCTCAGTAGGCAATTGAGAAGCAGAGCCCTCTCTCGACGAACGAAAATCACGCTCTATAAATCGCTCAACACGCCCGTCCTACTTTATGCATCACAAACCTGGACGCTGAGCAGTTTAGATGAAAAGACTTTAGGAGCATTCGAGAGAAAGATTCTTCGTAAGATCTACGGACCAATCTGCGTCAATGGCGAGTACCGAATACGGTGGAATGTATGAGCTGTACGTTGACATCGACATGGTCAAGCGCATTAAAATCGAGTGGCTTCGCTGGCTAGGTCATGTTCAGCGCATGAAAGAGGATGCTCCAGTGAAGAAAACATTCGATTCGGTACCCAGCGGCGGTCAACGCAGAAGAGGACGACCGCATCTTCGTTGGAAAGACCAAGTACAGGACAACCTGACGAAGCTTGGAATTTCCAACTGGCGCCAGCAAGTGAAAGACAGAAATGGCAGGAGCAAATTCTTAGATGAGGCCAAGATCGACAAACGGTTGTAGCGCCAACTAAGCAAGCAAGCAAAATAATTGTATCTGTAGTACCACTGATTCACGAAATGAAGTAATAAGCGTTGACTCAAAGATGTATATATATATTCTATAAATGCAAATGCAATGTTAAAAATTAAAAAAAATTGTTAGGTCAGGTGAAATTTAATATTTGTCTGACTGTCTATTTAGACTATCAGAATCGTATTTAAAGCTAGAAACCGTTTTGAGAAAGGCTAATGAAAAAATTGTGTATAACTCCTGATATTTGAAGATTTTTTTTTTATTTTTTTACTTAAGAATAACCTTTCTAATGGTGTTTCATATTATGGAAACGTAAATCACACAAAGTAAGCCATATTCACATTAAACTAGAGGCAAAGTATAGTAAAACTGCGCTCTTACTTACTTTTCGTCCTAGAAATCAGGTTATTTTTTAAAAGGTCTTTTAATTTTAAGACATGTATTTGAGTTAAAAAATTTATTTAAATACTTAAAACCTTTGTGTCCATTTTCTTTTATGAAAAAAGTATGTATTGATTTATTACTATGCATTAAAAAATATTTCAAAAAATATAAATTTTTCTTTATGCCTTTCTTTTTTATGTTTTTTCGAAAAAACATGAAAAAGACGTATTTTACACAACATGGCTGCCGTGTTATATTGAGAGAAGCTCTCGCTACAAAGAGAGGAAACTTTTGTTTGTATTGTGCTGATGGTTTAATGTAAGCATAAACAAAAATATGTTAATTTTGTAATAATTAAAGAATAGACTTTTCTAAAAACTTAGAAATACCCCTTTTCCACACGAAAAGTTTTCTTACCAGCAAGTCTGCGGTACAGGCAAGTCTGTACTGGCAAGTTTTTCTTCTGGGCTGTTCTTTCTTTGATGCTGTGCTCTTCTTTCCTTTGTATTTTCGACTTGTTGGCAAGAAAACTTGCCGTGTGGAAAAGAGGTTTAAGCTATGACACTGGAAATAATCATAGGAATTGAATAATCAAAGAATTATCAAAATTATCAAATTGTAATCAAAGAACTAATATAATAGAACTATAAAAATAATAGGTTCACCGGTAATAGAGCTTGTCTGGCTTAAGATTTAGTAAGTCTCCTTTTATATAATAGTAAAGATATAGATATACTATATCCCGATAATTTTTTCCTTCAGGAATCTATTTTCCTTTCATTAAAAAAACAGAACTTTCATTTTGTTTTATTTAACACGAATAACAACTTTTTGGAAGATTTATAATTTTCTAAACTCATGATTTAAAGTAAGTAGTTTTGGGTTATACATTGTTTCAATAATTTTAGTTTAAAGATTTTACTAATGAATTTTCCCTGACACCACATCTAGCAGTACTTTCTTAGCAATACCTATTAACTAGTTCGCACACACTTTATAATAAGTTTTACATTCATTCTCAATTTTACCGCGGCCGGGCAAAATAAAATTTGCAAAAAACAAATAATTTTCGCTTCACCTTACTGTAAATGCACATGCCAGTTTTTGTTCCAGCTTTTTTTTAAACTATTCGTCTGAATTTTTACATGTCCGTATGTTTGCCTGTATTCCACATTACCCGTCTGTGTGTTTTCTTTTGACAATCCGTCCACTACATAATTTATTTTTTGCAATATAAATCAGAGCACAAAAAAAAATCACCTAAAGTCTTATAAGAAAAAGCGGTATACTGTGTAAGGTAGATGTCATCCTTAGTGGTTTAGCGGCCATGCCCGAACAAATGTAATTCAAAGTGTTCAGAGATGTTGGAGGCCTCGCAGATAAATTTTTTTAAGAAATACTTGGTTACGTCATGTGTCCCTTTACCACTGGGTTGTTTTCAGTGTGGTCTTTAAAGAGCTCATTAATACATACTCAATATGGGTGAGTATAAATGTGAAAAGCTATCCGACCAGTAATGCCTTTTTGGCTATTTACAATTTTGGCTATGAACGTCGTTGCTGTAGCATACACGAGAGAGAATAGAGTAACTCAGAACACTTCAACAGAGCTGATGGCATTGTTGTTGTTGCTGTTTCTTAATTACTCTCTCGAACTGATAACCTGAACAGAATGAAGTAATTTCATTCAATGAACCCAGTGGTAAATAGACACATGACGTTATTAGCCAAAAGTATTTATCAATGAAATGTTTTTTAACTTTGATAAACGTTTTTCAATAAAAATTAGAAAAAAAACAAAAGACAAATAGATTTTGATATGGTCGAACTTCGACCACAGGCGATACTAATTTGAAATATATTTCTCGACTGTACAAGAGTCGTTTGCAGGACTTTTTGACCAAAAAGCGGCCGTACAAGAGTCGTACAGAGAAATCAAAGAGAAGGAAATGGTGTTTTACTCACACACTTCATACGTCAACTGAGTAAGCGAGATAGAGCGTCATTTTTTGACATAAGCCCTTGCCGAGTAAAAAAAAATTGTCAAAACACAAGTTCTGCTTCATGAGCGCATTCATTATTTAGGGTGGCAGGGGTCTTAATTTTTTTTATATTGGGATAAGCTTTAATAGTTATTTATTTGTTTACAGTTTTTTTGAATACTTGAAATGAAATTAGAGTGGATTAGCGCCCTAAGGAAGAAGCTATAACTAGGTATTTTTATATAAAAAAAAACTAGTGAAAAGCCGACAGTTCGAAAAAAACTACACAAAACTATTTACTTTAAAGGAGTTTAATTTGGTATGTATTTAAGTTGTTTAGTTTTTGTGTTTTGTTAATATGAATTAAATAGTTTATAAAAAAAGACACAGTTTCGATAGTATCGTAAGTATAGAAGTAAAATTCCTTTTTATACAGTAACAGAGAAAAATTCTGGTTTTTTGTATTTATATTTTTCAGAACTATTTCAAAGCGTTTCATCTTCTAAATAAAAATTAGTCAAAAGCAAACTTGTTGTTGTTATCCTTCTTTAAACTTACCTGATCTTAAAAGCTCACAATTAAATTCATGTAAAAATTTGTTTTGTTTTATAAAAAGCTTTCGTTTGATAATTTTTTGTGATGAATTTGTTGTTCTTGTTCATTTGTTTTGTTGCTTAAAACTAAATGAAATTCAAAATTATGTTTAATTAATGGAAATAAATATGGGAAAATTTTAATTATTTATTTTTCCTGAAGTAAAGGAAAAATACACGAAAAATTTTTTAATATGGAAAAAATATAATGCATAATATAAATAATTTGAATTTATTATGGTATTTAAAAAGTAAATGTAGTTTTTAAAGCACAACACATGCTTAGTAACGCATGCGCAAATTTGCGTTATAGTATACATACATACTACCTCTGTAGCTACACACATCTGTATTCGCTATTCTATTTATCTTGCTGAAAATAAACATTCGTTTTATTCGTACTCCAACTCATGGCAGAACATAGTATAAGGATAGAGGTAGCTGCAGCGCTGACTGTGCTCTCTTTCCATACTGCAATGTCTGTCAAATTCAGCTGTGTGGCGAATGGAAACAAAAGAAAAGAAAGAAAAAGTCTTGCTTCGTTTTGACATTTCCGGCAGCATGATCTCATCTGGTGCATCTACCTGTATTCTTCTACCATGTGGCAGAATAACCAGGTAGGGCCGACTTGGAGAGTAACGTATTTGAAAGCAGAGAAAAGTGAGCTAGTTGTAAAAATCAGCTATTCATGTCGAGTAAAAATTAAGATCATCTAAAAAAATTTCAGCTAACTGAACCAACAACAATTACCAAGCAAATCTAAAACAACGACACGCAGAGAAGAGCAAGATCACATTGGTTAAGCAGCGTTAGAGGGGATGAACCGAATCGTCCACAGAAAATAAACAGAACTTTGCTTACTATGTGCCGCTTTTCATACGTTACACACGAAAATTCTCGAGCTTGCGGCGAAAGCAACTATTGCTCCGAGAGCTCTGGTAGCAAGATCTCTTTGTTCCGCTTTTCACTCGGCAATAATTGCCTTTGTCACAAGCAGTTTGTCGACTATTCGCCCGCATGAGGGAGTTTACGAAAGTCCCCTTTAAACCCGAGTAGTCAAAAAACTACTTGTGGCGAAAGCAATTATTGCTTACAGAATTGCCGAGTGAAGAACGGCCCTTTGCAGCGCATGCAGAACCAAAACAACAATATCAGCAGCTAGTAGCAACGTTGCCAGTACTGTTGGAAAAATGCCATTCGTGGTAATTTTCAATTGCACTTAGGAATTTTTGTTTTTGGGAATTTCTATTAAATTTTTTAATTCAGCGTGGTATTTTTTAATTGGCGTGGGAATTCAGACGAGTATTTTTTTAATTTCCGTGGGAGTTTGGTAATATTCTTCTTAAAATGTTTTTTCTTTTTTAGTAAGCAAAATTTCTTTGTGGTATTTTTGTTTGAAACGCGTGGTATTTTTGTGGTAATTTTTAACGATCGTATTTTTTATTGCGGTAGAAACTTTTTTGTTTTATCTTTACCGTGGTAATTTTTTTGTATTTTATTTATGTTACTGTCAAAAAAGTAACTTTTTGTCGGAATTGTTTTAAATTTTAACTGGCAACCTTGGCTAGTAGTAGTACATTTTTTGTAGCCACTACTGGCTCTCTAGCTACATGCATCTGTACCCAGCTAGACACCTAACTGTTAAATATTCCGTATATATGGCATATACGTAGCGACCTTGACGTTAAAGTCATAAAATTCTCCATACATTGTACGTTAAATTTGTTCTACCATGATGGTAGATATGTATATGGAAAGACGCTCATCTGTGTGATCTGGCATCTCTGTCTGCCACACATGTTTAAGCCATAAAAAAAGTTTAGCTGAATTGCTCACACCAATAAGAAAATCTGCTTTGCAATCTTCCCCCCTTCCGCTATATCATGACCACCCCCTAGCCCAGAGATTAGAACTCTGACGTTTATTTTAAATTACAAAGATTTCAGTTGATCTCGTCTTTTGGCCGGTGACAGTCGTTTGTCTTGTGTTGTTTTTTTTATTGTAATTTGTGTTATACCAGTGTTTGTTTAATTTTGGTATGTGCTGTATTTTTATTTATTTGTGATTGAAAATTGTTTTTAAGGTGACCTATAGTGTTTTCATGCTGTGTGGTTGAATTTTTTAATGTTTTATTGTAGTACATACATGTGTTGTTTTAATTGTCGTTTATAGTTTGATAGCTGAGCTGCTGCTTATATACTTTTTTCTTTCTCTTTTTTGCGTTCCCCTTTGTGCGTTGTTTGTTTATTTGCATAAACTAAGCACAGAGAACTGTTGCAGTTGCTTTTAAACTGCAACATATTATATTAACCCATTAGCACTTAGTGGACATTATTTTTGCTCACATAAAATTATTGAACTTTGTTTATTCGCTATGGAATATTTTTCCGTAGAAAATTTTGCTGCTTGTTCTTTAGACGAGCTTTGCAAAAGTCAAAACATTCTGAACCGTATGTTCAATTGTTCTGGCCCATGTGGGCGTTTGTTCCATACATCATGTGCTGGGATCTCTAAGTCGTGTCTTGATGATTTAATCTTACCACGATCAGGTCTTCGCTGGTATTGTGCTTCGTGTAGGGTTCTTTCAACAGATGAGTTTTTCTCAAAAATTAAGCTTTTCGGTGATAGTCTTAACGCTTTAAATAACAATTTTAAAGAAATTGTTACATTTTTTAATGAAGTAAGCACCTCACCCAGTACTAGCATTTATGATGAAAAGTCTTCATCGGTAAATATTTCGACCGCATTGTCTCAGACTCTTCCAGCCTCTTCTTCTGAGACTCAAATAGTTTTATCTAAAAAAGACCTAAATATTTCGAAGAAAAAGAGAAATAATTCCAAAAATAAAAGTAATAAGCGGCGCATGACGCTTCCAGCCACTTTAGAAACGAAGCAGATCTCGGCTAAACCAGTGTTTACGCCAGTGAGAATAGATAATATAGTTATTACTCCATCTTCTCCATCTGTTTCTCCCCCGGCTAGAAATGACATAACTAATGAGAGCAATAGTTCATTAAATTTAAGAGTTTTGTCGAGAAAAAAAAAGATTTTCATTTCACGTCTTCAGCCCGACACAACAAGTGAAAATGTATTGACTTTTGTTAAACACAACCAATTAGTAAGTCAGGCTGCTTTCTGCTTATGCAAGAAAATTGGCAATAAACCGTCCCACGCATCATTTATTCTCACAGTAGCTGCTGAAGAGTTTGCAACTGTTCTGAGCTCTAATCTGTGGGCTGATAATATCTTTGTTTCTGAGTTTAAGCCTAAACACAGGTCTAGAAGGACGAATAATATCACCAGTCAGACCCAAAAAAACTAAATAGGCTTTCCCTTTACTATCAAAATGTAAGGGGATTGCGTTCAAAGACGCGCGACATTTTTTTGTCAACTCAGAATTTTTCTGAAGACATTATCGCGTTAACTGAAACTTGGTTGAACGGAGGAATTACTGACTTAGAACTGTTTGACAATAGTTTTCAAGTATATAGGAAGGACAGACACGCTGACAATAATTCTGCAGTTGGTGGTGGTGTCCTATTAGCTGTAAGGAACTCCTGTGTTAGTTCCTTTATTGATATTCCCTGCTCTGCTAATATCGAACTTATATGCTTTAAGGTTGTACATTGCAATTCTAATGTATATGTTATTAATGCATACGTTCCTCCAAAGAGCAGTGTAGAGGTCTATGCAAGCCTTGCGGATTGCTTAGAATTTATATTAAATTTACTTGACGTTAATGACGACATTTTATTGTTGGGCGATTTTAATTTGCCTGACTTAAAATGGCATTCTTCTGACGATGAAACACATTTTTGTGCATCTAATTCGAAGACACGCCAAGAACATATATTTGTTGACAATATATGTTCTGACTTACAACAAGTTAGTTGTATTTATAATAGTCTGGAAAGGCCGCTTGACCTAGTCTTAACTACAGACAGTAACAATGTCATTGTTCAGAATGCACTTCATGCTTTGACTACTATTGATAATTACCATCCACCTTTGAGTATTTGGTATAAATCCGATAGGGAGAATATGGTAAATTCAAGCTCTGTTGACATAGTTTATGAATTCAATTTCAAAAAAGCTGACTTTTTGGGGTTGAATCATTTACTTTATAGTAAATTAAATATAATTACAGAATACATAAATAATAATAATCTTAACAGTTCAATAAATTATTTCTATACGGAGCTCTTTGCCATGTTTTCTCAGTCTGTACCATATAGTCTCAAATTTGCGAAAAATTCTGCGTACCCTTGGTACACAAAGGATTTAAAGACTCTTCGCAACAATAGGAGGGCATGGAAGAAATATGTTTGTAGTTTTGACTCAAATGACCTAGAAACATACAAACGTTTGTTTCTGGAATTTGAGAATTGCTCAGCTGCATTATATAATGAGTATTTGGATTATATGAAGCTGAGTATTTTGTCTGATCCAAGAAAATTTTGGGGATTTATTAATGTTAAGAAGAAGACTGATGGATTTCCTTCTTCTTTCAAATTTCAGGATGGATTTACTGACGATTCCACCATTATTTGTGGCTTATTTGCCAATCTTTTTAAAGAATCATTCTGTTCAGATTCTTTTAATCCTGATTTAGCGTATTTTGATTATATGAACAACGCATCCAGAGTTTCTTTGGGGCATATATCTTTTACCTCAGAGGATATTTTTAAGTATATTGAATCAATCGATGAGGATTTTAGCGCTGGACCAGATGGAATTCCTGCCGCAGTGTTAAAACAATGCGGCTCCGTTTTGTGTCAGCCTCTCTCGTTACTTTTTAATAAATCAATTAATGAAAGTAATTTTCCTCTTTTTTGGAAAAAATCTTATATCAGTCCTATTTACAAAAAAGGTTGCAGGAACGACGTCACTAATTATAGGCCTATCGCTAAATTGTCTTCGATTCCTAAACTTTTTGAGCGAATAGTGTACGATCGAGTGAAAATTCACTGTGGGCAAGTCATGACAACTCGTCAGCATGGTTTTGTTACTGGCAGATCCACTGTGTCTAATCTCCTTGATTTCACTACATTCTGCTTAAAATCTATTGATTCTGGTAGCCAGGTCGATTGTATTTACACTGATTTTAGCAAAGCTTTTGATAAATTACCACATAATCTAATTTTATTTAAACTTAAATTAATGGGATTTCCACAATATTTTGTAAACTGGATCAAATCGTATTTGATGGAGCGATCTTATCAAATACGGTTCCGAGGCGTGTTGTCTTCTGAATTTGTTGCAGAATCGGGTGTTCCTCAAGGAAGCCACCTGGGCCCACTTCTGTTTATTTTGGCAATTAATGATGTTACCCACGTCATTAAACACTCCCATTTGCTTATTTATGCAGATGATATGAAAATATACAGAACAATAGATTCTAATGACAATTCAGACCTGCTCCAGTCAGACTTGAACTCCTTTGAGGTTTGGTGTTCTAAAAAGAACATGTTTTTAAATCCAGATAAATGCCAAACTATGACCTTTTCGCGTAAAAGGAACAAAATTTATTTTTGATTACAAAATTAAAGATACTGCTTTAAGTCATGTAACTACCGTCAAAGACCTTGGTATATGCATGGATTCTAAATTGTCGTTTAACATGCATATTGATAGAATTTGTAAAAAAGCGTCTTCTATGCTTGGTTTTATAAAACGGTGGGCCAAAGAGTTTGATAGCTTAATAACAACTACAACTCTGTATTATTCAATCGTGCGTCCTCACTTGGAGTACGCAAGTCAAGTATGGTCCCCACATTACAATGTGCATGTTGATCGTATAGAAAGAATTCAAAAACGTTTTGTTCGGTTTGCTCTAAGAGGCTTGAGTGGAACTGACACATTTAACCTTCCTCCATATGAGGATCGTTTAAAATTATTAAAGATGCAATCTTTAAGTGAGAGAAGAAAATCTGCTAATATCGTCTACTTACACCAACTCATAACTGGTGTATTCGACTCTCCAGAGCTTCTTTCTTTTATAAATTTTAACACTAACCTAGAAGCAGCAGAAATTCTAACAACTTGATTTATTTACCATTTAGTAGAACAAATTATATGTTAACTGCTCCATTAAATCGCATGAGTACCTTTGTTAACAACTGTAACGTGTTTGATGTTAACTTGTCGAAAGGTCAACTCAAAAGTAGATTGAAAACTAATGTATGATTAGATCTATGTAAACGCATGGTTAGTTGTTATGTCTTGTGTTGTCCCTGAGCCCAACCCATATTATTGTGGGTAAATTTTTCTCCCTTTTGGTTTTTTATTGGACCACTTTTATCGATATCTTTGAGTTATTTCAATGATATTGGATTGGTTCTTAAAATGATCTATTGCGGAGAAAGTGTGAAAAAGCTGTAGTAGCTGAACTCTATTCTTATTGCATGTAAGACTTTTTTATTTATTTTTTGCAATGCATTAATTACCTTGAGGTTACGAATTACAACATTACGGCTTTACAAATTAACACAAAGCCAAACACAATTCATATAAAATCCATGAGTTTAGCATGCATTTCTTCACAACAGCAAAATAGCTCCAACGACAGTAGCAGTTGTTTGAGTTGCAAATGTAGTCAATCCAGACAATCGCAATGTTTTCCAGGAATCCTATTTAGTCTTCTGAAAAGAAAAAAATGTTGATTTGTTTTATTTTATTTTGTTATTTTATTTTATTTGTTATTTTATTTTGTTTTGTTTAATTTTATAACAATTAATTGCTCTAACTTGTTAATCAATCAGCTAACTAATTAATCAGCTAGTGATGTTTTCCTTTTTATATTGAAAATGTTGTAGTTGTTTCTTTGGAAAAAATTCGTAAAGCTCAATAAACAATTTTAAAGTATCAAACAACTAGAATATTTATTTAAAATCAAGAATGATTTAAAATATCAACCATTTAGAATTTGTATTTAAATCATATAAAGTCAACACTAATATACAACTTAATAGATGGTACGCTTATATGAAACACACAATGCATAGTTTGCTGACAACGAAACGGTCCGTTTCAGTGCTTTTAAAAGTGTACACCGTTGCAACCGAACCAATTGGTTATCTGGAAAACGAAATAAAATTGAAGCAGCTGATGTGTATTTATATATGCATATATTACATACATATCAATAAAAACAACAACAACAAGAACAAAAGCAGCACAACGAACGACATAGCTGCATTCCCGTGGCACTAGATCATATCAAATCTCAGTGGAACAACTTTAGTTCAACTTTATAACAGCTTAGCACCACTGTCTTGAAACAGCTGTTTGAAGAACAATAACAAAAGAAAACAGCAATACCAAAACGCCCATTGAGCGATGAAACGTCAAAATACGAAAACTAATAGCTATTTGGAATTGCCAACTATGTTCGTTTTGATAAAAATACTTGAAACTTGGCAGCATTTTAAGATCAGATATAGAGCCAGAAATCGAGTTTATTCTAATTTTTGTTTTTGTTTTGTGAATAATAAAGAGCCGCGATCTAGATCAACGACCACGGGAATGCAGGTATTAATAAAAACAACAACAATAAGAACAAAAGCAGCACAACAGGGAACGACTTGATTACGAACCAAACGAACACACACAATAACAACAACAACAACCATAAAAACAACATAAGCAGCTACTGAAGCAGCTTGTGCATTTCTCATACGAATATACAATGAATTTTGTTTCTTCTTAGATTTTGCTATTTTATTAGATATTCGTTTTATTCCCACTAAAACTGATATTTTGGCATTTTTTTTTCTTTGTACGATGAATATTAAAGGCTGTAGGTATACCCCAAAGTGTCAAATATCACTTTGAAAAAATTTGTGAAAATGACCTCCATACAAACGCGCTGTAAGACGTAATTCTACATCAAAATAGTGTTTTGAAATGAATTATTGATAAATCATTAAAAGTTTCTTTTGTTGTTTGAGTTTTATTCTGAGTTCATGTCTTTTATTCATTTTACTTATGTTTTTCTCTGTAAAAAAAATCGGTAATGCACCATATTATTTAATGGTGCTACATACAAATTGCATAGTTAACATACATCTTAAAAACAAAAAATAATTTACGCCTTTCTTTACTACGTAACCGAATGCGGTCCTGTTTGAATGTTTCTGTGTTTGTGTCAACTTTATTGTGTTTGTAAAATACTTCATTTCACTTCAACTACACCGCTTCCTTATATTTTACTTCTATGCTTGGTATAAACTTGCAAAATCTGATCGACCGACTTGACAGCTAGTTTGAAACCTAAAAAAAATTGTGTGAACTCGTTTTTGTTTCCAAATATTACAATTATTAAAAAATAAAACTAAGACATCAAAAATCGAACTTAAAGCATCGTGAAACAAATATAAAAAAATATGGCAAAAGAAAAATACCAGAAATAACTCTTTTTCCAACCATTGAAATAGATAGCTTGTTTTTTCTTAGACAATCAAGTTTTTTCGGTTGTTGCAAGTTTTTGCAAGTAAAAATTTAACTAGCAGAAACTTGTAGCTACTTTTTTCTCTCTCAATTTTTTACGCTCTCATTGTCCTCTAGCGTTGCAAGCTTTATTAGAACGTAAACGCTTTACTGGTAAAAACTTGTAATAACTTGTAACAATTTTTTGTAAGTGAACAAACCTATAATTTGTTGATCGTTTGCATTTTTTTAAAAGCCGATTTTCTGCTGACTCCTTAATGTCTGTTAAAAAATACACAAGGTATTTCTGCTGTACCGCATTAATTTGGCCTCTTTACTCACAGCTGCAGTTATTTGTTCTGTTTCCTCAAACAGAAAGAAAAGCTGAAATAATAGGAGAAAGGAAAATAAAATAAATTTATAGATAATGCTTTAAGGGAGGTTTAAGGCAAACAATTTTTGAAATTTTAATTTTTTTTAATTGATTATTGTTTTACAAACTATTCAAGAATATGTAAAAAAAAAATGTTATAGCAAGACTCTTATTATAGAGATTCTATAGCGCTTTAAATTTGGTGCGCCAGAGTAACTTTAACTAACCAGAATAACTTTAAACGCGTTTTTCTCGAAGCATACCTTTTAAAAACAAGCCACACTCCTGCAAGCAAACTAATCGACCGATTGTAATATTTTTTAAAAATTATTTACAATGTAATTCTACACCCATTTACCAATGTTAGCGTTTTTGAAAAATATGTCTTATGTATGTTTTTGCGCGCAATAATATGTTAAAAAATAATGTACATTTTGACGTAGAATTACGTCTAACAGCGCGGTGTGTGTGGGGGTTATTTTCACAAATCTTTTCAAGCACATTTAAGGATTATAGTTGACACTTTTGGGTACACCTACAGCCTTTAATATTCATCATACTAAGTAAACATATATGCCAAAATATCAGTTAGAGTACGAATGAAACGAATATCTAACTTTGGGTTTTTTCACTTCTTTAATAAAGTCACAAAATAGCAAAATTTAAGAAGAATAAATTCATATATTCGTATTAGAGAAGTTATACACAATTTGCTCAAGTAGCTGCTTATGCTGTTGTTATGGTTGTTGTTGTTTTTGTGGTTGTTGATTTGCCTCGCAATCGTGTCGTTTGTTGTTGTGCTGCTTTTGTTGTTATTAATATGTATTTAGAATGTATATATATAAATACACATCAGTTGCTTTCGTGTAGGAATTCTACGTCTACACTTACGATACTATCGAAACCGTGTCTTTTTTGATTTTCTCTTTAACGCTTCTTTTTTTATTAGTTTTCCATATTTCCATTTCATTTTGGTAAATGATGTGTATTCAAGGGACTACTTCCGAATGCATTTTTCAGACGATTTGGAGCTGAGCCAATTTTTGGACCAATTTTTCACCTTTTTTAGGCACACCAACTTTAGCGCCAACTTTATATATAAAAACTATATGTTATAAAAAATTTTTTTATTTGAACTGATGTAAAATTAATATGCAAATGAAATTTTTTTCTCATATAATATATTTTTTTAAAAAACATCTTTTATAATATATATGCCTTAATTTCAATAGCTTTTGTCTAAAACCTCTCTTAAAACATAGAATTTCATAAAAGTATACAGTTTTTGTCTTGTATAATTGAGGAGTTTCTGTTCAAAAGGTCCTATTTTACATTTTTGACTATGGTTTTTACTATGATTTAGCACTTTAAATATTGAATCCCATCATTTGCACAAATAAAAATTAAAAAAATCGTAAATGTTTGCAATATTTTATGCATATATTATGCATATTTTGAACCCATTATAGGGCTTAATAATAATTTTATTTCATTATAATATAGTTAGTAAATAATTCGTGTGAAAACTTCTTAAAAATCTTATCAAAAAGGCTTATTTCTTCAGTAACTGCGCAAAAGGGCCTATTTTTAAATTTGAAATCTCTATAAGTCTAAAACCATCTAAATTTTTTATCCATGCTTACATAATATAATAGCTGTGGGTAGATATATATAGCTGCGTTAAGAAAGTCACAGAATTGTAAGCACAACAAAACGTTTTTTTCGGATTTCTTCAACTTCAGACAATGTCGAAATAGGCCCATTTGAACAGACACTCCTCAATTGTAAACTTGTAACAACAATCAAGCAAGCGCACATCAACATGCTATCGACAGCGCCATGGGCGTCCGCAGCGGGGTTAGGGAGGTACTTGCCCCCCTAGGCAGTGCACATTTTTTATATATCTTCATATTAAATCAAAAAAGCCGTAAGCTTAAATTAAAAAATTTTAAGAGAGAAAAAACTTTCTAAATTGTAAGTTGCACTTAAACTTTGGGCTTTGAGAGCTTTGTTAATAAAAAAGTCTTTTTAAGTTGTAGAAGTGTAAAATTTTTCGAAACACGTCTTTTGATAAGATACATCAAAATCAATCAAAAAGTCGATTTTGAATTTTTTGAAGCTTACGGCATTTTTAATTTCATGTGACGATATGTTCATTATGTATTTTATATATTTTGAAGAGAATACAAATATACTTTTTTTAGGTTAATCTATATATATAAAAATGGATGTATGTATGTGGGTATGTGGGTATGTGGGTATGTGGGTATGTGGGTGGGTATGTGGGTGGGTATGTGGCTATATCACGTATAGACTCCAAAACCGCTGAACCGATCTTTATGAAATTTTCAGGGAAAATAAAGCCACATCTTGAGAGTGTTCCTGTGAGGTTTCGTAACGATTGGAGAAGGGGGCGTGGTACCTCCCATACAAGCCAAATTTGCTCCATCGATGACAAACAAAAAAAGGATATATATCAGACGGTTTCAATCGTAAAAAACTAAGATTTGGTAATTTTGTTCAGATGGTTACTATCGGTAAGTGGACAAAAAATGGGCGTGGTCGTCAAATAAATACGCCCACTTTTTCGAAATCATGGCAATTCCGGAGTTCTACACATTTTTACAGTTAAACTTGGCGTGTAGGTGCTCCAAGAGGCAAACACTATATATAAATGTTTTCACGCCCACTTTTACCGCCCACAAATCAATATCTATATATATAAAAAGCAAAACGATGTGTGTCTGATGCCTATAGCCTCCAAAACTACTGGACCGATTGACCTGAAATTTTGGCAGTTGATTTGTTTCAGGTACGAGATGGTTGAGGAAAAATTTTTGCCACACCCCCTTTTACCGCCCCCAAATCAATAAAAATGTTATATTTCAGTCGGTTTTGGTCGTATAAGGCTAAAACTTTGTAATTTAGTATGTAGGGTTACTGTCGATAACTGTACTAAAAATGGTTTTCCACGCCCCCTTTTACCGCCCACAAATAAATGAAAATGGTTTATTTCAGACGGTTTTGGTCGTATAAGACTTAAATTTGGTACTTTGGTTTGTGTAGTTACTGGCAGTAACTGTTCAAAAAATTGGTTTCCACGCCCACTTTTTGCGCCCACATATCAGTGTAAATACTATATTTCAAGCAATTTTGGCCGTATGAGACTAACATGTGATACCTAAGTTTGTATGGTTACTTTCGGCAACTGTACTAAAAAGGGGCGTAATCGCTATATAGCCACACCCACTTTTTGATAAATCATTAAAATTTACTACTGGTCGATTGAGCTTAAATGTTGGCTTAGTTTGTACGGTTACTGTCAGCAAATGTACTAAAAATTGGTTTCCACGCCCCCTTTTACCGCCCACAAACCAATGAAAACATTTTATTTCAACGGTTTGGGTCGTATTAGACAAAATTTTTGTAATTTATCTCATATGGTTACTCTCGGCAAGTGCACTAAAAATAGGCCTGTCCCACTTTAGTTAAACTGACTTTTCGGGGGGTCAGCGTAGAGTGAAGCAAAGTAAATTGAGATAAAATTTTGGCAGTCGATTTGTTTCGTGTACGAGATGGTTTAAGGGAAATAATTTTGCCGCACCCCTTTTTACCGCTTACAAAACAACAAAAATTCTATATTTCAAACAGTTTTGATTGTATTTGACTAAAACTTGGTAATTTAATTCATATGGTTACTTTTGGCAGTTATACTGAAAATGGTGAATATTTTTGGCATTTCTTGACATTTTCGTATATGGCATTAAGGCGGTCTTGGGCCGAACAACGTCTGCCGAGGAATACAAGTCTTATGTAACCACTCTTGATGTAACCACTAACTGCAAAAGCGGGTCGACCGATTTAAACGGAAATTTTAGGGTACTATGCCTGGCATCATACAATGAAATCAATTAAAAATTGCACATCTGACTAACTTTCATATGACATAGCATTTATTTGCAAAAATTCTTCCAGCTAAGCGCAAAAATTATTTTACTGTTTTTGTCATCAAAACAACAAGGGTACCCCTTTGATTTTTTTCGCGAAATTTATTTTTTCCAAAATGTTGTTTTTATATTTTTTACAAAAAAGTCAAGTCTCATAAATAATTTATGTGAAAAAATTACCCCAATATCTCTTTCCAATCAAAAGTTATGGCTCAAAATCTATTTTTTCATACAATTGACTATCTATAGTAATAAAACTCATTTTCTGTTTGTTTGTTTGTTTGTTTGTTTGGCCTTTATACAAATCTAAACGGCTCAACGGATTGTGCTCAAACTAGGTATACATATTAAGTTTGTTCCAACTTAAAATGTTACATACTTAGTTTTTGCCACGCCCCCTTTAAAATTTTTCAACTAACGGTAATTTTGTTATTATAAAACTTTTTACCATCGGAGATTTTTTTGTATTTAATTTTAAAAAAATTCTGTTATTTTGACATCAAAAACATGCACATATCTTCAAAATTAGAGAAATTTTCAGTATAATGACTTTTTCATAAAACATCGTTGCCTAAGAATGAGAAAAAAACGACATGAAAATCAAAGTTTGGTCTTTCGATGCAAATATCTCCGCTGTCCATTAATATATTTTATAAAAATTTTTTTTGATCAAAAGTTCAATAAAATCACTTCACAAAAATAGGTTGAACTGTACCGTTAAGTCAGTGTATATATGTTTTATGATTATGTCAAAAAAGGTCCAAAATATTGACTTTTTACTCCAAAAATGACTCAAAAAATGTTGTTGTTGTAAAAATGAAATCAATTAAAAACAGCAAATCTGACTACCTTTCATATGACATAGCATTTATTTGCAAAAATTCTTCCAGCTAAGCGCAAAAATTATTTTACTGTTTTTGTCATCAAAACAACAAGGGTACCCCTTTGATTTTTTTCGCGAAATTTATTTTTTCCAAAATGTTGTTTTTATATCTTTTACAAAAAATTCAAATCTTAAAAGTAATTTATGTGAAAAAATTACCCCAATATCTCTTTCCAATCAAAAGTAATGGCTTTTATGATTAAGTTACTTTATGATTTATCGAATAGCTTTGGAATTATAGGTAGCACAGATTTAGTATTTAACCACAATTTAAACATGCTATGTACAATGTTAACATTTGATGGGTGTTTGGAAACGGGGCGGGGCAGCAACGCGCCGGGTTTCAGCTAGTTATAGATAAAGCTTAACTAAACCAATAATTTTAAATAGTATGTTGTACCCGTTGCTGTAAGGCCGCGTTCATATTACGCGTTTTTTGTATGTATTTAAATACATTTATTTATTTAATATTCAGTAATTTTTAGCCACGTGTGCAAAAAAAAAAATTGAAAGCTGTGTCGCAATCGTATCAAAAACACGTAATATCAACACGACTTAATAAGTTACGATAACATTTCATTTATCCTTGTTTCATAGACACTTATCAATACCCAGCAAACACCATATCGATAGTATTTTATAACGATAGTATTCCGGTATCGTGACGGTATCTAAATTTAAAAGAATCGCGATATATTTTCGAAATATTGATACGATACCATCTCGATATCGGAACGATATCTTATTTCAGTATAATCTCGGTGCATTTTTGATACTTTTTTACGATAGTATCACCGTATCGAAACGATATCTCAATCAGAAAATTATCGATACATTTTCGATATGTTAATTTTTATTTTAATGACTTTAATAGCCTACCAAAAGTAAACTTTATACGAAATCGAAGTCAGAGTGATAGATGTTTAACTAGTCAAATCTTACTAAACAAAAATTTACTAAATAAGTTACTATCTTCAATGCAGCTAGTTCTAAAATACCAGCTGTTTTACTAGTTAAAAATTAAGTAAAAGCTTAATTTTTATTTAAGTAGCTTTTTATCTAGTTAAAAAAATACTAGCTGTTTTCCTAGCTCATTTTAGAACTGTGGACGTGCTAAATTATCGCGACTACCGAAATCGGGGTTGTAGCGCCCTTAATACTCTGCTCATGCACGATTTCATATGAAGCAAGTATCAAATCGTTGTTTACATGTTAATTTTTTTCGTGATTAAATGTGTTTGCTTATAGTTTTTTATAAAAGAATGGAAAAAAACCAGTGAAAGTGAAAATACAAATTTTTTCAGCTGAACCAATTACCTACCAATGATGTCATGTCGAAAAACCTTGCCAAAGGACGGGCGCACTTGAAAGAGAACTCCAAGAAATGCTCCCAAAATTTAGTGGTGGCACATATATTCACTACGGTATAAAGACCAGTCTAACAGTTTTCTTGAACCAAAATGTGTTTTTAAGAACAGAAATAGAACTCAACTTTAATAAAGATGGTTTGCCTATTTCGAAAAGCTCAGGACTTCAGGTTTGGCCTATTCTTATGAACATCACAGATACAGAATTAGTTTCACTTGTAGGAGTTTTTGAGGGAAGAAGCAAACCCAAAATTTGTAATGAATACCTGGACGCTTTTGTTATTGAACTGCGAAATATTTTGAGTACAGGTTTTCTATATAATGAAATATTTTTTAATATAACAATTGGTGCTATTATCTGTGACTCACCGACAAGGGCCTATATTTTGGGTATTAAAGGACATTCTAGCTATTTTTCGTGTCATAAATGCGTTCAACGGGGTGAAAGATGGCAGCGGAAAATCATTTTTAAGCCCAGTGAAAATTCGTTGCGTACTGATATTGACTTTCGGAATAGAATAAATCCTGACCACCACAACATTCAAGAGCCTATTATTTTAGAAACTCTGCAAATTGATATGGTGAAAAGTTTTCCCATGGATTATATGCACGTGGTTTGCTTAGGCATGATGAAGTCAATGCTTAAATCTTGGTGCAAAGAAAAAGGCCAAGTATACTCACTTTCACCACAAAAAAAAAATTATTGGATAAACACCTTTTCCAAATGAAGAACCAAATACCGAGAGAACTTCAAAGGAACTGGTCAATTAAGCGAGTTAGACCGATGGAAAGCGACAGAACTCAGGCAATTCTTGCTATATACAGGTGTTGTTGCTCTTCGAAATGTAATGTTTTGGATTCAGAGAGATATAACCATTTCTTGATGTCAAGTATTGGAATTCGCTTATTGCATAGCAATGACTTTGAGAAATATAACGTTGCTGAAAAGATGTTGTTTACCTTTGTGGAGCAGATACCTGACCTATTCAGCCCATCTCTATTGACATACAATATCTTACATACAATACAATGTCTTACGCATTTAACTGCAGATGTGAAACATTTGGGAACGATAAACAAAATAAATGCATTCAAATGTGAAAATCATCTTAAAGAAGTGAAGAAAATGATTAAAAAAGGAAACCAAGTGTGTTCTCAAATATACAATAGAATAGTTGAAAGAAGCATTCATTATAAAAATAATAAATAATAAAAAATAATAAATAATAAAAATATTAAGCTTGGAAAATTTAAAGATGGTTCGTATCTATAAATGGTTCGTAAAATAATAAATAATAAAAATATTAAGCTTGGAAAATTTAAAGATGGTTCGTATCTTTCCATAAAAACAAATTCAATCTATTTCAGCTTGGAACCTCCAGATAATTACTATTATTATGAATGTTGTATTTACAAGATACAATCGATTGTGTTCAAGGAAAATTTATATATTTTCGGTGGATGTAAAGTTTCCAATTTAAATGATTTTTTTTGCACACCGCTCAGATCTCAATGTTTAAATATATTCTGTATATCCTCGTATACCACCTCACAGTAAATTTTTCAACATAAGCTTGAAGATATATCAAAATGTTTTGTTTTAAAAGTAGATGAAGATTCAACATTTCTACCAATTTCACATTAGCTCTACGTTATGAAACGGACATACAAGTAACACAGTATTTTCAAACCCACAAAACCTGCCATGGATAATCAATTTGCTACAATGACTGATCAACAATCTACTAAAAGGAAACGCATACTCCGCATATCGGCGGATGACTCCAACACCTCGAATGTAGACGAACCCACAAAGAAAGAGCAAGAAAGTCCAGGTAATATGGTTAATTTCAGCTGTCACTATATATTTAACTGGCAATTTATTTACAGCATATACACTTGAAAACAAAGATCTTCTGTTCGACAAAATAAATAAATTGGATGATAAGGTAGACAAGGCAATTAACCTTCTTGGAAGGCTTACCGAAGAAATTCTACAACTCAAAAAAGACAAAAAAAAAAAATTCAAACAACTCACAAGAAATTCTTAAAAATATTCTGCCAGAATCTGCATTCACTGATTAAACAGATTTTCTCAAGTTTGAAGAGTAGTTAAAAAATATTAAAAATTATCAGATAATTGTAAGTCTATAAAAGTTTTTAAATACTGGGGTGCGCGTCCATTTTCTGAAAGTTGGACCCCTAATCGTTTATGTTGCGGAAATTTTTTCAGGGTCATATTGTATCTATATTGAACAAAAAAAATAGTGCGGTGTCTAAACAGAAAATCACGAATCATGAATCATGGGAATTCATTTATAATATCTCAGGCTTTTAACTTTTTTTTGTTGAATGCATATTTTAATAAAGCTTTAATAGAGTTTTGGTTTGGACAATAAGTTATTTCAAATGGTTTAAGTTCATTACAGCTCCAAATTGACCTTAAATCTATTTGCGCAATATCTAGAGGTAGAGTTCGAAATTTCAGAAAATTAACGCGCACTGAAAAAAAGACCCATAATTTTTCGTAAACATTTTTGAACCACTTCAATGTATATTCATAATTTATTTTTTTATGTAATGCTACAGTTGTCATATAAAACTAACTAAATTCAAATTTAAATAAAATTGTCTTTTTTAAGGTTAATAACTTCGTACGAGTCATTGCTAAAACCAATACAGAATTTGTTGTAAAATGATGGCTGCTAGTTGATGATGCTGCAAAGCATTTTTCATGGCAAGGAACTCAAACTAAAATGTCTGTAAGAAAACTCGCAACTACATCAGCAATAGAAAGTAAGTTCCCCTTAAAACTAATTTTTTACAATTCTTAATTAAATTCTTTTTTAAAATATTTTAGGTGCCTTAAGGAACAAATACCCTACAGACCCAGTGACAGTTTTTGAAGAAAAAACTAAGAAACTTTTTCTCTATGCCAGTGACAGGCAAAACAAGACAAATAAATATCGCGAAAAATTAAAATCAAATAATTAAAACACATTAGAATATGTATTTCTTTAATTCTTTTTTTTAATAAAAAAACACCCTTAATGATTTTTAATTAATATTGTCATTATATAATATCATTGTCTACGCCCCGATGCGTATCCAAATGGTTATTTTTCATATAAATGAAGTTTATGAATTTACTCTTTTACTTTTATATTTAAATTTACTTTTGTAACTAAACGCAGCTCAAGCCTGCGGCTTTAATTAAAAGTTTAAATTATGAACTTAAAATACTGTAAACTAAACCCAGCTTAAAAGCTGGGCCTTAAGCTTAAACGCAATTGCAATGTACATTTCTCTTTTTGTTAATTTTCCTCCTTCTTATTTCAACCGCCAGCCAAGAAGGTAATAAAAAACACATTCAAAATGCACTACTTAAGTTGTTATTAATTATCCCCTAATTAATAACCAAATTTTGTGGAGTTATTTCTGTTAAATGATACTCTTCATTTAACAGAGATCCCTACAACTTTTGGTGGTTAATGAGGAGCACAACTTCTTCTCCTCAATTTTAGCGCTTAACTCCACCCTCAAGATGGTAGGCTACCGAAAGCCTAGCATCGCGCGCGCGTGTTATTTTTACGCGCTAAACTGCTCCCGCCCCCTATGACCGGAGCAATTCGGCGATAAAAATAGCAGCGATTCCAACATGGTCCTTCGAGTTCACCCAGAACCGCAATGGATTACATACTCCACTGGTGTATCCATTCAAAACCCATAAAATTTATTAACCCTAAATAAATAATTAAGCTCTACAATTTCAGCATCATCCACAAACATAGGCAACATTTGGTTCCTACACATCAATTAACTACAAAGTATGCCAACCGCAGGGAAAGGAAAGAGGTGAGCGGAAAGCTGCCAATTGTTTTGTTTTTTTGATGGTGTTGAGTTGTGAGAGTGTGGGGTCGGTGGCAGGCTGCATGCAACTCGCCACAAATCTTTTTCAACAGCAATCGCAGTAAAGAGTCATTCTCTCTATGAGAGAAGAAAGTAGAATCGAAGAAATAAGTGTCGTGGTCAAGCGCAAACCGGCAACAAATTCGCACATTCTCTTTCCAACCGTCGTGCATTGCGTTTAATTTTTTTCGGAATAGCGTTTTTTTCCTTTCTGCTCGATAAACTGTTGGCGTTTATAATTTCATTCGTTAATATCTCAAAAAAAAAAATAAAGTTGCTGAAACTCAAGAAAACTTCTAAATAAACCACAAACAGCGAATTTATTAAATAAATTCAATGAAATTAAGTGCCAATAAGTGATTGTGAAAAAAAACAAAAAAATTAAAAGTCATAACTTTGAGTTTGTGTGTGTGCTAAAAAACAAGCATCAAAAGAAAATCATAGAAATCGCACATTCTCTTTCCAACCGTCGTGCATTGCATTTCATTTTTTTCGGAATAGCGTTTTTTTCCTTTCTGCTCGATAAACTGTTGGCGTTTATAATTTCATTCGTTAATATCTCAAAAAAAAAAAAAAAAATAAAGTTGCTGAAACTCAAGAAAACTTCTAAATAAACCACAAACAGCGAATTTATTAAATAAATTCAATGAAATTAAGTGCCAATAAGTGATTGTGAAAAAAAAAAATATTAAAAGTCATAACTTTGAGTTTGTGTGTGTGCTAAAAAACAAGCATCAAAAGAATATCATAGAAATCGCACATTCTCTTTCCAACCGTCGTGCATTGCGTTTCATTTTTTTCGGAATAGCGTTTTTTTCCTTTCTGCTCGATAAACTGTTGGCGTTTATAATTTCATTCGTTAATATCTCAAAAAAAATAAAGTTGCTGAAACTCAAGAAAACTTCTAAATAAAACACAAACAGCGAATTTATTAAATAAATTCAATGAAATTAAGTGCCAATAAGTGATTGTGAAAAAAAAAATATTAAAAGTCATAACTTTGAGTTTGTGTGTGTGCTAAAAAACAAGCATCAAAAGAAAATCATAGAAATCGCACATTCTCTTTCCAACCGTCGTGCATTGCGTTTTAATTTTTTCGGAATAGCGTTTTTTTCCTTTCTGCTCGATAAACTGTTGGCGTTTATAATTTCATTCGTTAATACCTCAAAAAAAAAATAAAGTTGCTGAAACTCAAGAAAACTTATAAATAAAACACAAACAGCGAATTTATTAAATAAATTCAATGAAATTAAGTGCCAATAAGTGATTGTGAAAAAAAGATATTAAAAGTCATAACTTTGAGTTTGTGTGTGTGCTAAAAAACAAGCATCAAAAGAAAATCATAGAAATCGCACATTCTCTTTCCAACCGTCGTGCATTGCGTTTCATTTTTTTCGGAATAGCGTTTTTTTCCTTTCTGCTCGATAAACTGTTGGCGTTTATAATTTCATTCGTTAATATCTCAAAAAAAATAAAGTTGCTGAAACTCAAGAAAACTTCTAAATAAAACACAAACAGCGAATTTATTAAATAAATTCAATGAAATTAAGTGCCAATAAGTGATTGTGAAAAAAAACAAAAAATTAAAATATTCTCCATATATTTTTTTGCACCAACTTGCAAACCATTCACACACACACACTCATACACTCATATTATAGGAAAAAAAGCTCCATTGCCGCACATATAAAAAAAAAATTTATTGTTCACGAAAAAAAAAAAAATTATTATTTTACATATTGGTATATGCATTTACATTAAAAATTCTCAATATTTTTTTATACAAAATTCAGAGTTGCCAACTCCGTGCAACGCTGAATATCCCAATTGTTTTTCTCAAAAGCATTGAATCTGAAAAAAAAATTTTTTCACTACATTCTTTGCTATAAAAATTTCTCAATATTTTTTACAAAATTCAGAGTTGCCAACTCCGTGCAACGCTGAATACCCCAATTGTTTTTCTCAAAAGCATTGAATCTGAAAATAAAATTTTTCACTACATTCTTTGCTATAAAAATTTCTCAATATTTTTTACAAAATTCAGAGTTGCCAACTCCGTGCAACGCTGAATACCCCAATTGTTTTTCTCAAAAGCATTGAATCTGAAAAAAAATTTTTTCACTACATTCTTTGCTATAAAAATTTCTCAATATTTTTCACAAAATTCAAAGTTGCCAACTCCGTGCAACGCTGAATACCCCAATTGTTTTTCTCAAAAGCATTGAATCTGAAGAAAAAATTTTTTCACTACATTCTTTGCTATAAAAATTTCTCAATATTTTTTACAAAATTCAGAGTTGCCAACTCCGTGCAACGTTGAATACCCCAATTGTTTTCCTCAAAAGCATTGAATCTGAAAAAAAAATTTTTTACTACATTCTTTGCTATAAAAATTTCTCAATATTTTTTACAAAATTCAGAGTTGCCAACTCCGTGCAACGCTGAATACCCCAATTGTTTTTCTCAAAAGCATTGAATCTGAAAATAAAATTTTTCACTACATTCTTTGCTATAAAAATTTCTCAATATTTTTTACAAAATTCAGAGTTGCCAACTCCGTGCAACGCTGAATACCCCAATTGTTTTTCTCAAAAGCATTGAATCTGAAAATAAAATTTTTCACTACATTCTTTGCTATAAAAATTTCTCAATATTTTTTACAAAATTCAGAGTTGCCAACTCCGTGCAACGCTGAATACCCCAATTGTTTTTCTCAAAAGCATTGAATCTGAAAAAAAATTTTTTCACTACATTCTTTGCTATAAAAATTTCTCAATATTTTTCACAAAATTCAAAGTTGCCAACTCCGTGCAACGCTGAATACCCCAATTGTTTTTCTCAAAAGCATTGAATCTGAAGAAAAAATTTTTTCACTACATTCTTTGCTATAAAAATTTCTCAATATTTTTTACAAAATTCAGAGTTGCCAACTCCGTGCAACGTTGAATACCCCAATTGTTTTCCTCAAAAGCATTGAATCTGAAAAAAAATTTTTTACTACATTCTTTGCTATAAAAATTTCTCAATATTTTTTACAAAATTCAGAGCTGCCAACTCCGTGCAACGCTGAATACCCCAATTGTTTTTCTCAAAAGCATTGAAGCAGGGTTGCCATTTCGTGTGACTACTGTTTATTTTTTCAAGTTGTTTAAAACTCTTCTCGCGAATATTCAGAGCTGCCACCCCACGCAACTTCTGAATATTATCAGAGTATTTCCTCAAATTTGTGGAGTTTTTGTTCAGACTCTAAATCACTCTTGCGTAACCTCTAAGAAAAGTTATTTTGAGACAAATTGGATACTCAATCTACGCGCGTCCTCAGGTCTTCTTCCAAAATGAGCGTTAAGACAAAATTCATCTTCGCGTCAGATCAGCTGATCCAGTTCTGCTCCAGTTTCGGGGACGTTCAGGTAGAGGATCACACAGACTCGAGTGTGCATGTCCAGGTGATCGATCTGGATCAGAGGTGGGCGAGGCTCAACGACGCCCACGCGGCAGTGATGACATCAGAGGACTCGATAGCAGAGGCGGATTTCAAAACCTCAACGACAAAAAAATTTAACTCTTGTGTAGAGGCATATCATCGATGCAGAGTCCAGATGATGGATCTTGCAAAAATGTTTGAAAATGACATGGTGAAAGCTACCCATAGCTCAACTCGAAACCAGTCAATCTCACAAGATAATGCTTTCGGCTGTGTCAAGGTCCCTCCTTGCGATACGGAAATTTTTTACGGGAGCTATGAAGATTGGCCATCCTTCCGGGATATGTTCACGGCAGTCTACAAGAGTCACCCAAAACTCACCCCAGCACAAAAGCTATATCATTTGCGCAATAAAACTCGCGGCCCAGCGGGAAATATTGTAAAAAGATATCAGCTGTGCGATGAAAATTTTTCATTAGCGTGGGAAGCTCTCCGATCCCGCTATGAGAACAAAAGAATACTAGTAGACAACCAGTTGAAAATTCTATTCGGCATACCCCCGGCAACATCTGAAAACAGTGTGGCAATCCAGAGGATTCAATCAACCATAAATGATTGCCTCGCCATGCTGTGTGCCCAAGATGTTTGCATTGATAGCTGGGACCCCATCTTAGTATATCTGTGCTCAAAAAAACTCCCAGAGGATACGTTGGCACTATGGGAGCAATCGCTTACCTCCAGAAAAGAATTTCCAACTTGGCTACAAATGGACGAGTTTCTCACGTCTCGCTATGAAGTAGTCGAAAAGGTGAATAGTATTAGAGGTGCTAAGCCAAAACCACCTCAGCCCAGTCCTCAGAACAGGAACTCTCAGGTTTATCCCAATAATCGAGCTCACAATGCATATGCTCAAAATAGGCCCCAAGTTCAATTGACCCAGAACAGGCCCCCACAGAACTTTCAAGAGAGGTCGAACGTGCAAAATTATCATGTGGAAAACAAGGCGATCCCTTATTACTCTTCATGCTTGACCTGCAAGCAAAATCACCCCCTAAGAGTGTGCCCAAAATTCAAAGCACTTTCACCCCAAGAAAGATTTCAATTTGTTAAAAGAAACAAGTTCTGCTCCAACTGTTTGGCAACTTCACATCTCAAGTCTCAATGTAAAAGTGTTTTTGCTTGTCTTCATTGCAAGAAGCAGCATCACTCAATGCTCCACGTTCTCAATCCAGATCAGGGCCGTGATAGTGAAAATATTCCTTCTACCTCAAGGAGTTGCCCTATCAACTTAATGCATACCCAAGCATTTAGCCCTAATACCGACTCAAGCCAAGAACAGTCTGGCTCCGCCTCAGAAAATGTGGCAGAAGTGTACTCTCACTTCACAGCGAATGAGGACAGAGTCGTTTTACCAACCGCTCTGGTTCACATTCACCATCTGGGTGACCTATTTACCCTAAGAGCGCTTATCGATCAAGGATCACAAAGAACTTTTCTTTCAGAAAAGGTTCAGAGTCTTCTGGTACTGCCAACAAGAAAACTTCACACCAATATCTCCGGAATGGGTGGTGGCATTGTTGGTCGCTCACAAAAAATTTGTTCGTTGAATCTCGTAACGAAATGTCTCCAATTTCAACTCGAAGTAGAAGCGATAGTGCTCCCTAAGTTGACGAATTTCTTGCCTACCTTTCCTCTTGTGCGCCCAAACTTGAAGGAAATAGAAGGCATTGAGCTCGCTGATCCCAACTTCTACGTCCCAGCTCAAATAGACATGATCATAGGTAGCGATATTCTCCCACAGATCATGCTCGAAGGATTAAAATTAAATGTCTTTGGTAACATGATGGCTCAAAACACTGTTTTATCACGTGGTATCTTAGCGGACCTCTCACAGCCCAAACGTGCTCGTTCTCAGCCCAAGTCTCACACCACGATGAGCCCTCGCTTAACGAGATTCTGCAGAAATTTTGGGAAACAGAAGAAGTGTCTAACGATCGAACTGTTTCTGAAGAAGATCAATACTGCGAAGATCTGTTCCAACGGACAACAACTCGTCAGTCTGACGGACGCTATGTGGTTAGACTTCCGTTCAAGAAACAGTTCCCCTCTCAGCTAACCCTTGGAAACTCCAGATATATTGCACTCAAGCAATTTAAACAAATAGAAGCCAACTTAGGCAAAAAACCCGATCTGCAGAAGCAGAATCATACTGTTCTTGAAGAATATTTAACATTATCCCATATGCAGAAAACCTTTTCTCGAGAAATTGTACGCGAGGGCAACTATTTCTCATTTTATTTGCCTCATCACGCTGTAGTAAAACCCGATAGCTCTTCCACAAAAGTCAGAGTAGTATTTAACGCTTCTAGATCTTCCCAAAATGGGCTCTCTTTAAATGATGTGCTCTGCATCGGACCCACTTTTCAGTCAGATTTAATGAACGTCATTCTCAATTGGTGTCTCTATAGATTCGTTTTCAACGGTGATATCGAAAAAATGTATCGGCAAATTCTCGTGCATGAAGACGATCGTGAATTCCAAAGAATTTTATTTCGAACAACTCCTAATAACCCTGTTGAAGATTTCGCGCTGAGTACTCTAACCTTCGGGGTGAACTGTGCGCCATACTTGGTAATCCGCACGCTGCATCAGCTCGCAGAAGACAACAAAAATACGCACCCCGAAGCATACAAAATTCTCAAACGAGAGACTTATGTTGATGACGTTCTCTCAGGAGGACGACATACATTCTGCTCTGAATGCTCAAAATCAGCTCATCGATGTGTTAAAGGCAGCCAGACTGCCGCTTAAAAAATTTACGGCCAATCACCCAGACCTTCTTGAACATTTGCCACCAGGCGATCTTCTGGATGAAGATTTTCTAAGGTTTTCTGATACAAGTTGTACCAAAACTCTAGGCATCAGATGGAATGCACTGAGTGATTCATTTTCATATAACGTGAAACCCATGTCTCAAACCACTTCGGCAACAAAAAGGCAAATTCTCTCTGCGGTCGCAGCTCTTTTTGACCCAGCGGGTTGGTTGACACCCATCATAATCCAAGCGAAGACTCTTCTCCAGCAACTCTGGCTGGAAGGTGTTGACTGGGATGAATGCGTAAAGCCATTGTCTTTGGCGAAATGGAACACATTTCTCAGCAATTTGCCGTCTGTTTCGCAAATACAGGTCCCACGATGGAGTGGTTTTTCTCTGAAAAACAGTTTTCAAATGCACGGTTTTTGCGACTCTTCTGAGAAAGCGTATTGTGCTACTCTGTACATACGCAATGAAAATCCCTACTCTAAATGTTCTGCCTATCTGCTTGTCGCTAAAAGCAAAGTGGCGCCCATATAAACAATAAGTATACCACGGCTTGAACTATGCGCAGCAGTTCTCCAATCGAAACTGGTAAAAATCGTGGTTACTCAACTCGAGCTACCACCCCATGAGCTGTTCCTCTGGTCAGACTCGTCAATAGTTTTGGCATGGCTCGCAAAACCTCCATACTCTTGGAAAACTTACGTTGCTAATAGAATCTCTGAAATTCGAAAAAATGTAAGCAACGCAACGTGGAAGCAAGTTCCATCAGGTGAAAACCCGGCTGATCTTGGAACTCGTGGCTGCGCGCCCCAAGATCTCCAAAAAAACAATTTATGGTGGCACGGCCCTCAGTGGCTACTTTATACTCAGGATAAGTGGCCCCAAGCGCACTCTGTCCCACTGGTCCTACCTGAAACCAGAAAGGTAGAAGTGCTCCATTCGTCCATACCTGAAGAAGACATTCTGAATAGGTTTTCATCATACCCTCGAGCTCTACGAGTAATAGCCTATGTCTTCAGATTTACTCAGAATTGTCTGCATAATACGAGTAATGAGTTCACAAAAAACTCGGGAGAGTTAACTCAAGACGAATTAAATTTCGTTAAAATACGCCTCGTGAAACAGTCACAGATCTTATGCTACCCCGAAGAGTGTAAAGATCTTCAAAATGCAAAGCCTGTTTCAAAGAAAAGTTCCCTTTTAGCTTTGAATCCCTTCCTCGACAAAGATTCTGTCGTACGAGTGAATGGTCGTCTAGCGAACGCATCACTCAGCTATAATGAAAGACATCCCATTATTGTTTCTGAAAAGTCACGACTATGTTCCCTGCTCCTCAAATTTTCGCATGAAACTCTGCTTCACGCGGAGCACCGACTCATGCTTAGAATGGTGCGTCAAGAGTTTTATATCCCAAAACTCAAAAACAAAATTAAACATTGCATCAACCAGTGCAAAGTGTGCACAATATACAAACAGAAGATGCAGACGCAGATCATGGCTGCTCTGCCTCCTGAACGGGTCGACTTTTCCCCCCCATTCACGGTGACCGGTGTCGACTTTGCAGGTCCCGTAGAATTAAAATCATCTTTGTTGCGAAAAGCGCCAATTCTCAAAGGCTATATAGGCGTTTTCGTTTGTTTCGCGACGAAAGCCATTCACCTCGAAGCAGTCTCTGACCTCACGTCAGAAGCTTTCTGTGCTGCGTTTGCAAGATTCGTCGGCCGGCGCGACTTGCCTAAGAAAATGCTTTCTGACAATGGTCGCAACTTCGTAGGCGCCAACCGAGCTCTGTTAAAGGAATACGAGCATTTTATTCAAAGCTCCGCACACGATATTGCTCAAAAATATAGTACTCACGGTTTTAAATGGACCTTCATACCCCCCAGTGCCCCACATATGGGTGGGTTATGGGAAGCTGCTGTAAAAAGCTTCAAGACACACTTCAAAAAAATCACACTCAAAAAAATGAATAAAAAAAAGAATAATTGAAAATTCTGAAATTCTTTGTGAATTGCATTCTTTAAATGAATAAAAAAAATTAATTCATTATTCTTAATAACGATAATGAATAATTGAAATGAATAACAAATCATTTTAGTAAAAATGAATGTTAATTAAAAATTTTATTTATAAAACAATTTTGCATTCTTATGTAGTTATTCAGTTATACAGAGAGCAAAGCTTCTAATGCAAAAGCGAAAAAAATTAGGAAATTCTGAATCAAGTAGGCTAATTTTAAATCATGCAATAATAATTTTTAAAAAAATCTGATAGCAAATTTTTTTTAAGAATACGCTTGCACATTAGAATATCTTATGGTCAAAAGTTTTTTATGACTAAAATTTATAAAGGAAACTCAATTTGAAACATTTATTTAATACTTCTTCAAAATTTACGTTTCTTAACAGGCGTCCAACTATTTTGAGAATTTGCTGGATATTTTCGCAGTGCTTATATTACATCCAGGATTCAGAATCAAGCCTTGCAGGGAGATATTTCTCAAAAAAAAAAATTAAAAAAATATTTGTAATTTTTCGTATTTTTATTTGAAAAGAGGAAAACTTGTGGGCTAACTAGTAATTAATGCAATTTTTTTAAGGTTAAAGGAGTCCTCACATTATTTAATTTACTAAATAACTAAAAATATTTGTTGAAAAAAAAAATGTTTTAAATTGCATAAAAACAAAATTAAATTTTAAAATGTTTCGGCCATGATATTAGAAATATTTTTACCCCATCTTTGAAATATATATAATTTTCTTATGAGTACAAGCGTGTGTCAACCGGCGTATCATGATAACAAAATTAGTACCAAAAATTTCAGAAAATAGAATTATATAGGTTACATTTTCTCTATGTGCATTCTAGACTACTTTATGCCTTTTCCCCCCTCCCCTTGGAACAAACTCTGCGGACGCCCTTGCTCTAAGAAGTGCTCGTGTGTGATGCTAACTGTAAATGGAGGTTCAGATAATATGTTGTCATTATCTAAGTCGACTAAGTCCATATAATCTGTGCACTCGAAATTAATTGGATGCTTCTTATATGTTCTGAGTTTAGTTGAGTCATATAATTTTTCACGATAGTAAAGAATTTTTTAATTAATTTTAATGTGTGATAGATTCGGCATTTCAGACAGAGTTGCCTCGTGCTTAGCTACAGCTTTCTCTTTGTGGAAAATACCATGTGAGAGTAGAAAAGGAGTCTCATATAGTGATTCTTAAAGAGCCGGGAAGCAAATTGTTGGGTCACATAAAAGTTGATGGCGAGGAGTTGATGGCAGAAAATTACAGCCTTTTCGCGAACAGGTTTCCTTTCATCGAAATGCATTGTTAACAAAATATTTTCTAGATGGGCGAAAAATGAATTGTTTTGGATTGTTTTGTTTACAATTTCTCAAAGATATAGTGGTAAAAATTGCGTTGACTTTATAAATTTATATAAAAGTGCACTGCCATATACTACTGAACTATAAAATTTTACATTAAAATATATCGATACATAAACTTTCATAATGAAATTGGCTAGTATTTTTAAATTTGTTGAAGGTAGCATAAAGGCGCAAGAGTCTGCTGTCTTTTGTTAATCAGCGAGAATGAACAATTTGTGCCGGTTTAATGCTGGCTACATCTTCTGGACAAGAACCTTCCGATACAGCTTTGGCTATTCGATACAGATATAAAACGTCAGTAGAAAGACTTACTTCATCTCTACTGTCCAAAGGTGAAGGCATATTCCCCAATCAAATTGGTTCAAAATTAGGTAGAGCCTACAACGAAATTTTTATTTTATTTTTAAGGGACCTGCACTAAATCGTTGTCTTAGTAACTGCATGCTTACCGGAAGGCGTTCGCAGGTCTCGATTAATTTTGTTAAAATCCTTCACTGGCAGTACTTGGTCCACTTGTAGTAGATTTTTGTAGAATGCCAAAGCATTGAACAAATGGCGTAGCGGAAGTTCGTTAAAATGTAAAAAACAAACAAATCAATGTAATGGTTTATTCAAAAAAACTTCAAACTTTCGCATTATTCCATTTTCAGTTCCAGTACTGGAGGGTTCTCCATCGCAGAAAATACCTATCAAGCTGTTTAGCGATATCTTTTTTTCTTTAAGAACTCGCATAATTGCATTTGTTTAATATTTAACTCCTCGCCATCAACTTTTATGTGACCCAACAATTTGCTTCCCGGCTCTTTAAGAATCACTATATGAGACTCCTTTTCTACTCTCACATGGTATTTTCCACAGAGAGAAAGCTGTAGCTAAGCACGAGGCAACTCTGTCTGAAATGCCGAATCTATCACACATCATAGCGAAATGAATTGTGTCGTACCTTTTAGCATAAGGTCCCCTTTTGCACAAAATCGGCTCTCTTGCAGCTGGCATTGCAAACTCCATTTCAGATTGGACGTCCATGTGTGAAGAGTCGGGACTATGCGAAGGATCTAAGCTAGCTGGGAGTTGGCTTGAGTGTTGGTCTGCGATATTTAGAACGCATTCGGGAATTTTATTTTTTCTGCTGGTGTGTTGGTCAATCATGAACGCTTTGAAGTGATTAGGAATTAATCCGCAGGAGCATGGCATTGCTTTTTTTGCACCTCCATTTATAAATAAATCATTCAATGTTGACTCAAATTCTGAAAATGTATTGGCTATTTGATATGTTTTTAACCTCTTTATGGTATTTATTGAGAAATGTGTTAAGTATTTTTTTAAAAATGCTTTTTCTATTTATTTTTCTATAATTTTGTTCCAAATTTCAATTATTTTGTTTGCAATTATCGGAGAAAGGCTTGCATACGAGTGTTGTTTTTTGTTTTTCGCGATCACTTAAGAAGAAATAATACTTTAAAACATCACGATAAGTTGGCAAATTCAATTGACTAAATTCACTTGGTATGCCAATGACACTTGCGTTCTGATTAATCAGAAACAAGAAACTTGACCCTAAAGCCATTGCAAACACATCCATTTCCGAATTGGAAGAATCAATTGACATCGCTGATGTTTCCATAATTTCAATTATGTAAATTCCATAATTTCAATTTAACGTTGAATGTAAAGAGCTAAAATTTGCATATTTATGTCTCTCGGCGGGAGTAAGGTTTTTATTTTAGACCCCTAGTTTCTTGGGGAAGTTTTCTTAAAATTTTGTGTAGATTTTGATTTGCTATACGCCTTTCGCTTTTTTTCTCACATGAACAATTTAACCCACCCTAATGAATACCGATTACGTTTGAATTTCTATTTCAAAAATAAAAAAAGAAAAAAAATATGCAATTCTTTTTGCCAAAACGCAGAAAATAAGGCAAAGAGTTATAAACGGACCCTGCTTTTAATACAGCTAAATACCATTATATTAAAATTTTGGCATTTCGGGATCCCAGGATTACGAATTTCAAATCCCAAAATTCTGGAATTAGGCAAAACTCTTTGGAATTGAGAGCCCTACTTGTCAGCATGGCTTTGTTACAGGCATATCCACTGTGTCTCATCACCTCGATTTCACAAATTTTTGCTTAAATTTAGTTTATTCAGGTAACCAAATCGACTGTATTTACATTGATTTTAGTAAAGCATTTCATAAAATAACACACAAATGTATTTTATTAAAGCTTAAGATAATTGAATTTCCACAATTTTTTCCATTTTTCTTTTTCAATTCGATATTGTCAAATGCGATTCCGAATCAGGTATTCCTCAAGGTAGTCACGTTGGTCCACTTCTATTTATTTTAGCAATTATTGATATAACTCATTGAACACTCTCATCTGCTCATTTATGATAAAGGCAATTCAGATCTACTCCAGTCCGATCTAAAATCTTTGAAGTTTAGTATTCTAAGAATAATACTTATTTTAAATCCAGATAAATGCAAACCTATGACCTTTTGGCGAAAAAGAAATAATCAAAGCTGGAAGTTCATTCGATGCGGTTGTGTTTTCCGTCCGTATACTCGCTGGTGAATTTACGCAAGGAATTTATGGTAGAGTTGAATGATTGCGTTACACTTTACAGAAAGCGGGGCTACAAAATTGTACAATACTTTCTATATTGTTGAAATAGAATTTGAAATGTATTTACGCTGAAATATATCAAATAGTTTGATTTGATATATTTAAAAAACTTTTAAATATTTGCATTAAAAAAGTTATTTTAGCCAAATATCTAAAATATCAACTAAGAACTCATCAAAATTCTTATTCATTAAAATTTTATTTTAAAGCGCCATCCCTGAAAGTAACTAGTAACTTTACTTTCATCTCGCTATTCGCTTTTTGTAACAAACTGTCAAAAAACACCATTTGCGCAAGAAAAGTTGAAATATTTTCAACTTCTTTTGCGATAATTTATATTTCCCAGCGTAATGTTCACAAGCATCGAACTCGCTCCCATAAGATTTCACATACTTCTATTGAATTGCTCCAGCGAGTAGATGGACGCAAAACTCAACTGCAACGAATGAACTTCCAGCTTAAATTTCTTAATATGTGATAAAAGATACGGCTTTAACCCTTTCAATACCAACATTCTTAAAACTTGTTAGAGTTGATTAAATTTTTCATGACTGGTTAACTATGATATGGAAATAGGAAAATGTATCAAAGTTTTGAGATATCACCCGAAGGACACATAGAACAGGACCCACACATGTGTGCGGGTTGGTACTGAAACGGCTAAAAAAAGAGTAAATTGCTAGTTCTATTTTCTTCTTCTTAATCTTTTCTTAGTTCTTTAATTTAATTTCCTTTTAAATTCACCTTATTTTATCATTTTCCTCACTTTTTATTCACAAAAAAAAAACCAACTTACGATAAGCACGTGGCTGCTGCTCCGACATGACGTCTTTTTGAGATAAATAATGTAAATGAGACATTGAAAAAGAAATCAAAAACAGGTGCACACAACAATTGAGAACAGTTCCAATAACGGTAAAATAGCTGAGGTGTAAGAAACAAAGGATCATACCAAACAAAAGATCATATAAGAAAGCCAAACGAGTGAACAATTTACCCACACAAATGTGCTAGTGGGTGCTGAAAGGGTTAAGTAGTGTAGATACCCAGCAAAAAAAGTGCTTCCAAAAGAAGATAAAATGGAATGGAAAGTTTTGAATTCCATCCCTTCCACTTTCATACCCAGAAGGCATTCTTTTAACATATGCATGTCATTGGGAGGAATGCTTTCCTTAGTCTTCTCTGGAAGTCTTTCCAGAATTTTTTCAATGGATGATTTCTTTGAGCCCTTCAATGAAAGAATTCTAGCAGGGGTTCTTCAGGAGAACTTAAAAAAACCATTCCATAGAATTCCATTGAATGGTTTTTGGGGTAAATGGAGGAGGGGGGATTAAAAATCTCACGTAAAATATCCCTTTTCCTGATTTTCACGGCATTTTGGAGTTGGAAGTGGTTGGGTTTTGTTGGGGGTTTCTCCCACGGAAAATATCTAAAATATATATTATTATTTATATTTTTTTTTACTTTAATTGAATTTAAATGCTGTTGGAATATCTTTCAGAAGTAATTTATGAGAATGCCTCTCAAAAGTTCTTCTCGATAAGGCTAATATCAAGCACAATTGGATCTATAGAATGTATTCTAGAAGCAGTGTCCCTTATAATGCATGTCACATTTGTATCAAACATTTTGCTGGGTACTGTCATAAATCTTGGTATATGCTTCGATTTTAAGCTATCGTTTTATATTCATATTGATTACACGTGTAAAAATTTTTTAATAAAAAGCGTCATCCAAGCTCGGATTTATAAAACTCTGTGCCAAAGAATTTAATAGCTTGATTACAACTACAACGTTGTATTATGAAATGAAATTCAAGTTGGGTCACAAACTTACAATGTAGATTAAGGTGAGTGACCAAAAAAATTTTGCCTAGTCCGCCCCTCATTTGAAAGCTTACGTTTTTAGAGGGTTTTAGTATCATACAAACTTTTGTTAAGTGGACCCAAAAACCTCCCTAAATTGTCTTTTTCGTAAAATTCGTGTGTCGTTGGTTAGATCTCAATAAGGACAACAATTCGTACTAAAATTCTGTTTACCTCCGATTCCATCTTTGAATAGATATTTCAATTTTTCGTCTAAATCCATCAGTACCACCAGAACTTAAAATTTAAAGGAAATAAAAACTAAATAAAAGTTCATAACAAATCTTCATAATACAACTTTTGTGAAGAAAGTTTTTAATTTTATTCTTAGAGAAAAAAGTTACGCTTCTTTTGCTTTGCTTCGTTCTTCATACTTTGTTCACAATCGGTCCAGGCGTTCAGGCGTTATTGAGCCAGCGTTATTGGGCTATTCTACGATACTTTGCATATTTGGCCGCTGAGTTTTCTGTGAAAAATTTTTGTAAGCACGCCCACGAAACTCAGAAGAAGGTGTATTTTAATATTTAATATCTTATCTTATTATCATAAGCGTAATTGCATTTATTTTAACGGCTGTAGAATAATTCGTAAAGTTTACTGAATAACTTACAAAAAATAAATTCTCAAAACGTACGTGTTCTCTCTTAAGATTGGTAATTTCTTGGGTACTAGTCACAGTGATGCCGCGAGCGGTACAATTGTAAATACCTTTTGAGGCACACTCTTACTACCGCCAGTACGAAGGTACGCCTTTTTTCAAAACCTACTTTTTTTAATTTTAAAATTTCTTCTTTTATAAATTTTGTTTCTTAATAAATTTTATATCTACATGTGTTACTTACCTTTGCGTTCAGTCTGTAGGAGTCCTTAAGTTAAAAATGCTACCAATCACAATATTGATAATTTCTAGCTACTTGTTTATGGCTGTTCGTCTCTGGCTGCTTGTCTCAAGCTTCCCACCTTTAATTTTACGTCACTTTTTGTCAGAGATATTTTTGTTCACCAAATTGTTTTATTTTAATTGGAGAAGATTAAGTTTGTTTTAATAATAAAAGATACGCATTACTGATTTTTAAAATTAAAAAAGGACGTTTTTTACCCTTAATTAAAACTTAACAATTATTTTGTTAGAAAGATTTTGGTTAATAAATTACGTTTTTAGTCAAAAAAGTAAATTTTTCTAAATCAAAATGGAACACTTTAAAATTCTCTCATGGCATCACTGACTAGTCATGAACCTTCTCATATTATATTTATTTTAATAATACGCACGACACTCAAGTCCGCAATTCGTCGTTCAGACAACCTTGTTTTCTTGAATTCCCAGTAAAATCTTACAGTATATAATGTTAATTTAAGCTCAGAAAAGTCTATGGAGTCCGTAGATTTTCGATTTAATCACTATTTGTCCCGAAAATCGACCGACAACTCGATTCCTGTTAATATGCAAAGTATCGTAGAATAGCCCATATCCAAGTATTTTTTATAAAATCATATTTCGCACCACGTTTGGTATAAGATGTGAGATCCATTAAAAGGAGGTTAATGTATTCCATTTCTAGGATCGATTCTTCTTCAAACAAAAAATATAATTATCTACGGTATCTTTTATTGTAATTTTAAAGAAAATAAAAACTGCATTAAAGATTTATTTAAAGATTTAAATTAAAATGACTTAAAATAATTTGAATTACTTAAAACATCGTATCAGCAAGATTAAATTTTTGTACAGGTATAACCCATTCCAACTATGGAAAAACTTGACTAAGGACTTGATTTTTTATTCTGACCTACAATTTCAAATACGTTTGATCAAAACTAGAATTCATATGAGCTATTGATTCAAAGAATAATATCTAGTTCTGCACAAATACGTTTGATCAAAACTAGAATCCACATTAGAATTTGATTCAGCGATTGGTATCTAATTCTGCAAAAATATGTTTGAGCTTTAAGGTAGAAAATCATTAAGTTATGCTTTGCAAGTAGCAAACTTTATAATTATTGCTTTCAAAGTGCAAATTATGGAGCTATTTAAGTGCTGGAACAATATGGGAATGGATTATTTTACGCGGTATTGTCAATCCATATTTATTCTTCTCAAACTTTAAAAGAACTTGAAAAGCTGAAAGTCAGTACATATTCGATTAAAAATTTTCATATTTAGTTTAGTAACATGCCAAACTTTGTTCTTCTTAAAGTTACAATCTTAAAGACCCTACTTCGAACATTGTTTATTATTCTTGATTGAAATTATCTTGACATCGATTCAACACATCTCAAAACTAAACACATCCCCTGATTGTCGAAATGTTCCTTCGGTTCAACTATAAAATGAGGAATTCAATATGTAATCGCAGGACACCATATCATATGTGCACCAAACCTTGCCAGGACATGCGCACAGCATTCTTCTGAAACAAATCTATGCTTCATAAAGTGTTCTATTTGTGTGCGTGCTTCGGAAACACCATTTTATAGAACTCCGAGCGTGTGTATATGCACAGCTGAGCTTGTGTGAGTGTAATATTTTGCCAATTGCATAAAACAAATGTAAATGGCTTATATTTGCCTGTTTTGACAACTGAATACTGAAAGTTCGAGTCTCCTTCGTCCTCTTTAAAATTTTCCGTATGCTCATTTGATTCAACGTTGAAAAATTAGAGAAAAATCTCATCGGAAAAAACAAAAATAACACAAAACCCGAATTTTTAAAGAAATTTAACAAAAAAGTGTAAGCCCAAATCAATCTGCCAGCAAGCATAACGAAAAATTCTAAAAGAACATTTTTTGCAAGTAAGCTAAAGTGAAAACTCTACGTAGCTCCGAATTTTTTCGCGTTGAATATAGTTAAAATCCTTAGTCAATGATGGGCTCTATGGAGCCTTATAAGCATTTAAGCTGGAAAAGTTATAAAAAGAAATGATTGTGCAGAAAAGAATAAACAAATTTTATGAAAAAAGTTCTTGGAGTGTATAAAGCAGTGCCATCAAATTTTGATGCCTTGCAAATTGCTGTGTGTGTGTCCCACCCAACATATGGGGAGGTGGTATTTGTGTGCATATATTGATTGAGATATTTTGAAAGTAATTTTTAATGTGAAAAATACCAAAATGAAAGTATCTGAGGATAGGATAATTTTCTTCACAAAGATGTAGTGGATTTTTTGTGGATGCAGTGGATGTATTGGACAATTTTTTGGATATCATCAGCATCTTGTAAATGAAAACGAATCCCCATTCATCAGATCTTCATTTGGTTTATGTTTTGGGAAAATCTGGAATTACTTCTTTGCAGGTAAAAAAATGGAAGTGAATAAATCATAGCTAAAATTTTAAACAATAAAGTTAGTTATTGATGGCAACAGCT
This sequence comes from Dichetophora obliterata, assembly GCA_963920525.1. Taxonomy (NCBI): domain Eukaryota; kingdom Metazoa; phylum Arthropoda; class Insecta; order Diptera; family Sciomyzidae; genus Dichetophora; species Dichetophora obliterata. The sequence continues at coordinate 132,921,419 of OY986435.1, forward strand.
TCTCGCACCACGTTTGTTGTCGTTTCGTCTTCACCAACATCTCGAACAAACAGAGTCGTCTTTAACACACCCATACCACAACCAATCATACAGTAATAAGTAGTATGTACATGTGTTTGAGTGTGTAAAATATATTTAGTAACTCATCTGCATAACATAACTGTGCATTATTTAAACAACAAATGTTGCAAACTATAAATTATGATTTCGTTTTTGACAGTTCTTGCTATAAGCGACACAAAGCAGTTATTTTATAATGTTAACAGTGTTCTCTTAACTTGTTAGGGTTAGTTGGGTTTTCTTTTAAGAAAATCTTAAAACCAAATAAGAGACAGTGTATGTTGGGTGCCCATTATACATTCACATACATTATGCTAATCTTATTTTATATCGCATATATTTAGTATATGACTAGAAATTAAAATACCACGCCCATCTTAGTATAAGCTATGCAAATTCAGAAAAAAAATTCAGATTTATATCTAAAGGCCAGCAACATACTTTTCTACAGAAATGAACTCATATGCATTTTGGTTAATGTTGCATTTAACCGAGAGATCAACGCTTGTCTTGAATATTAAATGTCTTGAATACAAAAAGAAATCAGAACTTAAATCGCGATACATAAATTTCAAACTAGTTTTATCTGGTTTAAAAAGAAAAAAAGAAAAAGTAAAAGCTAAGAGTCGTTTGAGACAGGGATGGGAAATGATTTTTACGAAATTGTACCAAACCGAAACAAAATTGTACTTTTTGGCATCAAATTGAACTATTTTTTTTTCTATGAATAATGAAACTTTTTGGATATATTTAATTATTTTTATAAGCTTTTATTTAACTTGTTTCGTTCGCTGAATCAGCGTTCGTATGTACGTCAAAATTTGCAAAGCATTTTTCGAACCTCTGTTCCTATCCGATTAAGCTGAAATTTAGTTTACATATGAAAGTCCGGTGACAATGCAATAGTATGATCAAATTTTTTGCCACACCCCCTTTCACCGCCTACAAATCAGTAAAAATGCTATATCACCACAACAATTAGGCTGATCAGCTGAAATTTTGGCAGTAAATTTCCTTCAAGTAGAGAATGAAGTTTGGGAAAAAAATTTGGCCAGGGGGTGTGAATCAACAAAAATGCAATATCACTAAGACAACTAGGCTGATTCAGCTGAAATTTTGGCAGTAAATTTCCTTCAAGATCCATCCTCTAGATGGGGTTTGGGAAATAAAATTGGCCACATCCACTTTTATCGCTCACAAAGGTTTTGAAAATAAAAGATGTTAATTATAAATTTTTAAGACTAAAAGTAAAAAATAAGTAAAAAGTAGAAAAAGTTTTTAAAATAAGCTTTTATATAAAAGAAAACCTGAACTAAAAAGATATATTGGGGGTTGGAATTAATTTTAAAGGTTTTTTTTCGGTTTTTGAGAATTTATTTAGAAACAACGGTACAATGTATATTATTCAAGGTATTGTCCATCGTTAGGTTTAACATTTTCCCATCTTTCTGGCAGCATATGGATTCCGCGCCGGAAGAACGATTCGTCTTTTGAGGCAATCCACGAATCGACCCATTTTTTGGTATCCTCGTAAGAAGTGAAGCGCTGCTCAGCCAAGCCATGCGTCATCGATCTAAATAGGTGGTAGTCGGAAGGGGCTATGTCTGGGCTATAAGGCGGGTGGGGTAGCACATCCCAATTCAGCGCCTCCAACGTTTCCTTGACGGTTCTTGCAACATGTGGCCGTGCGTTGTCATGTTGAAAAACCACTTTGGTAGCGTTCCCCAGTGATGGTTTCGTTAGGTTTTAGCAGCTCATAGTACACGACACCCTTCTGATCCCACCAAATACACAGCATAAGCTTGGCGCCATGATTATTCGGCTTGGCCCTCGATGTTGATGCATGGCCGGGTGGTCCCCACGATTTTTTTCGCTTAGGATTATCGTAATGGATCCACGTTTCATCGCCAGTGACAATACGATGCAAAAAACTCTTCCTTTTATGCCGTTGAAGCAGTTGTTCGCACATGCAAAATCGCCGTTCAACGTCTCTCGGCTTCAACTGGTACGGCACCCAATTTCCTTGCTTTTGAATCATTCCCATGGCCTTCAATCGTTTGCCGACCGTTGATAAGTCAACTCCCAATGATTCTGACAATTCTTGAAGGGTTTGACACGGGTCTTCATCGAGCAAAGCCTCCAATTCCTCATCTTCAAACTTTTTCGGCTGGCCCGGACGCTCTTTGTCTTCCGTATCAAAATCACCACTTTTAAACCGACGCAGTACTCACAAGTAGAAATCGATGGAGCATAGTCCCCGTAAGAATCAGTAAGCGTGCGTTGTGCTTCAACCGCTTTTTTCTTCAAATGGAAGCACAAAAGTAAACCTTCCCGCAAATTGCGTTTTGTTGGAACGAAAGTCGACATGTTCACAGAGAAAAAAATATATGTTGTTTACACTTCAGTGGAATGACACATACTGAAAAATGAAGCTTAGACAATGTGCTTTGAAATGAATATAGTCACAGGTGTGCCCGATGCGATCTATTGATAGTTACGCCATCTCTTAGAAAACCTTTAAAACTAATTCCAACCCCCAATAAATTTAAATTTAACATTTGTATAGGAGATATAAAATCTTATTTAAAAAACTTTTATTTTTATTTTTTAAAACAAAAAAAAAATAGCAAACATTTCAACATAGTTTAATGAATATAGTACTGTACATTCAGTTTTTAAAACTAAATCAAGAAAATGTGCGTCTACCCAGTTACTTTTGTGAAATTCTGTAAATGTTGGAAAAAATTGGTTTGTTAAATTAATTTTTAATAGGTCTCACTTTTTCCCAAAATTCATATGCAGAAATAGCGTTAAGACTTTAAAAAAAGCAAAGAAAGTTAAATTCGATATGATGAAGATCAAGTGTATGAAAATGTACTCAAAATGTTTTCGTGGTACTAACGTACTTTTTTTAATAAAACTATACTGAAAAAGTACAATTGTTCTGAAAAATCTAACCCTGGTGTGAGATATTTATTTCTAAAACACATTTTGATTGTTGAGTGTTTTAGACTTTTATTTTATAAGAGTTTTATACTGAAGTGCAAAGAAAGCCCGCTATCCGTGGGATGCCAGTAGAGCGGACCAGGTAAGCCTTTGGTCTCTCTGAAGAAAGAACATACACTTTCATTACAATACTTGAGTGAATTTATATTTTAGTTGGAAGATGTTTTATTGGGACGTTTTGCTTCATAATTGAAAACTCTGACAACGTTTTTTTCGTCTTCGATGTCATCATTTGGTATGCTTCCAAACTCTTCCAATGGCACTTTAAAATTTAAATTGCAGATTATTGGAAAGATATTGTTTTTTATAATTTTGTAATATAAGAGTCTCCAAAGACTCGCAAAATTAACTGTTTGAAATAAAAGTCTTTGAAGACTTTAAAAAAGTGTGCGTGTCAGCTTTGAAGCTCGACTGGAGCTTACTCCTTAAGTTAGATTCCCTTTGAATTTTAAATATTTATATTAGGTAAAGGTGGTAAATGAAGTATATACTAAAACGTATTTTATATTATATAAAATATACTTAAACGTATTTTCACGTATATTACTAAAACATAATTTTTTTTAATATTTTAAAATGTATATTTATATTACATAAAACATAAGTTAAATTGATTTCCTTCACTATTATTTCACCTTAAAAGAAAATACATACCAATATTGATAGATGTTAATGAAAATTAAACTTTTAATTCTAATATGCTATACATAATGTTATAAATACAATTGGGGCTACGGGCGTGCGACGTGTAAGTTCCACTGGTGTGTAGAACTATTGCTGGCGTGTGGAATACAATATTTGGCTGTGTTCAGGCGACAATTAAATGACTAAGCTAGTCCCTTCTTTTGTTTTTTTTTACTCTATTTGACTAATTAATTTAGGTCTTGAGCGTCATCAAAATTTTGATTATGTTCGAAGTTCATTTTCGCTCTCACATAGTTAATTTTTTTAGCAAAAAAAACCACAAACTTGGATTAATTCAATCATTTGAATCTCGTCTCAACACAGCCTTTTTATTTATTTTTTAACACATGCTTGCCAAATTAGAAAATAAAAATTGTCCGGCTGCAGCGTGTTCTACAACCGCACGACAAGCTCGACGTGTAATGTGGATTGTGTTTATAACATAAGAAATACATTGTTCTACACACAAAAAATTCCGTGGGTAGAGTTAAATGATGTTTATAGATTAATTTCGAATAAGTAAATTAAATTGAACTTATAAACGCGTGTTCATTGCTTGAAGGAAAAATAGAGACACGCGACAGTAGCTTTAATCAAACGCAGTGCGCAAACAGAGTATGTTTGCGACAGCATGTTGTTCGTAAGTACGCCACATCACTCCCCCACCGTGGAAAAAAGAAGACGAACTTTTCGTCCAGAGCGCGTTTTATAATCCGGTGTCTTTGTTGTGGTTTGTGGTCCTGCTTCGGGCTCTTCTTTGGCGAAGTATGCTGCTTTCAAACGGTCAATGCTGACATCCACTTCTTTTCCACGAATGCTAAGCTTAAAAAATTTAGCACCTCTCTTTAGAATTGGATAGGGTCCTTCGTATGGAGCCTGAAGTGGTTGCCTAGCAGCGTCAGTTCTAACAACCACTGCTGGTATTGTTGCTAGTTTCGTTTCGATAAAGTGTGAAGGAAAGATAAAGTTTTGAGTGGTTTGAAGTTTGTGTTGGTCGAATTTCACGCATGCGTGTGCGTAAGTGGCTCACAAACTCGGATTCGGGTAAATAAATCATTATTGGTAGACTCAAAAAACTCACCTGGCAATAGAAATGTGCCACCGAAAACCATTTCAGCAGGTGTTGCTTTAATATCATCTTTGAACGATGCTCTGTAACCCAAAAAGATAAGCGGCAGCATCTCGACCCACTGTTCTGTTTGGTAACATTTTATTGAAGCTTTCAGCGTTAGAACTGGCGTTATTGGTCGGTGGTGATTTTAAGCGGCACTCCAAATCTTGAAATCCAATTGGAATAAAATGCGAACGCAACGGATTCAGCAGTTCAACCCATCCAGTGTAGCGGTCAACACAGGTAACACAGTATCGGTAACCCTTATTTGGTGGTAGCGGGCATACTATGTCCATGTTGATATGCTCTAATCTTTGTTCCGTCAGGGTGTAGGTCGAAATAGGCGATTTATTGTGGCGCTATATTTTTCATTTTTGGAAAGGAATGCAAGATTTTGTCCATCTGCTACAATCTCGGTTTAAATTTGGCCAAACGAATTTCTTTACAGTTAAATTTAAACATGAAGTTTTACTCAAAAAGTTTTTTAGCTCATCATCGTTGCGCTGGCTTTCTGCTAGAGTTCGAAATCGATAACTTTATCCACGTGTATTGCATCGATGCGTGACACGGTATCAGCTATAATATTGTCCTTGCCAGAGAGGTGGCGAATGTTAGTGGTGAACTGACTCGAAAATTCAAGGTGCTTACCTGCCTCGGTGAAGCTTTTTCCGTTTTTTGCTGGAACACAAATTGCAAAGGCTTGTGGTCTGTTAAAATGCAGAACTGTTGGCTATCCAGCATATGTTGAAAATATTTAACAGCTTTGTATGCACCTAATAATTCTCGGTCATACGTGCTGTAGCGTTTTTCTGCTTGATTTAGACGTTCTGAATAAAAACCGAGTGGTTGCCACTGTCTTCCATCGTGCTGTTGAAGAACTGCACCTAGAGCGATGTTAGAAGCGTCTACAGCAAGCGAAAGAGGTGCACCGGGTTTGGGGAAAACCAATAGAGTCGCCTTGCAAAGCTGTTCTTTACAGCATTGAAAAGCTTCTTTCGAGTCCTCTGTCCATTCAATGACTGACCGGTCGTTTTTTTATTACCTTTAATTAGATTGCATAAATGATTTTGATTGGCGTCAGATTTCAGTAAAAATCGTCCAAGAAAGTTGATCATGCCCAAAGATCGTCTGGGATCGCACACTCGTTCATGCAGTTTGAACTCATTGATAGCTTGAACTCGTTCAGTTGAGGGCTTAACCCCATTTTTTTATAACATAACCTAGAAAAGTTACCTCCGGTTGGCCAAGCACGCATTTGGACTGATTAATGATGATATCGTTTTTTCTCAACTTCGGGAATACAGCTCGAAGGTGATTACGGTGATCGTTTGCGTTTTTCTATGAAACCAGAATGTCATTCAAATAAGGCCATGCGGTTTCTCAAACCAAAGCACATGTAGACAAACTCGAACATACCGAACGGCGTCGTTATAGCTGTCTTTCCAAATCTCTTTTTGGTACGTCTGCGCTCAACATATTTTTTTCAAAAATTGACCTCATGGCTTTCGATTTGTTTTATTTTTGGGGTATAGGTTCCCATTAAAATTCTAAGAAAATAAGTTCATTTATTTTTTTTTATCGCCATTCGTTGAAAAGTTATGGATCCAGATATAATTCAATTTTTATAAATGAGATACCGTTGGAAAGGTATTCGAAAGTTATTTCTAGAAAAAATATCTAATTTTAAAATTTTGGATGTTAGAGTAGCCAACATACTTTAAAAAAATTATTTGCTAATTTCTCAAAAATCGCGTATTTTTTGGATTTTTTATTTTTTTAAATTTCGAAGAAAAATGTTGCCTTTAAGTTAAAAACAATTTTATGATGGAGCTTTTACATTTTTTTTTGGAGTTTCAATTTTTGTGCACATACCTTATCATTTTATGCAATTTATAGCCTATAAATTTCATAACGGTAAAGATATTTGCGTAATTTAGTCTGCAAAATGGTTTGTCTTATAAGGACCAACATTTTATTCATAAGTTTCGATGACCTAACACTTGACCTTGGTAGAGAAAACTGTTAAATAAAAAAAAAAAAATATTTTTAATTGTTTTTCTTTTATTTGTATTAAGGTGGACAAAATTTTGATTGCTTTATTGAAGATTATTAAATTCTAACTGATTTTGTTCCAAAAAGTTTTAAAATCGGCTCAAAGCAAAAAAGTTACGATGGTTTGATCAGCGGATATCACAGTGCAACACGAAAAAATAACTACATACGGACACCACTACGTGATAAAAGACAAAAAAAAAAGACCCCTGTCTCCCAGTTTTGCCCAAAGTCCTCCAGGTTTTTTTTTATGGGCCCCCAAAGATGTGGGCCTCGGTGTCATTTTTGCAAAAAAATTATCATTTTCTCAAGCTCATATCTTGCAAACCGTTCGGAATTTTGATTTACTCTCTGAGGCAAAGTTTTAGCTCTTGTCATTAAGAACAAAAATTGTGAACATATAAAATAAAAAACTTCATCTTCAAGGTCAAAATCGCAAAAAACTTTAAAAACTGAGCGAAAGCGACCCAAAAAGCGTTTTTTTTATTTTCCGCTTTTACGAAAAAATTTTCTGTATGAAAAATGCGCCCATTTTCTTTGGCCTTGTAGGGCTTACAGCTCTGATTAAAACCCCAAAGTTTTTTTAAGGAGGCCGATCCAACTTCTTAAGATATAGGCCTTTATGGCTTGAGTATATAATCGCTTATATCTCACCCATTTCGTTTTCGATCCCATTGAGATGGGTATCGTTGAGAAGACCTTTGAAAACGCTATAAATCTGTATTTAAATATGTTAATTTTTATTAATTCATTGGGGCAAATTAAAAAAAAAAAAGATTTTTTAACCTCACTTTTTTAATAAAAATCTGGTTTTCTCAAAAAACAGCCCTAGTGAAAAAAAAAACAATTGAAGTGTAAGAAAATAAGCGATTTCTTAAAAAAAATTGATTTCAGAACTTTGAACGTAAATAATTGTCAGGCAGGAGGCCGAGTGTGTGAGTGCATTGTACCTTCACTGATAGTAAGTGCATTCTAATAAAAATGCTCAAGCTGGTGGGTGAGTTCCCGTGCCCAAACTGTCAAACAACTACCTGGAAGCAAACATCTGCATTGAATTCACAAAAAAAACAACCCAAAATATAAAAAAAATACCTGGAAAGACATTTTAGCTCTTGTCATAAAGATGAAATTGTGAACATATAAAATCAAAAAACTTCTATCAAAAAACTACCTGGAAGCAAACATCTGCATTGAATTCACATTGTAGCTCTTGTCATGTTTAATGTCTTGTATGTTTAATTAACGCTCAAAAATGAAATATGCCTGGCCAGAACCATGTGTTTGTCCAAGGGTTAACACCGTTTAAGTAGCGCTTAGGTATCACACGATCACGCACCGACCACAGCAGCACAGGCACTGCAGTAAGCTCAGCACACGCAACAAGGGACGCAGCACACAATATAAAAGCGACACGACACTCACATCGAGGCATTACACAGCGCGACGTCAACGAGAGCTCAGCGATGAAAGTTATAAAGTGAAAGTAAAAAAAGTTAAAGTGCTACAGCATAATTCACACACAACATTGGCAACTGACAATTTCAATATGCAGTGTGAAAATATTAATTTATTTTGCTACGTTTGTGGTCATCAAATCAGAAAAAAAAGTTCTACAACATTGCAAAAGGAAAATAATCTTTTAACTAGTCAATTCAAGAAAGCATATAAATTGTTTTCGACGAAGTAGACTTGACCGGTGAAAATTACACATCTAATACAGTAATTTGAGTGGAGGCAAACATAGTATGAAGTATTGTAAGCCGGTAAACTGGATTAATCTCCCAGGTGATCATGATGAAACCAGTTGCTATGCATGCGTTATTTACACATGTGGTCTAAATCGATATGCTGAGAGGAACAAAAGTTATAAAGCAACTGTAACAGCCACACTACCATTGCTTGCACCTGAAAATTTTGTATCACCAAGGCCGCCAACTCCAGATCGTAGTACAGAATGTACAGGAATGACTAGAGCAAGTGGTGTAATCTATGAAGATCCAGAGTTCTGAATCAGTCAGATTCGGACGATTCGGACGACGATTTGGATCCACAACTTAAGAGAGTGCGATTTGCAAGTAAAGGGCCATTAACATTATAAACATAATACGAATATTTTTTTTTATAATTTTTGTAATAGATAGCATAGTATTGTAGTGCCATCCCTGCTGAGTCTACTAATCCCTACAACTAATCATTATTATTAAATCATTACTAAATCATTACTAAATATCTATGCTACTACTCTTTGTTACAACCCTAACTCTAAATGTCAACCCATACCACCTAAGAACTAAGATTAATACAAGCAGTAATAGTATAACAATGAAACCTGCAACATGCCTTTTCACTTACGGGAGAAAGCTTTATAGTATCTCAATGTTGAAGTAACGAAAAAACAAATGAAATTAAAAAATTTTCGGGGAATTTTTCACTTTTGCGGCTACCTAAGCGCTACCGAAACGGTGTTAAGAATCATTACTAGGAAGTTTATATGTTCTAGAAAGTTGTTTATTGAGATCTTGGGTTCATTTTTGTATTTGATTATTTCCTTGAATTTTGAACGGTTTGCTATCTATGGACCTGAACAGGGGAAAAAAGGTAAAAAAAATTGAATTTTTTAAAGTTTTTTGCGATTTTGACCTTGAAGATGAAGTTTTTTATTTTATATGTTCACAATTTTTGTTCTTAATGACAAGAGCTACAACTTTGCGTCAGAGAGTAAATCAAATTTCGAACGGTTTGCAAGATATGAGCTTGAGAAAATGATAATTTTTTTGCAAAAATGAGACCGAGGCCCCACATCTTTGGGGGCCCATAAAAAAACCTGGAGGACTTTGGGCAAAACTGGGAGACAGGGGTCTTTTTTTTTTGGTCCTTTATCACGTAGTGATGTCCGTATATGGTAATTTTGCCATGACTTAAAAAATTACACACTGTGTATACAAAAAAAATCCTCTGAAGCTGAATATTGTCGAGTTTTAATCTCCCTATTTTTGATGGGAATAAAACTGTGTAAATTTTGTGTGCCATCAACAACTCAGCTTCAACATTTTCAAAAGACTCTTTTGAGCAAAACCGATAACATATTGTTGACTCCTTTGTTATAGCCTATTCATAAAGCTGTTTGTTAATTGGTTTTGAAATGGTCTTTGAAGACTGTCACTCATGGCATTTCGTATAAAAGCTCCACCGATGCCACCACACGGCCACTTACCATGCAATGTTGCAAAGAAATGCCACTCAGCGTCAAAATTTTCTTCTTCTTTTCACTGGCAAAACTTTAAATCAGCTGTTTTTGTTCACAAGTAAACAATTTTGTAATCGCGTCAAAATTAAAAAAGAAAAATTATTTGTCACAAGTAAAAACTATCATGAAAATCGGCTGTCAGTTAAAAAAATGCACCCAAAATCTTTTTGCAATTTGTTCGGAAAACGTAATCATCACGTGCTTGATCGATTGCGATTTTTAACCCAAGGGCATGTCGAAACTGCGGAATATTTAGGAATCAGTAATTTAGTGGCTGGTGAAATGAAAATTTGTTCAACTTGCCGTCTACGACTTAGGAAACAGAAGGCAATCAAAAAGCAAGCGGCAATTGCACTTGGAGGCTGGTGGTGAAAACATTGAAGCAGAAACTGCGAGCATAGCTGGTGAAGTGATTGACAGGGAACAGTTCATTCGTGAGCTTAATATGCTGCTCCCACAAATAGGAGTCCAACAAATAGAATATCGAAAAATAAATAGATAAATGTCGTACTGCCTTAATATCATGGATGATAAAACGAAAAATATGGCCAGCAATATTTTTGGCTTGACTCCATCCACTCTGCATGAACCAAATACGGAAAGATCTGATACCGATGAAATAGTGAAAAAACTAACTGAAAAATTTGCCCAAACTTCTGATAAAGAGGAGAAATGGGTAATTCTGTCAGTCCTCCCACAGTCCTGAACAGCGAATAAAATGCACGTTCAATTCAATATCAGTTGGCGCTTTGCAAACAACGTAAGATCGCTTGTCGCTGAGAAAAGCATAATGTGCGGCCCAATGAAACGTTTAGCCTCAAATGTCATTAGTATCGATTTGGTGGATATGGTGACGATATTTTATTGGATCAGTGAAAAATCTTCACTGAAAAAACGTCTTTTACTAATGAATCTCAATGAAGCATATGCATTTTTTAAGATTTCAAATATTGGCACCAAAATATGCTTCTCCAATTTTTTAGCATTGAAACCACCGCAATGCATTTTGACACTCCAAACGGGTGGAACACATTCTTTCTGTGTTTCTGTCTACCATCAAAACGTCAAATTAATTTTTGAGCCAATAAAGAAACTATTCGGCATTCATATCGCAATCTCTTTGACTTTCTGCTTTGTAATCACCCTACTGAAAAATGCAAATTGAGATAATGTGACCTCTGTTGCGTACAAGCAATGAGTTAATCAAAGTTAAATCAGGTTAAAAAATCTTAATTTACAAATAAATAATTTTTGTAGCGGGACCAAGTTTGCCGTTTCTATTATTTGATTGAATTTTAACATACATTTTGATATCAATTTTTTTTTCCATTAAGGTAAAACCAATTTGGAAAATATGAAGAAGTTAACAGATGTTTTTATATCGAAATTCAGTAAACGAGTTGATTAGCTAGTACCACATGAAAGAAGTAGTGAAAAAAGGAGAATTTGTTGCTATAGGTGTTTTTTTAGAAAATTAAAGTTCTGTCATTTTTATCCTTAAGTACGTGATCTGCAGTAGAAAAATATTTTTTGTAAAAATTCTTTTTTTTTTCAATATTTTTAATAGAATGCTGTACAGTCTCAATCTTGGTCTCATGACCATCCATTCGTTCTCCATTTATTTCAAGGATGACAGCAATGATTGTTGGCTATTAGCGTTCTCATAATAGCTGAAAGTTTATATAATAGCTACTGGTCTTACGAGCTCGATTAAACGACAGCAAAAGAATTATTTTTTCCGATGGAGCTGCATCGCAGTATAGGTAATGGTGGCTGAGCCGATAGACGACTCGTACACTTAGGCCAGTGTAGGCCCGTTGTGATACCACATGATCTCTTTAAAAACCTAGTAGAGATTTCCCTCCTCAAACCAGTTCGAGCGGATAATGAATTTAAGGATATGCTTGATTTCCAGGCATGAGACTTCGGCAAGTCTATTTAAAAAGGGAAGGCCCAGAGTTGCCATTCTCCTTTTAGCTAGAGCCGGACATTCGCAGAGGAGGTGCTGATCGTTTTCTACCTCCTCCTCACATCTGCAGCTTCTGCAGAAATCGTTTGATGCAACTCCCAACCGAAGGGCATGCGCTCCGATCAGGCAGTGACCCGTTAGGATTCCTACTATTTTTGACAGGTTTACCCTGCTTAACTCAAGCAGTGAGTTGGTGCGTTTTAGGTCGTAGGTAGGCCATGTTAGCTTAGTTATCCTACATGTATCAAGGCGTTCCTAGCGTTCTTGTGCAAGACCTAAGGATCTGTTCTTGCACTGGAGTTTATAGGAGGAAATGGGTATACCAATAAAGTCCTCATTTAAGAGGGTGTTAGAGGTCGTACCCTTCCTTGCCAATTCGCCGGCCAAATTGTTGCCCTCGATATCCCTGTGTCCGGGTACCCATATGAGGTGAATACTGAGTAGCCTTGCCATCTCGTTAAGAGATTTGCGGCACTCAGTGAGAGTTTTAGAGTTGTCAATATTTAAGTTCAGTGCTTTCAGTGCAGCTTGGCTATCTGAAAAGATGGAAATACTTTTTCCTTCAAGGTCTTTTTGACCTAGAATCCTAGTGGTTTCGTGAATAGCCATTGCATCGCAGTATAAGAATAGAAAAAACTTCTACCAGATTTGCCAGTGGAAAGAAGAAAAAGAAGAAGAACATTTTGACGCTGAGTGGCATTTCTTTGCCACATCGCATGGTAAGGGGCCTTGTGATGGCATCGGCGGAGCTTTTAAACGAAATGCTATGAGAGCCAGTCTTCACAGAAAATTTGAAAACCAATTAACAAACGCGAGAGAGCTTTACGAATGGTCTATAACAAAGGAGTCAACAATATGTTATCGGTTTTGCTCAAAAGAGTCTTTTGAAAATGTTGAAGCTGAGTTGATGTAGAAATTCAAAAATGTGCAAGCTATAACCGGCACACAAAAGTTACACAGTTTTATTCCCAACAATAATAGGGAGATTAAAACTCGACGATATTCAGCTTCAGAGGATTTTTTAATACATCAACAAATGAAACCATCATAACTTTTTTGTTTTTAGGCGATTTTAAAACCTTTTGGAACAAAATCAGTTAGAATTTAATAATCTTCAATATAGCAATCAAAATTTTGTTCACCTTTCTTTATACAAATAAAAGAAAAAAAAAATAAAAATATTGTTTTTTTCGGTATTTACCAGTTTTCTCTACCAGAGTTAAGTGTAAAGTCATCGAAACTTATGAATAAAATGTTGGTCCTTATAAGGCAAACCATTTTGCAGATTAAATTATGCAAATATCTTCACCGTTATGAAATTTAAAGGCGAAAAATTGCCTCAAAATGATAAGGTATCCTCACAAAAATTGAAATTGTGAAAAAATATGTAAAAGCTCCATCATAGAATTGTTTTTAGCTTGAAGGCAAAATTCTTTTTCAAATTTAAAAAAATAAAAAATGCAAAAAATACGCGTTTTTTGAGAAATTAGCACATACATTTTTTTGAAATATGTTGGCAACCCTAACATCCAAAAGTTTAAAATTCTGTATTTTTTCTAGAAACTACTTTTCAATACCTTTCCAAAGGTACCCATTTATAAAAATTGGATTAAAACTGACGTAGATACAATTAATTGAAAATTTTCCAATTCTGGCGTTTTCGGACGATTTGCAGAATTGAAAGGTCCATAACTTTTCAACGAATGGCGATAAAAAAAATATATGAACTTATGTTCTTAAAATTTTAATGGGCACTTATAGCCCATCGAAAGCCATGAGACGGAACCGTTTTGCGTTATCCTTGGAATAGGCAAATAACAATTTTAAAAAAAAGTGATTTAAATTGGTTTCCAACATGTTAAGAACATTCGAAACAGACAAAGCATTAGCTGTCTTAGTAAATAAATAAAAAATACGATTTTAATTAAAAAATCTTTTAATTCAAAACTTAGCGGCAACAAAATATTGGATTAGAAAATTATAGCTAAAAGTAAAATAAGAGTTTCTAAAAATCGCTAAAAAAAGCTTAGGATCATATATAACTAGAATAAGCGATGACAGCTTAAATTGTATTCTTCGTTTAAAGCTCGTTCAGCCAATTCCAGAATTTATTATTTCGTTAAAACACCTAAACTCAACATTGACAAAAATGTTATACTCTAAATTTGAGTTTCTGAGTTTGCCATTCGATGGGTCTCAATTGACTTAACAATTGTTGTTAAGAAGTATTTTAAACAAATAATAACCATAAAGGAAATATGAACAAAATTGTTAAATTTCATGTTAGGAAGTATTTTGTTTAAATATCAACATTGCAAAAAAAATTTTGGTCTTTCCTTATGTTCTAAATATATATTTTTAGACAAGTTTTCGTTTAGAAAAATTTGAAAAATCCAAACTTGGGAAGTTATCTTCCATATCACTACGCAGGGCCATATTTTGGGGTATTTCCGGGGTTCTGACCCCCCTTCCCGAAATATGGAACTTTTATGCCTTCGATTTAAGATGAAAAACTCAGCGGAAGCATTCGTGGGCACTATGTCGCGGCACTTTTCACAGGCTTAAATTTAGATTCACCTCGACTTTGCAATGGCACCAGGGTCTCGCTTAAGAAATTATTGCCAAATGTTATTGAGGCTACTATTCTAACAGGTCGCGGCAAATTAGATGACGTTTTTCTGCCGCACATCCCAGTTATACCAACTGACATGCCATTTCAGTTCAAGAGGCTGCAATTTGCAATCCGTCTGAGTTTGCATGACTTGATTATATAGCCAATTATATGTCAGATGCTCACGCGTTGGGAGTCCAAATAGTTTATTTCTTTTGACACCAAATGAAAAGTCTTTAAATATTGTGTACGCAGAAGCTTTAAAACAATTACAAAAGGACATAACAAAAAGTTGCAAAACTTACATAACATTTATTGGATGTTAAATTAAATGTATTCAATAATGAAATAAAACTATTTTTGCAAAACTGTTCTTCATATCTCTTAATTTTTGATAAAACACTAAAAATTAAAAAAAAAAACTAAATTGACTTTTTATTCCGATAACAAATTTATGGTAAAATTCGTAAGTTAGTCAGATTGTCCAAGACCGTGACATATGCTTTAATAAATAATTTATTCAAGCAAAACTTAAAAATTAATCCTTTCTTGCTATTAATTTAATTCAACTCTAATTAGCTCTATCCGAACAAGGTCGGGTATTCTGCTAGTGTAATATATAATTATCAATTTCTCATATGTATCACTGAACGACCGGAAATAATGCTAATTATAGTATTATGTATTGCTTATACTTAAATATGGCATTTTTACTCAGCATCAGTTGGCACCAGAAATAAAAATTCATTTAAAAAAAAGGAACTATAAAAAAAATATATGATTTTTAAATTTTTTCATATGAATAATATTTTCAGGTCCTATTTTCTTGAAAACGGGATTTCAATTAAAAATTTTTTGACGTTTATGAAAAAACTAACTCCAGATTCCAGCTCTGCTGCCATAAATTAGGTGGAAAACGTTTGCCACATTACTATTTTTTTTCGAATACCACCAATTTTTTTTATTGATCTTTCAACCTGAATTCCTTTCTAGTTTTTATGGTTATACTAGCTGAACCCGGTGTGCTTCGCTACTCCCCTCGTTATAAAATAAAATTAAAAGTATTTATATATTTTTCACGCCATCGAATTTTCGAAATAAGTCCACCCCAGCGCCACCTACCGTGTCCATTTATACACAAATTATTTTCTTATGATCAAACAAACATACATTCTGAATTTCAGTTGAATTGGTCCATAAATTCAAATTTTCGATATAAGTCCACCCCAGCGCCACCTATCGGGTCCATTTATACACAAATTATTTTCTTATGATCAAACAAACATACATTCTGAATTTCAGTTAAATTGGTCCATAAATTCAAATTTTCGATATAAGTCCACCCCAGCGCCACCTATCGGGTCCAAGCCTATGTTACCCACCGTACCAAGATGAACATTACCTGAAAATTTCATCAAAATCGGCCCAGCCGTCATGGAGTCCATACGTTACATACATACACACATCCTATTTTATATATATAGATTACGTGTTTATGAATTTTGGGCAGTTTTTTTTATATTTTGACCAGTGGGGGTAACAAGGGCATTCTGATCATTTGGCTGTATTTTATGAATATTGGAAAGGCAAAGCAGCACTTAAAATATTTTTAAATATTAAAAATACTTACTGCAAATATTTACGTAAGTTACATTAAGTAAGTTACGCAATATTTACTTCGTAGTGCTACGAACGCATAAGAAATTATGTTATTGCTTTCCTTTTAATTTTTCCTTATTAGACGACTTTATCGATAGCGAAACATTAGTTACAGAATTTAATGTGCAAAAAACAAAATGGGATCCAGAAGAAGCTGCAATGCGTTCTTAATTTGCAAAAGAAGCATTTAATAAATGCAACAAAGAGTTTTTTCCGTCAATTTTTTCTCTTTTATAATTATGAATATATTCCACTACACCAGTTACTACTTGTGCTGCAGAGCGATCCTTTTCAACATTAAAAAGGCTAAAAACGTACTTGCGGAACTCAACAGGAAAAGAGAGACTAACTGGTTTGCTATTGATCATACTTTCCTTTTGCATGTTATTCTTGCTTTTGTTATGTACCTATGAAATTTAATTTTTGATATTCTAATATATGAGGGGCATTCACACTGATTAGTGTAGTTGGGTAGATTGGCAAATGCCGTACATTTTGTTTTTGTAAAGAGCCATTGTACCCAAGTACCCATCTGCCAATCTACTTTAGCTGACATCCTGACTTGTTTGGGTAGATTGATTTCTTGCCAAATTAAGTACTTTTCCATGTGTTACCACCTTTTACAAAAATAAGCAGTAATTGACCTAAGGGCATCAAATTTTATAAGATTTGTTCTCAAGGCTTATATCTCGATTAATAAAAAAAATTGCCACACCCCCTATTACCGCCTACAAATCGATAAAAACGCTGTATTTCAGACGAATTGGGTTGTATTGGACTAAAATTTTGTAATTTAGTTCGTATGGTGATTCTCGGCAACTAAACCAAAAATGGGCGTGGTTGAACAATAACTACGCCAACTTTTCAAAAATCATTATAATTCCTGAAATGTGGATGTTTTAATAATGAAACGTGGTGTGTATGTGCTATATGACCAAATAGTGGTCACTATATAAATAAATATTGCTTCGCCTACTTGTGCAGCCCTTCTATATGCATAAAATCGTTCGTGCGGTGTCTCCTAAGATCTCAGGAATGGTAACACCTAAGGCCACCAAATTTAGAATATCTGTTATTAAGGTTAATATCTCGGTAAATAAAAAAAAATAAAATACACTCTTTATCCGCCCACAAATCAATAAAAATGCTATATTTCAGACGGTTTGAGTCGTATAGACTAAAGTTTGGTAATTTAGTTCGTATGGTTCACTGGCGGCAACTTTACTAAAAATGGGTGTGGTCAAACTATGTTTACGCCCCATTTTCAGGAGATAAGCGTAGAGCGAAGAAAAGTACGCCAGGTATTAGCAAAATTGAGCTGAAGTTTTGACAGTCGGTTTTTTTCGAGTACGAGATGGTTTAAGGAAAAATTTTTTGGCACACTACGCTCTCTTTTACCGCCCTTAAATCAAAACAAAAATGCTATATTTCGGATGGTTTTGGTCGTATTAGACAACATTCGCTGATTTTGTTCATATCGTTACCTTCGGAAACTGAACTGGTCGCACTACAGTTGTCAGTTCAGATATATAAAATAGTTTTTTTTTTATTGGCATGAAAATTCTTATATGGAAGTTAGGCGATCTGTGGCAGGATTAAGTCTGCCCGGGATTAATTGTTAATTATAAAATGCTGCGAAGTTTACGTTTAAAATTACTCTTATTTAAAATAACTTTTTTTACGCCCAATTAATAGCCTAAATTTTGCGCACATAAAATGAAAAGTTTTCTTGGCAGCAAGTCGAAAATACAAAGGAAAGAAAGTCACAGCATCAAAGAAAGAACAGTACAGAAGAAAACTTTGCCAATACAGAGCTGCCTGTACCGCCGACTTGCTGGCAAGAAAACTTTTTGTGTGGAAAGGGGGTCTCAGCTACATAAGCAGGGGAGATCAAACAAATATGCAGCACTGCCGAAAACTATTCTATAAAGTACTAAATTGCAATTTAGGGTGCTCGCAATTATTAAAAATACTCAATCTACCCATACCCAACTACCCAAGTCAGTGTAAATACCCCTATTGTTTTTAAAAATTTGTTATTTTCATTTCTTTTCGACTATTTTAAATCCATTTCGACTATTAACGTTTTATTTTTAAATGCATTCTTTTTGAGCATTAAGCATTAAAAACAAACTTTATATATATATTTTTTTAGAAATGAAAACAATAAAAATAAATTTTGTATTTTTATTAGTTGCCAGATGCATTTTCTTATCAAAACCCCTCCGAAAAAATCCTGGATATATAAAGCCCTGCCAATACGGATATATAACACCTTATAACGTATGGGCAATGAAATGCGAACAACCATAAACCTACACAAAAATAAATTTCCAGAAGATTTTCAACAATTTTTACATTTTATTTAGAAACGTAGTTAATTACTTAAAATTTATAAAAAAGTTTGAATACCGTTACGATTTGTTTTCGTACCTTTTCAGGCACATTTGCATTGACTTCTGAATGCCATTTGTGTCGATATTTTTCAACTCTTTTTTAATCTTTTTAATTAAACAATCCACATTTTTTGGTCTATATCCGTTGCTGTATACCTTCCTCTTAAGGTTAGCCCAGAAAGTCTCAATCGGTCTTAGTTCTGGTTCGTTTGGTTGGTTGAATTCTCTAGGCACATATTAAATTTCAAAAGACCCCAAAGCGTTGAGAGTTGATTCGGCATAATGAGCAGACGCCAAATCTGGCCAAAATATTATTTTGTCATACCGGTAATGCTTATGAACAAACTCCTTAAGCACCGGTAGGCATCTTTCTGTATAAGTCTGCGTACTAACAGCCCAGCCACCTTTAAAAATACGGGTTGGCTAATTCCACTTCGCTAATGGCTAACCACAATAAAACTTTTTCAGGGAACTTCGTCTTGTGAATAAATTTATCCCTATCTGTTGCTTTAATATTAGCAGACTCATAGTAATATTTTAGCTGCCTTTCATTGCCTTCCATGGTAAAGTATGACTCGTTATCCATCACACAAATATACTTAGAGATACGAAATAATTTTTGGAAAGATTGCGTAGTCTACTTTTAATGATTTTTAGTTTTTTTTTCATTGTTTTTGGTGCACATTTTTTTACGTTGAACGTTCATTGATTCTAAGTTCTTTTTTATTGTATTTTTTGCAACACCGTATTTGTTTGCTAATTGTCGATACGATTTTGCACTTCGACCCGCTGTTTCTGCGATCACAGAAGCACGAAATTTTGAGTCATTAAAAACACATTTTTTTCCAGAACCACGTTTTCGTTCTATGCTCATTTTATCCTCCAACAATTTAACTATACGGTATATGACCGTTTTTTTAAAATGGTGATAAATTTAATTTTTTTTTATTATCTTCAAATAATTTACGTATCAATTTTCGACTTTGTTCCTCGTTTAAAGACATTTTCGCAACTAATAGTTTATTGCCGAATTTTAACTGTGAAACCAAGTGTAAGTGCAGCGCCTACTATGCCAGTTTAAATTTTTTTAAAAACGTTATGAGTTGCTGAGTACACTTCATTTAAAATTTGTTCGGATTTCATTGCCCATACGTTATTCATTTTTAAAAAAGTTAAAAAATATTGTTCAAGTATACATTCCTCAAAAACAGGAAAATGCATATGCCAAAATATGCAAATTATTAATTCCCCAAATTTAAAGAAAACGTGGACACTATAATCAATACCACCAAAACTTAGACAATCAGATAACAATCAAAAGTTCTGCCTTTATCGAGTGTACCTTTAGATTCGAATATCTTTCACACAGGATACTGTGGGTAAAAGTTGAAAGTGGCGTAGTGTTTGGCTAGATATTGATAGTTTAGGTCTATATTTACTTTTGCTTTAAGACATACGTAGTTTTTCTTACAAAAATCAAAGCATTTTTAGATCGTTATTTTTGACTGTTTTTCTCAAAAAACAGCTTTGTCCTTGCGGGAGAGGAAGACATCCTTTGTTTTTACTAAAATTTGATACGCCCTACTGCCCATATTACACGATGTTTGTTTGCACGACGAACAATGAACACTTTTAACTCTCTTTCTCATTTTGTTTGCTGGTAAGTCACACGACGGAAAATGTACGGCGAACACTTTTGACATTTCATTACTTTCTCCACCTTTATTATGCAATAAGGATTTAATGCAACTATTTTTCATTACGTTTAAGTAGAATAGTAGCACTTTTCCTCAAAAAAATACTTTTTAGTTGCTAAAGCTTAACAAAACTTTAATTTCAACACTCAGCAACACTGTACGATGTTTGTCGATACGATAATCGTACAAAATGAACATATTTTGAACGCCCTATAAAGTGTTCATCCACTCGGACTCTCAGAGATTTTAGTCAGTTTCACATTGAAAGCAACAACAAAATATTTTAATCGTCGAGCAAACAAACATCGTGTAATATGGGCAATACAAAATTTGACAGTTCATTTATAAGACCGGTAAACTTATACGGTTTATAGTATTTATAAGTCTGCGGACAGAGTAAACGCTGATGCGAGCAGGCAGGCAGGTTTGCTTACTTGTCCCAATGCGAGAAAACTCGCTTCATACGATTTCATATAAACCTGCTCGAAGTGTGCAGAGTGGAAGCAGGCAGGTCAGATCAGATCAGATCAGGTTGTTCTTTTTGTGTTGTTTTTTTTAATTTTTCAAGGAAACTGAGTTTTTTTTATTATCTTTAGAATACAAGACCAATTACAACAAAAACGAAACAATCATCAACAGCAGCGACCGCGCACATGTTTATGTGTGTGTGAGGGTTGTTTTTGATGGGTATTGACAAATTTGGTTAACGTCAATTAAGATTGTGCATGATAAGTTGTGCAAGCGAAAATGATAGATTGATCGAATGGGCAATTGTTGGGCATGTACGAAACAAAAGAAATACATATAAAACGAATAAAACAATAAAAATTAAATTGCTTGGTTTTGCATTTTTTTAATATTTTGAACAGTAAAACCAGAATCTAATATGTTGGCAGCACCCAAATTCCAAAATTTTTGTAACACACAAATCAAAACTATTTTAAAAGTATTAATTGTAAAGTCATTCCAAGTGAGATATAACGTTTTTATGATTTTCCTGTTTTTTTTTGTGTTCAAAATGCCAGAAAACAAAAAATTGAGTTTCACCAGCTATAACTTTCTTCTTAGGATTTTGGTTTCTTTAATTTTATGCCTAAAATAGTTCAAGGCTATGCTTTAAGAATTATTGTTGTTATTGGTTAACATTTTGCATTTTTGGTTTTTTGAGAATTTTTTTCGTAAAAGTACTCAAACTTAACATTTTCAAAAGGGTACACTTCTAATAAAAAATTCATATTCAAATTAATGACACAATTTTTTGTATTTGTATTAAGTGTTGTTGCAAGAAATTGTTTAACAAAATTTTATTGCAATTTTTTAAAATTTGGTTTTTTACGATTTTTTTTTATTGCAACAAGAAAGAAAATATAATCTTTTCGAAAATATTACAACTCAGGTCATTTTCATCCGTTTTTTCTCACCGATGACACGTTGTACAGGTATTTGAATCTTCTATTGATTAAAAGTACAGAATTATTTAATCAGTTTACAGAATTTTAATACACATTTTAATGACGAAACACCTCATTTTCGCCCTTTATACCAATTCAATAAGATTAAATCGCAATGAGCCTTACTTTATCGGTGTCCGATTTGGATAGAATTTCTGGAGAGTTATCTTATCGGCCAATGGAACATTTCTAGCCACCGAAGAAATCGCTCATTTTAGTTTGAAATTCTCAGTGCAATTCTATAGTGGCACTACATATCGCACACTCTCTTCAAAAGAGTCACAACTCAAAATGTTTACATATATACTTTTTCGTGTAAGACTATTTGTGATCATATACATCGGCTATCTTAATTTTGTACACATATTCTTAGTCTTTAATTAAAAAAAATAATTTTGTCTCTTTTTTTTTAATGGAGTCCCTTGAAGAAAAAAATTGTTTTTTGCTATTAATGGAAATGAAATTTTTTGAGTTGTAGCTCTTTTGAAGAGAGTGCTATTTATGTATAGAAAATAAAAATTGTTCATAAACGCAATTAGCGGAGGATGCAAAATAGAAATCAATAGGGGGAAAAAATAAATAACAAACTTTTGGCACAATTACAATTTCCGTGGCCCCAAGATCTGATATACAGTTTTGAAGAGCTCATTGAGAAAATAAGATTTACTGAAGGATTTATTGATATATATTTTAGTTATCGAGTTATCGATTTTTCAAAAACAAATTTACTAAAAGAAGTCTTAATGTAAATTCGACTATATCTATGCCAATATTTGACCGATCGGGATAATTTGGGTATCATTAAAAAAAAGTGCAATTTGTAAAAGACAGAGCCACTTTTTTTATAAAAGTTAGGAAAAATATCAATATGTACTTCAGAATACAACAAACAACCTTTGATAAAAGTCTATCTGGCTCCTTTTACAGAAAAAGTACATTTTGTAAGAGGCAAGACCATATTTTTTTTTCATTTCATATTAAAAACATTTTTAATATCTTTCGAATGAAACCTAAATCATTCAGATCGGACAAGTATTAGCAAAAATATAGCCGAATTTAAATATTGGTTCCGTTGAGTAAACTTTTTTTGAAAAATCGATATCTCGGTAACTCAACGACTTATCGATAAATCCTTCGGCGAATCTTATTTTCTCAAAGAGAACTGCAAAACTGCATACTCAAATCGAGGGGCCACGGAAATCGTAATAACCCCAAACTTTTTCTCGCACTGATCTGATCTAACCTGCTCGCATTAACTCTGCACGGCTTATTTACTGAGCAGGTGCCTGCCTGCCTGCCTGCCTGCCTGCTCGCATCAGCGTTTGCTCTGTCCGCAGACTAAGGGTATTGCCCATTTGCATGAAAATCTTTATTATATCGGTTATAAATGGAATTTGCAGAAAGTTTTGATTTAGAGCTAGGAAAGCGTCATCAAATAGCCACTTTTTCCAAAAGATAAGATTCTACCACATTTCCATATAAAGCTGGGAATTGTCAGGTGTTTTATTGTTGTTCTAAAACTGACGGAACAGAGCGATTCATTTAAGATATCGACAAAAATATTGAAATCGAGTACATAAAAAATCATAGCGAGTTATACAATTTTGTCGGTTTGTTTTGATAAATTTATAAATTAATTCTAAATCTATTACACTTTGTACTAGGAAATGTAACTGGCTCTCAAATAGTGTCCGACCGAAACCGGAATTTTGGCCAAAACCGAAACTGAATATTCGGCCATTTTATAATATTCGGCCGAAACCGAAACTGAAACTGGTTATTAATATGAAAATTTAAGTTTTTACAAATGATTATTTTTTTTAAAAGAAAACAAAAGTACTACTAGTACAAAACAAGTATTATTTGAATATTGAAGTTTATAATAATTAATTGAAGTTTACTATAATAATAAATGAGATAATATTTTATTTTATTTTTTAGTACACACTCAAAATAGTATGCACCTACAATGTACATTTTTTTAAAACTACAAAGAAAAGTATTTCTGTTTTTCTTAAAGGTTTAGTATTATAAAAATAGAAATATGTATTTCGTTTTCTTTTCCTTTATTCCACACACACAGAATTCGTTCGGAAGTTTAATTATCAATTTTTGGCTTAAGTATCAATAAAACTTTAATGGTAATTGCAATAGAGATGATAATATCGAAAATGATAGTATCGAACGCATAAAATTAACAAAAATGTTTTGCGTTAACACGACAAATCGAATTATAGACGTTTTGTACAATGCGTTGTAAATATTTTTATTAAACCAAACTTATATATTTGAATTAAATAACTGATGCAAGACATTTTGGTATAAGTTAAGAATAGCGACAACTCTCTTTTTTAGTATTTTTTTGTTGGGATTATACGGATTTTAACCTCTTAAATCCAAATCCAAATTTCAGGCCGCTGGCAATTGGTTTAGAAGTTATAGGCCTCCAAAGTTGCAAAATGGGCTAAAAATCTATCTGTTTTTTTAGTGTTCCGCGTTGTGGGTTTCAAAAGAAATTTAATGCGAGTACCTATTCAATGAGGTATGTATCAAACATGAAAATCCATTCATAACTTTTTAAGATATACCTATTATTATATTTAAAATTTGTCTGGAAAACTAGTGGTTTCCCTTTTACGAAAGCACGATGTAGTGTCGACAAATTGTTAAAATATTTACTTGTTTCATTTTTTATACTTTACGTTTAATTCTAATTATTATTTATAATCACAAAAAAAAGTCACAGATAAAAAATGTATGTTAAAAAAAATTTTCATTAAAAAATTATATTTCAATTTGTAAAGACGAATAATAAATGTAAATGTGTTACAAAATAAAACTTCAAAATATTAAAACCAAAAACTATATGTGCATATAATATAAAATAAATTTTTTACCAAAATAAAACACTACCATAATTGGCGATCCTGCAACGATCCTGCAACGACCTTGCTGCAACGATCCTACGTGCATATTATTCTGCTGACTGAATAAAAGACAGCTATTCTTCCTCTACCTCGTCCAACTATAAATAACTCTTCGATTTCTCAACGCCCACACCACCAATTTGTATTGTTCACAATTATCGGAAACGAAAACATCCAATTGAAGCGACGTTATCAAAACGTACCAACTTCACCCTTCAATAACAAATCATCACCAGCGTCAATACCAGTCGAAACAACAATAACAGCAGCAACAACAACACAAACAAACACAAAAATAACAACAGTAAATTTCAACAACTTCTTCAAAAATTTATGTGAAAAACCAACATCATCATCAAATACCGCCGTTTGTCTACGGAAGCACCAACCATACAAGTCGCTACCAACTACAAAACAAGAACAACCTAACATCAATAACAAACTGCAAGATAAGTTTAAATAATATTATTTATGATTTATTATTTATTACTATTTATATTATCATTACAAATATTATCATTGCATATTACACATATATTAAATTTTATTATGCACTTTGCTCTTAACTAACAATTAATCAACAATTTAACTTTTAAATTTAAACTTAAATAATATTAATGAACTTAATTAATTTTTTTCTAATCATTAAAATCTTTTAAAACTCATAACTTATTAATCAAATCTTCTTAATCAATAAATTAATTTGTTATTGATTAAATTTTCCTACTTTACAATATTGTTAAATAGCCTACAACTGTAAACAACTCTCCAATTGAATAACTTTACTATATTAAAGTTTTTTTAAATGGTATTAACTAGGTCTTTTACTAGAAACAATCCCTTAATTGATATTAACACTCCCGCTTTCGAAGAAAACACAAACATTTCTCCAACACTTCCATCTAATATATCAACACCAATGCACCACTCACCAAATCGAAACACAACAATGGAAAACAACGCCACAACTTTTCAAAATCAAACCACACATATTCCTCATACACCTATAACTCAAACTCATATTAAATTACCAACATTCTGGGTTGAATGTCCCGATGCTTGGTTTTTACAAACAGAAGTACAATTCACGTTACACAATATCACAAATGATAATTTAAAATTCCAATTAGTTCTTATTTCTCTTCCACAACATGTTATTACTAAAATTTTAGATATTATTAATCCACCTCCAACTATTCACAAGTACCAATGCATTAAAAATGCATTGTGTGAAAGATTTTCTCTTAGCGAAGAGAAAAGATTGGAAGAACTTTTTTCCAACACTCAATTGGGTGACCGTAAACCCTCCGAATTTTTCAGAGACATGAAGTCCCTGGCCGGTTCTGAATCAATCGTCGGTCGCGAACTACTTTATAAATTGTGGCAACGCAAATTACCACAACAATTACAAATCCATTTAACGTCAAGTAGTGATAAAAGTGTCGAAGAAAGAATAAACTTGGCAGACAAAATTTATGAAGTCACCAATAAATTTCAAAATTCAACTTCAATTTCGAGCATCAATCAAAATTCTATGGAACAATGTATGCAGAACTTAGTCCAAATTACTACAACACTTTGTCAAAATTTAAATCAAATTACACTGGACATAGCAGAACTTAAAACAAGATCAAGATCTCACGACCGGAACAATTCAAAATTTAGAAGCAACTCCAGACGACGATATTCAAATTCACGTGATAATATATGTTGGTATCATAGAAAATTTAATAAAAATACAAGAAAATGTATAAAACCATGCGCTTTTGTTAATAAAAATGAAAACAACAACACATCGAACCAAAATTTAAACTAAATAATTCCAT
The DNA here is from genome assembly GCA_963920525.1 of Dichetophora obliterata. Classification (NCBI taxonomy): domain Eukaryota; kingdom Metazoa; phylum Arthropoda; class Insecta; order Diptera; family Sciomyzidae; genus Dichetophora; species Dichetophora obliterata. The sequence continues at coordinate 132,948,115 of OY986435.1, forward strand.
TATGACGGTGGCAGATAATGGAACTCAAATTAAACCTGCACGCCGCCTTTTTGTTTTAGATAAATGCAATAATTTAAATTTTTTAATAGATACTGGTGCGGCAGTTTCAGTTGTACCATCTTCAAAATTCAAATCAATTAAAAGACATTCTGACATCAATTTAATAGCTGCTAATGGCTCATCAATAGAAACTTTCGGTTCAAAACTCTTTAAAATTGACTTAGGTCTTCGTCGTGATTTCGAATTTCCATTTTTATTAGCTAATATTTCAACACCTATCATTGGAGCAAATTTTTTGGAAAAGTTTGGAATCATAGTTGATATCAAAAATAAACAAATAATCGATTTAACCACTAAACTAAAAGTAAATGGAACTTCTGGCTTTTGTGATATTTACTCTCTCAAATTACCTCTCCATAAAAACAAATTTTCCACCCTTCTTCAAGAATTTCCTGCTCTCACCTCTGAACCAGACTACACCAAACCAGTGAAGCATAGTACGGTTCATAGGATAGAAACAAAAGGAATTTTTCCATATACAAAACCACGTCGTTTAGATCCAATCAAAATGAAAATAGCCAAAACGGAATTTGAATACCTTGTAAAAGTCGGAATTTGCAGACCTTCTAATTCTCCTATTGCATCTGCCCTTCATTTAGTCCCTAAAAAAGAACAAAATGATTGGCGACCATGTGGAGATTATAGAATGCTCAATTGTATTACCGTACCCGATCGTTATCCTCTTCCACACATACATGATCTAAGCATCGAACTAAAAAACAAAACCGTATTTTCGAAAATTGATCTTGTTCGTGCATACCACCAGATTCCGAAGAAGATGTTTATAAAACGGCAATAACTACTCCATTCGGAATGTTTGAATTTTTACGCATGCCATTCGGTTTGAGAAATAGTGCTCAAACCTTCCAACGTTTCATCAATGAAATATTTTTTGGTTTAGACTTTGTGTTTACATACGTGGATGACATTTTAATTGCAAGTGAAAATGAGAATCAACATTTAGAACATCTAAAAATTATTTTTAATCTACTACAACAATATGGACTTAACATCAAACCTTCAAAATGTATTTTCGGTGTACCTTCACTAGATTTTCTTAGTTATGAAATTTTTTCTAAAGGAATACAACCCTCTAAAGATAGAGTTAATTTAATTATAAATTTTGATAGACCAACTTCTATAAATAAACTTCAAAAGTTTATTGGAATGGTTAATTATTACCATCGTTACATCCCGATGTTAGCTGCAGAACTAAGTTCTCTGCACGAAATGCTAACATCTGCATCCAAATATAAAACTAAACAATTAACTTGGACTGAAAAATCAACAATTGCATTTGAGAAAGTTCGCTCTCTTTTTGCTAAAAATACTCTTCTCACACATTTCAATAAATATGCAAAATTATCTCTAGCAGTGGATGCATCAAACGTCGCTATTGGAGCTGTTCTACAATAATCCACAAGAGATAGTTGGGAACCTCTAGCATATTTTTCTCAAAAACTTAGTCCCACAGAAATAAAGTATTCAACCTTTGATAGAGAACTTTTAGGAATTTACCGCGCTGTCAAACATTTTAGACATTTTTTAGAAGGAAGGCAATTTATTATATACACTGATCACAAACCATTGACATTTATTATAAATTCAAAAACTGATAGATCACCCCGACAAACACATAGAATACATAGCTCAATTCACAAACAACATACAATACATTTCTGGAAAACAAAACATAGTTGCAGACACACTTTCTCGCATTCCAGAAATTGACGCGATATCTTCACAAGATATAAATTTTCAAACACTACACAAAGAACAACAAACAGACGAGACTCTAAAAATTCTAATTAAATCTCCAAATTCTAAATGCAATTTAAAAGAAGTTCTAATTCCTATTTTAAATATTAAAATTTGGTGTGACATTTCTAGTCACTCTACACGACCCTTCGTTCCAACTTCCATGCGAAAGAGTATATTTGACAAAATTCATTCATTGTCTCATCCTGGTGTACGAGCCACTAGACGATTAATACAATCAAAATACTTTTGGCCTAATATGCGAAAAGAAATAAATGATTGGTCATCAAGTTGTATTAACTGTCAAAAATCCAAAATTAATGTATACACAAAAACACCTATCCAAAAAATCGAAATTCCACCAGGCAGATTTGAACATATTCATATGGATCTAGTGGGACCACTACCTATATCAAATGATTTTCGATATATGCTAACAATCATAGATAGACATACGCGTTGGCCAGAAGTATACCCTCTAAAAAATATCTTGGCACAAACTGTAGCAAATACTTTCGTTCAAAATTATGTTCCACGTTTTGGTGTTCCTCTTACTATTACTGTCGATCAAGGCACTCAATTTACATCAAAATTATTCAGTGAATTAACAAAATTACTAGGTGCACACAAAATTCACACTTCGTCATTTCATCCACAATCAAACGGAATGATAGAACGTTTTCATCGACAACTCAAGACGTCTATTGTATGTTCAGAAGATTCCGTACATTGGTCAGAACTTTTACCTTGGATACTTCTTGGCTTACGAACTGCAATAAAAGAAGATTTAAATTGTTCTTCTGCAGAGTTGGTTTACGGTCAAACTTTAAAGTTACCAGGGGAATTAGTTGTTCCAAATAATGATAATATAAACATGGATCATACTCTTCAAAAATTAAGAGAACATTTTTCCCACATTCGTTCAAAAATTGTTCATCATACCCTGCAGTGTAATCAACTAGATTTATACCAGTCAACAACTAGTTGGAAATATCCAACAACTAGTTCGATTTATGTCCTATTCTCATAGAACCGACTGGTATTTTTTACGTGGTGATGTCATTGGAAAAGACAATTGTCTTACTATAGATAAGGTTTTAACTAGTTAACAACTCATTTTTTATGTAAAGTAAAATTCTAGTTGGGTTGTGACTAGTTTTTAACCAATATAGTAAGTATCGAATTAAAACTAGTTCATAGGTTCATATTTTTTCAATAGTTCATAGGTTTAAAGAACATATATTTTTACAGCAAAATATTAGCTCAAGGCTAAAGTTAAAGCTATTTGATGAAATACCATGTTTATGGTATATATAAACTATGTTCTTATCTACTACAAAGTTGCAATAAAAACATTTAAAAATGAGAGTATATGTCGCATTAATATAATTCAAGATAGTTTATCAACTACATGTTTTTAAATTAGTTTTTATATGTTTTAATTTGTTTATTATTAGTTTGTTCCAATGGGGTACTCAGCTCCAACTGGTTTTGGAACTGTTTGATTTTGATAATGTGTAGTATAGTTTGATTTTGGCTAGTTTTACAACTGGTTTAATGTGACTTGACAAAAACTAGTTGGGTTTAAACTACTTTTGCAACTAGTAAATCGTGACAAAATATAAACTAGTTTGTTTTAACTAGTATAAATACTACTCATGTTTTAATGCTGACTAGTCTTACACTGCAGGGTAATAATGACAAAAGTTATGTTCCAAAATCGCTGAGTACTTGTGAATATGTTTTTGTAAAAATAAATCGTTTATCTGGACTTCAACAACCATTTGAAGGTCCTTTTAAAGTAATTTCTTAACACGAGAAAACATTTCAAATTCAATACGGTAACACAATAAAATCTGCCTCTATTGATCATCTCAAACCAGCATACACTAATTCAAAAACAGAAATACACAATTCTACTCCTTCAAACAATTCTTTTAAAAAGAAAGTTTCTTTTAATATTATATAAGTGTTCAATTGGAGGGGGAGTATTTGTAGTGTCAACAAATTGTTAAAATATTTACTTGTTTCATTTTTTATACTTTACGTTTAATTCTAATTATTATTTATAATCACAAAAAAAAGTCACAGATAAAAAATGTATGTTAAAAAAAATTTTCATTAAAAAATTATATTTCAATTTGTAAAGACGAATAATAAATGTAAATGTGTTACAAAATAAAATTTCAAAATATTAAAATCAAAAACTATATGTGCATATAATATAAAATAAATTTTTACCAAAATAAAACACTACCATACACGACACTAAAAATGTGTATATCTTTAAAAGTTAGACATGGATTTTCATATTTGAATAGGTACCTTGTTGAATAGGTACCTTGTTGAATAGGTACTTAAATTAGCTTTCTTATGATACCCATAGAGTGTAGTTTTGTTGAAAAATTTTGAAAAATAGCAAGATTTGTAGGCTATTTTTCCAACTTTGGAGGCCTATAACTTCTAAACCAATTGCGAGCGGCCTGCAATTTTTTCAGATTTGGAGTAAGGAGGCCAAAATCCATATAATCTTAAAATTATAGTTGTCACTATTCTTGAAATATTCCGAAATTTTTACCAAAAGTTTCGGCTGGTTACGGCTATTCGGCCTCAATATGGCCGAAACTGCCAAAAAGGGCCGAAACTGGCCGTAACCGAAACCGAATATTCGGTCGGACGCAACTCTCAAATTAATATAATACTCAATAGCGCTGACTTCGTGACATCTCTTAACGATGTTATTTATTCTACTACTAGCTTTTACTTTTTATAGATTTTCTTTTAGGGTGTTGGTGTATGTGTCCCAACTGGTATTTCTTGGGTTTCTTTGGGGTTCCATCTCTTGATATTTTGCCCAAAGTCTGAACTCTATTTTTCTATGATCTGATATTGAAAAGTCCGGTAATACCCTCCATTCCCTAGTCATATCCCCAACATCTGGGCTTCCTATAGTGAGATCTAAGACCTCTTCTCTAGCCCTAGTTACAAAAGCAGGTGTTGCCCCATCATTGAAAAAGTCTAGCTGATGTTAACGTAGGTGCTTCCCCAGATGGTGTGGTGCTCTTTTCTGCAGTGCTCCACAAGTTGTTTTATCTCCGCTAGGGAGATGTTGGGATCGTCCCCAGGAAATTAAGCGGATGCAATTACTATGGCGAGCTGTTTGCCATTAGTTTCGATGTGCGTCTCGATAACGGTTTGGTCCCGTTACATAAATTTTGAAAGACAAATGTAATTAGTAATTTTTAAACCATCCAATGGACACGGTATGACACCCTGGATTAGGGGGGAGTAACTTTTAGTCCGCCGCTCCATAAAGACTGTACTATTGCAATTTAAGCCCCTACATCGCTTCAAGGTTGTCACTCGTCGAAGGGGAATTAAAAACATGCTGACAGCATTTTAAAAAATTAAAAGTTAAATGTCACTAAAAATAAATTTCCTCCCCGATTATCTTGACTTCTATTCAGAGAACATCGGAGCGGTTAGCAATGAGCAAGGTGAAATATTTCACCAAGATATTGTTGCGATTGAAGATCGATACAAAGTAAAGGATTTGCTTTCGAACGTAGAATTATTAGAATTAACGTTGCGCAGCTTTAAATAAAAAACACGTCTTGATGGAAGGTGATTCAAAGTACTAGAGAATTTATTGAAAATATATTTGACATTAGATGGAGTGTTCGAAATTAAGTGTAAATTGGTGCGTTCGAAATTATTGTTTATTTTTAACACCTGTCCTGAACAATAATATTCAATTCGAATTCAATATATGCATTTATAAGAATAATTTTATGAAATATACAAAATAAATATAAAAAAAATACCTCAATCTTCAATTCTAGTTCTTTAAACACTTTTAAAACTTTAAATTAATTTTAAACCTAACTTATTAATAAACAAAATTAATTTCTGAGTTACAACTGCTTTTGTTAAAACGTCAGCAAGCATTTCTTTAGTTGAAAGATATTGTAATTTTATTTGCTTATTCTCTAGTTTTTCACGAATAAATTTAAGTTTGATATCAACATGTTTTGTACGTGGAGAATATGAGCCGTTAAGTGCAACATGTATAGCACTTTTGTTATCACAGTGAAGAACAATTGTATCATTGTTATTTTGAGTTAACTATGCTTCAAGTCGTTTCAACCAGATGGACTCTTGAATAGCAGCAACAACTGACATGAATTCCGTCTCAGTAGATGACAAGGCTATCGTCTTCTGCCTCTTTGTAGCCCACGAAATTGCGCCAGACTGAAGTGTAAACACGTAACCTGTCGTAGAGCGCCTTTCGTCTACATCACTACCCCAATCTGCGTCACAGTATCCAGTCAGGTCACTAGAATCACTTGAATAGACGAGACCTAAATCAGCAGTAACCTTTAGGTACCTCATAGCACGCTTTACGGCCTCCTAGTGAGCCTTTCCTGGATTTACACCGTATCTGCTAAGAGCATTAACTGCAAAACAAATGTCTGCTTTCGAAGAAAACACAAACATTTCTCCAACACTTCCATCTAATATATCAACACCAATGCACCACTCACCAAATCGAAACACAACAATGGAAAACAACGCCACAACTTTTCAAAATCAAACCACACATATTCCTCATACACCTATAACTCAAACTCATATTAAATTACCAACATTCTGGGTTGAATGTCCCGATGCTTGGTTTTTACAAACAGAAGTACAATTCACGTTACACAATATCACAAATGATAATTTAAAATTCCAATTAGTTCTTATTTCTCTTCCACAACATGTTATTACTAAAATTTTAGATATTATTAATCCACCTCCAACTATTCACAAGTACCAATGCATTAAAAATGCATTGTGTGAAAGATTTTCTCTTAGCGAAGAGAAAAGATTGGAAGAACTTTTTTCCAACACTCAATTGGGTGACCGTAAACCCTCCGAATTTTTCAGAGACATGAAGTCCCTGGCCGGTTCTGAATCAATCGTCGGTCGCGAACTACTTTATAAATTGTGGCAACGCAAATTACCACAACAATTACAAATCCATTTAACGTCAAGTAGTGATAAAAGTGTCGAAGAAAGAATAAACTTGGCAGACAAAATTTATGAAGTCACCAATAAATTTCAAAATTCAACTTCAATTTCGAGCATCAATCAAAATTCTATGGAACAATGTATGCAGAACTTAGTCCAAATTACTACAACACTTTGTCAAAATTTAAATCAAATTACACTGGACATAGCAGAACTTAAAACAAGATCAAGATCTCACGACCGGAACAATTCAAAATTTAGAAGCAACTCCAGACGACGATATTCAAATTCACGTGATAATATATGTTGGTATCATAGAAAATTTAATAAAAATACAAGAAAATGTATAAAACCATGCGCTTTTGTTAATAAAAATGAAAACAACAACACATCGAACCAAAATTTAAACTAAATAATTCCATTATGACGGTGGCAGATAATGGAACTCAAATTAAACCTGCACGCCGCCTTTTTGTTTTAGATAAATGCAATAATTTAAATTTTTTAATAGATACTGGTGCGGCAGTTTCAGTTGTACCATCTTCAAAATTCAAATCAATTAAAAGACATTCTGACATCAATTTAATAGCTGCTAATGGCTCATCAATAGAAACTTTCGGTTCAAAACTCTTTAAAATTGACTTAGGTCTTCGTCGTGATTTCGAATTTCCATTTTTATTAGCTAATATTTCAACACCTATCATTGGAGCAAATTTTTTGGAAAAGTTTGGAATCATAGTTGATATCAAAAATAAACAAATAATCGATTTAACCACTAAACTAAAAGTAAATGGAACTTCTGGCTTTTGTGATATTTACTCTCTCAAATTACCTCTCCATAAAAACAAATTTTCCACCCTTCTTCAAGAATTTCCTGCTCTCACCTCTGAACCAGACTACACCAAACCAGTGAAGCATAGTACGGTTCATAGGATAGAAACAAAAGGAATTTTTCCATATACAAAACCACGTCGTTTAGATCCAATCAAAATGAAAATAGCCAAAACGGAATTTGAATACCTTGTAAAAGTCGGAATTTGCAGACCTTCTAATTCTCCTATTGCATCTGCCCTTCATTTAGTCCCTAAAAAAGAACAAAATGATTGGCGACCATGTGGAGATTATAGAATGCTCAATTGTATTACCGTACCCGATCGTTATCCTCTTCCACACATACATGATCTAAGCATCGAACTAAAAAACAAAACCGTATTTTCGAAAATTGATCTTGTTCGTGCATACCACCAGATTCCGAAGAAGATGTTTATAAAACGGCAATAACTACTCCATTCGGAATGTTTGAATTTTTACGCATGCCATTCGGTTTGAGAAATAGTGCTCAAACCTTCCAACGTTTCATCAATGAAATATTTTTTGGTTTAGACTTTGTGTTTACATACGTGGATAACATTTTAATTGCAAGTGAAAATGAGAATCAACATTTAGAACATCTAAAAATTATTTTTAATCTACTACAACAATATGGACTTAACATCAAACCTTCAAAATGTATTTTCGGTGTACCTTCACTAGATTTTCTTAGTTATGAAATTTTTTCTAAAGGAATACAACCCTCTAAAGATAGAGTTAATTTAATTATAAATTTTGATAGACCAACTTCTATAAATAAACTTCAAAAGTTTATTGGAATGGTTAATTATTACCATCGTTACATCCCGATGTTAGCTGCAGAACTAAGTTCTCTGCACGAAATGCTAACATCTGCATCCAAATATAAAACTAAACAATTAACTTGGACTGAAAAATCAACAATTGCATTTGAGAAAGTTCGCTCTCTTTTTGCTAAAAATACTCTTCTCACACATTTCAATAAATATGCAAAATTATCTCTAGCAGTGGATGCATCAAACGTCGCTATTGGAGCTGTTCTACAATAATCCACAAGAGATAGTTGGGAACCTCTAGCATATTTTTCTCAAAAACTTAGTCCCACAGAAATAAAGTATTCAACCTTTGATAGAGAACTTTTAGGAATTTACCGCGCTGTCAAACATTTTAGACATTTTTTAGAAGGAAGGCAATTTATTATATACACTGATCACAAACCATTGACATTTATTATAAATTCAAAAACTGATAGATCACCCCGACAAACACATAGAATACATAGCTCAATTCACAAACAACATACAATACATTTCTGGAAAACAAAACATAGTTGCAGACACACTTTCTCGCATTCCAGAAATTGACGCGATATCTTCACAAGATATAAATTTTCAAACACTACACAAAGAACAACAAACAGACGAGACTCTAAAAATTCTAATTAAATCTCCAAATTCTAAATGCAATTTAAAAGAAGTTCTAATTCCTATTTTAAATATTAAAATTTGGTGTGACATTTCTAGTCACTCTACACGACCCTTCGTTCCAACTTCCATGCGAAAGAGTATATTTGACAAAATTCATTCATTGTCTCATCCTGGTGTACGAGCCACTAGACGATTAATACAATCAAAATACTTTTGGCCTAATATGCGAAAAGAAATAAATGATTGGTCATCAAGTTGTATTAACTGTCAAAAATCCAAAATTAATGTATACACAAAAACACCTATCCAAAAAATCGAAATTCCACCAGGCAGATTTGAACATATTCATATGGATCTAGTGGGACCACTACCTATATCAAATGATTTTCGATATATGCTAACAATCATAGATAGACATACGCGTTGGCCAGAAGTATACCCTCTAAAAAATATCTTGGCACAAACTGTAGCAAATACTTTCGTTCAAAATTATGTTCCACGTTTTGGTGTTCCTCTTACTATTACTGTCGATCAAGGCACTCAATTTACATCAAAATTATTCAGTGAATTAACAAAATTACTAGGTGCACACAAAATTCACACTTCGTCATTTCATCCACAATCAAACGGAATGATAGAACGTTTTCATCGACAACTCAAGACGTCTATTGTATGTTCAGAAGATTCCGTACATTGGTCAGAACTTTTACCTTGGATACTTCTTGGCTTACGAACTGCAATAAAAGAAGATTTAAATTGTTCTTCTGCAGAGTTGGTTTACGGTCAAACTTTAAAGTTACCAGGGGAATTAGTTGTTCCAAATAATGATAATATAAACATGGATCATACTCTTCAAAAATTAAGAGAACATTTTTCCCACATTCGTTCAAAAATTGTTCATCATACCCTGCAGTGTAATCAACTAGATTTATACCAGTCAACAACTAGTTGGAAATATCCAACAACTAGTTCGATTTATGTCCTATTCTCATAGAACCGACTGGTATTTTTTACGTGGTGATGTCATTGGAAAAGACAATTGTCTTACTATAGATAAGGTTTTAACTAGTTAACAACTCATTTTTTATGTAAAGTAAAATTCTAGTTGGGTTGTGACTAGTTTTTAACCAATATAGTAAGTATCGAATTAAAACTAGTTCATAGGTTCATATTTTTTCAATAGTTCATAGGTTTAAAGAACATATATTTTTACAGCAAAATATTAGCTCAAGGCTAAAGTTAAAGCTATTTGATGAAATACCATGTTTATGGTATATATAAACTATGTTCTTATCTACTACAAAGTTGCAATAAAAACATTTAAAAATGAGAGTATATGTCGCATTAATATAATTCAAGATAGTTTATCAACTACATGTTTTTAAATTAGTTTTTATATGTTTTAATTTGTTTATTATTAGTTTGTTCCAATGGGGTACTCAGCTCCAACTGGTTTTGGAACTGTTTGATTTTGATAATGTGTAGTATAGTTTGATTTTGGCTAGTTTTACAACTGGTTTAATGTGACTTGACAAAAACTAGTTGGGTTTAAACTACTTTTGCAACTAGTAAATCGTGACAAAATATAAACTAGTTTGTTTTAACTAGTATAAATACTACTCATGTTTTAATGCTGACTAGTCTTACACTGCAGGGTAATAATGACAAAAGTTATGTTCCAAAATCGCTGAGTACTTGTGAATATGTTTTTGTAAAAATAAATCGTTTATCTGGACTTCAACAACCATTTGAAGGTCCTTTTAAAGTAATTTCTTAACACGAGAAAACATTTCAAATTCAATACGGTAACACAATAAAATCTGCCTCTATTGATCATCTCAAACCAGCATACACTAATTCAAAAACAGAAATACACAATTCTACTCCTTCAAACAATTCTTTTAAAAAGAAAGTTTCTTTTAATATTATATAAGTGTTCAATTGGAGGGGGAGTATTTGTAGTGTCAACAAATTGTTAAAATATTTACTTGTTTCATTTTTTATACTTTACGTTTAATTCTAATTATTATTTATAATCACAAAAAAAAGTCACAGATAAAAAATGTATGTTAAAAAAAATTTTCATTAAAAAATTATATTTCAATTTGTAAAGACGAATAATAAATGTAAATGTGTTACAAAATAAAATTTCAAAATATTAAAATCAAAAACTATATGTGCATATAATATAAAATAAATTTTTACCAAAATAAAACACTACCATACACGACACTAAAAATGTGTATATCTTTAAAAGTTAGACATGGATTTTCATATTTGAATAGGTACCTTGTTGAATAGGTACCTTGTTGAATAGGTACTTAAATTAGCTTTCTTATGATACCCATAGAGTGTAGTTTTGTTGAAAAATTTTGAAAAATAGCAAGATTTGTAGGCTATTTTTCCAACTTTGGAGGCCTATAACTTCTAAACCAATTGCGAGCGGCCTGCAATTTTTTCAGATTTGGAGTAAGGAGGCCAAAATCCATATAATCTTAAAATTATAGTTGTCACTATTCTTGAAATATTCCGAAATTTTTACCAAAAGTTTCGGCTGGTTACGGCTATTCGGCCTCAATATGGCCGAAACTGCCAAAAAGGGCCGAAACTGGCCGTAACCGAAACCGAATATTCGGTCGGACGCAACTCTCAAATTAATATAATACTCAATAGCGCTGACTTCGTGACATCTCTTAACGATGTTATTTATTCTACTACTAGCTTTTACTTTTTATAGATTTTCTTTTAGGGTGTTGGTGTATGTGTCCCAACTGGTATTTCTTGGGTTTCTTTGGGGTTCCATCTCTTGATATTTTGCCCAAAGTCTGAACTCTATTTTTCTATGATCTGATATTGAAAAGTCCGGTAATACCCTCCATTCCCTAGTCATATCCCCAACATCTGGGCTTCCTATAGTGAGATCTAAGACCTCTTCTCTAGCCCTAGTTACAAAAGCAGGTGTTGCCCCATCATTGAAAAAGTCTAGCTGATGTTAACGTAGGTGCTTCCCCAGATGGTGTGGTGCTCTTTTCTGCAGTGCTCCACAAGTTGTTTTATCTCCGCTAGGGAGATGTTGGGATCGTCCCCAGGAAATTAAGCGGATGCAATTACTATGGCGAGCTGTTTGCCATTAGTTTCGATGTGCGTCTCGATAACGGTTTGGTCCCGTTACATAAATTTTGAAAGACAAATGTAATTAGTAATTTTTAAACCATCCAATGGACACGGTATGACACCCTGGATTAGGGGGGAGTAACTTTTAGTCCGCCGCTCCATAAAGACTGTACTATTGCAATTTAAGCCCCTACATCGCTTCAAGGTTGTCACTCGTCGAAGGGGAATTAAAAACATGCTGACAGCATTTTAAAAAATTAAAAGTTAAATGTCACTAAAAATAAATTTCCTCCCCGATTATCTTGACTTCTATTCAGAGAACATCGGAGCGGTTAGCAATGAGCAAGGTGAAATATTTCACCAAGATATTGTTGCGATTGAAGATCGATACAAAGTAAAGGATTTGCTTTCGAACGTAGAATTATTAGAATTAACGTTGCGCAGCTTTAAATAAAAAACACGTCTTGATGGAAGGTGATTCAAAGTACTAGAGAATTTATTGAAAATATATTTGACATTAGATGGAGTGTTCGAAATTAAGTGTAAATTGGTGCGTTCGAAATTATTGTTTATTTTTAACACCTGTCCTGAACAATAATATTCAATTCGAATTCAATATATGCATTTATAAGAATAATTTTATGAAATATACAAAATAAATATAAAAAAAATACCTCAATCTTCAATTCTAGTTCTTTAAACACTTTTAAAACTTTAAATTAATTTTAAACCTAACTTATTAATAAACAAAATTAATTTCTGAGTTACAACTGCTTTTGTTAAAACGTCAGCAAGCATTTCTTTAGTTGAAAGATATTGTAATTTTATTTGCTTATTCTCTAGTTTTTCACGAATAAATTTAAGTTTGATATCAACATGTTTTGTACGTGGAGAATATGAGCCGTTAAGTGCAACATGTATAGCACTTTTGTTATCACAGTGAAGAACAATTGTATCATTGTTATTTTGAGTTAACTATGCTTCAAGTCGTTTCAACCAGATGGACTCTTGAATAGCAGCAACAACTGACATGAATTCCGTCTCAGTAGATGACAAGGCTATCGTCTTCTGCCTCTTTGTAGCCCACGAAATTGCGCCAGACTGAAGTGTAAACACGTAACCTGTCGTAGAGCGCCTTTCGTCTACATCACTACCCCAATCTGCGTCACAGTATCCAGTCAGGTCACTAGAATCACTTGAATAGACGAGACCTAAATCAGCAGTAACCTTTAGGTACCTCATAGCACGCTTTACGGCCTCCTAGTGAGCCTTTCCTGGATTTACACCGTATCTGCTAAGAGCATTAACTGCAAAACAAATGTCTGGTCGAGTTATTTGAGCCGCAAATAAAAGACATCCAATGGCTTGCATATATGGCACCTTTGTCATGTGCTGTTTATCGACTTTATTCTTCGGGCACATATCTGCAGTCAGCTTCTGGTTACAATCCATCGGCGAAGATGTTGGATTGCGGTCAGTCATATTAAAACGTTTCAAAATGTCATGTATGTATTTAGTTCGATCAATTTTAATTTTGCTTTTCATTTTAGTTATGCGAATGCCTAAAATAGAAGATGCTTGGCCCATATCTTTAATTTTAAATTCGCTTGCCAATGTATTTTTAACATTCGTAATAATTTTCAAATCGTCTGAAAAAATCAACACGTCATCAACGTATATATAACACTATATACAACACTTCATTATTTGATACTTTATAATACATTGATCTACGTTGCTTCGATTTAGACCCATTTTCATCAAAACCTGATTTAATGTTTAATTCCATACGCAGCTTGCTTGCATCGCCAAAACACTCAGGCTGTGTCATGTAAATCTCTTCCTTAAGAGTGCCATTGAGGAATGCAGACACAGCATCCAATTGGTGAATAAAAAGATTGTTTTTCGCAGCTAAAGCAATCAAAAAACGTATGGATTCATACCTGACAACTGGAGCAAAGGTTTCTTCGTATTCAATTCTCTTTCGTTGAGAAAACCCTTTTGCGACAAGTCTGGCTTTGCGACAAACTATTTCTCCACTGGTATCAAATTTGGTTTTAAACACCCACTTCGAAGAAATAACTTTTTTATCTTTGGGCAAGTACATTAAAATCCACGTCTTGTTCACCTGCAAAGATTGAAACTCTTCACTGAAAGCAGCTTTCCATTCATCTACGCTCAGAGACACCATAGCTTCATAAACGCTTATTGGATCAGTTGACATGAAATCAACAGCACAAAAATTGTAAGAAGTTGACGGTGAATTTGCAATTCTCTCCGAACGACGAATCTCATTGTCTTCATCAAGAACGTTCACGTTGGCTGGAGGACAGTATTAACTTCCCTGCAGTGTAATCAACTGGATTTATACCAGTCAACAACTAGTTGGAAATATCCAACAACTAGTTCGATTTATGTCCTATTCTCATAGAACCGACTGGTATTTTTTACGTGGTGATGTCATTGGAAAAGACAATTGTCTTAATATAGATAAGGTTTTAACTAGTTAACAACTCATTTTTTATGTGAAGTAAAGTTCTAGTTGGGTTGTGACTAGTTTTTAACCAATATAGTAATTATCGAATTAAAACTAGTTCATAGGTTCATATTTTTTCAATAGTTCATAGGTTCAAAGAACATATATTTTTACAACAAAATATTAGCTAAAGGCTAAAGTTAAAGCTTTTTGATTAAATACCATGTTTATGGTATACTACATGTTTTTAAATTAGTTTTTATATGTTTTAATTTGTTTATTATTAGATTGTTCCAATGGGGTACCCAGCTCCAACTGGTTTTGGAACTGGTTGATTTTGATAATATGTAGTATAGTTTGATTTTGGCTAGTTTTACAACTGGTTTAATGTGACTTGACAAAAACTATTTGGGTTTAAACTACTTTTGCAACTAGTAAATCGTGACAAAATATAAACTAGTTTGTTTTGACTAGTATAAATACTACTCATGTTTTAATGCAGACTAGTCTTACACTGCAGGGTTATTAACGATGAGTTGCCTACTGTGTCTTCAAACTCCTCATTGCTTTCATCTTCGTTGTCTGATCCAAACATACATTTTCCTCTGGACTGACAACTTCAGTGTCATCTGCGATTAAAATTGGGAAAAAGTGTGTTGATTCCCTGCAGTGTAATCAACTAGATTTATACCAGTCAACAACTAGTTGGAAATATCCAACAACTAGTTCGATTTATGTCCTATTCTCATAGAACCGACTGGTATTTTTTACGTGGTGATGTCATTGGAAAAGACAATTGTCTTACTATAGATAAGGTTTTAACTAGTTAACAACTCATTTTTTATGTAAAGTAAAGTTCTAGTTGGGTTGTGACTAGTTTTTAACCAATATAGTAATTATCGAATTAAAACTAGTTCATAGGTTCATATTTTTTCAATAGTTCATAGGTTCAAAGAACATATATTTTTACAACAAAATATTAGCTAAAGGCTAAAGTTAAAGCTATTTGATGAAATACCATGTTTATGGTATACTACATGTTTTTAAATTAGTTTTTATATGTTTTAATTTGTTTATTATTAGTTTGTTCCAATGGGGTACCCAGCTCCAACTGGTTTTGGAACTGGTTGATTTTGATAATGTGTAGTATAGTTTGATTTTGGCTAGTTTTACAACTGGTTTAATGTGACTTGACAAAAACTAGTTGGGTTTAAACTACTTTTTCAACTAGTAAATCGCGACATAATATAAACTAGTTTGTTTTGACTAGTATAAATACTACTCATGTTTTAATGCTGACTAGTCTTACACTGCAGGGTTGTGACACATAATCGATGCTTTCATTTGCACCAATTTCATTTTTAATGAATAATACGTCCCTGCTTATGACGATGCTTTTGTCCTTAGGATTGAAGAGCCGATACGCTTTTGACTCCGTGCTGTATCTCATCAGAATGCATTCAATTGACTTTGCATCTAACTTCTGGCTTTTTTGATTGGCAACGTGGACCAAAGCTCTGCATCCAAACACACGTAAGTAATTTAAATATAGTTTTTCGTTCGTTCACAATTCTTCTGGAGAGATGTCTTTTCCTCTGCAAGGAATGCGATTAATTAAATATGAAGCTGTGACGGCAGTTTCTGCCCAAAACTCGTTGCTTAGTTTACTGTCAAAAAGCATATATCGCATTCGTTAAACAAGGGTTCGATTTTGCGCTCAGAGACACCGTTTTGTTCCAGCGCATATGGAAAAGTTTTTGAAGAACAATGCCATGTTTTTGAAAAAAAAATTTAAAATTTTTCGTTCACATATTCTGTATCCACTATCTGAACGCAATATTTTAATTTTTCGCGAGCAATAATTTTCAACAATCTCTTTAAAAATCACAAATTTATCAAAAACGTCTGATTTTCTTTTAATTGGGTAAAAAATAATTTGCGAGAGTAATTGTCCACAAATGTTAGTAAATAACGATGACCCGAAAACAATTTATCTTGGAACGGACCAGCAACATCAAAATGTACCAAATCTAACACACGTTCTGCTCTTTGGCCACTTTCTTTATTTGGTCTTCTTGTTTGTTCACCTTTTATACAAACTTCGCATTTATTACCACTAACACCACCATATTTTATTCCAATGCAAGATTTTTTTACATTTTTAAACCGTCATTACAAATGTGTCACATACGCCTATGCCACAAATCAAAATCACTGTTTTTTGCAATAAACGTGTTTTCTTGTTTAGCCAACACTTCACAATTTAGTTTATATACAGTGTTGCGCAAAACAATAGCAACATAATAAGTGCGCTGCAACAAAATCGTGTATCTTTTTTAATATTGGGGACACACAAAAATGATTATAGGAATCAAAGCATATATTCATACATCATATATAAAACAAATCAAATTCAAATTTGGTTTTGTTTTTTTTTATTAAATTTAAAATTAATGTGACTACATTCAATTTGTCTGTGAGCAAAACAAAAGCAGCAAAACTTGAAAAATGTAAAAAGAGAACAGAAGTTCGAAGAATTATTGGTAAAAGTTCCGTTATTGTAAAGCATGTGTTGTTTGTAAGTCATAAATATTTAAATTTAGTTTTTTTTGTGCTAGTTATGACATTGACTGTTCCATTTATAATGGCACGTCATAAATACTGTGAAGCTCCATAATTAAAAACTATTTCTGAATATAAAAAGAGAAACTCACAAATATCTAATGCGAAACAGTTGATATTAATCGGTCAATAGTTTGCAAATTAATAAAGAAGTATAACATCACAAGAGACTTAACAGCGGTGCATTAAAGACGGTGGCCACGGAAGATATCGCTGCTTGATGACAGGAACATTTGTGGAGTGTTCAAATTAAATCCATCTGCCACATCCAAAGAGGTTGTTCGGACTCTTGATTTAGATATCCATCACAGCATTGTTTGAAGACGACCCGTTGAGAACGATTAAAGAAGTTACAGACCGGCAGAGAAACCTTTGCTTACAGCTAAGCATAAAAAACAAGGTGAGGTGTTACAATTCAAACAATTCTGTCTGAAATTGTGACAACTAGTTGCAATTTATTGTTTTTTAGACTCAGTCTTGCAAAAGAGCACCTAAATTGGACCGTTCAAAAATCGAAAACCGTTTTCTAGCGATGAATCAAAGTTCAAATTGATTACTTCAGATGGGATGTGCACGGTACGGCGCCACCCAGGTACACGACTTGAAGCCCGAAATTCCAAATAAATTTTAAACACGGATGCGTTGGCATTATGGTCTGGACTTGTTTTTCCTATAATGAAGTTGAACCATTTCGAAAAATCTATGGAATTATGGATCGATTTGTATATAATGACATTTAAGAAAGCAAGATGCGACCACATTCAGAGTGGAATATGACGCTTCAGTGAACGTTTCAGCCCGATCAAAACCCGAAGCACACTTCAAAGCTCATCAAAGATTACATTAGAGGCAATGGGATTCAAGTCCTTGATTAGCCGGCACAGTCACAATGAATTGAATCCCATTGAATATGTTTTTGGGATTTTGAAGGTAAAAGTTTCTGGTCAAAGGTTTTCCAATAAGACTGCACTGTATGAAGCGCTGAAACTTCATTGGGAACATATACTAATACTAACATATCTACTTTAATAGAGTCGATGCCGCTTAGCTGTGTAGCGGTTATCAAGAATAATGGATCTTACACCAAATATTAATTATGTTGCTTTTGTTTTGCTCTCAGACTAACTGAATGCAGTCATATTAATTTTAAATTTAATTAAGAAAACAAAACCAAATTGGAATATGATTTGTTTTTAATATGATGTACGAATATATGCTTTGGTTCCTATAATCATTTTTGTGTGTTCCTAATATTTAAAAAGATACACGATTTTGTAGCAGCGTACCGATTTTGTTGCTATTGTTTTGCGCAACACTGTAAATCATTATATTCATTTGCTACTGCAATTAACTGTTTGTTTTTGTCAAAAATTGTACAAATGTTATCTTCAAACACTACTTTATTTTTATTTTTTGTTAACTGCTGCACAGAGAGCAAATTTGTACACAACTGTGGAAAGTATTCCACATCTTTTACCAAAGCTGCTGACTTTTTCTCGCCTGTGCTTATAAACATGTTTACGTCATTAACACATTGTACCGACAGTTTGTCTTTGGTTGCAATTACAATTTCTTTTTGTTCTGTTTCTTTTAAATTTCGTAAAAAATCGCTTATTGTTCGTCATATGAGAACTCAATAAACACCTCTGCCGAAGTCATGATTCAATTATTATAAGGTTATTCGTATTTTTGACGTTTTCTCAAATTCGTATGCTTATTTGAAAATGAGAGCAGAAAAAAATCATGAGAGCAATGTCATTAGAGCTAAAAATGCACACGGTTGCCCAAATATCATACTAATTGGTACTATATTGACTACTATTAATTTTGTTCTAGTATTTTTATTGCTCCGATTTCTTAGTGCATTAATAACTTTTTAAATTATTTTTATTTACTAACTTCAATGAAAATTATGTTAATAAATATATAAGTAATATAAATACTATAATAATTATAATTTTGTTTGTTTATTTTAATAAACCCATTAAACCTAGCTATGAAACCTAAACAAGAGCGTTTAGTGGCGCTTTCTAAATAAGTTAATTAACCAAGTTAACTGCGTAATTGTATTAAAAAGAAATTGCCATCACAAAATTATTAGGAACTTTACAGAAATTTTAGATCCATTTATGGTCAGTGCATTTACAATTTTTAAATTGTTAAGAAAGAAAAAAGAAACAAAAATTCGTCAAAACAAAAATGAAACCACGGTCGCATAATACGTATGCGTACTGTATACATAATGTGACCAACCGTACTCCTTTTGGGAGTGTTTTACTTCTTTTTTTTATCGTATGGAAGTACGCTAAAGTACTTCTTTTTACTTGTTGTACTTCTTTTTGGCATCATTTTGACAATATTTTCATAATTATATTCAAAATACACCTCTCTTACTACTGCAAAAAATTATTTAAAGTTTGTTTCTGTACTCGATTCAAGTAACATTACTTATTTTAAGGTAGTAGCCCAGTGTGACGACCGAAATGTTACCTTTTTTCATAAATTTTTTTAAATAAGAAAATAATATGCGATCGTTTTGAAATTTAAACATGTTTTTATTGGTGTCGTAAAGTGTGCAAAATAATTTTCTTTGACTTGATTGTACATTAATTTGCTTATAGTTATCTATATCAAAGAAGAGTACTCGAGAGAAGGTATGTTTTTTGGGAGAAGCACCCAGCCTAACGTATTTATCTGAAATAAAAAAAATCAAAGGGAATATTGTTCGGCAGGCTTTATTGTAGTGCACTTTCCTATAATATGTTAAAAAAAAAACAAATAAAAAAATGGCTAACTTGTGAAAAAAAATTTGTAAATCAAACTTTTTTTTAATTTGTTTAAAAAATTAACTAATTGAAAAAATGATTGTTTTAAAGTTCCGGAACTAGCTATGTATGCCTTAAATAGCAAGTACAATTTTTAGCCAAATCGGTCGAATAGTTTTTAGTTAGTGCTTTCCCGAAGTATAGAAAACGTAGTTTCGAAAAAAATGTGTTTAAAGTTTTTACAGCACTATAATATACGTTACGACACTGTCTCTTCTTTTGGCTGTAACTTTAAAAATATTTTCAATTTAGGTCTAAAACTTTTAGAGTATATTTTTAAGATTAATTTTTATATTCTATTTCGAAAAAGTAAAAAAAAAAAAATTGATTTTTTGAATTCGTCAAACTGGTGGACTACTACGTTTATAAGCAATAAATTTTAAGCTGGATCTAATTTTGAATCTCTTATAAATTAAATTTTTTGTTTAATAGATTTATTCATGCATCTTTAAATGTCTTCATTACTTTTTTTATGTACTTCTATTTTGTAATTCTATATTTATTCTATGTATTTCTTTTTTGTGTCTTTTTAAAGTCTGCGCGTGTACTTCTTTTTGCTTTGAAAATGTTGGTCACATTATGTATACACCTTGTTTTTGTGTAGCAAGCTGCGTATGTTTCATCCCTTACAATTTTATTATTGCAAAGTACGCTGCTGTAAACTTACCGAACATACGCTGTTTACATCGACAACACGGCGTTCATTGAATACCACTAGTATTTCTTTATAATTTGTTTTTCGCCTTAACTTACTTTCTTCTAAATTACACTTTGTGAATAAATAAAATTCACTAAGTAGGTTTTGAGCAATGGCAATAATAACTCTTTATTTTAAATTTGCAAAGGAGCTTTCTAAATTCCTAGAATATACTTCCAACATAGCATACACTTACGATGCAACACCTACATAGTTTCTTTCTCTTATTAACTTGGCAAGATATCATTAAAAACTACTACACTAGAAAACTACACAACGAAACACTGAAACATACTTTTTTTTGCAACAGCACAAAACACTGTTGGCAGATTATCAACATATGTTTGTTTAAAAAAAATAAGCATACGTCAAAAAATACGAATAACCTTATAATAATTGAATCATGGCCGAAGTGTCTTGAGAAAAAAACGAAGCATTCAAAACAATTTTTTTTCTTTATAATTGTTTGTATTGCTTTTATATGTGTTGCTGTAATTTTTCTTTGAACAATTTTTAGCAATATGCCCAATTTGTTAACACGCATAACATTTTATAAAGTTTACTCGATTCATTATCTTTTTTGTATATAACGCACTTTCTTCTTTTTTATTGTCAAATTTCGCGTCTTGTAGCAACATATTTTTAACAGCATCAACTGATAACTTAACGCTCGAATTTTCGACATCTAGCACCAGCGCCCGAAAGCTATCAGGCAGAACTGCCAACATGAGCGATGCTGTCAACTCGTCATCAATATTCAAACCGGCATTTTTAACTTTTAATGACGTCATTATTAATGCACTTATATAATCTTGCATGGACTCATGTGAACATAACCTAATTTGGACTAATTGTTTTAAAAGTTAAACTTTCCGCTTAAAGTTCCCTATCCTGATAAGCCGATATAATTGCATCCCAGGCTGCTTTTGCAGTCGTGGCGGTTGCAATATGCGCAAATTTTCTTGGCTTTACCATGAGGATAATTTTTAGCCAAAGCCCTTTCATTAAGCTCATTGTCTTTTTCGCTTTTAATACCCGATTCCACCATTTTCCAGCAACTTCTTATAACCAAATACGATTTGGCATGCCGTTGCCTCACATCGAAATTTTCGCTATCACGCAGTTTTTCGAACGGAAACGAAAGTGTACTAGACGCCATTTTTATGTTAAAAAAATGTTACAATAATTATTTAAGTTTTTTCCTAAATGACCTCTTTATTTATTATGTTGACTTTATATGATTTAAATACAAATTCTAAATTAAATTATCAATAATTATTTTCACGCGACTAGAGGACCATAACCTATTAGAATTTACTACTTCAGAAAAAAGTATCCACATATTAAAGTACTGAATCCCAACTTTTTAAGCTTTAATAACAATTTTATTTATTTAGTTTGAAGACTAACAAATAGCTTTGTTAAAATGTAATAGTAAGAAACAAAGCATGAACATTAGGTCGGGTCGTTTGTGGGGAGGTAAAAAAATCGCCCATTGCTCAGTGAAAATCGTATTCTAGGGATCAAAATAAGAAACTTTGCCCGAGGAACTATACCTCTTAAAGGAATTCTAATGCTAAAACTTTTCCGTAGGTCAAATTTTGAAAAACTCCTCTTTGACACATTTAGAGTGCCCCAATCGAGTCCAAATGTATGACCGACCCCTTCTAACCTTGGAGGGCCAATCCACCCATGCCAGTGGCACACCGCCTGGAACCCCCCTGGGGTTCCCCATACAAACACATGTTTCCCATTAAAAAAAAAGGTTTGTATGGGGAACCCCAGGGGGGTTCCAGGGGGTGTGCCAATTTCACAGAAGGGGTCGGTCATACATTTGGACTCGATTGGGGCACTCTAAATGGGCACTCTAAACGCGCTTTTGTTCTAAAAACAGGGTTTTTTACTGGTTATTCAGTGTAAATATAAGCTCTTTTGAAATTTTGATAGCGAAAGCCGCTGATGTGAATAACATATTAAAATTTCAGATGATTCGGCTGAATAGTTTTTGTTTTCGCTACAACACATTGCCGAAAAAAGTAGTTTTGAGATTAATGAGTGTAAAAAAAGTGAGCATGGTATTTGTGCTATGCGCTCGATACCAGCTAAAAAGCCTGTAGAAGCGGAGATAACGTCAGTATTCTTACAAAAATCTATTAGTATATTCTCAAAAAACTATACTTTTGAAACATAAAAAAAAGATTAAGAAGAAAAAGAAGATAAAAAACACATAGCTGCTAATTTGCGATTACGATTAGTAACAATTAGATTATATTTTAAAATCAAAAAATAATTACGACTACTTGGAACTACGAAAAATCGAAAAGAATCAAAAGATATCAAGAAAAAATTATCCGACTAATTTTAGAAATTATTTTTGATTCTGTTTGAGGTCGACTCGCATCGTTTCAACGGTGAGGTGAAGTTAAAGCTTAAAGCATATTTTTCTTGATTACTTTTAATTCTTTTTGGTTATTTTCGTAATTTAAACTAATCGTAATTAAATTTGATTGTTATTATTATATCACAATTACAAAAAGTAAAGAATTGTACTTAATCAATTATTTCACATTTTTGAAAAAATAATCGAATTGGTAATGAATACCGATTAGTTATAATTATTTTACAGCTATGATACAAAATAATATATAAATACATACAAAAGTAATTTAATAGCATATTTAGTTTAGAGAAATACACTCAGAGAAAAAACAGAGGGATTAACAGTGAAAACTGTTAAATCCCATCCAACATATGACTTTTTGAAATTAACAGTCTGGACTGTTGATAAAATAACAGTTTTACTCTATTCAAATTTCTTTTTAAATTTGAATTATCAATTGTCCTGCACTAGGATGGTTGATATCAATACATATTCACATATTGAGTAACATAGTTATTTTATTGACAGTCCAGACTGTTAATTTAAAAAACTCATCTGTTGGATGGGATTTAACAGTTTTCACAGTTAATCCCAGTGTATAAATAAAATGGGTTGCTATTGCCCTTTATTTATATTAAATTTAAAAGTTCAAAATTATTCGTTGTTAAGTATTTTGCAAAACAATATACTTTTACCTATTCCCAAAAAAAAATCTACTAGTTTTATCGTTTATAGTAAGCTTTAAATTAGAAAAAATGCATTCAGCCTCAGCTGTGCTATGAGGCAGTTTTAATATATTTATCACAAAACTGTAAAGTTCTTTGTAAAGAGGTTGCGTTAATGCATTTTTTGATAAAAAGTACTGTCCAAAAATGTCTCAATGCTACTTGCTAATGCTACAATGCTAAGAAATGTCTACTTTTTTATATTTTTGCAAAATATATTCATATATGAAGCTTAAAAAAGTATCCATAAATTCTTCCTAACGGCAACACTGCTTGGACTTATTCCTATGGTGTAATTATTCTAAGATAATTTCACCATGATGTTTCAGGGATGTTTTCCATTGCTTTTACGAAGTCTTTTGTGGTATACCTTTTGTTACCCATTTTGTTCCAATAATATGCAGTTTTACAGTTATCGGACCTCAAATGTAACTGGTGAAATTCTTCAATCTACCATAAACCAGGGTTGTTTTCCGTTGATTTTGCGACCACATATAAATGTTTTGTGTTAGTATTGGAGCCAATTTAACGTAAAATCGAACATAGTGCTATGCCTCTCCAACGGAGTTTCCCATCTCTTTATCTCTGATTCAAAGTACAAGAGAATTTATTGAGAACATATTTGATATTAGATGGAGTGTTCAAAATTAAGTGTAAATTGATGCATTCGAAATGACTTTATTTTTTAACAAGAATTGAATTTGTAATAAGCGTCGTTTTAAGAAGTAAATTAGTGAAGCATTAAATGGTGCTGCGTCAATAACTGCCATCGCAGCAGAATCTGCGCCACAAACATAGCACCAGAGATATCAATAAAATAGCCGCAGCAGCACCGGCGTCACCAACTGCCAACTCCGCACCATCTACAGTAGCAGCAGCATATCATCGCAATAGCAGCGGCATACTAATTCAAGTGGTCCGGTTCATGTTAAAAAATTTGTGTTGAATGGTGTTATAAGTGAAACTTTCTTTGCCTCTAAATGTAACAATAGAGAGAGCTGCTTAATCAGCGGCGTTTAAAAAGTATCGTTGGCGGTGTTCAAAACAAAATAAACATATTCGCTCACAATACTTTATTGAGGCAAACATTTATGTTTGCAAGAGTTGTACAATTATTCTATGGCATCTTTTCTCTGCGTGTATGAATAAGATTTTTACTCAAACTATTACGCCAAATTATTGTAAATTTCAAAATAATTCTTTTGAATACAGACGAATAAAGTTCATTTTAAAAAATTCAACACGAAAGGTATAGTTTTAAAATTGATTTTGTCTTATAAACGGTTGTAATGAGCTATTATTACTTATTAAAATTTTAGAATTGACTTAACGGACTGGCCTCCCTTGCAGTGCGCAAAGGTATGGTCATTAATACCCATTAGGCCAGAAGTGCACATAATAAAGTATTTATTTTTAGATATCGTTTAGGCCCACTTTGGCAGATCCCAGCTACGCCACTGCAGCAGACAGTAGGATTAGTAAGCGTATGTGGGTGAAAATTTATGAACATATTGCAACTGTCAAGTGTAAGTTAGTATGTTAAGGGAGGTTTTAGGTAAAAGTGGTCTAAATTAAGGCAACAAGATTTGATGGTTTTTTCAAATTGAATCTACTTGATATTTGATTTTTGTTGTTTTTAAGTATTTGAACACTTTTAGGTTTATTTTTATTAAATGCAAAAGTAAAGTATATTTTGAAACTGGTATTGTTAACAAAATAGGAACAATTAATTTTTCTCTAGATCCCGTAAAGGACTAAACATTACGGTGCATCGCTTTTTTTAATTCACTTCTAATAGCATTTTTCTGGTGCTTTAATTTATAAATAAAAAACCTGTGCAAGGAGAAGGTCCACAATTGATTTCTTCAGGTGGCGCCACGCCCTAGAATGTCCGTATATCGTAACATTGTATATATATTTATGATTTCGATTTTTTTTCACATAGTCTACATATATTTCAGTAATAAAAAAAATTGTTTCACTGATCTTCAGTGCATACGTTTTTATAGAGATCAATATTTATCAAACAACTACGAAAAAGTCGAATTTTTACGATAAACGGACATTCTAGGGCGTGGCGCCACCTGAAGAAATCAATTGTGGATCTTCTCCTTGCATAGTTTTTTTATTTATAAATTAAAGCACCAGAAAAATGCTATTAGAAGTGATTTAAAAAAAACGATGCACCCTACTGCACAAAGCTTTTTGTTTCGAATTTCGGACTTTTTGAAAGGCCCTCCAACATAGAAAACATTATTCCTTTTCTTCGTTCTGCAGAAGCAGCAGCCACTCACGCCTCCGAAACGAGCTTAACATGCCTCTCAGTATCCTGAATGTGGCAAGGATTCGGCGTCGTCTATCATGTGACCAGAAACGGCTAAGTTGTCAATTGTGTCTTTCGGTAACGAACAAGTGTTCGGAAAAACGAAAACTTTTTATATAGAGTACTTACAGGGTTGTCAACATTCGATAGCGCATTAAGGATCGTGCCTTCGCAAAACATCTGCCTCTGTTGGTAGTTTCTCATCATTAAAGATACACGGGCTTACCAAAATAACGCCATTTTCTCAGTTAAAATTAATTTTAAAGTGTTCAAAAACTTTTATATAAAAAAACTTAAATATAATATATATAAAATAACGAGTAGTTTTCCTTTGAAAAAACCTTCAAATCTAGTTAGAGCATATGTCAAATGGGGTGAAATGTGTAGTTTTATGTTTTTGTAGGTAAGGAATTGACTGATAAGCTTCATTTTCTTTTTAAATCAAGCATAAGTTGCTTAAAAATGCACAAAAATGCATTTCGGGGGACGCCAAAATTGGTTCAGACCAAAAAAGTATACCAATCGAAAGGATTTTTTATATACTATTTAATTTTGGTACCGGAATTGGAGGTTAGATTTTCGATACACTCTATTATACATACAAAAAATTTCATTTGCATGTTATTTTACATCATCAGTTTAAGTATAAGTAATATTTTTTTTCTTAACAAATATTTTTTATATATAAAAGTGGTATGCTATAAATATAAAGCTCATCATTTTGGTGTGATAAAAGTTAGTGTGCTTAAAAAAAGATAAAAATCGGGCCACACCAAAGCTGGGCTTCAGATCGTCTGAAAAAAACACATAAATGCATTCGAAAATAGACCCTTGGCACATCTTTTATCAGAATGAAATGAAATAATGGAAAAATTAAGAAAATGATGAGGCATGGAAAAAAGTCGAAAAGCTTACGTTATTATTGACTATATTTTTGCGTGTAAATACTTCAAAATGTTCAAAGACGCTAATTTTGGTAAAAGATGTGTAGAATAACAATACAAAAAGATTAAAAAAACTTAAATCTGTCGATTAGTTTTTATGCAATAGTGTGGCTCGTTTTTAGAAATTATGTTTTAAGAAAAATGCGTTTAAAGTTACTCTGGTTACATGAACAATTAATGATGGCATATGCTAATTACTATATTGTTTTTTATAATTCTAAAAAAATGCAGTGGAGGAAGAATCCAGTACAGAATCCAGTGGAAACAGTACATCTTCTCTGCACTTGCCCGGTGTTGGCTCAAAAATACTTTCTTCACTTAGGCAACTAGTCTTTCAATGACCTTGACGAAATCTCGGAATCTTCAGTATACCGAATCCTAGGCTTAGTAAATAGTTCAAATTTGTTTAAATAGAGAAAGGAAAACTTATCCTCACAATGGGAGGCCCTCATTGGCCTAAGTGTGTCTTGAAATAGTTTATAATTTTTTTTACATAATCTTGAATAATTCTACAACAATAATCAATATAAAAAATTCCCTTAAATCGCTTTTTTTTTTGCAAACGTTCGCACCTTTTTGGAATTTTGACTATAAACCTTTTTGAGAGAAAGAACTTTAAAGTTTACTTTTTGTTCTATACCGAATGGAATTTATATCGTTTGTATGCATTATATGTATCAGGGCCAGAAATAAGAAAAATTTAATACTGCAATTACAACAATTTATTTCGAATTCATAGATAATTTTTATTTATGTTTATCCATGATCCAGGTTGTTGCCTAATGCCCACAATACCCATTTTCTCACGTAAAAATTTGCTTAAGATTTGACTGCATTACATTTTGAACCTTCAACCTTAAAATGCTTTACATACCTACTATGTTAGATTTAGAAACTAAATTTAATGTCTTTGTGTTGCGAATCGAACTTCTCAACATGATCAACTTCCACATTTTCGAAAATGCTCTTAGATATTCTTGATAGTATTAAATCGACCTCTTTTACGCTCTTCTCCAACCACTTCACTACGGCATTTTTTAAACACCATTTTTCTAGAACTGGTAAATTGAAATTAATGTAGAGATATTGGTTTTCAGTCGTTAGAGCCAAGCTTGAGCTTTTCTTGATTTTTAGTAGATTGTTTTCGCTTATAAATCGCTCCACATGGCTGAATATGGAGTGCAGGCAACGGTCCAAGCTAAAACTATAGTGATTTCATGAAAGTGAGTCAACTGGTCAGGCGATGCGAGATATTCAACAACTTTGTTGAGTGACAAATTACCTATAGTATTCTTTCGACAAAGATCGCTGCATGCAGGAAAAGCATCGTCATATCCAAATCCTTTCCAAGAAATTCATAAACTTTTGTAATACATATCAGCCGAGCCAATTTAAGTAATCCTTCGATGATTGACAGCAGCTCCGAATTTTCACGCATCAATATCTTGTCTTAGGACGCAACCAGAGAATCCACTACACTCTCCCGAAATACTTTGACTGATGTCATAGCAGCTCTGCCTAGCGTTGAAGTTTTAGTTTTGAGATCAATTCCCATCTGTGAAACTTTGTCATTTGTATTGACTAGTGTATTTTATGCAAAGTGTGCTCAAAACCAGATAAAAATTGTTCGTTTTTCAATTTTTCAAGAGTAGAAATTGCATCTTTTGGCTTGAAAATATCTGACAGATTTGGCTGCTTCTTTTGGTAATGGATTTACATTTTTCTTATTACGTTTCTTTTCATTTTCCATGATGAAACAATTCCTTTATCACGAACTATTGAACACGAAAGCAAGAGATGCATTATACATCAAAACGGAGCAACGGATCCGAATTGCATATTTAACGTGAAAGAATATTTGTATTTTAAACATTGTATTTAAACCTATTTTATGTTCAGCGGTTTAGATCGCAAAAATTAAAACTGCAGAAATTGAAAATTGGTACTGCTTCTAATATTTGAAATAAGCATTGCAAAAAAACTGCATTGTATATGTACTTCATTTTAGGGAATACGAGTTTCGTCAAAATATTTGAGGGGCCCTAGAAATTCTAAGCAAAAAACAGATGATTTTTTAAAATCAAAAAGGAGAACAAACGCGTGAGTATTAGGGGACGAGCCCACACATGACAATTTGCCTTGGCGAGGCCAGTATTATCCATATCAAAATTGTCTCTAACCTCTTCATGTTTGAAGCATAAAACAAAAAACTAATTTTAACGGAAAATTATCCATATTAAAAAATATGAAAAAAAAGTATTTCAATGGAAATAAAGTTCTAAAGTTAACACTTTTTCAAAAAGTCATACTTTCTATACTTTCATAGAAATATAAAAATAATAATGTTTTACTATTTGTATTAATTGTCAAACGGCTAAAACTAAAATAACATTTTTTATTTTTTTTAGAATTGTCTATAAAACAACTTGCACAATGAAGCGGAAAAGAAACGTTATTCGATTTCGGATAAAATCGTAGGATTGCATATGTTCTTGAAGACTGTCATGGACGAATAAACCTCATAAAATATAATAGCTAATAGCAAAGCCGCGATTAAGATAAATACAACAAAATTGTGTGTACTAAAGCATACAAGAACACAATTACATTGTGGCGGAATACCGTATTCAACTCTTCCTGTTTTTTTATAACTTAAAATTTGGCCACGTCTTCGCTATGCCATTCAACTTCTGCATTAAAGCTTGGCGACATATATTTTGTTGACGCCTCCTTTTGGATATCCGTAAATTAAAATTGCTCAATATGGATACGAATAAATTTAATAGTCGTAATGGGACAAATCAATCAACCGCTCAATCAACTTCATCGACAGCTTCCTCGACAATGGGTCTTGGTATTGGAAGTTCGGGTCAAGAATACCCTGGCTGTGTATCAGGAAATAACGCTGTTGGTGGCGGTTGTAGAGACTTGGTGTCAAAAAATGGGAATTGTAGCAACAAATCCCAGCTAAATCATCGAGGGACCAATACAACTTCGGGTTTTGCAGCTAGTAGCAGCACAAGTGGATACGGCGGCACCAACAATTCTAACGGAGCCGGTAACTACATAAACGTCATGCCACTTCCATTGGGCACTCTTCAGTATCATCGGCGTAAGCTGACACCGCAGGAATATCAGTAAGTTTTTTGTTTTAATCTTTTAGTTTGTTTAGAAATGTTGGTTAAAATATTACAAGTTCGCTGGAAACTTTCGAGCGTGTTATTAGATCCATCCGTGTTATTAGATACATAATGACTAAAGTTAGGCACGGAAGCAATTTTTATTGAACTTAAAATATCGACGAAAATTGCTGTTACAGATGTTTTTAAAATGAAAGTTTCTACTTATGAAAGAAAAAGACTTCAAATTAAGCAGAAAGGTGAGTTTTATAACTAATCACCACAAAAAATATGAAAAGTTCCACTACCTGTTCGTTATCCCTATTAAATGTTTTGATAGTGTAAGGGGGTTTTAGTCAAAGGCTGAGGTATGCTCAGCGGCTCCAGGGTCAAGCAAAAGACCCTCAATCTTTTTTCCAAAATAAATAAGAAGACTTGTTGATTTTAATGCTTATATTTTTCTGCTTTATTGTTAGATTTAGAATTTTTAGCAGTGTATACAATATTCTAGTAGGTATGTATTACTTCATATGATCTTAGTGTAATCATATGAGTAAGTTTTTCTTATTACAATACACAATATATTAGGAATACGAGCGATAAATATACAGTCGTGAGTGAATCAGCCAACGTTGTTTCGATTATATTCGGTGTTTGGTGAAGTTCGGAGATGTTCGGGGTTTATCGGTGTTATTCGGTGTTCGGTGAAGTTCGGTGATGTTCGGTGTGACAACGACTTCGGGAAGACCCGACTACGCTGCGATATCTAATATTTTATATTGTTATATATAATTTGTATAGTGAACTATATATATATCTTCATATATATATATTAGGGTGGGCCAAATTTTTTGTCGATTAAAGCCACCCCCTGGGATGATTCTATAGATAATTCTAAGCAACTTTGGTGAAGAAACCATAGGTCTATCTCGATTTTCGAGTCTCCCACTTTTCAAAAAATGATTTTTCCCCTATAACATCATTGATTCAAAATTCGATTTTTTATTCATCGTTATATTATCTTTTTTATGTGTATATGGGGGTTTTCGGGGTCGAGAAATTCATTTCTGATCTTTATTTTTACCTATGACCACCGCCAGAGGGCGTTTCATGCATATTTTAACTATTTTTCGTATATTTTCTGAGAAAAATTTAAATTTTTTTCGGTAATATTGATCTTTATTTTATTTTTTGTCAACAGAAATTCAACCTAAAAACTAAGAACATGTGCAAAAAAATTAATTTAGTGGAAGAAAAGCGAAATAAGTTATTTTTGAAAGTCTTTCTTGCTTTCCAGTCTGGGGTATTTTGCACGGCTTTCTGATGTAACTGCCATAACACTGTGTCGATTTTTTTGTAAAACACGTTTAGAAACGCTAGCCAGCAACTGAACATGTCTTTCCGTTGCTTGTATGTGTACCGGAATTCTTGGATCAGGCAATGGTGGATCATCGTGTTCTATATATTGTTCCAAATGATCATACGGAATGGTATGCGTAAACGGTGGTTCGAATAAGACATCATCTTTATTTAAATCAATCATATTCGTATAATCTGTACAATTGAAGTTTATCAAAGGTTTTTGATAAACTCTAAGATGTGCCGGGTCGTACAGATTTCTTCGGTAGTGTAAAATTCTCTTGATTGCGATGTTTCGTGTCTCTTTTTTATCATCAAATAACATCGCTAACAGAATATTTTCGGAATGTGCGTAATATGAATTGTCTTTAATGACATTATTCACAACTTGGCGTAGATTTGTATCCAAATATTGTGTCCAACGAATGAATTTGTGAAATAATACACTACCGAAGACCACCGAAGCATCGAAGACCACCGAAGCACCGAAGCATCGTATCTGGGAGTATACGGTCCTCGTATCAGTGGCGGAACATCTTGTGGATTTGAACTTGGCTCATCTGCATCAGTACTTGGTTCATATGCTAAATGGGTCTCTTCAACGCTTGTTGGTATTATTGTTGACGTTGGTGCTGGCTCTTCAACTTCTGGCACGAATTCCGGTATCGTCAATCTTCTGACATTATTTTGATCTCGCATAAACTCTTTCAAATGATCTGGAATCAATCCACATGAGCATAATACTGCCTTCAAGTCACATTGACATTTGTTTCAATCAATTTGTCTGTTACGTGCGGTACGAATGTTTTATACGAAAACATTTTGTTTTCGAGTTTAGCACGTTCGGCCAAGAAAAAAAAACATCTTAAAATATCCTGTTTCGTTGGCAGATTGAGTCCACTCAAATCACAAGATGCACCAAAAACTGCAACATCGTGCGAAGGCAAATGCTTCAAATGAGTTTCGTTACTTGTTGATGTTGTTGCGGTTTGCGATGTAGACGGCAATGCATTTAGATCCATTGCATACATAAGACTTAAAAAATAACTGAAATTAGTATATTTTAAAACATTTGGTTCGAATATATTTTTTCCACCTGCAAATTGGTAAAAACGCAATGGTAAAAATGATGAGAATTTTATTTATATTAGTTACGTTTCTTGTTAGAACGTATTAGTTTTTACACACTATGTGGGTGTTACTGGTGTTGCCTGGTTTCTCCTGGGTGCGTTGGTAGTCGGTGGGGATGATGTTGCTGCTGGTGGCGGAGCCTTGTGCCGTTAATTGCTGCGGCTGTCTGGTGATGTGCCGTCTGGTGGTGCTGTTGGTATGCCGGGTAATGCACTCTGGAGTATGCGAAAAAACTAACGCGTTTAAACAATTATAAATACGAACACAATTTCTGTACTTAATTTACTTTAATTTTATTTATTTAAAACCAACTAAATTCCATACGCAAAAAAACGAACCAACGCGGTTAAAGGAATGCGAGAGAAAAGCCAAAACGGGAGAAAAATCACTAAACATATGACAGCAAGTGTCAGAAGGCCGCACTGAACATCAACAACACAAACCCATCGCCGACCGCCAATACACATCAATGCAGTTTGCGGTGGGCGACGAGTTTGTTCAGTGCGGATATAAACAATTGACTTACTTAAAATTAAGAACAATAAATGTCAGAGATAAAAAGTCCGCAAAGCAGCAGAAATAATTTTGGTTAAAATAGGCATGAAACGCCCTCTGGCGGTGGTCATAGGTAAAAATAAAGATCAGAAATGAATTTCTCGACCCCAAAAACCCTCCATATACACATAAAAAAGATAATATAACGATGAATAAAAAATCGAATTTTGAATCAATGATGTTATAGGGGAAAAATCATTTCTTGAAAAGTGGGAGACTCGAAAATCGAGATAGACCTATGGTTCCTTCACCAAAGTTGCTTAGAATTGTCCATAGAATCATCCCAGGGGGTGGCTTTAATCGAATTTTTCGGCTCCATACAAATTGGCCCGGCCTAATATATATATATATCTTTATAAATATCTGTGTATGGCGTCAAGCGCCTTGGTATTTATTTTAACGATGAAATAACAATAAAATAATATATAATAGAATTCTTAAGTATACTTCTGTACGTCGGGCTACTGTCCGACAGAAGCCGACGTGATGGTACCACTAGGTAATTAAAGTAAAATAATAAAAAAAATAGTTGAGACTCCCGACCGACCGAAGCCGACGTGATGGTACCACTTACTTACTTACTTAGTTGGCGCTACAACCGTATATCGGTCTTGGCCTCATCTAAGAATTTGCGCCAGCCATTTCTGTCTTTCGCTTGCTGGCGCCAGTTGGAAATTCCAAGCTTCGTCAGGTTGTCCTCTACTTGGTCTTTCCAACGAAGATGCGGTCGTCCTCTTCTGCGTTGACCGCCGCTGGGTACTGAATCGAATGTTTTCTTCACTGGAGCATCGTCTTTTATGCGCTGAACATGACCTAGCCAGCGAAGCCGCGCGATTTTAATACGCTTGACTATGTCGATGTCAGCGTACAGCTCATACAGTTCATCATTCCACCGTATTCGGTACTCGCCATTGACGCAGATTGGTCCGTAGATCTTACGAAGAATCTTTCTCTCGAATGCTCCTAAAGTCTTTTCATCTAAACTGCTCAGCGTTCAGGTTTGTGATGCATAAAGTAGGACGGGCATGATGAGCGATTTATAGAGCGTCATTTTCGTTCATCGAGAGAGGGCTTTGCTTCTCAATTGCCTACTGAGCCCAAAGTAACACCTGTTGGCAACAGTTATTCTTCGCTTGAT
This sequence comes from Dichetophora obliterata, assembly GCA_963920525.1. Lineage (NCBI taxonomy): Eukaryota > Metazoa > Arthropoda > Insecta > Diptera > Sciomyzidae > Dichetophora > Dichetophora obliterata. The sequence goes on from OY986435.1 coordinate 132,982,633, forward strand.
CTCAATGCTGATGTCGTTGGTTGAGTTAATGCTGGATCCCAGATAAACGAAGTTCTTCACAACCTCGAATGAGGTATTGTCAACGGTAACGTGGGTTCCAAGACGCTGGGACTGTTTGTTTGTTGACACTAAGTATTTCGTCTTATCTGCATTCACTGACAGACCCATTCGACTTGACTCTCTTTCTAATCTGGAAAATGCTGCACTGACTTCGCGCGTATTATGGCCAATGATATCGATGTCATCAGCATACGCAAGCAGCATAACACTCTTGTAGAATATTGTGCCACTACGTCTCAGATCAGTAGCTCGGATGATCTTTTCCATCATTAGGTTGAAAAAGTCGCACGATAAGGAATCACCTTGTCTGAAACCTCGTTTGGTAATAAATGGTGGGGAGAGGTCCTTTGCGATTTTAACTGCGCTGCTGATGTTGTTCAGTGTCATCCTGCAAGGAATACCAAATTCATGCATGGTGGAGTACAGGTGCTTCCTAATTGGGCTGTCGAAGGCGGCTTTGTAGTCGACAAAAGATGGTGGGTGTCGACTTGTTTTTCTTGAGACTTCTCCAAGATTTGTCGTAGCGTGAAAATCTGGTCGATGGTGGACTTTCCAGGTCTGAAGTCACACTGATAAGGTCCGATCAGTTCGTTTACAATGGGCTTCAATGTTTCACATAAAACGCTCGACAGGAGCCTATATGCGATATTAAGAAAGCTTATCCCACGGAAATTGGCACAGATAGTGGGATCACCTTTCTTGTGGATTGTGGGCAGAGCACACTGAGATTCCAATCGTTCGGAATGCATTCTTCCGACCATATTGTGCATAGAAGCTCGTGAATGCATTTAAGTAGAACTTCGCCTCCGTTCTTAAACAGCTCAGCAAGTAAGCCATCAGCTCCCGCGGCTTTGTTATTTTTTAGCCGAGCTATAGCTGTCAGAACTTCATCATAGTCGGGCAGCGGAACCTCGACGCTGTCATCCAAAATTGGGGTTTCCGGAATATCATCTCTATTGGCGGGATTGTTGTCAGCGTCGCCATTTAGAAGCTTAGAGAAGTGTTCCCTCCATAACGTCAGTGTACTCTAGACATCTATCACTAGATTCCCGTTTTCATTCTTGCGGGAAGAGGCCCCGGTTTTAAAACCATCGGCAAGGCGTCTTATTTTTTCGAAAAATTTTCGGGCCTCATTCCTGTCACCATACATCTCAATCTTCTCCTGCTCGCGCTTTTCTGCCTCTCTTTTTTTCCGCCTGAAAATACGTCTTTCTTCCCTCCTCTTTTCTTTGTATCGCTCCTTAGCATCGCACGTTACAACCGACTGCAGAGTGGCTTTGTAGGCGGCGTCTTTCTCTGCATTGGCGTCGCGACACTCCTGGTCGTACCACTGGTTTCGGCGAGGGCGGTGATAGCCACTCACCTCTTCAGCAGCCGCACGCATGTAGTTGGAAATGTGTGTCCACTGCGCGCATATATCATCGATTGGAGGAGTGCTTTGAAGCAGGAGTGAGAGTCGAGTGGCGAAAGCATCGGCTGTCTGTTTCGATTGCAGCTTGTCGACGTCTAGCTTTCTCTGTGTAGGGTTGCGTGTATTCTTAGCTGCGCACATTCGTGTACGGATCTTGGCTGCAACAAGATAGTGATCTGAGTCAATGTTTGCACCACGGATCGTGCGTACATCCAATACACTGGAAGAGTGCCTTCCGTCGATCAAAACGTGATTAATTTGATTCTTGGTTTTTTGATCAGGGGACATCCAGGTGGCTTTATGAACATTGAGATGCTTGAATCTAGTGCTACTTACGACCATGTTTCGTGCTGCGGCGAAGTCAATCAGCCTCATTCCGTTATCGGAGGTGTTGTCGTGGAGGCTGAACTTTCCGACTGTTGGACCAAAAATATTTTCCTTGCCCAACTTAGCGTTGAAGTCACCAAGCACGATTTTTACGTCGTCACGGGGGCAGTGCTCGTAAGCATTTTCAAGGCGCTCATAGAAAATTTCCTTGATCTCATCGTCCTTGTCTTATGCGCGCACATATTGGAGCGTGCGCACATTTAAGGCTTATATTAAAAAATTTAACCTTGATGCGGATTATGGCAAGTCGTTCGTTCACAGATGTGAATCGCAGGACGTGGGGCCGTAGTCTCTTGCCAACTTCAAATCCGCATCCAAACTCGTGCTTCTCCGCATGGCCGCTGTAGTAGATATCACAGGGTGCATGCCAAATGCAACCCTGTCCCTTCCATCGCATTTCTTGGATATCAGTGATATCAGCTTTGTATCTTTCCAAGACATCAATCAGTTGGATAGAGGCACCTTCCCAATTAAGTGTTCGGACATTCCAGGTGCATATCCGTAAATCATTATCAGTTTTTCGTTTGCGGAAGTCGTCATCAGATTTGGGGATCAGTTTTTTTCTATTCTTATTAGTTTTCATTGAAATTGGTTTTTACGGGTGGGCTTCAAACCCGTCGCTGATTAGCCGCCAAACTAACGGTTGTCAGTTTTGACGTTGCCCAGGAAACACCACGTGGAGGGTTGAGTCGACTTGAGGCGATTTCATAAAGATTATGCTGGCCTCGCCAGGTTGAGATAGTCAGACATGTTACATTGTAAGGGATCGCCCCCAAATTCCCACTAGCTAATTAAAATTAGATGGTACCACTACCTAATTAAAATAAAAAAATGTTGTGACACCCGACCGACCGAAGCATACGTGATGATTCCACTAACTATGGTGGACTCCCGACCGACCGAAGCTGACGTGATGGTCCTACTAACTACAGTGGACTCCAGACCGACCGAAGCCGACGTGATGGTCCCAGAGAAAATGATTTTATTGTGGACGCCCGACTGACCGAAGCTGACGTGATGGTACCACTAGCAAATTAATAAATAAAAAGAATCGAGACTCCCGACCGACTGAAGCCGACGTGATGGTCCCACTAACTACTGCTTATAATACTTAAAAAACTAAATGTATTAACACGAGCCACCTTGCGATAGCTCGTTTTGAATCAACGCACTTGTTATCGTTTCCAACAAGTATGTGACGGGACAAAGCACTACGCTCTCGAGCCGTGCCGAAGTCTGTCACAATGCGCCTTACATATTCATATGTCGCTTGAAACCTTCTGGGAATTACAGTGTTGCGCAAAACAATAGCAACAAAATCAGTACACTGCTACAAAATCGTGTATCTTTTTAAATATTAGGTACACACAAAAATTATTATAGGAACCAAAGCATATATTCCAGAGAGTATAAATTATATAGAGGTGCCAGTTCGACTTCGAAAGCTATTTCACTCAAGTTTCGTTGTACAAGCGTCCGGAGAATAAAAAACAAAACGAAAATAATTATGCTTTGCCTCAGCGTTCGTTTTGACGCTGCCTATACTTTTCTATAGGTGCACATGAAACAACTGCTGAGGTAAAAGCATAATTATTTTTGTTTTGCTTTTCTATTTTCCGGACGCTTGTACAACGAAACTTGAGTGAACTTCGAACTGAAATCTGTATATAATTTATACTCTCTGTATATTCATACATCATATTAAAAACAAATCATATTCAAATTTGGTTTTGTTTTCTTTATCAAATAAAAAATTAATGTGATTTCATTCAGTTTGTCTGAGAGCAAAACAAAAGCAACATAATTAATATTTGGTGTAAGATTCATTATTCTTGATAACCGCTGCACATCTCAGCGACATCGACTCTATTAAATTAGATATGTTGGTATTAGGTATATGTTCCCAATTAACTTTCAGGGCTTCATACAGTGCGGTCTTAATGGAAAACCTTTGACCAGAAACTTTTACCTTCAAAATCCCAAAAAGATTTTCAATAGGATTCAAGTCTTTGTGACTTTGTCGGCCAATCAAGGACTTGAATCCCATTGCCTCTAATGTAATCTTTGATGAGCTTTGAAGTGTGCTTCGGGTCGTTGTCAGGCTGAAACGTTCACTAAAGCTACATATTCCACTCTGAATGTGGTCGCATCTTGCTTTCTAAAATGTCATTATATACAAATCGATCCATAATTCCATAGATTTTTTGAAATGGTTCAACTTCATTATAGGAAAAACAAGTGCAGACCATAATGCCATCGCCTCCGTGCTTAAAATTTATTTTGCAGTTTCGGGCTTCAAGTCGTGTACCTGGGTGGCGCCGTACAGTGCACATCCCATCTGAATTAATCAAGTTGAACTTTGATTCATCGTTAAAAAACGGTTTTCGATTTTTGAACGGTCCAATTTAGGTGCTTTTTTGCAAGACTGAGTCTAAAGAACAATAAATTGCAACTTGTTGTTACAATTTCAGACAGAATAGTTTAAATTGTTACACCTCACCGTGTTTTTTATGCTAAGCTGTAAGCAAAGGTTTTTCTGCCGGTCTATAACTTCTTAAATCGTTCTCAACGGCTCGTCTTCGGACAGTGCTGTGATGGATATCTAAATCAAGTGTACGAACAACCTCTTTGGATGTGGCAAATGCATTTCGTTTGAACACGACACAAATGTTCCTGTCATCACGCAGCGATGTCTTCCGCGGCCGCCCTCTTTAATAAACCGTTATTACGTCTTTTGTGATGGTATATTTCTTTATTAATCTGCAAACTATTGACTGATTAATATCAAACTGTTTCACATTAGATATTTGTGAATTTCCGTTTTTATATTCGGAAATAATTTGTAATTTAAGAGCTTCACAGTATTTAAAACGTGCCATTATAAATGGAACAGTCAATGTCACAACTAGCGCAAAAACAAAACTAAACTTAAATGTTTATGACTTACAAACAACACGTGCTTTACAATAACGGAACTTTTACCGGTAATTCTTGGAACTTCTGTTCTCTTTTTTTACATTTTTTAAGTTTTGTTGCTTTTGTTTTGCTCTCAGACAAATTGAATGTAGCCACATTAATTTGAAATTTAATAAAAAAAAAAAACAAAACCAAATTTGAATTTGATTTATTTTATAAATGATGTATGAATATATTCTTTGATTCCTATAATCATTTTTGTATGTCAATATATAAAAAGATACACGATTTTGTTGCAGCGCATTTTTTTTGTTGCTATTGTTTTGCGCAACACTGTATATCGTGTCTGTTGCGTGTGGTTTACGTAGACTCGGCTGTTGGCTACGTTGAATGTGCTGGCTGTGTGTGTGTGTGTGGTTTGGCTGTTGGTTGAGTTGAATGCACAGTGGTGTAGTAGGGCAGTGACGTAGTGCGCGGGGTGCAAACTTGTACGAGATCCCTGTTAAAACTCCCCCCAACTTCGGAGAGTGATTTGTCACTTGAAAAAAAAGATATGAAAAGAAAAAAAGAAAATAGAGATTAGATTATATTATAATATTGAACGGTAAGACTACGGTGATGTAATTTTGTTGGTTTTCTGTTTCGGTTAATTCATAACAAACTTAAAAAAAATAATATTCTTAGCAACAAAATTAAGAGTTAGTACTTAGGAATGAAGAAAAAAAAATAAAAAAAATTTTTTTTTTTAAATAGTTACAGTTAACTTTTCTATTTCTTTCTGGCTTTTGACCCAATGAAGTTTCTTTGCTGATTCGTCTTGGCGTCTGACGATGTTTGTTTTGTAGTGTTCCTCGATCGCGTTTGTCCGGTCAAAAATTCGGGGCTTGCCCATAGAGTTAAGCTGCAAGTGTAATGGTAAGGCGATTGACGATTCGGCGCGAAGCTGTGGTGTTGGTGCGACGGTTAGTGTTGTTGGTGGTGTTACGGTCGACGACTCGCGGCAAGGCTGTGATGTCGGTGCGGCGGTAAGTGATGTTTGTGGTTTGTGTTTTCGGAACGGTGTCGGCAGGGGTGATAAACGAGTAGTCGGCCGAATATTTCGGGTTTCGGAGATTTTCGGTTGCTCGGGTTCAATAATGCGGTCGATGGTGCGCTTGATCGTTGCAGGCACGTAGTTCGTGCTTAAAGACGTCGCTTTCCATTTAAATAATTGTTCGTTTGGTTCTGGTGTCAAATTGTCTCGTCTGACAAGAGAGTGCAGGCTTGAGACTTTTGCCCCTTGGTCATTGCTTTGCTGGTCCAGCTCTTGACCGTCCATCGATAATTTTAAGCCTCTGCGTCATAAGAAATCCATGCCTAGGATCATTGGCTCTGCTAGTGATGATAGCGGGGAGACTGAGACAAATACTGATTTTTGCCCATAGTCGCAATCGACTGTAGAGTTATCTGCTAATTGCATTTTCCTGCTGTGTGGCCGCGATTTAAGATTTCGCTCAGTTAAAAATTGTTTGATGCTATCGTCGACGTATGATAGTGTAGATCCGGTGTCTATCAATGCCTTTATCGGTTGTCCCATGACCTTGACGGTGATATAACAGTGACCATCAGTCGAACTATCAGAAAGGTCGGGAGTAGACTGTTGTGGGTTTAAACAGTGGCAATCGCGGGATAATGTGCCATCCAGACCACATCGTGAGCAAAATTTTCGTGCCTGTCTTCAGCATTCATAGCGCCAGAGGCCTCGTTTCTTGCACCTCCAGCAGTGTGTAATCTTATCGTATGGTATCATATCTCGTAGGCAGTGAGTGGCTGTTCGGCTCACTTTCGTTTCGTCTCGCCTGAGTAACTCGTATTTTTCGGTGAGGTCCATTAACTCGTCGAGCGTATTAAAATCACTTCGTCTGGCTTAAAGCTTGTATTCTACTCGTAACCCATCGTAAATCCGGTCTGTGTGTTCTAGAGTTTTAAGCCGAGGATGTTGGCGTATAAGGGTTGGCATACATAATATTTAATCTTTTGCCTTTTCTCTTTGCATCTGTTTACGTTGATAAATTGCTTCCTCTAGGTGGCTAAAGAATCGCTTCGGCAGGAAAAATCTTTCGGCTTCTGCACGAAACGTAGCCCATGTGGTGATCGTTGGTCGTTTAACACGATACCACTGTAGAGCCCTACCTTGCAGTACCTTCAGGAATGTGGGTAACAATTTATTTCGGTCCAAGTGATAGCATTCGGCTAGCTCTTCGATTCGCTCGATGAACTCAAACAGATTTTCGCCACCCTTGTAGTAGATGTTCCATCGACTTACGGTATTCATTACTTCGATGTCCGAACTCTGGTGGTGACTAATTCGTTGGTACTCGGGTACCAATAGTGTTGTTGACTGCATATGGGTGTTGTCGCTTCCGGTTGTTATTGTTGTGTCTTTGCAGATCGGCAATTTTTCTTCTGCTACAACTTCGGCTTTCAGTGCTCAAAATATATTTTCGGTTGATGCGTTACTTCGTTTGGTTTTGACGAAGTGGCTTAATTGCCTTCGTAAATCCTCTACAGTGCAGCCATCAATCGGTAATCCGATCTTATGGCACTCGTTAATGAGCCGCTCCTTCTTAAGTAAATATATCCAGCCGAGTGAGTCCGACGTTAAATGTTTGTTCAATGATTTAATTGAAAACTATTCCATTGAAGAATTAGAATATCTTTGTATCTGTATATGATGCTGGATCTTTTGGATAGAAAATTTAATACACTGAGACAAATAATCAATAATTTGGTTGAAGATGCTTTACCATCATTATATGTACTCCGGACACAAAAACAAAACAAATTGCCATTGTTAACTGCAACTGAAATTTCTGCAGAAGCAAATTTAATATCATTGATGTGTAAGACTGCGCAGATAATTTTGAAACTTTGTTTAAAGGATGATACCATTCCAAAAATTTTATTGATTTCCGAATGGGGAATAGATGGTAGCTCCGGACACAGTAGGTATAAACAATAATTTCCAAACGATGATAATACAGATAAATTTATGTTTACAACAGCTTTAGTCCCGTTAAAGTAATTCCTTGTCAATTGAAACTATTAGATCCATTATAATTTTATTATTAATATTTTTTCAGGATGATTAATCAAGTTACAAAACAGCCACTTCGGATAAACCACAAAGCTCCTCTTCACTGTTTTGCAGACTCATTAAATTAATTTTTGCAAAGGAGAATAAAGATTAAGTACTTAGTGAGTACAATGCAATGATAGCTAAAATTGAAAATTTAGAATGTGTTGTTTATGAATGGAATGGTAAAAATGTGGAAATGGCTTTTGAAATGCATTGCACATGATAGATGGGGCTGAAGCAAACGTTTTATCGAATACAAATGCCTTAACAGAAATGAATATTTAAAATTTTTCTAAATCGGTAAATATTGATAATTATTAGTTTGGTTTGTCGACATTGCATGGATAAAATGTTTTGAGTGCATATTGCATATTGTTGCCTTCCAACTTCCTTCCAAAAGTTGGCAAGTTCGAATGGAAAATAAAGCGGTTTTTTTGGAAACTAATCAAAAAAATCAAAAAGTGTTCAGAACAAGAACAGGTTTAACTGTGTAACAAGTCAAAACTGGATTCGGCACCACAAATGACGGAAATACGGCTCGTCGATTTTTTTCCAATACAGTAATTGCAGCTGAAATTACTGGAATTAATGAGGCCTTTATAAAAAAAATGTTCCATTATTATGAGATTGCTTTCATTGGGACTGCCAATTAATGTTACAGTATTTAAAGAATTACCCAGTAGTCCAAGTCTAAAAGAAATTGTGAATGAATCATGCACGATTTTTCTTCCTCTTTGACGAAACATGCTGATTTGTTTATACCAATCATTGACGAAAATCTCATACAAAAGTTCCAAATTCGTGCACTGTTTTAAAGTTTTCTGTTGTCGATGTACGAAAACAAGACAGATTTGTAAAAGAATTATCGACAAATGTAACTCACGCAGTAAGTTTCTTTAAGAAATCATCATGACATATTCGTGCAAGATTCCTTGGACTGCAGGGTAGTTATTGGGGGTTGGAATTAGTTTTAAAGGTTTTCTAAGAGATGGCGTAACTATCAATAGATCGCATCGGGCACACCTGTGACTATATTCATTTCAAAGCACATTGTCTAAGCTTCATTTTTCAGTATGTGTCATTCCACTGAAGTGTAAACAACATATATTTTTTTCTCTGTGAACATGTCGACTTTCGTTCCAACAAAACGCAATTTGCGGGAAGGTTTACTTTTGTGCTTCCATTTGAAGAAAAAAGCGGTTGAAGCACAACGCACGCTTACTGAGGCTTACGGGGACTATGCTCCATCGATTTCTACTTGTGAGTACTGGTTCCGTCGGTTTAAAAGTGGTGATTTTGATACGGAAGACAAAGAGCGTCCGGGCCAGCCGAAAAAGTTTGAAGATGAGGAATTGGAGGCTTTGCTCGATGAAAACCCGTGTCAAACCCTTCAAGAATTGTCAGAATCATTGGGAGTCGACTTATCAACGGTCGGCAAACGCTTGAAGGCCTTGGGAATGATTCAAAAGCAAGGAAATTGGGTGCCGTACCAGTTGAAGCCGAGAGACGTTGAACGGCGATTTTGCATGTGCGAACAACTGCTTCAACGGCATAAAAGGAAGAGTTTTTTACATCGTATTGTCACTGGCGATGAAAAGTGGATCCATTACGATAATCCTAAGCGAAAAAAATCGTGGGGACCACCCGGCCATGCATCAACATCGAGGGCCAAGCCGAATATTCATGGCGCCAAGCTTATGCTGTGTATTTGGTGAGATCAGAAGGGTGTCGTGTACTATGAGCTGCTAAAACCTAACGAAACCATCACTGGGGAACGCTACCAACAACAATTGATGCAATTGAGCCCAGCATTAAAGGTTAAACGGCCGGAATATGCCAAAAGACACGACAAAGTGGTTTTTCAACATGACAACGCACGGCCACATGTTGCAAGAACCGTCAAGGAAACGTTGGAGGCGCTGAATTGGGATGTGCTACCCCACCCGCCTTATAGCCCAAACATAGCCCCTTCCGACTACCACCTATTCAGATCGATGACGCATGGCTTGGCTGAGCAGCGCTTCACTTCTTACGAGGATACCAAAAAATGGGTCGATTCGTGGGTTGCCTCAAAAGACGAATCGTTCTTCCGGCGCGGAATCCATATGCTGCCAGAAAGATGGGAAAATGTTGTAGCTAACGATGGACAATACTTTGAATAATATACATTGTACCGTTGTTTCTAAATAAATGCTCAAAAACCGAAAAAAAACCTTTAAAATTAATTCCAACCCCCAATAAAATAACGAGAAACTTGTATTTGATTTACTATGGATGGTATTATATGCCAAGCAGTGTGCACAAGATTCTAGTACATGGAAGTGATATAACTAAATTTTTTGATTTGCCAATGGGTATTTGTAAAACGCTTTAATATAAATTTTTTGCTATATAAACGTTCTTTATCCAAGGTAATGCTTCTCTGAGGAGGCATTGGAAGCAAATAATAAAAATATGAGGAATGTCCGGTTGTCACATACAAGAAAAGTCTCCAGAACTCACTCCAATAAGGATCTTCTTTCTTATATGTTGATTTATTCGGAGAATTTGCTTTCATCAAAAAGGATTGTAACAGAAAATAAATCAAATTTACCTTTAGAAGATATTAAAAAATACATTCTGTGTGAAAATTTAGAAAATGTTTATTCAAGCATTTTATTGAATGAAAATTGAATAATTTCTTGAAAAAATCATTTATTGAGGTTCTCATATTTTTTTTTATTGTTTATTATTATTGATATTTGCTTAATAAATAATGTTTTTTGTTCTTAATTAATTTTCTTTTTCATATTCTATATGTATACAATCTTAAATTGACAATTTTATAGTTTTCAAACTCATTTCTTAGCTAAGCTAAAACTCATTTTTGAGTTTAGAAGACCATAATTCACCTTGATATGAAATTTAATCAAAATCGGCTCACTAGCTATATGGGTTCGCATCACTATGCAACGTGCACAAAATACAACAAGACAAACATATTCTAAAGGATTTAAGTGAACCGAATTTAGTTCTGGTTCAGAGTAATCTTTTTGTTGATATTTTATAGGTGCCACGCCCAGTTAACCAATACTTCTCATATTTTTGTGAAAATCAATTTGGATAATTGTCACCTTCGATACAAATTTCAAGATTCTATTTTATATAACGGTAGGACAAATCGCACAAAAAGTAAATGAAAACTCACCCAAAATTCTCTTTTTTAAGATACCGTTGGAAAGATTTTGAGTGCCTGCATTGTTAAATTTAAATCAGATATTTTAAATTGATACAGCTTAAAACTAAAATATTTATTATAAAATTATTATTAGAAAAAAATTGTAAGAAATTAAAAAAATAAATAAAAGCAATGAAGTTATTTGAATTTTGAAAGTTTTTGTCAGGAAGTGAAATTTAAAAATATCAAAAATGTGCGTGAAAAACAGCATTATCTTTAAACCGATTGTAAACATTTAAATTTTTTTGATGCATATTGGAATAGCTTTTTCTGGCCAATAATTCCTGACAGTTTATTTTTGACAACTATTAAACCAGCCAATATTATCGCGAACCGCTATTGTTAGAGTCGAAATATTTGGTAAATCATCATAACATAAACCAAGGATTATTTTGAGCAGATTTGCCGAACAACTTTTTTTCTATGGAGCGTGTGGCGCCTTAATGAACATATGGTGTGAATGTAAGCTTCAGTGGTTCAGCCGTGATTGTCAGGCATACAGTTGCGAACAAAAAATAGCAGTACTGTTACATTCAGACATGTTTGGATAAATAATACTAGTCTACAAACTTCGTATCCGGTAAAACCATTCTCATTCCTACATGTACTTTTAGCCCTGGTGTCAAATCTGTACTCAGATTCCTCCTATATTGTAACAATTTCAATATACAGGGTGTTTTACGTTTTGGCACGTGTTTAGTATTATCGATCTAGATTCTGAAATACTCACCATAAAATAAAAAAAAAATATTATGTTGTATCTTAGAAAAATATCAGCTATTCAATCAATATATCAACCACTATCGTGTCATGTGCGGTAGCGGAACAAAAATTTTGATATTTTATAACAAAATATCAACAAATTTTGTATCTTTTGTTTTAGCGGAGCTGTAATCGTCCAAAGTTAGAATTTGGAAAAAAAACTGTTGATTAAATGTATTTTTACGTGAAAAACAGACATTTTATATTTGGACGATTACAGCTCCGCTAAAACAAAAGATACAAAATTTGTTGATATTTCGTTATAAAATATCTCAAATAGTTGGACAATCTCAAAGTTTTTACTTCGCTACCGCACATGGTACGATAGTGGTTAATATATTGATTGAAATTAAATATTTTATTTATAAATAAATTTTGCATTCATTGAATGCATTCTTGTGTCGTTATTTACTTGTACTTAAAATTCTAAATATGAATGTCGATTTTACAGCTCTGGTAAGTAGAATGTGTGGCTTGGTGTCTTGTTACTATTTTTTATATGGGAAAAAAGTTTTTTAATTTCTAATTTTTACCTTTCTTAATGACAAAACATTTGTATAAAAATTATATTGTTTACTTGCTATGAACCAGAGCTTTCAAATGATATAAGTTTCATTCAAATGTTTGGTCTAAAAGTAGGTAAAAAGAAGGCGAAAGATATGTGTTTGCGTATTATTATATAGATTGTGATGACAAAATTTCTTGCAAATAGTAAATTATATGCCCGTTATTTGATATCAAAATTATTTCGAAATCTATAAAAACTTAATTTGGAGAAAAAATTTTTGTTGTGGTTTTTGGTAGAGTTTGACAGTGCAAAAAAATGACAAATCGACAAAAACGACGAAAATTGAGTTTTACGAAAATGCGTGTCTCAAACCGAATGTTAAGTCTGAACTATCTTTGGAAATGTAATCAAACAGTCTTTATTCAAAAAAGAATTTTGGGAAATTTTGGTGGTTGTGGATTCCATCCCTTGTGGTAAGGTAATTGATTTCAAAGTAGGGGTTCAAAGAATACCATTTTAAATTTTTAAGTAATTTTTTTTCTTAAAGCTGGTACAATTACTCCTTCAGCAATATAAAAATTAAGGTGGGGACTTAATGGGCTAATGAGATATGATAATTTTAACATCTAAACATAAATATTTTTTGATTAAAAAAGTAGTTTCTTAATCGAATTTTAATTTTGAGCTACCGTTGAAAAGGTAATTGAAGGGGCTTAAATCTAAAAATAATTTTGAGAAATTTTGGTGGTCGGGTAGAGTAATTGATTTCAAAGTATTGGTTCGAATAACATAATTTAAAAATTCAAAATAAAATAAATTAAAAGAAAAGTGAAGAAATGAGTGAGGATTGGATGCCAGTGAAATGGTGAAGCAAGAGATTTATCTATAAGAAAATTACTCAAATCAAGTTAATTTGATTTTAACGACATATTAAAACGACAGGAAATAGATAAATTGTAGTTTGTATAGATGAACGTGAAGCGCCATCTAGGTTTCAATATAACTTTATCGTAAGTATAAATTAAATGAAAGCTTAGCTTAAATATAAATATAATGTAAAATGTTCACCTAAACAAAAAGGTAAAGCTGGCAAAACTATATTTTCAACAATATACAATTTTTAACAATATACAAATTTTAAGTTTGCTCTTAATATTGAAATAAAATTATTAAATTTTATTGTAAAAGTGCACAAAATAAAAAGTTGTTAAATAATAAGCACGTATACTGCGGTCGAAGTTCGACCAACTGTCTGTAAAGAAGTGAGCAAAAATGAACACTCACTTAGAGTATGTTAAGGTACTCTAGTGAAGATTTGAGAAAACAGAACATTAACAATGCATAGCGAAGATGACAGCACTCGTTTGTCATTTTTGTAGCGATGAAGTTTGTGTACTTTACATAACATAAACTATAATCGCATAAAAATAAACACAATCTGTGTCATTCCGTTTTGCTAAGAACAGCTTGCCAAAAATTTTTGCAACAGAGCTTATATCTCTCCCGAATGAACCTCTAAAGGATTAAAGTGTATGAGCTGGTTCTTTTATTAATGGTTTCCATTCAGTCAGCTTTTTTGGAAACCTCCACAAAAAACTCAGTAAATGGAGAAAATTGACGAAAATACTTTATAGCTGTTTTTACCCCTAAAGTGATTCTTAGATGAGTCAAATGTATAAGACGATCTTTATGTTTTCAACCTCAACATTTCTTTTAAACACTTGTCTGCCTCTCATGGTTTCTCTCATGATTTAGCATTTTTCGAAAAGTAGAATTTAATTTTCTTTCTGGGTTCTTTTCATATTGTTGAAAAGATAATTTTCCAGCTTAACCTTTTACCTTAAATTTATTTTATTTTATATTTTTTAGTTAAGTTCTTCGAACCCCTACTTGGAAGTAAATTACCTTACCACAAGGGATGGAATCCCCACACACCAAAATTTCTTAAAATAATTTTTAGATGTAAGTCCCTTTACCTTCTAATTACCAATCACCTTTCCAACGGTAGATCAAAATTAATATTCGGTTAAGAAGCTCCTTCGTTAATCAAAAAAAAATTTGTCTTTAGATGTTAAAAAGATCATATCTCATTAGCCCATTAAATCCCCACCTTAATTATTATATTACTGAAAAAGTAATTTTAACAGCTTTAATTATTATTATTATTTATTTATTTCGAAAACCGGCACAACAAAATTTAAAACCTCAATAGTATTACCGGTAGCGCATAAGTATAAAAACCAGTTATAAATAGAGCTAAAATATAGTAAAAATATACTAACATTACATAAATGAATAAGTAATAATGTAGGGAACAGATCACAAAACCACATATGTTATAATACAAAAACTTAATACATAACTGGTTTCAAACAAATAAGGTATAACACTTATCAATAACTATAATAACAAATTTTAACCTAATTTTGATTTTAAAATTATGTCTTAAAGCAAATCAAACAAAAATTCTGAATTTATAAAAGCAGCCACTAACATTTTGGCACTCAACGCTACTAATAACAATAGCTACAATCAAGGTTCATTTATAAGGTTGTGGCACTTGAGGGAAATGCACTCTTTTTCCGCCTTTGCTTGAACTGTCACTGTGCTTTTCTTTGTTCTATGCACTCATTTTCTTGATTTATTTTCATCCATTCTGACAGTTCGACCGAGCTCGCTCTCAATTGCCACAACGTTGTGAATGAGCCTTGGTTACGATAGTTGCAGAAATGCAGAGAGAGAGCGAAAAGATCTATATAGTACGGGCAACTGAAATACTGGGTTTTTCAAGCTGAGCAGATTAAGAGAGAATGTAATCTTTTAATCTGCATAATATTTTAATATCTTTTTGTTTTGATTAACTTTTGATTAAGTTTTTTGTTGTTCTTGCATTATTGTTTTTTCTTGTTATAAATTGTAACCATTCTAAATATAAATATAATAGCTTAGTAATTTTTTATTACTTCTTTTGTTCGCTTTTGCTTTAATTGGTTTCTTGTTGCATTATTTTTTCATTAGAAATTTGAATAATTTTATACCTTTGTAGATAAAATAATAAAGAAAGTACTGTTGTTGTTAATCATTTTTAATAATTTGTCGCTGAAGGCCTTCGGTGATGTCGATCGATGCTTTGCTTGAAATTAAGATGCTAATGTTAAATTTAGATATAAAATATTTTTTGTTATTTGTTGTTGCTGTTGTTGTTGTTAATCAAAAATCAATCAAAGTTTGGAGTAATGTCGCTGTGAGTGTTGGTAAATGCATTCGTGAGCAAATATGTAGGTGAATATGAAAACATTTAATTAACAGCTAAATTAATTATTTTCATTTAAATTATTGCCAATTTATACTTAAGTTTAAATTTATATAAACTAGCTTATTTTTTCCACATTTACCAACTTTTGTATATAAAAAAGTTCTTAATTTTTATCACTTCTAAATTTTGTTTTTTTCTTTGCTTTTATATTGATTTAAGGTACTATTACAGTGTATAAAAAATTAAAAATCAATTTTTGTTTTTATATAAAATTTAAAAAAAAATATCAAATAGAAAAAAGTTATAACATATATTATATTCGTATGTCGCGTGATATTCAAGAACCTTTAAGTCTTTAATCGCGGTTTTCTCGAAAAAAGGTGTTTCGAATCGGCTTCTAAGATATCTGGAGTTCTACTTGATCTATTTCGATGAATTTTGATTCATCGTGATCCTTACAGACTCTTTTAAGCACTAAACCTATAAAAAACAAAAAAAAACTTTTATATATTTTTTGTATGGCTGAAAGTTTCGACAAAAAAGGGGGTTTTATACTTTTTTTTCAACGCACGCCATTTTTTTATTTTTTATTTTTTTTTATTTGCGCAGGTTGAGTGCTCAACTACAACCCTTAACTCAAGAATGTACTTTGATTTTTTACTTTCAGATGCTCTGTAAATGCTGGAGACGAGAAGCCAATTGCAACAATTTTTTAAACACGCTAACTTCAACGCCCTGTAGAAAATTAACAACAACTATAAAGACTGAATTAACTTAGATACAAATTAATTTTCGGAAAATTTCCTAGACTTTTCAGTTTTAAACTTTTAAGTGTTTCTTAGAAAATAAATTGTTTTTGTTTTTAATTTTAATATAGTATCTTTGTTTTTTCTAACTTTATGCACTTTTTAGGACCGAAATTATAGTTAAAATGTTTCACTTTTGGTGGTGTTGTTTTTGCTCAATTTGTGTGCCGTTTACCACGAGGCATACGGAAAACTGGTTTGCCTTTTGCTTGTGTCTTGCAACTGATGATCGTCCACGCTATGCTCCCTTATTACCTAGCCATGAATAGACCATGATCAGTGATCAGTCAGTCTTGAAGAGATTATAGCGATGCTCGACTAAAACGACGTCTTCCAAGATGACATTGAGTTTTGAGTAATCTACTTTGTTCGATTTGAGTTTAGATCAATGTATTTTTCTAAAATTTTCAAAGACCATATTTTCACTTGGGTTAAGTTAGCAAATTCAAGAAAAATTTATCTTTTTATCGATACTTCTTAACAGAATCGTTAAGAATAGTATGAGTAATGATTAGTACTGAAGTTTTATAGTATTTAAGGCAAATTAAGAAAGAGTAAAACTCTCGAAATTAATCTTAAAATGCGTTAAAAAAGTTTTATCTTGAAAAGATTTCGCAAAGCAGTTATAATATCAAATTTGATATTAAAATTTATAAGAAAATTCTGTTTAAACTTGTTAGATTTTAATGAACTTACCGAAGTTTTTGATCTAAAAATATTGATTATATTGATTATAATTGATTATAAAAATATTGATATTAGGTAAGTTAAATTGTGAGAAACGTGTTGATGCTTTGGCAGCTCAAAGGAAACGGAAGTAAGTTCTCGATTCTCTGATAGGGCTAAGTTGCTGAGAAGAATAGAAACTGTTTAGAAGCGTGTTCAAGCTAGCAAAATGTCAAAAAACGAAAGTAGTGCCATTTATGGATTTGCATATGTACTTGATTTATGCAAATTTAAAATCGTAATAATGAACAATTTTAGATGTTCAACTCACCATACATTTTTGCAAAAGTGTCAACATTTGCTGTTACCTAGAGTAGTTCTTACGTTCGTAGCTAATTTAACGTTTGTTACAAGATTTATTAATTTCTTTTGGTTGCCTGCTGAATAGGTATCATGTAATAATTTGATAATGGTCAGAAAAGAGCTTAAATCTTTATAATTCCCGGTAAAAATAGGGATAGTTTTTTGAATTAACTCAAGATTGAAATCTGCCATGTTTGTGTTTACCTTATTTTCTGTTATATTACTTGCCATCTGCTCTAACAGTGACCTAGACTTGTGTGCTAATATGAAAAATTCTTCTGTCAGTGTTAGCAGCTCGTGAGTTTTTTCTAGTGTAAGTTTATGTTAGTCGAAGTCTTTTTTTTGTACTTGTCGATCAATTCTAATTTGATTTTTATGGTCGATAGGGTGTATTTTCTATTTATTTTTTTCTGTATATTAACTTTTGTGTTTCTGACTTCTTTGTAAATTTCTGTTAACATTTCAATGTATAAATTCTTCTTTAGTATATTTTTGAAATTTTTATTTAAACATTCTGTACCCTTTTAATATGATTTAAAAAATAATTTTTGTAATAATTACTTAGTTTATGGAATACATATATTGATAATATAACGATGATTATTGTAATAATTGCTGTCGACGAAATTGTATTAATATCCGATGTTGTTACTGTTGATCCAACGTTGTTCTCAAAACTTTCGTTGATGGTAACGCTGTCATCATTCTTGTTGTTCAGCATACTGAGATAATAGGAAGCATCAGTCAATTTGGGGAACATCTATTTCATTTATTATTCTTTACAATTTCGTAATTTAATTTCCTGTATATTTTCCGCATTAATTTGTTTAAATATATTTCTATGTGTTCATTAAAGTTGGGTCATCGCCTCTTCTGGTATGCTGGCCTTGCTTACGAAACAAAACATAATAAGTATTTATTTATTGGAAAAATTGAATTTTAGATCCTTCAGTTGTCTGATATAGTTATATTTTTGTTCTCTTTTGGTTATATTTATTATTCGATATAACTCGTTCAGTTGTTGCCGTTGTTTTACTTTTTTCCCAGCTCTGGTTCGACGCTTGGGTGGCTTTTGATGTTCAGCAAGTAACGTTTTCTTTTGTTTGATGTAATCTACCAGGTTTTTTGAATGAAAAGAAATTTAATTTGAGCTCTTCGCCTCTTCCTTCCAAATATAAATCTGTCTTTATTTTAAAAAAATTTAGTTTATAAACAATTTTTACCAGTATTATTCTTAAACTAATTTTACTACTATTTCCAAGACTCCTCCTTTAATACCAATGTTATTTGGATTTACTTTGAAAATTCAATAATTGACCGATCACTTTTAGTTTATTAACCTTTCCAAATTTTCCCCACTAAATTAATATTTTAAACATCAATTATTGGTTCGCTCGAATTCTTAGCCTTGACTTTAAAGTGTCATCGGCACTTGTTCAACTTAACAACTTGTGGTTGTTGCTTTGAGTTTTTCTGTGCACTTGTAACACGAGTCCCGCTGTCGCTGTCGTATTTCAGCTTGAGCGTTATCTAGCAGCACAAGCATAAAGGGGTGCTAAATGCACTTCATGAGAATTCGAGCTGCAATTAGTTGTGTTTACTTTGAGGTTTTTTTTATTCAGTTAAATTTGGAAATTTTGTCAACATTATGTTGATATGTTTATTGTTGTCATATGTTAGACAATTAAAGTGAAGATCTTTTTGGTGGTTGTTTGTCTTAAATGTGTGTACGTATGTAAGTACACTACACAAGCAGTCCAATTTGCCCTTCCATAAAATCATGCAGTCCTCTTCGGGGCTTTAGGCGTAGTGGTACAGTGATTAGAATATGGAAAAACAGTGGAGATGGTACAATGATCCGAGGTACCAAGAAGTGCGTTGTCACTCACATCATAGTTTTCATGATGCGATGGCAGAAAAAGGTCAAGAATATTATGGATATGCATATCATTTTGAAGGAAAAAAAGTGAGTTCCTTCACTAGTTGAATCAATTGGTTCGATTGAGCTTACGTACCGAGTGACGTAACAAAGCCGGGTTGTGGACATTGAAATCGCCTGCTACAACGATCTCACTGTTAGAAAACAACCCCAAAATATTCGTAATCGAATCAGAGAGAGAGTCCAGTTTGCTAAAAGTGGACTCCCTCTCCATAAATAAAACAGAAATGTAGCAAGTGCAAGCTAAGCCTGGACCTAACCCACATTGAGCTAAACTCTGGATCGGTCACGATCAGACTTCTCTCACACTGGTACGCTACATCCGTTCTTAAAAAAAGGACGATGCCCTTATGCAAAGAAAATAATGGCAGTAAGCGATACCTAGGCATATGAAAACCCAGTGGATCTACATGCTCGGCTACCTGGGTTTCTTCAAGTGCCATTATTTGAGGCCTTTGTTGAGTACAATGTTCATAGACCGTGAAAAAATGCCATCAGTCCACGAATATTGCAAGAATCTATGCGAAAATGTCCCTATATTTCCGCACCAAACAGTAAACAAATAAGGGTATATACATTGGCGTCGGAAGCGGGGGGGAAAGGTGGGCAGTTGCCCCCCCCACTTTTTTAGCTAGATAAACAATTTAAAAGGAATAGTTATTCAAAATATCAGTTTTTTTACAACGATAATATTTTTGTATTATATATTTTCCTCTTCTTTCTCTCTTCTTCATGTTTCATGTGAAGAAATTTTGGTGAACTTTTTTTGCACTACCATTTGTACTGCCCCCCCATTTGTACTGCCCCCCCAGATGAAATTCGCTTCCGACGCGATTGGGTATATAAGGTAATTAGTTACAGCTGCAAGATAATTTTTTCTTTTACTCAAATCAGCAAACTTTATTCTACCATAGTCAATACAGTAAAGCATACATAATTTTTTTAAAAACGTTCACTATAACGCTTAAGCATTAGTTGATGCAGCTGCAGAAGCAGGAGCAGCGGCGGTGGTGATGGTAGAAGCTTGCTCCTCCTTGACGACCATGACCCATCTTGGATAAGGTGCCGATTAACTTCAGTTTGATTTGTTCCAAAGCGGAGTGCTTGGTGTGCTTCAATAGCAACTAACGCAGAGTGATGACGCGCTTCTTGGAACAAATACAACATCCCTTCAGCATGACAAAGTCATTGTTGACTTCACCGTAATGTGGGAAACCACCTATGGAGGCTATGCTCTTGTCAGTCAAATCGTACTCGGTGGAGGCATTGTTCTTGACAACCTTGCCATCCTTGGTATGGTTACCAGCACCAATGCGGAAAATTTTTTTGTTGATTTCGGTACGGTGTTGATAATCTTTCTGACCGGCATGTGCCGGCAGTAAAGGACACGTTATTTGGATGCCAGGCGCCAATACAAGCAACTTTACGCAGACCTTTGTGAGTCTTACGTGGCAACTTCTTGGTGTACCAACGAGCGGTGACACCCTTGAATCCTTTACCCTCAGTAACACTAACACAATCGACCATTTCGTCTTGTCCAAATACATTGCTGACTATTATATTAGTCAATGAAAATAAGCTCTTATAGACTATGGAATATAAAATATGTTATAAAGATGAATGATAAAAAATGTTACAATTAATTTTAAATTTAATTCATTATAATTACTATAAGATACAATTTATTTGAAATTATTTTAATAATAACAATTTAGAGAATGTTTTAAGGATTCATTTTAAGGAATAAACATAGGCGAGTTAAAGGCATACTTTGATCTGCATGTTTCTAAATAAAACACGTCAAAGAGTCTTAATCGACACTTGTCTTAATGCCTCGGCGGAGCATTAAAATATATTAATTTGAGCAAGTTAGGACAATCTACCGTTCCCCTTACAATATCAAAAACGAACATTAGAGATAAAATTATTCTTCTTTTCTGAAGATCATTATATTTGATAAAACTACATTGATGATGGTATTTTAATTTAAGAATTATTGGCTCTAAAAACAAAAAGAGTAAAAGTTTTTTGTACTCCTTCAAGGCATAAGGTGTGAGACGCATAGAACGGATTCCAGATAAATGATGCATATTCCAACTTTGATCAAACTATAAGTCATGTATAAAGACACTTCAGGGTATAAGGGTCTTTAAAACTTGATCCATTACGGCGAACTAACGCAAGTAGCGAGTATGCTTTCGGTATAATGTAATTCAAGTGACCTATAAATGTGAATCTCGAATCAAATATAACCCCGAGATCTTTAGTTTCACTTACAAATTTTAACCACGTATTATCTAAAAGGTACGATGTTTTTAAAGGAGACACTGACTTAGTGTAAGTAGAAAACACACATTTTTCATGATTTAGAAGCAGGCCATTGTTTTTACACCAATCAAAAATAGCATTTAAGTCAGATCTCACTATAACACGGCATCTGATAATGACCTAATTTTGAGAAAAATTTTTAAACCGCATATAGAAGATATTGCCAATTCTTTTTTTTTGTATTATATCATTTATAAATATAATAAAAAGTAATGGTCCCAGTATGCTTCCTTGAGGAACACCAGAAGAAGCTACAAATGGTCGTAGTAGTAACACAGCATCTGATAATGACCTAATCTTGAGAAAAATTTTTGGATCATCCGCATATAGAAGATATTGCGAATTCTTTACTTTTGGTGTTATATCCTTTATAAATAAAATAAAAAGTAAAGCTAATTTTTTTATTAAAAAATCATGAGAAACTTTATCAAAGGCCTTTGAGAAATCAGTGTATATTGAGGCGACTTGATATCCTTTTTGAAAGGCAGAAATACAGTTTTCCGTAAATAAAGTAAGGTTAGTTACCGTTGATCGACCAGGTACAAAACCATGCTGGAAAGGAGATATTAAGCATTTTACGACAAAATATACTTTTTTCACTATTGATTCGAACAGTTTCGATACAGAGGTAAGTTTTGATATCGGCCTATAATTTTCAATATTATTTTTATTCCCTGATTTATATATTGGAGAAATAAATGACATTTTCCAATCCGGTATAAATGACCTTGTAGATAGAGATTTGTTGAAAATTTGCTGGAGGGGTTTTGCTATGGATTTAACACTATTTTTTAAAAACAAACTTGATAGACCATCAAAATCAGGTTTGGTTGTCATTTTAAGATTCGAAACACCCTTAACTACATCCTCTTCAGAGATATACAAGGAACCCAAATCAATCAAAGGGCTTATATCTTTCGTAATATCAGCTGAACAAATAAATGATGGTTCAAAATTTGACTCAAAAAAATCAGCAAAAATTTTTTTGAGACTTTATTTTTAAAAAAAACATTGTAGTTGGAATGTTTGAGCTTTTTTCTTAGAATTAACAAAACTCCAAAATGCTTTCGGATTCGAATTTATATTCGTTTTACAATTTTGAATATATTGTTTATATAGAAGTTTATCTAAAAAATTAAATTCTCTCCTAAAATGTCTGTATTTATTAAAGTAGTCAATATTCTTGGACACCGCCCGTTTTTCATAAAACTAATTCCGAAGTTTTTTTAATTTTAAAATACCGGGGGTATATCACGGCAGTCTATACTTTTGCGTGCTTTTTTAGGAACATGCTCACAACAGATCTTTAAAATGATAGATTCAAATAACGAGAAACAGTCTGGCACATTAAGAGTAAAGAACTCATTATGCCTACTTATGCTTTTAAATAAATAATTCAAAAGATTAAACTCACAAGCATTAAAATTAAGGTTAAATTCATTAATAATTTTAGTCTCACAACTGCGAAATTCGTAGAATTCTATTCTTATAGACAAAGGAATATGATGTAAATTAGCAGGAGATATGGGAAAACCAGACTCACTTATATTGAATATTAATATTTTTACTAATGAATACCAAATATTTTATTTAGTAGTAGTTTATTTAAATTATTTTTACACTCATTAATCTGTAATAAATCTAGCTCTAAGAAACTGTCAACAACAAAAACCTCTGGATTACTTTTTGCATTTAAGGGCACCAATCCCACATCTCCACATAATTTAGACCATACTTTTTTGCTTAAGTTAAAGTCACCAAGGATGCAAAGTTGGTGGTTACTACTTAAATTTTGACCAAGAATATTTATATTTTTCACATATGCTTTATATAGTCCGAAGGCACTATTAGGAGGAATGTAGGAGGCACAAATAAGTAATGTATCAGATAAGCCATTAACAGCAACACACAGTTGATCCAACAGGGAATCAGCTATTTGAAAAATTATTGATGCTCGGGCCCGAGAGTTCACGGTAATGGGGACTTCACCACCGCGACTGCAATCAGTTTTTTTGACATCCCGATCTTTTTTAAAGACGTAATATATTTGGATCAAAGAATTACTCAACATAAAAGTCAGAGTTAAGACAAGTCTCAGTTAATACATAAACATCATTTTCAGATTGCGCGGTTGCAAAAAATATTGATGTTGATTTTGTTCGCATACCAGATAGGTAGTAAATTTTTAGACTATTATTATTGTTATTATTTATAACTCTTGCTGTTGTAGCCTTGCTCTTCGAAAAAATTTAAAAGAGCTTACCTTAACGTCAGCAGGCCAAAGAGATGATTTAGAATATTTAGCAATATAGTTAAAAATATCTTTTTCCGAGACTGATGGCATGAAAGACGAGATGTGTAGCCATCTCATTCCATCAGGAACAGCAAGTTCAGAGTTTAAGCTTTAAACCCAACAATAATTGCATGATTATTTTTAGCGTTATTTAGCCGCATTAAGTTATTTTTTGAGTGCGAAAGAGTATTAGCATGCAAAGTAGCGCCTCGAGACAGAGAAACTACCGTATCAGCAGTAGAAGTAGCGAATTGAGATGGAGAAGCAGCAACATCAGCAACAGCAGCAGTAAAGGCAGCGCCTTGAGATGGAGACATGTCAACATCAAGTGAAGCAGAAGTAGGAGTGGAGATGGCAGTGGCAGCAGCAAAAACCGGTTTGTACTATTTGGTGCAAGCATTGAGTGAGCAACAACATTTGCATTGGAACCAGCTCTTGGCTTGGCAGACTTCTTAGTAGGCGGCTGCAGAGATGAAACTACAGCAGCATAAGATGTGGTGATAGCAGGCAGAGGAGCGAGAACATTAACTGCAATTGAGAGTTCGTCCTTTGAATTAACGACACTTGTATGCATTTTCGGTAACATACCGTCAGAGTTTATTGAACTCAGATTTGCGCCAGCATTTTTATTAGCAGAATCACGAACAAGACTAGGTTAGGTTAGGTTAGGTAATGGTGGCTGAGCCGATAGGCGACTCGTACACTTAGGCCAGTGCAGGCCAGTGCAGGCCTCCTCAAACCAGTTCGTGCGGATTATGAATTTAAGGATATGCTTGATTTTCAGGCATGAGACTTCGGCAAGTCCATTGAAAAAGGGATGGCCAAGAGTTGCCATTCTCCTTTTAGGTAGAGCCGGACATTCGCACAGGAGGTACTGAACGTTTTCTACCTCCTCCTAACATCTGCAGCTTCTGCAGAAATCGCTTGATGCAACTCCGAACCGAAGAGCATGCGCTCCGATTAGGCTTTAGGATTTAGGCTACCCTTTAGGATTCCTACTATTATTGACAGGTTTACCCTGCTTAACTCAAGCAGTGAGTTGGTGCGTTTTAAGTCGTAGGTAGGCCATGTTAGCTTAGTTATCCTACATGTATCAAGGCGTTCCCAGCGTTCTTGTGCAAGACCTAAGGATCTGTTCTTGCACTGGAGTTTATAGGAGGAAATGGGTATACCAATAAAGTCCTCATTTAAGAGGGAGTTAGAGGTCGTACCCTTCCCTGCCAATTCGATATCCCTGTGTCCGGGTACCCATATGAGGTGAATCCTGAGTAGCCTTGCCATCTCGTAAAGAGATTTGTGGGACTCAGTGAGAGTTTTAGAGTTGTCAATATTTGAGTTCAGTGCAGCTTGGCTATCTGAAAAGATGGAGATACTCCTTCCTTCAAGGTCTTTTTGACCAAGAATCTGAGTGGTTTCGTGAATAGCCATCATTTCCGCTTGGTAGACACTACAATAGTTAGGAAGTCTAAAGGACGCTTCCATTTCTAGATCCTAGAAGTAGATACCTCCCCCTACTTGTTCTCGAAGTTTGGATCCATCTGTGAAGATTTTTATGGCGGAGGTTTTAAGGGAGATTTTGTTTGCCCAGTTTAGCCGTGAAGGGATGAGAACTACGTAGTTCTTTTCAAGATTTAAGCATGGCACACAGTGAGTAGTCTGTTTTGTCGGGTGCAGGCGAGTTCAGAATAAGTATGTGGCCGCAGTTGTTACCTATCCAATTACCAGATTCTCTAAGTCTCAGTGCTGCTGTGTTGGCACATTCCATGGCAAAGATATCGAGAGGAGGAAGGTGAAGCATGACATTGAGGGCGCTAGTTGGTGTTGAGGACAGTGCCCCAGTAATACATAGACCTGCGCTTCTTTGCACCTTTGCAAACTTCTGAAGTGCGGTTGCCTTATCAAGGGCCCTCCACCATACCAGTGAGCCATTTATTAGTATGGGGCGGACAATTGCTGTATAAATTCAGCGTACTATTTTGGGGGAAAAACCCCATTTTTTACCTATAGCTTTTTTACAGGCAAATAGTGTGATGTTTACCTTTTTAACAAGACTAACAACTAATTATTTTAGATCACGCACTTCGGCAACTAAATTAAGACCGAACTTAAAAGAGTGTCTGATTGATTTAAGCATCCGTAACAATTAAAAACAATGTTTTGATAAGGGTTTTTTAAATTAAGACATTCGTCTTCAATGTTTAAACAAGATTTATGAAATTTGTTTTTGCAGACATGACAACAAAGCACAGATTCCTTTGTGGTTAATATATTGCATAGCGCACAACGAGATCTCAGTTGAGACATTATTACCAACGACTGATAGGTTTCGCGGTCAGAACTGAACTTTTTGCCCAAATCATCTGTCCACTTCTTTCTGGCCTTGGTGAAAGCCTTCTTTGTAATTAGGCTTTATTCATATATTAGTACATAAGAAATAGTTATTCTTTTGCTTACAATAAAATAGTATAATATATATCTCGAACAAACATAAGATCAGAATGAAAAAGAAAAAAAAAGTTATTAAATTTATATTTAAAAATTACATAAGTAAGTTAAATTCTTAAAGTAGTTTAATTAATATAATAAAATCAACACAAATTTGTATCTAATGAATAATTAAATAAAAAAAGGTTAAATGAGAAGAAGAGAGAAAGTAAAGAGAAACGAGAAATCAAGAAAAATGTGCAGATATTAATTGCTTGAAGTTTTGTGCGTTGGAAATAGATTTAAGATACCTCGGCAAGGAGTTCCACAATCTAATGGTGCTTACGAAAAAAGTCTTGAGGAATTTAAATATTTAAAGTGAGAAATTACCAAATTTAAGCTTCTGGCAGATAAACAAAACTGAAGTTTAGAATATAGATAGTTTGGAGTTTTTGAGTGTATCAGCTTATGCAGGAATATACAATTTCTTGCTTTTAAATAATGTTCAACATTGCATCCTAGGATTCGGGTGCTTAGACCAGTAACATGGCTAAATCGTCTGAGACCATACACATAACGGGCCGCATAGTTTAACGCCACTTGCAGTTTATGTAACGAATGTGAGTCTAGGTTACTAAACACCACTTCAAAATAATTTATTAAAGGCATAATCAACTGTATTTCTAGTTTACGACGAGTTTCTGTTGGTGTGATCTGAGCAGTCATTCGCAGATTTCATATTACAAAGTATATTTTGCTTACAACATAGTTAATATGGTCTACACATGAAAGTGATGTGTTAATCCGATACCCAAGGTTGGTTATTTTTTCAACAGACTTTAGTGGTGTAGTACTTATATATACGGCAGGAATATCTACAACTGAGTAACGACTTTTTGAAATTGGCAACACAAAAGATTTTAAGGGATTTAGTTTAAGCTTGTTACTTATCGCCCACTTATTAATTGCATCTAGGTCTTCATTCACTCTGAAGCAAAGATCTTCGCTGAGACCAATAGGACGAGACATATAAAGCTGGAGATCATCCGCATATGCATGCATTATTGCATTTTTTGGAATGGTAAAAATATCATTAATAAAAATTGCAAAGAGAAGAGGCCCAAGAACTGAGCCTTGTGGCACTCCGCTGTTAAGGTATTTATAATTCGAGTAATTACTGTCAATTTTTACTCTTTGGGATCTACCTTTTAGATCATTTTTAATAAGATTGACTGCAGTTAAAGAAAAGCAAAAAAATGATTCAAGCTTTGAACATAATATATAATGATCTACAGTGTCAAATGCTTTAGAAAAATCCAAGAGACAGAGTAATGTAAGATGTTCTTTATCAAAGGATATTCGAATGTCGTCTAAGAATTTAGCTACTACAGTAGAGCAAATATGACCAGAACGAAAAAAGACAGGAGCTTATTAACGCAAAGGTAATGCGAGATCTGATTTGCCATTAATGACTCACAGACTTTAGAAAGAGATGATAACAAGCTTATAGGTCGAAAATCAGATGGTTCAGATGCTCTAGCTTTTTTTGCAATGGGAATAATTGTTGCTACTTTCCACATTTTAGGATAGGACGAGCTAGTAAAGCAATGTACAATAATAAAGCTAGTAAAGTGGTTAATGATGTGCGTTAACGGACTTACAATGTAAGTCAAAATCATTTTAATAAACCTAATATTTATACCATCTTCTCCAAGAGCACTGGACTTAATTCTCATTATAGACCTGGCTACTTCGTATTCCGATACGCTGGAAAACTCAAAATTGCTTATAATATTGACAGAATTCATTCTGGTTTGATTACAGTTTACAACGGGCTGTGAGTCAGAGACAAAAAAGGCATTAAGAGCATCTGGGTCAATCTGACACTTAGGCAACTGTTTGTTGCGCACTCCAATTTGCATTAAATTTTTCCAAAGTTGCTTGGAGGAAAGTGTTACGTCAAGTTTTGACTTGTAAAAATTTTTCTTGGCATCCTTTACAACCGAATTGGCCTCATTTCGAGCTGTCTTATATGCTTCCCAGTACAAGTCTATCGGCAATCTTTTCCATTTAGTGTAAGCCTGGTTTCGTTTTTTTATGGTCAACTTAACATGTTGAGTGAACCACGGACATAAATTGTTAACACAACGAGCAGTACGAAGGGGAACATGTTGATCAAATAAGGCATTAATTTTACTTACAAAAAACATGAGTTTATCATCAACTGTATTAAGATACCAACAGTCATTCCAAGGAATTGACATTATGTCACAAAACAAAGATTCGCTGTCAATTGACTTAAAGTCGCGATAGGTTATCGCGATAGGAAATTGGTAAAATATTACAACAGAGATTAATATTAAAAGTACAAAAAGTAAGATCATGGTCACTAACAAATGATATTTGTTCAAAAAATAAAACTGAAGAAACGTCGGAAGTTATGAAAAGATCCAGTAAACTAGGATTAGCGTTATTAGAAAACCTAGTAGGCATACTACAATTAACAATCGATAACCCAGCATGAGTCAATCCTTCATATAATTTTGTTGTTACGTTGTCATTAACAAGCAAATTAACTTTGTAGTTTCCACATACAACAAAGAAATCATTATCTATTAAACAATTAGATAACGAATCAAAATAAGGCTGCATATTATTATTGCGATTGGAGTTATAGACACAAGACAGAAAGACTTTGGTACTATTACGATCGCAAATTTGTACATTTAGAAACTCAACACCAACATCAACGGATTTACTAATGACTTTACAATTCAAAGACGACTTATAGTATATCGCAACTCCCCCACCCTTATAATTCAACCTATCGTTCCTCAGCAGTTCATAATTATTATTTAGTTTATAATATGAATCATCAACATCATTGCTAAACCATGTTTCAGAAACACATAAGATATCTACAAGCGAACTTTCAAAAGCATGCCTTACATAGTCAAGCTTAGAACCATTGAGGCTTCTGGCGTTGAAATGTGCAACTTTCAATCCCTGATACAGCTTGCATAGTATATCAATCAATACTTTTTTGTTTTCACAAGCACCATAATTACTATTATTATTCAAAAAACTTAATATTACATTTAAGTGACAAACACACAACTACAAGCATGTATACAACAACAATGTATATAGTTTCATAAATAAACCTAATAAATAAAATTCACTCAGGTACTTCCGCAGCAATATCCGCGACAATTTTTTCCAAATCAGTTTCAGAGAGCACAGATACAGCTTCAGAGTTCTTTTTCGCACGAATTTGCACCGTACCTCGAAAAGAAAAAAGCATTGTAAACCAGTTTTTGCCGCTTACAACGTATCACTGATTGCAACAATTTTCTGGTTTCCATCGTAAGGCTTTCATGGATATATACATTGTTATCACAATCAAACCCAGCTCCACGCAGGTTAACAGCTGTTTTTGTTCTCTTTCGAAAGTCACCAAAGGCTTTCAATACACGATTCCTATCGTATGGCGTGAAGAATTTAATAATAACAACTGAACTGCTATTGTTGCTTTTCGATTTGACACGAAATATGTCTCTTATATGCGAAGGTAAAAAATCTATCGAGTGACAAATTTAATTGAAGATCGATTTCAGGTTCTCTGCTTCACAGTGCGGGATGCCAAATAGGAGAGCATCCGTTGAGACATCAGCTGCTTCTTTTTTGTGTTGTTAATGTTCAATGCATTCGTCTTTTCAAGTTCGTCGCAACGCTTCGCAAGTGCTGACAGCTGGTTTTCTATTGCCAAAACTTTATTTTCAAAGACACTCACTCTGCTTTTAATCGCATCTATTTCACTCTCTATCTTGTGTGTGAGCTTTTCTTCCAGACAGGAGAGTTCGCTAGAAAGACGCTCATATAGCTTATTAGAGTGAGCCAAGAAACGGTCTTCTAATTGTTTAATTTGAGCTGACACTGTTATTAATGTGGCTCCCTCTTCATCTAGCTTAAGAGACTTTGAAGCATTTAGACTAGAGCGACGTGGAGAGACATCTTTACGCTTTAATGTTCTTTGCGTGGGAGTAGACATTAAGAGGAGCGATAGGTTGTGGCAGCAACAACAAAACAGTAGCGGGGCAGGTGGTGGTGATAGAGCGACCGAACAAAGCAAAACACACAATTATTAAATATAAACAGTTTAAGTGTGTCTGTCGCGGTGTTAATATGTAAACTTCGCACATTTGCTTTATATTTTTGGCGGCTCGTGTGACGAATTGTTTGAGTTTTTTGTTTTTATATAATTTTAGATATATTCGGTATGTCTTTGAGTGTTTTTAAATCAAGTGATTACTTAGTTCAGACTTTAATTAATGTTAATAACAAATCTATATATATAAAAATGGATGTATGTATGTGGGTATGTGGGTATGTGGGTGGGTATGTGGGTGGGTATGTGGCTATGTCACGTATAGACTCCAAAACCGCTGAACCGATCTTTATGAAATTTTCAGGGAAAATAAAGCCACATCTTGGGAGTGTTCCTGTGAGGTTTCGTAACGATTGGAGAAGGGGGCGTGGTACCTCCCATACAAGCCAAATTTGCTCCATCGATCACAAACAAAAAAAGGATATATATCAGACGGTTTGAATCGTAAAAAACTAAGATTTGGTAATTTTGTTCAGATGGTTACTATCGGTAAGTGGACAAAAGATGGGCGTGGTCGTCATATAAATACGCCCACTTTTTCGAAATCATGGCGATTCCGGAGTTCTACACATTTTTACAGTTAAACTTGCTGTGTAGGTGCTCCAAGAGGCAAACACTATATATAAATGTTTTCACGCCCACTTTTACCGCCCACAAATCAATATCTATATATATAAAAAGCAAAACGATGTGTGTCTGATGCCTATAGCCTCCAAAACTACTGGACCGATAGACCTGAAATTTTGGCAGTCGATTTGTTTCAGGTACGAGATGGTTGAGGAAAAATTTTTGCCACACCCCCTTTTACCGCCCCCAAATCAATAAAAATGTTATATTTCAGTCGGTTTTGGTCGTATAAGACTAAAACTTTGTAATTTAGTATGTAGGGTTACTGTCGACAACTGTACTAAAAATGGGTTTCCACGCCCCCTTTTACCGCCCACAAATAAATGAAAATGGTTTATTTCAGACGGTTTTGGTCGTATAAGACTTAAATTTGGTACTTTGGTTTGTGTAGTTACTGGCAGTAACTGTACAAGAAATTGGTTTCCACGCCCACTTTTTGCGCCCACATATCAGTGTAAATACTATATTTCAAGCAATTTTGGCCGTATGAGACTAACATGTGATACCTAAGTTTGTATGGTTACTTTCGGCAACTGTACTAAAAAGGCCACACCCACTTTTTGAGAAATCATTAAAATTTACTACTGGTCGATTGAGCTTAAATGTTGGCTTAGTTTGTACGGCCCCCTTTTACCGCCCACAAACCAATGAAAACATTTTATTTCAACGGTATGGGTCGTATTAGACAAAAATTTTGTAATTTATCTCATATGGTTACTCTCGGCAAGTGCACTAAAAATAGGCCTGTCCCACTTTAGTTAAACTGACTTTTCGGGGGGTCAGCGTAGAGTGAAGCAAAGTGCGCCAGGCTTTAGCTAAATTGAGATAAAATTTTGGCAGTTGATTTGTTTCGTGTACAAGATGGTTTAAGGGAAATAATTTTGCCGCACCCCTTTTTACCGCTTACAAAACAACAAAAATTCAATATTTCAAACAGTTTTGATTGTATTTGACTAAAATTTGGTAATTTAATTCATATGGTTACTTTTGGCAGTTATACTGAAAATGGTGAATATTTTTGGCATTTCTTGACATTTTCGTATATGGCATTAAGGCGGTCTTGGGCCGAACAACGTCTGCCGAGGAATACAAGTCTTATGTAACCACTCTTGATGTAACCACTAACTGCAAAAGCGGGTCGACCGATTTAAACGGAAATTTTAGGGTACTATGCCTGGCATCATACAATGAAATCAATTAAAAATTGCACATCGGCGTACCTTTCATATGACATAGCATTTATTTGCAAAAATTCTTCCAGCTAAGCGCAAAAATTATTTTACTGGTTTTGTCATCAAAACAACAAGGGTACCCTTTCTGATTTTTTTCGCGAAATTTATTTGTTCCAAAATGTTGTTTTTATATTTTTTACAAAAAGTCAAAAATAATTTATGTGAAAATTACCCCAATATCTCTTTCCAATCAAATTTACAACATTTGCTGCCAAAGCCTATATCTCAAATAATCAAAATTTATGACTAAAAATCTATTTTTTCATACAATTGACAATCTATAGTAATAAAAATCATTTTCTGTTTGTTTGTTTATTTGGCCTTTTTACAAATCTAAACGGCCCAACGGATTTTGCTCAAACTAGGTGCACATATTAAATTTATTCTAACTTAAAATGTTACATACTTATTTTTTGCCACGCCCCCTCCGAACTTTTTCAACTAACGGCAATTTTGTTATTATAATAATTTTTTATCGGAGTTTTTTTTTTAATTTAAAAAAATTTCTGTTATTTTGGCATCAAAAACACTCACATACACTCAAAATTGTAGAAATTTTCAGTACAACGACTTTTTCATAAAACATCGTTACCAAAGAATAAGAAAAAAACGCCATGAAAATCAAAGTTTGGTCTTTGGATGCAAATATCTCCTCTGTCCATCAATATATTTGATTCAAATTTTTTTTGTTCAAAAGTTCAATAAATATACTTTACAAAAATGGGTTGAACTGTACCTTTTAGTCAGTGAAACTATGTTTTATAATTATGTCAAGAAAGGTCCAAAATATTGACTTTTTACTCAAAAAATTACTCAAAAATTGTTTTTGTTGTAAAAATGAAATCAATTAAAAATTGCACATCTGACTAACTTTCATATGACATAGCATTTATTTGCAAAAATTCTTCCAGCTAAGCGCAAAAATTATTTTAATGTTTTTGTCATCAAAACAACAAGGTACACCCTTTGATTTTTTTGGCGAAATTTATTTTTTTCAAAATGTTGTTTTTATATCTTTTACAAAAAATTCAAGTAATTTATGAGAAAAAATTACCCCAATATCTCTTTCCAATCAAAAGTAATGGCTTTTATGATTAAGTTACTTTATGATTTATCGAATAGCTTTGGAATTATAGGTAGCACAGATTTAGTATTTAACCACAATTTAAACATGCTATGTACAATGTTAACATTTGATGGGTGTTTGGAAACAGGGCGGGGCAGCAACGCGCCGGGTTTCAGCTAGTTATTTATAAAACCATTGCTGACCGATGGTTGATCAACATAGTTGACTCTGCATGTTATTTTTTTTTTGGTTTTTTTTCCATTTAGGTTCACTTTTGCGCGTGTTATTGTAAAAATTATCAAAGCGCACAAAACTTGCAACTTATCCGCAGCACGGTCGAATTCGAATATCTTCTTCTTTGATTTATACCAGTTCTTGTAAAAGCGACGATGCTGAGCCCAGACGTTCACCAAAGCACGTAGACCGAACGGAGTTTCAATACTGCCAACAGCATCAACAACAATCATTGGTGGAGTTTCTAACACGTTGACAGCTTCAACAACTTCCTTATTGTTGATCTTTGGCCAGAACCCATTCCAGCTTTGTAACCAACAAATGAACAATACAAACGTACTGAAGCAAGTGCTATGCCTTTACTTCAGCACAATTTAGCCCACTGTGCAACCCTACTTACAAACGTGACTAATGGGAGAGAATGAGGCAGTTGACGGAACCGAAAAAAACAACAGTTACTTACACCGCGAGGAGGAAGCCCCTCGTTTGCTCAGACAAAAAAAACACCAATGTTGTCATGCGGTGCTGATGCTGCCGCTGGCATTCTTCCTTTCCTTCCATTCCTTTAAATATTTTTCTTTAATTTTTTATTAAAAATTACATTTTAGTCGATGACTTTTCTACACACTTTTTGATCAAGTTGCCAGCTTGATGAATTGCGTACAAAAAATCAAAATATTTTCTTTAACCGACTCGACAACTGCCAAATAAATCAACAATAACGCCACATACAAGTTGATTTTCTGAAAGTTCTATCGAAATATGTCGGTAAGTTGGTAAGTGTATGGGGTGCTTATGAATGAAGTTTTTGGCGTATTGAAAATGATTTTTTTTTGTGTTTAGTTGAAAATTTCGTCTTTTTTACACGGTCACAGCACAATTTATTATATAAAATTTAAAGCTAAACTATCATATGTCATAGAAAGAAAATGATAATGACGTTTAGGAGAACTTGATTTTTCAAGTAGAATGGCATGAAAAATTGATGGAGATACACCAAGTTCACACAGGAGTGACGGTAATTGTTTTAAGAATAGTCAAAACGTATCGTAAACATATACAAAATGAATTCAGAGTACTTTTCATAGTATAATAGCACTTTAAAGTTTTATTTTCTGTTACTTTTTTCATCTTTTGGCTAGGCCCACTGCATGCAGTGTGATATAAACTGACCTTAGGGGGCGTCCATTAATTACGTGAGGCGTTTAGGGGAGCAGGGGTTAAGCTCACTCACTCTCACGTGGGGAAGACGGGCTCTCACACAGAGGACGTAATTTTTTATCCACAGTGTAGAATTATGAGATAACTGGTTAAATTGAGTAAAACGTGTTTCTCTACTAAAATATGACTAAATATAACACAGTAATATTTATATATAATATTTAATATTATAATTTCATTAACATATTTACACTGAAAACTCGCATTTTGAACAATCCCACGTGAGACTAAAGGGGGGAAGGGTCGATCCAAATCTCATTATCTCACTAAGGGGGGGGGGGTCAAAAAGTCGCAAAAATCACCTCACGTAATTAATGGACGCCCCCTTATCTACTCTTGCATTAAGTTTTATTGTTGTAACGACTAATTATAGCGCCTTTAATGCACAAAATGTAAAATAATGCGCATGGCGTTAGTTCACATGATTGTGTGCATTATTGACACGAAGAAGTGTTGGCAATAATGAGCGTGGCACTAATGCGCAATCCAAATGTGCATTATTATCTGAAATTATCTGGTGACAATAATGAACATGGCGATATTTCTTCACACCCACTTTATTATGCAATTATGGCACATGAAATTTATTTTGATTCACAATTTTATTTGGAATTTCGTTTTGATTGTCCATGTAGAAAGCAGACCAAAAAGTAATGCTTTGACGCTTATCAGTCAGTTCGCTCTTTCTGTCACAATATTTTTACAGATATGGATATTTTTACAGACTAAACCTCTTTCGCCTGGTTAATTATAATATGACTGAACTGATGATTCACCAAGTAATGTTACTCATTTTATTGCAGGTCACGTTTGTATTATAATACAACAGACATCCGATGTCGCGATGATTATTACTCCGCTGGCGGTAATGGCCGATTAAACACATCGCCATCTCCTTCACTACAGTATCAAAATCAGCTTCAAACCCAACAACACAACCAACACTCACACCAGCATCAACATCAACATCAACACCAACACCAACACCAACACCAACACCAACACCAACACCAGCACCAACACCAGCACCAACACCAACATCAACACCAACATCAACACCAACACCAACATCAGCACCAGCACCAACAGCAGCAACAGCAGCCACAGAATCAACACCAGCTTCAGAATCCTCAAAATCATTATCATCAACCTCAATCCACCAGCACGAGTAACAGCAACAACAGCATTGCAACAGACTGTATAGACGAAGTGCTTAATTGCGATATAGTGATAGGAAATAGTCGAGTAGTTGCTGCTACGCAAACCAATAACGCCAACAGTCTCAATAGTGAGCAGGCGCATACGTCAACGTCTGGTGGTGGTGTTGCCACTCAGCCTGCACCACTTTTGTACACGGTGCACCGCGTGGTCACAACGGCACAAATTCAAACGGCTGGAGGCAATTCTTTCGCTTCATCGTCAAGTGTTTCAAGTGTTGTTAGTGCCGTGCGCAATGAAGCTGATTGCTTGTCCGCCACTATAACATCATCTGTTAGCGGCAACGGCAGCGGCGGCGGTGGTTGCATGATAGCAGGCAATACTGTTGGCATGGGTGAATGCAACACTGGTATAAATAGCAATTCCACAGTCGGAACACTAAACAGTTCTATTACGGGCGGTGGTATTGGCACGGTTGGCAGTCTGCGAAGTTCACCTGGTAAGTCATTCTGGCATTTGATCATTTGATAATATTTATGTTAACGCAACAATTTTATAATACGGAATTTTTTTGCAAAACATATATGCTTCAAATAAAAAACCACCATTACTCCTATAATACATAAAATTTGCATATATATTGTGCTTGGGCTCTTTTGGTCAATTTGATTTTTTTTATATATCCATTAAATTAAAAAACTTTAATAATATTTAATATTCCCGACGTTTTGAAGGTTTCTTTCCATCTTTTTCAGGGGATTATATATTTTATTAAACACTGTAAACACAAGAATACATATTATATTTTCAATTTTTCCATCAATTAAATATTTAACAAGAAACTCACATTTATTTTAATAATATGACACATAACAAATCGAACTTAATTTGAACATTTGACACAAGCAATTAAATTCCACGATTTCCACGCGGATTTTCCCGATTTTCAGCCTAAAAATGTGCGTTCCGCGAAGACCTTAAGCGGGACGCCAAATGTCCTGATTTTTCGAAATACAATTTTAATTTTTATTATTTTTATTACTTTTTAAAAATATTTCCTATGTTAGTTAATTAATTGTGATCTATTATTTAAATTATTACACGAATTTAATTGCGAGCTTTAGATCAAGTCAGTTTTTAAGAAGGCAACAACAACAACAATAACTCTGAATAGAGTCAATCATTTAGCTGACTTATATTTCCTATGCTCTTATTTCTACATCACTAAATTTGTACAGCTATTCTTTTCACTTACAGTTTTGTACGTGTCCTTTTGACTTAGTATTGAAGGTTTTTGCTTATGTTTTTCAACATGCTCAGCGTAAGAACAGCCTTAAAGATATTTGCATTTTCTCACAAATTGAGAACAAATCAATCGTCAGGCATATACCTACATGCTGGCTTTCCCTACAGCCAGCAGTAGAGCGACTTATAAAAGTATATCCTCGTCAGGTGATTATCAAATTGACTATCGCTTTTAGCTTTCAATTTTAAGCGACAGCTATTTAGGTGTCGTTTTCATATATTTCTGACAGTTAATTGCAAACTCGTTTAAATTAACAGTTCAAAGTGAAAAAGTGTGTTAAAAACCTAGATATAGATATGAACAAAATAATAATTATAAGAAAATTCGAATAAATTCAGGAAATAAGTCGAATTAAATTGTTTATTAAATTGCTAATAATTTTTGTTTAATTTTTTGAAAAATTTTTCGATAAATGAAAACAATAACAATAATTATTAGCTGCCTGAATCAACATTTAATTTTTGAGAGGACGGTAAGTGCTACCAAGTATTGAAAATATTAAGTGATCGCTTTACACAGAGCAACAAAAAGTTGATAATCAAAAAAACGACAATCAAAAACGACTATCAAATGTGACAATCATCTAGCACCTTAGCCGATTCCACCCCTGCTTTAAAGACGTGCTTTGACTCCATTGGAGATAATTGTCCGTGTATTTTTAAATGTTTTTTTGAATCAGAAGCAACCTTTGTCGGCCTTTGTAGTCTAGTGGAGAGTGCGCTAGACTCTCAACCCAAAGGTCCCTTGTTCGAATCCGGGCTCGGGCATGGTTCTTTTCACTTTCTTTGTTCTTTCTTTGTCCTACATTTAAGAATTATGGAAAACTAAAAATCCACAACTAAATTGTGGAAAATGTGAAGGAATGGAACAACTAAGGGCTTCAAATGCTTGCCGCGGTTAAGGCATAACACTAGCCTCGGTTAAAAAGCAATTCTAATTGTCTTTCGCAGTTGTTTCCCCTAATCAATAATTCACGTATAGTTCCAATCAATTCCTCTAAATAATATATCCCTTTCCTTTCAGGTCAAAGACCAAACCTTGTTTGTATAAGGCGCATGCCTTGGTTCTTTGATCTTTTTAAAAAAAAAAAAAAACATAATGTTATTTTGGCTTCTTCCATAATGTACTTAAGCTTTTAACTGAGGTTGTACTTTTTTTGAAAAAAGTGATAATCTCTGCTTTTAGATTCACAACTCCATGACAGAATTGCATCATACGCTTAACAGTAGTCCTACGTTGAGAAAAAATAATTCC
Source organism: Dichetophora obliterata (assembly GCA_963920525.1). Lineage (NCBI taxonomy): Eukaryota > Metazoa > Arthropoda > Insecta > Diptera > Sciomyzidae > Dichetophora > Dichetophora obliterata. Next base: position 133,021,353 of record OY986435.1, read on the forward strand.
ACTTTGAGGTGTAGATTTCTACATACATACACTTTTAAATGAAATAAAATAGTTTTATTATATGTTATACATTAAATACAATTAAAAAAAATTGCATTTTTTTGCAATGCAAACCGTGCACACATTTCGGTTGTGATATGTTTTACAAAAAGTTTTTTGGCAGAGACAGCAGATCAACTCATGGTTGTATTTTGCCCTCCGGTTTTTTTCGTCAACGCAGAAGTAGTCTTGTAAAGTGTAATTTTTTGCGATTTATTTTTCATTGTACATTTTTTGACACCTCACGCGTGATTCGAAACATGTGGCAAGCCCAAAAACGCTTCATAAGGTTTGCCATTTCACCATGAATAGACTTACAAACGAAAAGCGCTTGCAAATCATTAAATTTTATTATCAAATTCTTGCTCTGTGAGAAATGTGTTTTTTATCGAAAAATTTTCTTCAGTGACAAGCGCCTTTTTGGCTCAATGGGTACGTAAATAAACAGAATTGCTGAATTTGGTTTGAAGAAGAGTATTTCTATGTCCTTAACTCAGATATTGCATTTTTTGAGTTGGGACGTTATTGAAGAAAACGAGCGACATGCATACATTTTTCCCGATTTTTTAAAAAGAAACCAGGCAGCCCTAGTTACTAAGCAATAAAATAAACATATATTACAGCTGATTTTGTTCTAAAATTTGCTTTTTTTCTTACAACTGCTTATTTTCTCTTACGAAGGAATTTTTTTTTATGTAATGGTATATTTTTGCATAATGGTTCTTTGAAAATGCACATCTTGAATCTGGCCTCAGTGGCGTTCGTTCAGATATTGCCGGACAAAGGGATTTTAAAAATATCTTTATAAAAAATGGCGACTGTTACCGCCACTGCTCAAAATCTACACCTTTTTCTTTGTAATCATTTAATCTTATACAATTTTCAATAATTTCACTTCACGCTTTTCGAATGTCAAGCAAGCGAAAAAACGAGCAAAATGGTTGGCGGATGTTAAGCATTGAATAAAGTACAATACTTCCTCTGGATCGCTCTTTTTATTGAAATCTCGTTTGCTGGACGTGCGTAATTGCTATCTAATTTTATTCTGGTTTCCATACCACAAGGTATGTATTATTCATCTGAAGTATTTAACCATAATTTTTAAAAATCTATTATTTAACGTAGGAATTTTAACTGTACGTATAAACTTGGACTAATTTGAACAAACAATAAAAATTGTTCTGAGGAACTAAATGCGTTTCTTTCCAATATAAGGCAGCTTTAAAATCCCCATGGTTTCCAGAATACACGAGGCAAATTTCCTCCGCAAAGCCAACTAACTTGTGTTGCCTACAACGTCCATTTGGAAAAAATTTATTAAATATCGAGAAGTTTTCAATAGAAAATTGTTAAAAAAGTCTTTGTTTATAAAAAAAAAGATTTAAAAAAGCGGTTATGTCCCACTGTGGTCTAGATGGCAATTCTAGCGAATTAAATAAAAAACAACATATTTTCTTTTACTTTAATATTTTTGCAACACGAGCGATGCGTACTGCTGCTTTGGTGATTTTGCTTGGTATACCACCATCACATCTTTTTGTCAGGAAAGAAGCTCTGATCTTTGCAGTAAGGCTCATCATTAACAACAATTTGTATTTACGAAATAGCTAAGGACGAGAATCTAAGGTTATTACCCTGCGATCTCAGCCTTCCAAAATACAACTTCTGCAATAACTTCCAAGTCTCCTTCCCAAACAGAACCACATGGGAAACAGAAAGAACACGGTTTACTGGTGACTATCAAGCCTGGTATACTGATGGCTCAAAGACAATCCAGGTGGGAGCTGGCGTTTTTGGCTCAAGGTAGGGAAAATCTATATATGCCAGCATGGGCACAGGTAACTCAGTCTTCCAAGCTGAAGTCCATGCAATTGAGATCTGCCTAAGAGAGTATGTAAACAGTCCCACTAGGAACAAAAACATTTACATTCACTCTGACAGCAAAGATGCTCTACCATATGCTCTACCCCATTTGGGTACCATATAGGCCGTAGCAGCTATTTAGGAAACGAGATTGCGGAAGAATTAGCCAGGAAAAGAGGTGTAAGTTCCTTCATAGGCCCAGAACTATTCTGCGGGCTACCATGGGGCACTTTGCGCCATAACATTAATATGTGGCTTAACAGAGAGGCACTACATTACTGGAGGCAGAGAGAATATATAAACGAGAGATGTCATAGAAACATTAACAGAACGTTAACATAAATCCAACGATCCGAATATTAATACGGTTCGAACAATTGGTTGCAAACGTGCGCTGCCAGCAACACAGACTCTGCCAGCAGAGAAAAAACCACCACCAAATGCGAGACAAGCAACAACGAAAAAACACTCTTTGTACTGCTACTTATTGGTATGTTTGTGCGTTTATGCAGAATTTGTTTTGTTCTTTGCTTGTTTATGCTTTTGATCGTGTTTCAGATATTTTTCTTGTTTGTCTGAGTTGAAATCAAAGAAATTGGCCAATTTGTTCTGTTTCTTAACTTAGCCAAATATGAAACAAGTGAATGTCGTTATGGCTCAACAAATTATTTCAAATAATAATTTAAGCGAAATAGCGAATATTTATTTTATTTATCGATACTTATGTTATATATTTTATCTCTCAATGTACATACATATATATTTTAATATTTTACCTTTATACATTTTAACATCATTTAATAAAAATACAAACAAATTATGTGATTACGTTCAATAACTTGGTCGTAATTAAATTTTTTACTTGAAGTGTAACATTTTGTAAATTTTGAGTTATAGTACTCTTACAAAAAAATTTCAAAAATTTAAAAATGTAAAATTTAAAAAAATTCACGGTTGGCTAAAGCATAGTCTTATGCTATTTCAGGCAAAAAATTACAAAAACAAAATTCGAATAAAAAAGTTATAGCTGTTGAAACTCGCTGTTTTTTTTCAAAAATGCTGAAAGTTTTTGGCATTTCGAACACTACAAATTCATAAAAAATTGATATAAATATGTTTCTTAGTGAAAATGGCTTCAACAATATAAAAATAAATTTTCTGATTTTAGTTAGAAGAAATTTTGGAGTTCCAGGGCTACTAATATATCAGACCCTGGTTTTTAAGTAAAAAATATTAGAACTACCCCAAAAACCTACCAATTTTATTTTATGTTTGTGTGTCTATGCAGAATTTGTTTTGTTCTTTACTTGACGTCGTTGTTATGCTCTATTTTATGCTTTTGTTCGTGTTTCAAATTCTTCTTGTTTGGATACGCAGAGCTGAAATGAAATAAATTTGCGATTTGTGCTGTTTTTTTTACTATCCCAAATATGAAATAAGTGAGTGTCGTTTTGGCTAAACAAATTAATTCAATATGAAAAATATTTTATTTTATAGGTATATAAATTCTATATACTCTATATTTACTTCTATATTCTATTTATATATCTGTAAATTAAAATAATGTAAAATCAAAGAATAGATCATACTTAATTACAAAAATTAACTATAATTAATATAGTAGGTATATTACCTACTATATATTTATGTTTTTCTAATTCAATTTTCAATTTTAAGCAAAAAAGGCAAAAAACCCACCACATATTTGTTGTTATATATTAAATATATTTATATTATATTTATCTACTTACCTATTAAAATTATCTTAAAACTTTTTTATATGCATTTTGTTTTCAATAAAAAATTTAATTTCTTTGGTTTATTTTTTTATTACATACATTTTATAAACACTACATAATAATATGTATATATTAAATTGATAACATCTTAATCGGGAAATATTTTTAGAAAAATTTAATTTAATTCATCTTATAAATTAAATATTTTATTGTATAATGGTAGTTTTGTGCTTATGTATATATATATTTGGGCATTTTAATTGTTTTTTATTAATTTGTTTGTAGCATTTTACAAAATGATATCCACATATATGTATATATAACATACATATTGAAAAATATTGAATTATCTGACATCCAACTTTTCATTTCTTCCATTTTACTTTGTTGTTTTTTTAAAAATAACATTTATAATTGAAATATGTATTGCATAATTATGTATATTAAGATTGATAACATTTTCAACAGTAAATCTTTTTTAGAAAACTTTAATATAATCAATCTTATTAATTAAACATTTTACAATCTTTTTTTTTTTGTTTTGTTTATGCATGTATAAATTTTGGCATTTGTATTAATTTTTTATATATTCATTTGTGGGCATTTCATAATATGATATCAACATATATGTATTAATGTTCCTAATGAAAAATATCGCATTTTGCTGACTTAAGCAAAATTTGTAAAAATTATATACCCCTGGTTTTCTTATTATTATTTTTATTTTGAGGAACAGCTTGAGGAATTCATTCCTTCAGCATCATCGGGACAATCCAATGGAAAGTTTTACAGTTCTGAATGGTCGACAAATTGCTTATATTATTCTGATAGGAAAAATTTATGTGATAAAAATTTAATAAAATATCCTGTAGCTAGATATTGCAATAAAATCAAAAACTTAAAGAACATATTACTTATTAAGAAATTATAAAGCTTTAAAATTATTAAAGCTTATACTTTAATTATAGTTTAATTCTTGCCATGCTCTCAATGATATTCTTTGTTAATGATATCTTCCAGGAGATTCAGATAATATTTGCTTTGCTTAGAAGATTGAACTAAAAAGATTGCAACTCTATAACAACACCGATCCAAGAGAGAAATTAGTTTTGCAACTATCCGCAATAATTTTTTCAATTTAGTTTCTGGCATATAATTTTTTATCGCAATAAAACGAGAATGATGTTATGTTCGAATAAAAGTTAAAACTATTCGTGAATGGTCTACCTTCTTATTCATCAAAGTGTCCGTTTGGACAATATGAGAAACTATAACAAGAAAATTTGAGAAATCTACTCTGCAAATAAATTCCTTAAGTCTATTAGAAACTACAGTGAGTCAGTTTATCATTATGTATGGACTAAGGTCGAAGTTTGTTTATAAAATATAATGCATCAAAAACTATATTTTCTGTCGGCTCCTATTCAGAAGCTCGTAAGATGAATTTTTAACATTTGTGCACTTTTATAATTTTCAATATACAAACACTGTTTCGAAAAGTTGTCAGAAACCAAACTTAAGGTTTGCAATACATGACCATTAGGATATTTGGGAATGTTTTTTTAGAAATACCAAAACTTGATAATTTTGCAAAATTTCACTTTTTGCTAAAATTGCATATCGGCTAAGTTCTTTAATGTAATCGCTCCATTTTTTTCTGTGTATATTTGTCTTAATTTTAGGATAAATATACACTCGAATGGGACACAACCGCACACTTAAAGTACAGAGAACATTGAATTTTCGCATTTTCATTTTCTCCAATACATTTGGCAGCCACTCTAGTGTGCAATTTGCCAATTCTTATATTTTGCGCTTTTAAGGCCAGCAAAACATAAAATCAAGGTTCAAAAATAAACATTTCTCAAGAGTAAATTATTGAAGCATGTTTAAGAATATATTATATATACATATATGCGGATATCATATTGTATAATGCTACAAATAAATTAATGAAAAACAATTAAAATGCCCAAATATATATATACATAAGCACAAAACTACCAATATAAAATATTTAATTTATAAGATGAATTAAATTAAATTTTTCTAAACATATTTCCAGTTTAAGATGTTATCAATTTAATATATACATACTATTATGTAGTATTTATAAAATGTATGTAATACAAAAATAAACCAAAGAAATGAAATGGTTTATTGAAAACAAAATGCATATAAATATTTTTTAAGATAATTTTAATGGGTAAATAAATAAATATAATATAAATATATTTAATATATAACAACAAATATGTGGTGGGTTTTTTGCCTTTTTTGCTTAAAATTTCAAATTGAATAAGAAAATTTTAAATATTACCTACTATTTTAAATGTAGTTAATTTTTGTAATTAAGTATGATCTATTCTTTGATTTTACATTATTTTAATTTACAGATATATAAATAGAATATAGAAGTAAATAGAGAGTATATAGAATCTATTTACCTATTAGATAAAAAATTTTTCATATTGAAGTAGTTTGTTTGGCCAAAACGACACTCACTTATTTCATAAGAAAGAAACATTTGGAAAGTTAAGAAACAGCACAAATCGCAAATTTTTTTCATTTCAGCTCTGCGTAACCAAACAAGAAAAATTTTAAACACGATCAAAAGCATAAAATAGAGCATAACAACAAAGTCAAGAAAAAAACTAAACAAATTCTGCATAGACACACAAACATAAAATAAAATTGGTAGGTTTTTGGGGTAGTTCTAATATTTTTTTACCTTAAAACCAGGGTCTGATATGTTAGTAGCCCTGGAACTCCAAAAATTCTTCTAACTAAAATCAGAGAATTTATTTTTATATTGTTGAAACCATTTTAAATAAGAAACATATTTATATCAATTTTTGATGAATTTTTTTGTGTTCGAAATGCCAAAAACTTAGAGCATTTTTGAAAAAAAAAACAGCAAGTTTCAACAGCTATAACTTTTTTATTCGAATTTTGGGTTTTGTAATTCTTTGCTTGAAAATGCTTAAGACTATGCTTTAGACAACCGTGAATTTTTAAATTTTGCATTTTTGAAATTTTTTTGGTAAAAATACTCCAACTCGAAATTTACCAAATGTTACATTTCTAGTAAAAAACTTAATAACGACCAAGTTATTCAATGTATTCACATAATTTGTTTGTTATTTTGTTAAATGCTGTTTCAGAAAACATTTCAATAGCAGTTTATTGGAATTTTTCAAATTTTTTTTTACTAAATAAGAAAAAAATTAAATTATTTCATAAATTAAAATAGCAAAACTCTGATAATTTTTATCCGAATTTTATGTTATATAGCTCATCTTTAGGGACAATTCAATAACAAACGAAGTGCATACCAGTTTTATGCACAAAATAAGGCTTTATGTGCAAAAAATAGAGAAATATATAAAAAATAAAAAAATTTTCATATGTTTTTTTTAGTTTACAACAAAAAGATCAACTCGCGGTAATTTAGCGCACTCCTATCGAACTCATATGAATACATGCTGGTTTTTATTGCAAACGTCACGTTTTTAAAAAGTCATAATTTTAATTTTCGAAAAATTTTAATTTTTCATACAAATGCATGGCCTGAAGATTGTAGATAAATTAGAATTTTACAAAACATGGATAAAATATGTATAGATAAAATATTAAAATATATACATTGAAAGATAAAATATATAACATAAGTATAGATAAATAAAATATATATTCGCTATTTCGCGCATTGAAATAATTTGTTAAGCCATAAAGACATTCACTTGTTTCATTTTGGCTTGTTTCATTGTTGTTGGCTAAGCTAAGAAACAGAACAAATTGGCCAATTTCTTTCTTTTATTTCAGCTCAGCTAAACAAGAAAAATATCGGAAACACGATCAAAAGCATAAAATAGAGCATAACAACAACGTCAAGCAAAGGACAAAACAAATTATGCATAAACACACAAACATACCAATAAGTAGCAGTACAAATAGTGTTTATTAATTTGTTTCCAATTCATTCATAAAGTTCAATTGGAGTATTTATTTTGTTTTTCGTTGTTGCTTGTCTCGTATTTGGTGGTGGTTTTTTTTCTTTTAATCTCTGCTGGCAGAGCCTGTGTTGCTGGCAGCACACGCTGGCAACCAATTGTTCGAACCGTATTAATAATCGGATCGTTGGATTTATGTTAACGTTCTGTTAATGTGTCTATGACATCTCTCGTTTATATATTCTCTCTGCTGGAGGGAAACCGAAGGTAACAGACGGGCAAAAACATTCATGCTAACCACTTCGCTCCACAGAACGAAACAATTCCTTACTTTAAGTGGAACATCTATCAGACTTGTCACAGGTTTCCTTACTGGACATTGCAAAGTAAATAAGCACTTATCAACGATGAAGAAACAGCAGAGAACATCTTGTGTCACTGTAACAATCTAATTAGGACCCGACTTCGCTACTTAGGTGCATTGTACCTATAATCGCACAAAATAGCGGATAGTTCATCCAAGAACATAGCTCTGTTCCTAACGAATTTAACGACTAAGGATGAACTAGAACTTATAGAGGTTTGTTATAATAGGTCCTTGAGGCCGCAGTAACTAGGTGACTAGCTCCCTCCTCACTTAACTATTTATATATCTATCTACATGTCCCTCTATAAGAATTTCTATAAAATTTTGTTGATTTCGTCACACTGTGTTATAATTCAAGAAAAAGAATATTCGTCATCAAATTATTAAGTCGAATTTTTTTTTGACCGTGAGTGTATATGAACATCTTTTTCACAGAAATTATTTTTAAGCTGTATTTTTAAAAAATATAATAACATTTTAAAAAACTAAAATTTTATCACAAAAAAAAGGGATTTATTTAAGGCCCATGATTTTTAATGACAGAAACTGTTTATTAAATTTTTTGTCAAATTTAAGCAATTTTTGCAGATAAATGATATGTGTACTATGAAATAGTTGGGAAAATGAAAATTGAAAAAAAAAATTTATAACAAAAATAACTTTTCGCCTCTTTTTTAAGCACAAATTGAATATTTTATAGGTTTTGAGAAAACTATATAAAACATTGAATTGGTGAAGTAACGGTAAATCTTTTCTCATTTCTCCTGTGGAGGTAATTCTACACTATTAGATTTTGTAGTTCAAAGAAACATTTCGATGCCTAATCGGAATGTTACTTTGGTGTTTTTTGAGAGCGCACCAACGCTCAAGATTGTCTGGCTAGATAGCCAAGCTTGGTTTGAAAATTTAAACGATTCTAATTTCGGCTGGTGTGCCAAGTTTTATTCTCAGATAAATTCTGCCTTTTATTTTCAAAGTATATGGCTTATAAACTATTTTTACACGTATTTTTCCTTAAAATATTTTACCACCATTTCCAAGACTCCTCCTTTAATGCCAATATTTTTTAAATATATTTTTAAGAATCGATAATTGACCAATCACTTATAGTTTAATAACATTTATTATTTTCTCCTTAATTTCAACATTTTCAAACACATTAATTGGTTGGCTCAAATTCATGGCCTTGATTTTAAAGTGTCAAAGGCACTTGTTCAAAACATCGCCTGTTGTTGCTGTGTTGTGTTTTTCTGTGCAATGTACTTGTAACACAGATAACCAGATAGGAAACTTCAATTTTTCAGTCAGAAATCAGCTGATCTGAGATTGGTTTTGCAATTTGTGAAATTCACGTATTGTGTACGTGAGTTCACCTTTTTTCACCTCATAGCTGTCAATGTTGTTTAATGTCAGATGCTAAATTCGAAGTTTCCGAAATTATAAATGTTTGTGTAATTAAACATTAATAAAGAAATGGCAAACAGAAATTTGATGTGTGTGCTGTTGTTGGCTTTGGCAACTTTGCCAGCGCAGATCCATTGTGATGCTGGTAAAAAGGAGGAAGACTGCAGTGGATCTACACTTTCTGATGAATTTCTATGAGCGCCTAACAAATTATATCCTAGATGCATCGCACAATCAACCAAATGTTTTGGCGACCATCTATCAACGTGCTACCACTGAGATCTGTAAGAAGTGCTATGTTAAACCTACCATTTGGCCGGATATCCATATGGATCTGTTTTGTTAGTCAAAGCGTGTATTTGACAATCGTCAGATGTTCACGCTGCTCCAGATTTTTGCGTGCCGCGATAATGTTACTCGTCTGGAAGATAAAAGCTACGGCTTCGTGCCAATCATATGATGCTGCAGATCTGAGTTTTCCACGTGAAGTGCAAGGTATTTTGTCATGCTGCAATCCGATACCTCCCTTCATTGGTGCGTCAGAATATGCGTACGTTGCATCAGATTGTGCTGCGTGCGCGAGAGCAGCCTTTGGTGAAGGTAGGTTAATAAAAAGACAATTTTAATATAAGTTGGTTTGACTTTCTTCTGCTATATTTCTTAGCTAACTCATGAAACAGCCGTGGTGCATCGCATTGATAAAAGCCACTGTCCACATGATTTGTCACATTGTGAGGAGTTTCGAGATGACTTACCTATTCTGTTGAACTTAATAAAACAACGATGTTAATTTGGGAATTGGTCAGCAACAATACATTCATGCCCAAACCTGCCTGTAGTAACTTTGATACTCCAGCTAATTCAGAGGTAAGCTTAACTGAGGGGAATTAAATCGGAAATATTGCTACTTATATGTTCCCTCTTTTACAGGATGAAGTTGTCAAGGGAAATTTGAAAAAGATAAAGCAAATTGAATTCATCAGTTCGTATGAACGCTACTTGGCTATGTTGCCTACTGCGGAAAAGGAAAAACGAGAAGAACTTGCACGCACAGAGGCGGAGAATAAGAAACGACAGTTGTGTACAAATGCAAGAGATTTTTTTGAGGCCAGAAATCCAATCTACATCCGCTGCAGACACCAAACCGCAGCAACAGCAAGGGAAAGAAGCAATAAAGGGCAAAACACGCTTTGACAATAAAAATTAGAAAAACCAATATAAAGGGGCACAAGAATTCGCATTCGAAAGTTAATTGCCCTTATTCTTGTTGTCACCTCGCCTATGTGAGAGCTTTCACACTCGTGTCACGTCACTAGAAATCTGGTATTCTTGTTGTCATGCTTTGGTTGGCACAAACTCCCGTCACATGACAACAAGAAACCAGATTTCTAGTGACGTGACACGAGTGTGAAAGCTCTCACATAGGCGAGGTGACAACAAGAATAAGGGCAATTTACATTTGGCAATGTAAAGGGTAAAATTAGTTAAATTTAACATGTAACATTCATTAGTAATAATGAGAAGATGTAATATTTTATTTATATATCATTTTCTGCCAAATAAAATGAATGTATCGCAGCTTTGGAAATGCAAGAAGGCGTAAAAACACTTTTTATGATTTTACAGGAGAAACAAATAACTTTCTAAATTGTTAAGCTCACTGAGGGCTTTGAGAATTTTCTAAATAAAAACGTCGGCTTAAGTTGTAGGAGTGTAAAATTTTGCAGCAACATGTATTTTGATACGGCGCATCATAATCAATCAAAAAGTCGATTTTTAATATTTTGTTGTAACGCATTCTTGCATTTTAGGTGGCTATTTGTAGAGCTCTCACTTGACTTGTCATTGAAATGTGCCTATATATTATTTCAATATAAATATATCACCCAACAATGAACGCAAATAATCACAAACGAATCATATCTAAGTTATTTTAACGAAGATTTGTGTGCATACTAATGCATCGCTGGAATTTATCGTCACTTAAAATGCAAAAAGGCGTAACAACACTTTTCATGATTTTACAGGAGAAGCAAAAAACTTTCTAAATTTCTCAAGCGCTTGCACTGAGGGTTTTAGAATTTTGTTAATAAAAACGTCGTTTTTAGTTGTAGGAGTGCACAATTTTGCAGCAACATGTATTTTGATACGGTGCACCATAATGAAAAAAGATAAACCAACATGACAAGAATAAATTAAAAGATATTTGACATTAAAGTCAGTTGAATTTTTGATTTTTTGCCGACGAAAAGCAAAACAATTTTTTTGGCTATTTTATAAGAAAACATCAGCCGGACTTAAATCAAATTTATGTTTTTTTATCCTTTTAATTTTTTAATGAAAAAAGTTATAAGAGGGTTAAAAAAACAAATATCTAAAGGGTTGAAAAACCTTCAAGGGATTACGAAAAAAAAATTTTTGTGACGATTTTTTTCTTTGTACAAGCTTGCAAAACGTAATTAGCGCAGATAAAAATCAAAGCTATGTTTTTTCATTTTTATTGAACTTACATGATAAGAATATTACCTCAAAAAATTATTTTGTTCTTAGTTTAGCGTAGCCATTGAAATGGTTAAAATGAGGACATTTTTCAAAAACTAAATGTAAGAAAAATCTTAAGAAGTGGTTCGGTTAGTAGAAACATAAAATGGATCTACACAAAATTTCGTTCTGTTTTGATCACATCTTCATGGTCTAAGATATCCTCAAAAATGGCATAAATTATAAAAAACATATTGCAAAGATTTTTTGATGAAGTATAGCTACAACCTGAATATTGATTATATGACGTTTTTCCCGATATAACGTCATCTTATTCCAGAATGTCCTTGAAAATGGCAAATTTTTCTGAGGCCAAATCATCGGATATTATGTAAACTAAACACGTACAAAATTTCATTACGATCTGGCCCCAATTGTGTTGTTTTTAAAAAAAATATGGGAAAAAACTTAGGATTGTGTCGATGCTTATACGTCATTACAACGGCTATCTACACTATCCTCTTCTACAGTTGCAGCACCTTCAAACTCTGCGGCTATCTCTGACAATGCTTCACAGAATAATCAACCACTCAGCAACTGCAAATAAGTGTAACTAATGAAGCCTATAAAGTCGAACAGGTAATTGTATATGTTGTTATACCACTCATGTAACATTAACATATTAACAATTAATTATATTAATTCTTATTTTACACTATACATACTCAACAACAGCAAGCATCGATACCAAGCAACAGCAAGCATCGATACTGAACAACAGCAAAAATCAACTGTTTTCATAATCATTATAAAATACAACTGTTGCATATTGCATATTTTTCTATTGATTAATAGATATTGTTATTATTACCGATAATTTTGTAAGAAAAAAAAAACATTTAAAAGTATATGAATAAACATTAAAGTCCACTCCCACGAATTAAGCCTCATCTTCGGTCTTAAGCTTGGTGATGTAGGCTGCCTTGTGCTGTGCAATCTTAGCCTTCCTTTCGGGGTTGGTAAGTTTCTTAGCATTCCACCGTTTCTTGGTAACTCCTATCCGTTGTTCCGCCTTCTGAGTAGGATCGGCCTTTTTGTAAATTTCTTCAATATTATCAGCACGGATTCCCAACTTGATGTAACAGCTGAATTGGCGTTTGAAGGCTTCTTCCTCAAGAGTGCGCATATAATCAACATGTTGACCAAAGATATGAGAACGATGAACATCGGCATTGAAGCTCTTGGTCTCTGCAGAGTACCCAGAGAAACGCTTGACGGAGTGTGGAATATTCAAACCACCATCGACAGCACCTTTCATGGCACCGAATACACGGGCACCAGTAGTGGTACGTGCTAAACCGACATCCAAGTAACAACGGAATGCACCTGGTCCATCATCGGCAGGTTCAACATTGTATTCCTCACCTGTAACTTCAGAGCAACCAGCATAAATCGAGTCTGAACCCAATTTGTTGAGCACACGACATACCACCAAGCCAGTGCAGTAGACCGACCTTAATGCCTTATTTGGGAAGCTCATGCGAATCTGGCATAATTCTGTTTAGAGACAAACGAATTAAACAATTAAGAGTATTTCGCATACATTATTTACAACTAACATGAAATTTATTTATTTATTTTGTTTGAGTGGCTCAAAACATTTTTCGTGGTGAATTTATCAAAACAGTGAAGTCGAACAGTGTTGCCGCGACGAAGTTAAAAAAGTACCCTTGAAAAGGTCCCAAATGTATCCACTTTAGAAAAAAGAGCATCCACGTATCAAATTCGAAAAATCAATAATATATTCATTTTTTTAACACAAAAACAAAATTTAAAATTTTTCAAACAATGAAACCCAATTTTTGACGCTTTAATAACAATTTTGCAAGAAAAAACATGTACATATAAAAATTAATAAAAACGTCTAACGATAACGAAAATTTGATGTATTTTTAGGATTTTTTTAAAATAAAAAACGATAAAATAAAAAACGATATTTAAACTTTTAAGGTATATTGCATGATACAAAAATGTATCAGGTATTCTTGACAACAACCTATTTTCTCACGAGCTGCAATAAAAGAACGTCAAACAAAAGAAAACAAAACGAGCGTTCAATAACAGTTTTTTCAATACTATTTTAAAGCACCACCGCCTCCGCACCATCGTACCGTGGAGTTTCAGTTTCTATCAACAAAGACAAAGATTAATTATGGAAATTATTAATTTGCATACATTATTTACAAATGAAATTTATTTATTTATTTTATTTATGATACAAAACATTTTTGATATCTACATAGAAACCATAGCACGCCCTAGTTTTGATTTTCTTTTGGTTGACATAAGTTTATCGCAGCAAAAACTGGCGCTCCTACTTTATAATAATTATACTATTGTATATTGTAACACTCCACATAACAAGTAATTTTTTTATTTTGATAAATTTTTAAAATAAGAGCCTGGACGGTATTGTAGATTTTCACTCTTCTATTTGCATTCAAAATAAAAACAAAGATTATTAATGGCATTCACTACATCATTAAAGCCCTGCTAATTTGCTAAACTTAACAAATTCGTTAAGTCCTGTCAAAATTTTGTATGAGAAAAGATTTAGCAAGTTAACAAGTTCAGCTCCGTGTTTTTGCTTAGCCGAGACCGTTTGTTAAGTTCGAAACGTCAAACTTATTGAGTGAAGTGATAAATCGTTTTTGGAATGAGTACTAATAAGTACCATATTATTTTTTATTTGTAGCTTCAAAGTCTAAAAACTGCTCTTTATTAATAAAAAAATAAAAACTTTGCAACGGGGTTGGAAGAGATGTAAAACATTTCAAAGGTTCTGAGTAGCAAATGTTTAAAAAGGGTTAACGAACTTTAATATAAAAATTTAAATACATTTTTTGTTACAGAGTACTGGTTACACGAGTTATTATAACAACATATTTTTAGCTGTATAAGTCTGTCTTTTGATATTGACATATCAGTTTAGCACTTCATTATAAAATGTCTTAGCAGGTTCATTCATATCAACAGCTGCTAACTTTAACAATTTAGCAGTTTAGCAGGACTTAACAAATTATATTGAATACCATTATTATTAAATAATGATAACAGAAGGACGTGCTTTTGAAATTTAAGTTTTAAAAACGGGGTTTTTAACCGGTTTTAAGTGTAACATATACGATTTTTTTAAATAAAACTTTGATAGCGATAGCCACTGATGTTGTGAGTTAAATATTTCAGATGTTTAGGCTGAATAGTTTTTGTTTTTCTACAAAACATCGTCGAAAAAAGTAGTTTTGAGATAAATAAGTGTTAAAACAGTAAGTATGGATATTTGTACTGTGCGCTCGATACCTTCCAAAACTGCTGTAGAAGCGGAAATAACCTCAGTATGCTTAAAAAATTTAAAAGTATTTTCTCGAAAGTCTATATTTTTGAAATATTAGAAAAACTAGACACCTCATGCCTTAAAAAGAAACATACATTTCAGTTTTTTATATAAATTACGTGTTGCTATTGCCTTTTATTCACATTAATTTTATAAGTATAATATTTATACAAAAAGCAATATCAAGATAATATATAATTACATAATAAAGGAACAAAATATAGAATAGCTTATAAAGTTTAATGTAACGTTAACTGTATGGGTAGCTATTGCCCTTTCTTCATATAAAATTTAAAAGTTCAAACTTGTTCGTTTTTTAGTAGCTATATTAGAAAAAATATTCTAAAGAAAATCTATTAGGCTTATCATTTATTGCAAGTTTTGAATTAGAAAAATTAAATTACATCAGATAAAAACAGATGAGAAAGACTTAAAAGGTTCATCACAAAATTTGAAAGTTATTTGTAAAGAGGTGGCTTTAATATATATTTTGTTAAGAAAATATTACCCAAAAAAGTCTCAATGTCATAATTTGTCTTAACGTTTTTGTCGAATTTACGGAACTACCAACTTTTTTATATATTTGCATTAGGGCGGGTCAATTTGTATGGACGAATTTTTTGGAGGTCTGGCTCAGCAAAATTCGTAAAATACATGTAATTTCAAGACTTTTTCTCCACTACAGCATATACAAATTCTGAAAAAAAGCTGTGCGGACTTTCGTAAATAGATTTTGTTCTCAATTATAAAATATGAATGTATGAATGTATGTGTATGAATCTATTTACGAAAGTCCGCACAGCTTTTTTTCAGAATTTGTATATGCTGTAGTGGAGAAAAAGTCTTGAAATTACATGTATTTTACGAATTTCGCTGAGTCAGAATTTGACCCGCCCTAATTTGCATACAAAAACATATATTCATATTAAAAAATATCCTTACAGAAGCTTAAATAAAAGTATACATCCATTTTTAAAAGAGAAAAGTATCCAAATTGATTTGCAGCCAAACGGCAACACTGAAGTCGAAGATTTTCAACATGGTTTATTCACCACTAAAAAACCAGGGAAGTTTTCCTGTGCACTTCTGATTTCTTTTGTGTCATACCTTTTGTTACCCATTTTGTTCCAATAATGTAACATTTTAAAGTATGCGGTGGTCGCCTATTATAGGTGAGATTCTATTCTATTACCAAAAACCAGGGAAGTTTTCCGGTTACAATTACGACCACAGTCAAACATTTTGAGATAGTATTGGGGCAATTTGACGTAAAATCGTACATCGTGCCATCCCTTTTCACAAGTCGCCCATCGAAGTTTCCTATCTGGTTATCTGTGCTTGTAACACAACACTCTCGATCGTACTTCAGTTTGTGCGGCGTTTAGCGGTACAAGCTGAAAGGGTGCTAAATGCATTTCGTCAGAATTCTCGCTGCAATTTATTGTGTTTACTTTTAGGTTTTTTATGTGTTTAAAAATTAGGAAAATTGTCAACATATTCTGTTGCTGTTTTATCTTTTTACTATTGCCACATGTTAGACAATTGTAGATCATTAAAGTGAAGGTCTTTTTGGGTGGTCGTTTGAAAATTTACTTTCAAAGATGAATTTTTAAGATTTTGGAGTTTTGGAAAAAGGATATGTTTATAGTATTAAATAATTTTTAGTATATTTTATAGTATATAATTCTATTTCTTTATATTATATTATATTATATTATATTATATTATAGTATGTAATTCTATTTCTTTAATAAGGTTTTTATATACTAAGAGTTGTTATAATATGTTATAATGTAATAATTGTTGTGCTTAACTTATTTGGTAGAATGATTAATTTGATTTAGTATATGGTTAAATTTAACTTAAAGTTATGCGCATTCTTAAATTTTAATATTTAGAAGTTATATTAATTAAACTAATTTTTGAAAATTAGATAAATTTAAGTTGTTTTTTTTTTTTTTAACAATGTCAATTGAAAAAATGATAGTTGATTCTAATTATTAGTTTTTATAACTTTTTTAACATATTATTGTGAAATTTCTTATGCTTATTATTTATTTCTATAAGAGAATTTACACCTTCTCTATGGATTATTTTATACAGTCCGTGGTATGGACTTTGAGATTTTTTCCTAGTTTCTAATTTAACAAGTACACGATCTCCTTCTTGAAAATCTGATATATTTACATTTTTGTCGTAAGCAATTTTACGTTTGTTTTTTACAGTTTTTATTAATTCTTTTGCTTTATTAGTGGAATTTCTAAGTCTTATTTTTAATTCGTTTGCATAGTTTTCTAAGTTGTAAACTGGTTTGTTTTCTTTGGTTAAATCATTCGAAATGTTTGGTAATTTACCAAAAATCAGTTCATATGGTGAGTAGGCTGTATCAGTAAAATTAACTGTTCTACTAGTGTTTGGGCTATTGTTTTTGCATCTTTTGACTCTATTGGGTGTGCAATAACGAACTTTGTCAGTTCACATTGCATAGTCAGTATGTATCTATACCCGTTTGAAATTTTTAATGGTCCGACCGTGTCAATTGCTATTGTTTCGAAACTTGTATTTGGAGTGCCGGTAATTGTCATTTTTTCTTTTATGTGTCTTGTTTGTTTGTTACGAGCGCAATATTCACATTTGTTTATGTAATTTTTTACCATCTGGCGCATATGTTTCCACACATAGCGTTGTTTTAGTTTAAGGATAGTCTTTCTAATACCTACGTGTCATCCTTGTGGTGTGTCATGGTATTGCTGAATTATTTTGTGTTGCATGGATTTGTTTGTAATCCTTTTAGGGGGTTGAAATATTATAATTTTTAGCGGTTCTTTATTATTTTTATTACTCTTCTGCTGCAGCATATTATATATTTTCTTGAATTCTTCTTTATGCATAATTTCAAATATTTGATCTTCCTCATCTAGCGCTAGTTCTTTAATATTTAATTTATTCATTTTAGATACTAATTTCTTCAGGATCGGCTCTAGAGTCGCTGAATTATCATTAGATCTTGCATGCATATCATTATTATTTATATTTATTCTTGATGATAGCTTCATCGAAGTCGAATCTGGATTCGTCGATTTATCGCTACATCGCACGTGCACAATATCATTTGTTATTTGGATACTAGTATCATTTTAATTCATATTCATATTTTTATCGCTGATTTCAAATTTTAATTAACGTACTTTTTTATATCGCTAATTGATGTGCAATCCCATATAAAGAGTTCATGACGCTCCTGTTGAGATGCATTTTCATTATTTGCAAGTTCTTCTTGCTTGTTTTTATTTCCCCTTGTTATTACCATGGCTTTTTTTATATTGCTCGCTTCTTCTGTTGGTATCATTGTTTTTAAAATATCTGAATCTATCTTTATTCGCGATAGCGCGTCAGCATTTGTATTTATTTTACCTTGTTTAAATACTATTGTAAAATCATAATCAGATAGGTCGAGTCTGATTCTGGTCATTTTTGATGATGGATTCTTGTGACTAAATAATGAAACTAAAGGTCTATGATCCGTTACAACCATGAATCTGTTTCCGTATAGGTAAGGTTTAAAGAAGTTTATACCCCAGTGTATAGCTAAAAGTTCCTTTTCTATTATTGGTTTATTTATGTCGTGTTTTTGTAAAGTTCTGCTTGCGTAAGATATAGGAAGGTCTTGTCCTATTTCGCCCTGTGATAGTACTGCTCCTAACGCAAAATTGGAAGCATCAGTCGTGAGAATAAAAGGTTTTGAAAAGTCAGGATATTGTAAAATAGGTGGTTCTATTAATTTTTGTTTCAAGAGTTCAAAAGCTGTCTGGCATTGTTTAGTCCAATTAAAAGTTTGGTTTTTCTTTAGTAATGCATTTAAACATTGTGCGATTTCAGCAAAGTTTTGTATAAATCTTCTATAGTAATTGCAAAAAGCAACAAATCTACGTACTTCGTCTGCATTAGAGGGAATAGGGTAGGTTTTTATTGTATTATTGTAGTTTTAATACCGTTTTGTGTAATTAAATGGCCTAGATAAACTACTTCTGGTTGTAAAAATTTGCACTTATTTGCGTTCAATTTTAGATTATAATTTGATAATCTTTCAAAAACTTTTGTAAGATTGCTATTGTGGTGTTGGAGACTGCATCCAAAAACTATTATGTCGTCTACATATAAAAATGCTTCTGAGCTTAAACCTGTGAGAGCTTAGGTTAACATACGTTGAAAACTGTTTGAAGAGATTTTTAATCCAAATGGTAATCTTTTGAATTGGTAATGACCATCGTTGGTTGAAAAAGCTGTGAGAGGTCTTGAATTTTTGTCTAAAGGAATCTGGTGAAAAGAACTCGTCATGTCGAGTGTGGAAAAGTACTTTGCTCTACCGAGTTTATCTAAGACATCTTCTATTTTTGTCAACGGAAATTTGTCATTTACTATTTTCTCATTTAGTTTTCTAAAGTCGACTACTAAACGCCATTTCTTTGTGTCGTCAGTGCTTTTCTTTGGTACAAGTAGAAGTGGTGAATTGTATGGGCTTGTGGATGGTTCAATTATATCGTTATTTGTTAGTTCTTGAACTTGTTCATGATTTTCTTTGTTTTGAGTGTACGGTAATCTATAAATTTTTATGTATGTTGGTGTATCATTTATTGTTGATAACTTCTGTGTATAGAAATTGTTTATTGATAATTGTTCCTCTTTTAAATGAAATATATTTTGATATTGTCTGAATCTATAAATATAAAAATGGATGTATGTATGTGGGTATGTGGGTAAGTGGATATATCACGTATGGACTCCAAAACCGCTGAACCGATCTTTATGAAATTTTCAGGGAAACTGAAGCCATATCTTGAGAGTGGTCCCGTGAGGTTTAGTAACGATTGGACGAGGGGGCGTGGTACCTCCCATACAAGCCAAATTTGCTCTATCGATCACAAACCAAGAAAAGGATATATATCAGACGGTTTCAATCGTAAGAAACTAATATTTGGTAATTTTGTTCAGATGGCTACTCTCGGTAACAATACAAAAAATGGGCGTGGTCGTAATATAAATACGCCCACATTTCGAAATCATGGCAATTCCGGAGTTCTACGCATTTTTATATTGAAACTTGCTGTGTAGGTGCTCCAAGAGGCGGTCACTATATATAAATGTTTTCACGCCCACTTTTACCGCCCACAAATCAATATCTATATACATAAAAAGCAAAACGATGTGTGTCTGGCTGTGTGATGTCTATAGACTCCAAAACTACTGAACCGATTGACCTGAAATTTTGGCATTCGATTTTTTTCAGGTACGAGATGGTTGAGGAAAAAAACTTTGCCACACCCCCTTTTACCGTCCACAAATCAATAAAAATGTTACATTTCAGTCGGTTTGGGTCGTGTAAGGCTAAAATTTTGTAATTTAGTTTGTACGGTTACTGTTGACAATTGTACTAAAAATGGGTTTCCACGCCCCCTTTTACCGCCCACAAATAAATGAAAATGGTTTATTTCAGACGGTTTTGGTCGTATAAGGCCTAAATTTGGTACTTTGGTTTGTGTAGTTACTGACAGTAGTTTTACGAAAAATTAGTTTCCACGCCCCCTTTTTGCGCCCAAAAATCAGTAAAAATTATATATTTCAAGCAGTTTTGGCCGTATGAGACTAACATGTGTTACCTGAGTTTGTATGGTTATTTTCGGCAACTGTACTAAAAAAGGGTGTCATCGCTATATAGCCACACCCATTTTTTGAGAAATCATT
Source organism: Dichetophora obliterata (assembly GCA_963920525.1). Taxonomy (NCBI): domain Eukaryota; kingdom Metazoa; phylum Arthropoda; class Insecta; order Diptera; family Sciomyzidae; genus Dichetophora; species Dichetophora obliterata. The sequence continues at coordinate 133,042,335 of OY986435.1, forward strand.
AAAATTGACCACTGGGTCGATTGAGCTAAAATGTTGGTTTAGTTTGTACGGTTACTGTCAGCAACTGTACTAAAAATTGGTTTCCACGCCCCCCTTTCACCGCCCACAAACCAATGAAAACGTTTTATTTCAACGGTTTGGGTCGTATTAGACAAAAATTTTGTAATTCAGTTCATATGGTTACTCTCAGCAAGTGAACTAAAAATAGGCCTGTCCTATTTTTTTAAACTCACTTTTCGAGGAGTTAACGTCGAGTGAAGTAAAGTGCGCCATTCTTAACCTAAATTCAGCTCAAATTTGGGCAGTCGATTTGTTTCGATTACGAGATGGCTCAAGGAAAATATTTTGCCGCACCCCTTTTTACCGCTTGCAAAACAACAAAAATGCTATATTTTGCACGGTTTTGATCGTATTAGACTACAATTTGGTTATTTAGTGCATATGGCTACTTTCGGCAGCTACACTGAAAATGGTGAATATATTTGGCATTTCTTGACATTTTCGTATATGGCAGTAAGACGGTCAGTAAGACGGGCAGTAAGAACAACGTCTGCCGAGAAGAGTGAGTGTTTCTGTGAGGTTTGGTAACGTTTAGACGAGGGGTCGTGGTACCTCCCATACAAGTTAAATTTGCGCTATTGACCACAAACCAAATAAAGGATATATATCAGACGGTTTCAATCGTAAAAAAGTAAGATTTAGTAATTTTGTCAGATGGTTACTGTCAGTTACTCTACAAAAAATGGGCGTGGTCGCAATATATATACGCCCACTTTTTCGAAATCATGGCAATTCCGGAGTTCTACACATTTTTATAGTGAAACTTGCTGTGTAGGTGCTCCAAGAGGCAGTCACGATACATAAACGTTTTCACGCCCACTTTTACCGCCTACAAATCAATATCTGTATACATAAAAATGAATCGTGATTTGTTCGGATGCTTAAAACATGAAAACGACTGGACCAAATTGAATACTTCCTTCTACGGGTTTGTTTGTAGGTGCTACCCAAAGGTTTAGAAAAAAAAATAATGCCACACCCCCTTTTATCGCCCATAAATCAATAAAAAAGCTGTATTTAAGACGGTTTTGGTCGTATTAAATTAAAATTTGGTAAATAAGTTCGTATGATTACTGCCATTAACATTAATAAAAACGGGCGTGGTCACACTTCAACTACGCCTACTTTTAAGAAAATATCAAAATACTTCGAAACTATTGGTCCGATTGAGCTCAAATTTTGTAAGTGGCTTTGCTTTGAGTACGAGATGGTTTAAGAAGAAATGCCACACCCCCTTTTACGTCCCACAAATATATACAAAATTTGTGTTATCGAATAGCTTTAGAGTTATGGGTCGCACAGCTTAGAAATTCGATATTCGACCACAATTTAGACGTACCATTTCAGTGATGAAATTTTATGGGAGTAGGACGAGAGGGAGGGGCACCTCCCATACAACCCAAATTTGCGATATCGAATAGCTTTGAAGTTATAAGCCGCACAGCTTTGGAATCCAGTTTTTGACCTCAATTTACACATGCAGTTTCAATGATTTTACTTTATGGGCGTTGGACAGGGAGGCGTGGTATCTCTCTTACAACCCAAATTGGCGATATTGAATTGCTTTGAAGTTATAGGTTGACAGCGTAAGAATTCGGTATTCGAACTAAATTTATACATGCACTTTTATACTTACATTTTATGGGCGTAGGGCAAAGTGGAGTGGCACTTCCCATATAACCCAACTTTGTCCTTTAGAGTTGTAGGTCGCACAACTCCGGAATTCAGTATTCGACCTCAATATACACATGCAGTTTCATTGATTTAATTTTATGTTCTTTGGTAAGAGGGGCGTGGCACCTTCCATTTAACGTAAATTTGCGATATCGAATATCATTGAAGTTATAGGTCGCACAGTGTCAGAATTCAGTATTCGACCTCAATTTATACATGCAGTTTCATTAATTACATTTTATGGGCGTACGACAAGGGGGCGTGAAACCTCTTATTTAATCCAAATTAGAGATATCAAATAGCTTTGGGGTTATAGGTCGCACAGTTTTTGAATTCAGTATTAGACCTCAATGTACACATGCAGTTTCATTGATTACATTTTATGAGCGTTGATCAAGGAGGAGTGGCACCTCCCATACAACGAAAATTTGTGATATCGAATAGCTTTGGAGTTCAAGGTCGCACAGCGTCGGAATTCAGTATTCGATGAAAATTCACGCTTGCAGATTTACTGATAAAATTTTTTAGAGTTTGTCGGGGGGGCGTGATACCTCCAACTTAACCTAAAATTGCGATATCGAATAGCTTTGGAGTTATAGGTAACTCAGCCTCGGAATTCAGTATTCGACCTCAATTTACAAATGCAGTTTCATTGGTAAAATTTTATGGGCGTAGGAAAAAGGGGAGTGGCATCTCCCATACAATCCAAATTTGTGCTATCGAATAGTTTTGGAGTTATATGTCGCACAGTTTTGGAATTCGGTATTCAACCTCCATGCAGTTTAATTGATTACATTCTATGAGCGGTGATAAAGAGGGAGGGGCACTTCCTATACAACCTAAATTTGTTATATCGAATGGCTTTGTGGATATAGGTCGCACAGTCTCGGAATTCAGTATTCGACCTCAATTTAGACATGCTGTTTAACTGATAACATTTTATGGGCGTTTACAAGGGAGAGTGGCAGCAACGCGCCGGGTTTCAGCTAGTATATTTATAAGTGGATGTTTTGTCCCTATGTCTAGTTCTTTCAAAACTTTTTGGAATCTAATTTCATCTTTTTGTTTGTTATGTTTAAAATAGAAATAATTTGCTAGTGGTATTAATTTTGGTTGTATATTACTTATTTTTATTTCTGTTTCTGTTCTGTTTAGTATTTTTAAATGACATATAGCTTTTGATGGAACTATAGAATTTGCTATGAATACTACTGTCTGAATTTCTTCATTTAATATTACACTATCCTGATTTAAATCTAAATTTATTGGAATTATAATTTCTGTTCTGGGTGTTATTTGAATAATATTGAATGCATTTTAATTGATGTACAGGGTCCACCATATAACGTTTTTTTTCAACTAGTGCTTATTTCGTGAATGGTAACACTTAGCTCATGTCTGATTTGACATATAATTAGTTTTATCCTTCCGCTGAACGAATATGGTTGTGTATACGCTTGAACAACGCTGAGAAGTGGGCCTGCGATCGACTTACAGAAGATGCCGATTTTGCCAAAAAAAAATCATCTTTTCAGATGAAGCTCATTTTGATCTTGGCGGGTATGTAAACAAGCAAAATTGTCGCATTTGGGGCACAGAAAACCCGCACGCATACATTGAAAAGCCGCTGCACCCAAAACGAGTCACTGTTTGGTGCAGATTTTGGTCCAGAGGCATAATTGGGCCATTTTTTTCGAAAATGAGCAAGGAGTGGCCGTTACAGTCAATGGCGATCGTTATCGGCCCATGTTGAACGAATTTTTGTTCACAAAAATTGAAGAGGAGGACCGCGCTACGTACCACACAGCCGAAGCTACACTCGATATTTTGCGCCCTGTTTTTGAAGATCGCATTATCAGCCGCAGAGCTGATGTCGTTTGGCCACCTCGGAGCTGCGATTTGACACCGTTGGACTATTATTTGTGGGGTGCCCTCAAAGATAAGTGTTACGTCGACAAGCCAGAGACAATTGACGCTTTAAAGGACAATATTCGTGAAGCCATTGGTGAAATACAGCTGCACACAATCGATAATGTGCTTAAAAATTGGACCGATCGTGTAGGCTACTGCATGGCCAGCCGAGGCAGCCATTTGAATAAAATTGTTTTCTATTATTAACCGGAAGAATTGTACTTTCAAATAAAAAAAGAAATTTGAGAAAATATGTAGAAGTTTTTTTTTTATAGAATTTTCAAAAAAAAAAAGTTATTTGGCGGACCCTGTATAAAGGTGTTACTACGTCAGTATTTTCTAGTATTATTGTTAGTGTTTGTGTTTCATAGTCAATTTTACACATATATTTAGTTAAAAAGTCTCGTCCTATAATTCCGTCTGTGTAAATTGGGAAGTCTTGTTCTATCGCATGGAAAAAATGTTCTACAATGTCACATTGAAAATCTAGTTTTAGTTGTACAGATCCTAGTGTTAAAGTTTCTTATTTTGTTATTCCTGTTAGTTTACATTTAATGCCTTTGTTTATTATTGTTTCTTGCGCTATATTTTCGAGTTTACAGATCAAAATGTCTGCTCCTGTGTCAATTAAAAATTTAAGGTTTTGTTTAGAATTTTTACATTTTGCTATAATATAATTTGTGTTTTTATCCGATATATTATATATTTTTAGTTTTGCTCTCCCGGAAGATCGTCTATGTTGATCTCCGTTTCCCTTTTCCCTGAATGTTGTCGTTCATGATATACATTCTGTTGTTTCAGTTTTGATTTCTGTAATTTGATGTTCTTCTATTGTTATTGTTGCTATTTTGGAAATTATTGTTTCTGCTATAGTTGTTGCTTTTATGCTGATTCTGGTTATTTGAATAAGGTACTCGTTGAACGAAATGTGTATTTCCATTTTTGTTATTTTGTTGTCGATTGTTGTTGTTGTTATTATTTCTGTTATATTGTGTTCTTGAGTTGTAGCTACTGTTGTTTCGATTATGTTGTTGTCTGTTGTTGTAGTTATTTGATATATTATGTCGGTGTTCTCTGTATGAGTTGTTAAAATTGTTATTGTGTTGTCTGTTGTTTGTTCTAAAATACATTAATGGATTATTTGTGCTTACATTCTTTTCGAGTTCTGAGGCTAGATTTGTGGCGTCAATTAATGTTTTTGGTTGAGCTGAAAAAATATGTTCTTTAGGTCATCATTCAGTCCATTTTTAAAAATTGTCAATGCATATGATTCATTTATTTTCATGATTAGATCTCTTTGTTGAACGTTACTATCGGGAGGTAATTCATTGATTTGTATATTATTTAATTCTGATGTTAAATTTAGTAGTCTGTCTTTTAAATTTGATACTGTGCCGTTTCGTTGGGTCAGTGTAGATAGTTGTGTGTGTATTTGTGTAGTTGTTAAGTTGCTTTTAAATGAACTTGTGAGAGCTAGTTTAAGTTTATCGAATGTGTCTATGCTTGCTGTGTGTCCTAATGTCGTTTTTACATTATTGGCTAGTTTCACATTAATTACAATATTTATTAATTTTTTTTTATTTTCTGTAGTAGTGCAAGTGCTGTCTATAAGTTAACTAAAGTTAAAAATGCGTTTAATTCTTTGTAATTTCCGCTGAACGTCGGAATGGTTTTCAAGATCAGTTCGATATTTAGTTCCGTCATTGTTAATTTGTTATTGGTATCTAGTGTGTGATTTAATAAAAGATTTTTCGTTTCATTTAGTAATTTTTGGAATTGATCATTCAATTCATATGACTCTAGTTTATTCAAAGATTCAGCTGTTTTATTAAAATGTAATCTATAATGGTCTAAAAACTTTATCTTTAAGTCGATTGTTTCAATTTTGTACTTTCTATTTGCTGATTTCTTTATATTTTGTTTTATTTTTAATACCTCATTTAAAATTTCTCTTAGTTCTTCCATTAATTCTTATACATTTTAATTTAATTTTTTTTTAAACTTTATTTTTATTAATATTTATATTCTAATAGCAATTTCTACAAAATAACATTGAACAGTCTTCTTTAAAATCAAATCTACTTAAATTAATATTACAAACGTTGCATCTAAAACATTGTTGATGCCAATTTTTATTTTCATATGAAAAATATATTATTTTTCCTATGTCAATTATTTTTTTAGTACAGGCTGTGCAATGTTTGCTAAATGAAATACCGTAACAGCCTTGGTATTTGCATATGGTTGCTTTCTCCATTTTTAAAATTTTCTTTTTGATTTTGTATTAATAGCTTTAATTATTTACTATAGCCCTAACATTATGTTTTCTAATGTATGTTTTGCAATATTTATTTATCTTGTATATTTTAAAAACAATATTATTATTACTCCTATGGTTATTATGACAGTCCAACCTATTTGTTGAATGTGTTTTGTTGTAACAATCGACCCTATATTATTGTCGATGTGTTCATTTATTATGATTTTTTTCCCTATTTTCGTTATTGAACATTGCTAATCTATATATATAAAAATGGTGTAAAAAATGTATAGTAAAACATCAATTGAGAATGGCTGGGCCGATTTGTCTAAAATTTTTTTTCAGTTGTTTATAATTGCCAGGAGAAGGTTTTTACGAAGGAAAATTTTGGAAAAACCCTCCGGGAAAGTCCGATAGGTGGCGTTGGGGTGGACTTATATCGAAAATTTGAATTTATGGACCAATTTAACTGAAATTCAGAATGTATGTTTGTTTAATCATAAGAAAATAATTTATGTATAAATGGACCCGATAGGTGGCGCTGGGGTGGACTTATATCGAAAATTTGAATTTATGGACCAATTTAACTGAAATTCAGAATGTATGTTTGTTTAATCATAAGAAAATAATTTGTGTATAAATGGACCCGATAGGTGGCGCTGGGGTGGACTTATATCGAAAATTTGAATTTATGGACCAATTTAACTGAAATTCAGAATGTATGTTTGTTTAATCATAAGAAAATAATTTGTGTATAAATGGACACGGTAGGTGGCGCTGGGGTGGACTTATTTCGAAAATTCAATGGCGTGAAAAGTGATTTTGGTATTGCCACAATTTTGAAATGCAATCCTGGTACGAGGGGGGTAGCGAAGCACACCGGGTTCAGCTAGTTCCTTATATAAATAAGTAATGTTAGGTATTGTTTGTATCATGAAATAAATTTTTATTTATTTTTTTTTTTATAAATTTCTTGTTAAGCTTTTACTTTTGTTAATAGTTATAATCTTAATTTTTTATCTTTTGTTATCCTTATAATGTTAAATAACTCTGCTACCCGTTTTTTTGCTTTCACAACCTTTCCTGGTCGTGGTCTTCTTGTTGGTATTGATGGTGGTGTAGGTCTCTCTTTTTCTGGTTTATACTTTTGTGTCCTTTTTCTATATTCTTCTATAGTAATCCGTTTTGGACCGGCGTTGTTCAAACTAGTTGGGAGGTATTTTGGATACTCTGCGGTTACTTGTGCAGGCTCTTATTCTTCAACTTTGTTTTCGTTTTTGTCAGTAGTTAGTAACAACTTTCCCATTTTGTGAAAATTTGGTTTATTTTTTCTTGTGTTGACATTGAAAACGTTTAATTTAATTTAAAAATTATTGGTAAAGTAAGTTGGTTGAAGTCCAGAAAAGTTGACAGGATTGGTAACAGGATATATTATTCAGACTCAGACTTTAGTATTTGCAGGATCGAATCGGCAGGATTGCCATGTGGAGGTAATTCTACACTATTAGATTTTGTAATTCAAAGACACATTTCGATGCCTAATCGGAATGTTACTTTGGTGTTTTTTGAGAGCGCACCAACGCTCAAGATTGTCTGGCTAGATAGCGAAGCTTGGTTTGAAAATTTAAACGATTCTAATTTCGGCTGGTGTGCCAAGTTTTATTCTCAGATAAATTCTGCCTTTTATTTTCAAAGTGTATGGCTTATAAACTATTTTTACACGTATTTTTCCTTAAAATATTTTACCACTATTTCCAAGACTCCTCCTTTAATGCCAATATTTTTTAAATATATTTTTAAGAATCGATAATTGACCAATCACTTATAGTTTAATAACCTTTATTATTTTCTCGTCAATTTCAACATTTTCAAACACATTAATTGGTTGGCTCAAATTCATGGCCTTGATTTTAAAGTGTCAAAGGCACTTGTTCAAAACATCGCCTGTTGTTGCTGTGTTGTGTTTTTCTGTGCAATGCACTTGTAACACAACACTCTCGATCGTATTTCAGTTTGTGCGGCGTCTAGCGGTACAAGCTGAAAGGGTGCTAAATGCATTTCGTCAGAATTCTCGCTGCAATTTATTGTGTTTACTTTTAGGTTTTTTATGTGTTTATTAGATTAGGAAAATTGTCAACATATTCTGTGGCTGTTTTATCTTTTTACTATTGCCACATGTTAGACAATTGTAGATCATTAAAGTGAAGGTCTTTTTGGGTGGTCGTTTGAATTGCAAAGTGTGTGCATATGGAAGTACACTACACTCCAAATTCACTCAACTGACCTATCAGACAAAGGAAATTTGATGACCATCCATTTGAAAATGTCGGAGATGTTTGCTTGCAAATTCAAAAATTAAAATTTCAATCGGTTTTTTCTCATTCTAAGGCTATAAAAATGTGTTATATTGAGAAAATCTGAAATTTTCAAGATATCGAAATAATTTTGATGATATAATAACGGGATATATTTTTAATATACTAGGTATACGTACAAAATCTTTCATTTGTTATTTTTATCAGCGACTTTTCATAAAAAAAATACGTTGTACTGAGAAAATCTATAGGTTTCGAGATATAGCCAAAAGTTTGATGTCATAATGGAAATTTTTCAAAACTGAAGAATAACATGTTCATGTTCAGGATCTAAGTTTAAAAAATTACATTTTTAATTACAAATCTAAAAATTTTTTGACCCAAATTTTTTATAATCCTATTATGCAGGACTTAGTAAAAAAATCAAAATACAGAAAAGCCAAGTAACTTTATGCTACCATAACAATTACTATTTAACCCATTTTATACCGGGCTCCTTATTTTTCGATAAAATGTGTCAAACTTCTTAATATCACCAATCGAGGTCTTAAAATAAGTTACAAATGCTCAGATTGCTTATTAAGTTGAAACTTTTTCCATTACGAAAAAAATGTGATGGTCGTTATTCCGACCAGTAGCGTAAAAGGTGATCACATATTAAAAAAAATGTTCTTCAATAAATTTTGCTATTACTAAATTTAATTAAGACTTGATCGAAAATATAAAATTAATAACATGCAGTTTTGAAGTCACACACAGTTCTGGCGTGGACGCTGATACTGAACCACATGCGACAAAGAAAAAGAAGAAAGATGATCCAACAACGAGCACTGAGAGCAGTTCAATTGCCAAGACCCACACAACACTGAGTAAATTTGGCATGTCAAAATGGCGCTAACCGGTCAATAGTTCTTACTCTCGAGAGACTGAGTTAAGGTACTGTTTGAAAATGGTGGAAGAAGTTATTGAAAAAATAGGTTAAACATGCACGGAAGTGCATATATATTTAATTTTTTAATCCTTTCAGACCGGCTAAAATTTTTTGCTGGGATTTACATAAAAATTTCTCAATTACATAAAAAATGTAAAAAAAATAATTTAATTACAAATTCCTGAGAAAAAAACATAACACGTTTGAGTACCGTAGGTCTTTAGCAGTACTAAAAAAATAAATTTTTTGATTTTCTCATATATTTTTATTTTATTAATAATTAAGTTTTAATTAATTCATAAATAAAATTCAGTCGTATAAAAATAATTATACTAATAATAAACAAAATAAACATAATTCACAGTTTTAAACATTATTTTTTTATATATTTCATAGAAAATGAAGAAGCTATTTTGTGTGATATACTTTGAAACAATCTTTATCTTTCAATATGCAAAGATTAGCTTTGCATTTTAGGCATCTACCTCTGGACCGACTATCACATTGTGGGTTTCTGCACCTTTTTGCTGTGTTATCGACGTATTCAAGCCAATGATCCTACCCGGGAAACAAATATTTGATATATAGAAAATTAGAACTCAATAAAGTAAATATTATACCTATCAAAACGAATATCTTCTGGGGCATCATGGGGGTGATACTCATACCCATAAAAACCTTCAGGTTTCTGCCAGTATTTCTGGAATTTCGCCTTTGTATTTGCACAATACAGTTCCTATCTCCAGTTAAAATTTTAAGAAGTCTTTATTATTGTTCCAGTGGATTTAAAATCCATTTCCAACAATTTTTGAACCAAAGGAACAGTGGTAAAAAATCTGTCGAAATATAGATGACTGCCTTTAGGTAAACAATCAGTTAACCGAACAATAATAGATGAACCATGGCAAAGCCCGCAATCTAAAAATGTACCAGCCCCTTGAAATATTTCAAAATCTACCACCATCCCATTAGAAGTTGAACAAACGAGATTTTTCAAACCAACTGGGCGAGGTTTTGACCTGATCACTTGACGTGCAGGGCTCCGGCCAGTAAATGGAATATTCTGCTCGTCTATTGAATAGCTTGTTATCTCTGATGCTAGTTGGTTGCACCGATTCCGAACCAATTCAATAACCGGCTGGATTAACACGATCGTGTTATTTGAATTTATTTTCTAAAACTACACTTCATCGAAATAATAAAATCTTATGGTTTATTTTTTAAAACATGTAGCTGCGTATAGTTAAAATGGTAAAATTGAAAGAACAACAAGAAAAGAAACAAAAAAATTTTGGTTGCTACATACCCCGACATTGTACCGCTCACTCTGAAACACTTGAACAGACTAAAAAATTCTGTGAGAACGTATTAAAATGCTCACTTAGGCCTTTTCCACATTGGGTCAAAGCAACTCCAACTCAAGTTGCTAGCCTGTGTATTTATACCGCAACCTTCAAATTAAGCAACTTGCACGCAACAAGTTCTCAACACGTTCTCAACCTGTTAAACGCAACGCGGCTTTCCGCAATTTTCAGCGCAACTTTTTACATCAGTTTGTTTGTTTTGTGAATTCAATTATTTGTAGTGCAGTAACCTATATATTAATAGTGTCTTATTGTTCTTCTTTATTTTAATGTTATAAGTACTTTTGCATAATGCCACTTATTTAATTTCTTAATGCTTTTTTAGATGTTTTACACATGTTGCACGACTTTTTTAACAAGTCTGAAAGCATTCGGTTTATAGTCGCATTACTTTTCAACTTTTTTGCTGTTGCGTTGTAGTTTCGTTGGAATTGCGTTGACCAAGTGTGGAAAAGGCCTTAGATTTCTTTTACAACAGAAGGAGAGAGAGCACATTCGATGATGTTCGGTTTTTAAACCAAAATGAAAATTTAAACGAATTATAACGTAATAAAGTAACACGATCGTGTAAGGGAGTCTGAAAGGGTTAAGGGGGGAAAAGTTTTAAAACTTTTTTATTTGTTTTTCTAAATGTACAACATTTCGAGAGTATTGTGTCAAAATTTCAAGTAAATTGGAGCGAAGATAGATGTTCGAGTATAAAAAATTTTAAATCGATTTTCCCAAACATGTAATTTGCTGATTTGCACGGTGACCACGATTCCGAAAAGACTACTGAACTGATCGTTTTGATATTTTGTACACATGTTCTACAACTTTGAGTTGGCATCACTGCTTTATTTGACCACTCATTTAACAGCTGATAGTTGCTTTTTGTTTAGTTTGCTTTCACATTTCATTATGGATTGTCTTACACCAGAGTAACGCGTGCAAATTGTGGAAATTTTTAACCAAAATTATCGTTCTGTTCGTCAAACTTATCATGCACTTCGTCCATTTTATGGCGTACATAATCGTCCTTCAGAGCTGCTAATTCGAAGATTAATAGATCGTTTTGGGAACACATTTACTGTTACTGATAATGTGCATCCCGTGAGACGCCGAACAGTGCGCACTGAAGAATCTGTAGCCGCTGTACAGGAAAGCATTGAAGATGATCCTAATCAATCAATTCGTGGCCGTTCTCAGCAACTGGGGTTGTGTGCTTCCACATTATGGAAGATTTTACGAAAAGATCTTGGCTTAAAAACTTTCAATATTCAACTTGTGCAGGAATTAAACCTAAACGACCATCGCATGCGCCGCCAATTCGGCGAATGGGCTGAAGCACAAATTGATATTGATTTTGAATTTCCATGGAAAATTTCCGATGAAGCCCATTTTTGGTTAAATGGGTACGTAAATAAACAGAATTGTCGAATTTGGAGTGAGGAGAATCCACAAGCTTTTGTCGAAACACCACTACATCCACAGAAAATTACTATATGGTGCGCTTTATGGACTGGCGGAGTCATTGGCCCATATATCTTCAAAAACGATGATGGTCAGAATGTTACTGTCAATGGTGAACGGTATAGGAACATGATTCGAAGTTTTTTCGTACCTCAATTAGCTGGCATTAATCTTGTTGATATGTGGTTCCAACAGGACGGAACCACATGCCACACAGCGGGTGCTACAATTAATTTACTCAAGGAAACTTTTGACGAAAAAATAATTTCACGAAATGGCCCCCAAGATCGTGTGATTTAAACCCATTGGATTTTTTTTTTGGGTTTTGTAAAGTCACTTGTTTACGTCGATAAACCACAAAAAATTGAACACCTGGAAATCAACATTCGAAGAGTTATCGGCAAGATACGGCCGCAAATGCTGCGAAAAGTTTGTGAAAACTGGTGTTCAAGGTGCGCCTTGTACGCGCCAGCCGTGGTGGCTACATGGCTAAAATCAAAATTAAACATTAATGTCATAAAATTTTCTATCGAATAAAGCCCGTTTCTTTGATATTAAAAATATATTACTATGTTTTATTATAATTTAAACTTGTATCACTCTATAAAAAACATCCTTTACAAATAGCTATCAATTGACGTGAAGTCTTTCCAACGGTGGTTTATCGAAGATAATCGGACAAGAAATGGCGTAGTTATGCCGATTGAGGTCTAAATCAGATTAAAACGCATCCAAAAAAGGTACACAATAAAATCCAAAACGCGCAGATTTCTCTAAATTTGTATGCTGATATAAATCATTTTTGAAGCTTTCATTTTAATTGTTTTTTTGTTTTTGAAAATTCTTAGGAACAAAAAGACACAGTTTCGATAGTATCGTAAGTTTAGACGTAGAATTCCTTTTTATACAGTAATAGAGTAAAATTCTGATGTTTTTCATGTATATTCTTCAAAACTTTTTTAAAGTATTTCATCTTTTATATAAAAATTATTCAAAAACAATTTTGTTGTTGATGTCCTTCTTTACACTTACCTGATCTAAAAAGCTCACAATTAAATTCATGTAATAATTCGTTTAAAATTTATTTAAAAATAGTTTTCGTTTGATATTTATGGTTCTGAATTTGTTGTTCTTTTTCATTTGTTTTGTTGGTTGAAACTAAATGTAATTCAAAGTTATGTTTAATTAATGGAAATAAATATGGGTAAATTTGAGCATATACATATATGCATATTTTAAAAGTTATTTAAAATTAGAATTTTAGTTAACAAAATAAATTTTTAATATGGGAAGAGTATAATGCATAGTAAAAATAATTCGAATTTATTATGGTATTTAAAAAATAAATGTAGTTTTTAAAGCACAACGCATGCTTAGAAACGCATGCGCAAATTTGCGTAGTAGTATACATACATACATGCTGAAAATAAACATTCGTTTTATTCGTACTCCAACTTATGGCAAAATAACCAGGTAGGGCCGACTCGGAGAGGAATGAAGTAGAAAGCAGAGAAAAGCGAGCTAATTGCCAAATACAGCTGTTCATGTCGAGTAAAAATAAAGAACATCTAAAAAAGTTTCAGCTAACTGAACCAACAACTAATCTAAAACAACGACGCACAGAGAAGAGCAAGATCACAGCGGTTGAGCAGCGTTAGAAAGGATGAACCGAATCGTCCACAGAAAATAAACAGAACTATGCTTACTATGTCCTGATTTTCACTCGTCACACACGAAAATTCTCGAGCTTGCGGCGAAAGCAATTATTGCTCTGGTAGCAAGATCTCTTTGTCCCGCTTTTCACTCGGCAATAATTGCCTTTGCCGCAAGCAGTTTGTTAATGATTCGCCCGCATGAGGGGGTTTACGAAAGTCCCCTTTAAATCCGAGTAATCAACAAACTACTTGCGGCGAAAGTAATTATTGCTCATAGAATTGCCGAGTGAAAAACGGCCCTTTGCAGCACATGCAGAACCAAAACAATAATATCAGCAGCTAGTAGCAACATTGCCAGTTATGTTGGAAAAAATCCCATTCGTGGTAATTTTTAATTGCACTTAGGAATTTTTGTTTCTGGGAATTCCTATTAAATTTGTTAATTCGGCGTGGTATTTTTTAATTGGCGTGGAAATTCATCTGGGTATTATTTAAATTTCCGTGGGAGTTTGGTAATATTCTTCTTATATTTTTTTTTCTTTTTTAGTAAGCAAAGTTTCTTTGTGGTATTTCTAAATGTTTTTTAAATTGTTTGTGCATATGGGACTTATTGTGGAATATTTTAGGCCTTTTCCACATGGAGCAATTGAAAAGTAATGCAACTGCAACGCAACAGCTTAAAAAGTTTCAAAACACTTAAATTTTAAACTGAACTGCAACCTACGCTTTCAGATGAGCAAGTCACGTTGCAACGCAACATTGAAAAATTCACAACAAAACAAACACTTATTTAATGGAAGCTTTGTTAAATAGATATAAAAAATTAATTGAGGATAAAAAATGGTATTTCTTCACTTCCTGCACTTATTTCATATTTATTAACAGATTAATTATTTTCATAGCACACAACACAAATCGGAAACATAACAAATCGCCGATTCAAATTGCAGCACGCCGTGTTGCATGGAACTGGTTGCGAATGCGTTAAAAACTTGTTGAGTACAAGTTGGTTCATGTGATGGTTTCGGTATAAATACATTGATTAGCAACTTTTGTTGCAGTTGCATTCGTTTTCAATTTCTCCATGTGGAAAAGGCCTTAATGCGAATGAGATTTTTGTGGCAATTTGAAATGCATATGGAATTTGTGGTGGTATTTTTAAAACGCGTGGTATTTTTGTGGTAATTTTTAATGATCGAGATTTTTTTTGATATTTTTTTATTGCGGTAGAAACTTTTTTGTTTATGTTATTGTTAATTTATGTTATTGTAAAAAAGTAACTTTTTGTCGGAATTGTTTTAAATTTTAACTGGCAACCTTGGCTAGTATTAGTACATTTTTTTGTAGCCACATACTGGCTCTCTAGCTACATGCATCTGTATTCTCTATTGCATTAAAGCAAAAACTCAATACTGCGTTAGGTCGGTCGTGCGCTGACAGCTAGCCTAGAAACAACGAGTTCTTATGAAGTAACGCTAAATGCGACCTCATACTTTGCTTCGACCTCATCCCGTAAAAATGTAAAGCAGGGGTAAAGTACGATCAAGGTTGTGAGTAGAGAATTGTTCTACTAGCTCGTGCGTTTGACATTCCATGCCAATGCTGGGTTGCATTTTCTTTGAGAAATTTTAATATATAGGTATTTCTTGTATTTCGATGGTAACAAAGATTATCGTGGGATTTTATAATTTGTCTGAAATTTTAAAGTTTTATGTTGTAGTAATATAAGAACGATTTTGATGAATTCAGTATGATATAAATATAATTTAATGATATATCTTATCAAAATTAATGCATATAGTAATATCATATGTATATATAAATATGTATGTATAAAAAGTAAAACACTGTCTATCTGTGTGAAGCCTATAGACTCCAAAACTACTGGACCGATTGACCTAAAATTTGGACAGTCGATTTGTATCAGTTAGGAAATGGTTTAAGCAAACATTTTTTGCCACACCTCTTTTACTGCCCCCAAATCAATTATAATGCTATATTTCACACGGTATGGGTCGTATAAGACTAAAATTTGGTAATTTAGTTCGTATAGTTACTGTCGGCAACTGTAGTAAAAATGGATTTCCACGACCTTTTTCCGCCCCCAAATAAATAAAAATACTTTATTTCAGTCGGTTTTGGTCGTATAAGACTTACATTCGGTAATTTAGTTTGTATGGCTGCTATCAACAAATGTACTAAAAACTAGTACAGTTTTTCCTTTTCTGCTCACAAATCAGTGAAAAAGCTATATTTCAGGCAGTTTTGGCCGTATAAGACTAAAATTTGGTAATTGAGTTTGTATGGTTACTTTCGGCAACTGTAATAAAAATAGGCGTGACTGCTATATAGCCACGCCCAATTTTGGTTTTGTGAGCTCATATCATGTAACACGTTTTTAACGAATACATATGAAACTTTTGATAGAATAATCAACAAACCATAAACATATCTAGGTTAGGTTAGGTAATGGTGGCTGAGCCGATAGACGACTCGTACACTTAGGCCAGTGCAGGCCCGTTGTGATACCACATGACCTCTTTAAAAACCTAATAGAGATTTCCCTCCTCAAACCAGTTCGAGCGGATAATGAATTTGAGTATATGCTTGATTTCCAGGCATGAGACTTCGGCAAGTCCATTTAAAAAGGGAAGGCCCAGAGTTGCCATTCTCCTTTTAGCTAGAGCCGGACATTCGCAGAGGAGGTGCTGAACGTTTTCCACCTCCTCCTCACATCTACAGCTTCTGCAGAAATCGTTTAATGCAACTCCCAACCGAAGGGCATGCGCTCCGATCAGGCAGTGACCCGTTAGGATTCCTACTATTTTTGACAGGTTTACCCTGCTTAACTCAAGCAGTGAGTTGGTGCGTTTTAAGTCGTAGGTAGGCCATGTTAGCTTAGTTATCCTACATGTATCAAGGTGTTCCCAACGTTCTTGTGCAAGACCTAGGGATCTGTTCTTGCACTGGAGTTTATAGGAGGAAATGGGTATACCAATAGAGTCCTCATATAAGAGGGTGTTAGAGGTCGTACCCTTCCTTGCCAATTCGTCGGCCAAATTGTTGCCCTCGATATCCCTGTGTCCGGGTACCCATATGAGGTGAATCATGAGTAGCCTTGCCATCTCGTTAAGAGATTTGCGGCACTCAGTGAGAGTTTTAGAGTTGTCAATATTTGAGTTCAGTGCTTTCAGTGCAGCTTGGCTATCTGAAAAGATGGAGATACTTTTTCCTTCAAGGTCTTTTTGACCTAGAATCCTAGTGGTTTCGTGAATAGCCATCATTTCCGCTTGGTAGACACTACAATAGTTAGGAAGTCTAAAGGACGCTTCGATTTCGAGATCCTGGGAGTAGATACCTCCCCCTACTTGTTCTCGAAGTTTGGATCCATCTGTGAAGATTTTTATGGCGGAGGTTTTAAGGGGGATTTTGTTTGCCCAGTCTAGCCGTGAAGGGATGAAAACTGCATAGTTCTTTTCAAGATTTAAGCACGGCACACAGTAGTCTGTTTTGTCGGGTGCAGACGAGTTCAGAATAATTGTGTGGCCGCAGTTGTTACCTATCCAATTACCAGATTCTCTAAGTCTCAGGGCTGCTGTGTTGGCACATTCCCTGGCAAAGATATCGAGATGAGGAAGGTGAAGCATGACATTGAGGGCACTAGTTGGTGTTGGGGACAGTGCCCCAGTAATACAAAGACCTGCGCTTCTTTGCACCTTTGCAAACTTCTGAAGTGCGGATGCCTTATCAAGGGCCCTCCACCATACCAGTGAGCCATACATTAGTATGGGGCGGACAATTGCTGTATAAATCCAGCGTACTATTTTCGGGGAGAAACCCCATTTTTTACCTATAGCTTTTTTACAGGCAAATAGTGCTATGTTTGCCTTTTTAACACGTTCCTTAATGTTAACATTCCAGATAAGCTTCTTATCCAGAATAACTCCTAGGTATTTCGTGCTGTCGCTAAAGAGCAACCTCGTGCCGTTCAGACGCGGAGGTTCTAAGTTGTGGGTTTTATATTTCCTAGTGAAAAGAATGAGATCTGTTTTCTCTGGGTTTACACTTAAACCACACGTGGATGCCCATCTCGAGAGAATTAAGAGTGCTCTCTCCATGAGTTGACAGAGAGTCTGGGGAAACTTTCCGTTAAAAATGATTGCAATATCTCTGCATAAGCAACAGCCCTGTAGCCTTCCCCCTCCATGATACGTTACAGCTGGTCAACCGTCACGGACCACAGAAGTGGAGACAAAACTCCTCCCTGCGGAGTGCCTCTGCTTACAAACCTACGAGTGGAGGATCCCCTCAGTTCTGAGTTGCCCACCCTGCCCAAGAGCATCTAGTGTATGAAACTCACGAGAAAATCCTCCACCCCCAGTTCCGACAAGGCCGAGGTGACTGCACATGGAAGGACGTTATTGAATGCCCCTGCTATATCTAGAAAAGCAGCAAGTGCGTATTCTTTGTTCTCAAGTGATTTTTCGATGGTAGACACAAGAGAGTGCAGAGCTGTCTCTGTAGATTTGCCTTTAATGTAGGCATGTTGGGATCTTAGAAGTCTGTCAAGTTTCGGCTTAAGAAGAAGCCCAATAAGTCTCTCTAGAATTTTAACCAGAAAGGAAGAGAGGCTTATAGGTCTGAAGTCATTCGATTTAGTGTGAGAGGACTTACCCGCTTTCGGTATAAAGATAACTTTTGTCTCTCTCTAAGCTGTTGGAATATAGTTAAGGCGTAGGCAACCATAGTAGATTGTCTGAAGCCAGGGTACTATTGCATTGAAGCTATAGTGGAGTTGAGCTGGTATAATGCCATCGGGACCTGGAGATTTATAAGGTTGGAATGAATAGATCGCCCATTTTAACTTCTCCTTGCTGGTCAGTTGCTCAATCTGTTGAGGCATAAGGTCGCAGGGGAGTGTTTGAAAGCTGAAAATGTCAGAGTAAAAATTACCAGGAAAATGCGCATCCATGAGTATATCTAGGGTTTCGATGCATGAATCCGTCCAGGTGCCATCTTCCTTTTGCAGAAAGTTTGGTACTGTCGGGGATTTCGATAGTATTTTCCTGAGCCTTGAAGCCTCGGAATTACCCTCTATTTCTGTGCAGAAGGAGGACCAAGAGGCCCTCTTTGCTTTCCTGATTGCAGTTTTGTAAATGCCTAGTTTAGACTTATAGCTATTCCATGAGTCCTCACTATTGCTACGCCTTGCGTAGTTAAAGTCTCTACGACAGTCCTTTCTGAGAATTTCAATCTCCCGAGACCACCATACGGGTTTATGGGATTTTTTGAAGACTTTTTTCGGACATGCTCTGTTTAGTGCATCCGAGCATTTTTTTAGTGAAGTCTAGAACCAGAAGGTCCAATTCTTCTTTGTTAGCAACGGGGGAAGAAGTGACTGAATTCAGTGATGTTTTAATTAGTTTACTATACCATCTCCAATTTGTCTTACGGAGATTTCTTATTTTTAGAGGCATGGATTGATTGGTTATTTTCCAGCCGAATTCTATATACCTATGGTCCGAGAACGAATGTTCTTTTAAGACCTTCCAAAAATGAATTTCTTCCGAGAAGTTTTCTGATACTAGGGTGATATCCAGAACTTCTTCTCGATTTTTGATAATAAAAGTTGGCTCATTGCCCTTGTTCATTATATTTAATTTAGTGTTTAGTAGGAAGTTAAAAAGTGACTCACCTCTGTCGTTGTTGTTAGTGCTGTTCCATTGTGAGTGGTGTGCATTTGTATCTCCACCCAGAATGATGTGCGTGGCTGGATGAGTTCCCTGCAGGAGTTCCCGGAAAGATTGCGTGGGTATGGGCTCATCATAGGGAAAGTAAAAGGAAGCAATCCTTAGCTTCTTGGGCCCCAGCTCCAGGCTGACCACAGAGAAGTCCCCGTGACTAAACTGAGGGAGAATAAAGCAATTCAATTTAACTTTCGCTTAAATACAAGTTCGAGTTTTACCTTTGTTAGATACATAGTAAATTTTATAGTTTGGTGTATTCAGGCCAAGGATTTTGTTGTTGTTCATCCAAGGTTCCTGAATCAGCACCAAGTCGACATCGCCCGTTGCCAGGTGACGCCGAAGCTGCTTTGCAGTGATGCAAGTTAATTTGGAGTACCCGGAACATCCTTAGGTACTCCAACAATCGTGGTGTCAGCCTCTTCGTCGCTGAAGGGCTCCTCTGACGGAGCCTGCTCCTTAAGGAGATTTGTCATCGCCGTCGCTAGTTCGAACGCGGATGATAACTCATCCTCGCTTCCAATCAACTCGTCGATGTCGCTAGGATTCTCAATCGTGGCACTACAGACCGCACGATTTACGAGAGACACCGTGTCCGTTTTATAGATTCTTGGGTGAATCTTGCTAAACCCATAGTTTAGGGTACATTTATCTTTGTTCAGTTGATCAATGCATTCGTTGTTGAGGATCAACAAAACCTCCATCTTGGATTTCTTGGGATCGGTTTTGGCATCCTCAGCTTTAGGCTCCAACTTCACCACCTTCCAGTTTTTAGTGGATATGGCTGGGTTGAAGACCTTCGGCATTTCCAGAATTTCCTCAGGTTCAGATGGGGTGACTGGAACCCGGACTTTGGCTCTTGGTGTTGACGGAATTTCGTCCAAATTTATCGCTTTTAGAGGAGCGCTTGGGTAGACCTCACCAACTTTCCCAATCGCCGCTTTAAATAGCTCAGCGGATCTTTCATTTTGACAGGCCATAAGCTTGACATTGCCCTGAAACCATCCCGCATCCGTGCATGCTGGAGGTGGTCCAGGGTTGTCCTTCAGGACCTGCAAGGCGACCTTAGCGAGCGAAGCCTCTATCCAGCTCCATTGGTGCTTAGGTATCTTACCATCCTCGCTGTTCTGGTCTATCACCCCTACAATTGTGCTATTCTTAGCAACCTCTGCGAAGGATCTTGCTCCTACACCATGGGCTTTAGCCCTCTTGGCGGTCGGGTTCTGGGTAGGTTCCTCCACAGATCGATTTCTTTTTGCGGCTGCAATTTGCCGGGGAGGCTCTAGCGTGAAGTCCGGTAAGACCTTTTTCGCCCACTCAATATCCTCCTTAATTTTTTCTATGTCACTCTTCGAGACCTGTCCCTCTTTAATAGGGTCAGTGGCCAGACGTCGAAGAATTCAGGATTCCTTTTTGCGGTCTGCGTAACCTGCTTTGAGAGGATCCCTTCTTTCATAATCGGCCGCCCTAGCACTGACCATTGGGATTACCTTAGCCCCCGATCCACTAGACGAACCCGCATTTCCGCGTCGATTACCACCAGTGTTCGAGGAACTTGAGGGTCCAATGCCCGATGCACAGGCTTTCGATGTGCTTGCTGTTGTTGAGAGGGGTCGATGATTTGATGGTATCACTATCATCGACTGACTCTTATTTGTGATTGAGGAGCCTGATAGTACCACAGCTCTTTCATTGGAACATAAAGTCCCTACCGGGTTTTTTGTTAGGGTTCCGGATCCCCTTTTGGGTGTTGAAGTTTTTGTTGTTGTTTGAATAGCATTTTCCATAATAAATCCCACGAGTGGCGGAGAGAGGAAGGTCGACCCAGGCAGAGATCCGCAGTACCTGGGTAGGGCTGATTAGAACCGGAGGACGCCAGGTATCCGGAGCACACCGTTCAAGACCGGGCAATTATTTTAAACTGGGTCCCCGGCCAGGCTGATCCTCGGCACGGTACATGTGACACCTTGATCCGACCCAGGGGGAAGAGAAGGGATACTAGGGGAAAAAGGAGGCAGTCTTGGTTGTTCTCACAGAATTTGTAGGGTAACACAACCCTGTAAAGAACGTAAGCCCCCACACCCAGCGATCGAACGGACCACTTACGTCACGGTGCTGCCAGAGTCGTGGGGGTAAACATATCTACCATACCATAAAAACCTCAGGCTGCTTCAAATAATCAACTAGTAAATAAATTTCATCAATGGACCCTTTCTTGGTGCACTTGGTACGTTTGGTGCATTTTGTTTTTCTTCCATTTTCACTCGTTAAATGTCAGCTGTTTAATAAGCACATGAACGAAACCTGTTTATGCAACATCCAAATGCATTGGATCGTGAAAACCCTTATTTTGTTAGTGTTAAGTGAAAAAGCCATGAATATTGTGCTTGTGCTCTAATGCACAGCCAAATGCACTGGATCGTAAATTCCGCTATTATTTCACATATAATGGAAATTTGTGCATGTGGACAAAACTCTTATAAATAGTAAAAAGCGTATAAATTTATCAGCCTTATAAATTTGTAAGAAGAAGCCTTTGCACAAACCACATAGTATATTTGCTCTTTGATTTAGGTGAGCAAACGAGGTGGCCAACTTACATGATAAAGCAGCTGTTTTTGGAAATTCAATTAATTTCTTATCAGAAGCCGGCAAAAAGCAGGGAGAGGTAAGAGTTTGTGAATTGGAACAAATGTAACAAATATTTAATTCTCAAAATTTCAGAAATAATTTTGAAAATAACAACTTAACAACTTATTAACAACATACGTAATATATGACAATATATTGCAGCTGACATATATGCTGCAAATGCACTATCGACAATTATAAACACTGCCTGATAAAAATAGCTAATTGCTGAAATTACAATATTGCCGCATTGCAAGAATACCCTTAATATATTACACACACATTAAAAAATATCATTTTTAAAGTACGTCGTTTAATGATTTTATTTAAATAATTATTTATTTATCATTAATTTATTAAAACTAAATCCAAAACCACACGCAGAAAAAAAACGTAGTTGCAACAACCATGTTTTAAGAGGATCATAGTATGATTCAGATTATGATTGTTGCTAACATGTTCTTAAACATATAATATTTTCTTTGATCATGATAAAATGATTACAACAACCATATTTAGAAAAGGAACTTTTTTGGAGGAACCAAAATATTATTGAAACAATCATTATTCTCTTATTGGGTCAAAAATAGAATGATTGCAACAACTATATTATGAATTTATTTTTAGGATCCAAAATATTGAAAAAATAATTTAATTTTTTTTATTTTCATGCACTCCAATTTTCCACAGCTATTAATTAAGATATCTCCAAAGGTTTGCCATTGACTAGGCTGAACAGAAATATTAATTCAATTGAAAAATCTTTTTGATAAAATTTTCTGTCCGAGCTGTGGTTTGAACCGCGGCTTTTTCGCTTACGAGCCACGCACACTACCAGTAAGACACAGCCGCTACTACCGCTCGCCTGACTAATGCCATTCATAAACACGGTACATTAAGTGCATTGTCACAAAAATAGCAATATTTGTGATAAACAGAATATGGTCAGAATTGCGAAATATGTTTACGGTAAATAGAAATATGTTTGCTACTATTAAAGTCGAAAATGTCACTTTCCTAAGTGCTGTTTTAAGGATAAGGCGATTTAAAACAAAACACAATAATTGAACAGTTGATAAACGAAACGGCACATAGCCAGGAATCAATAAAACTTATTGTGTCTGAATGAAACGAAAGTTTTTCCTGCAAACTGTTCAGACACAATAAATTCTTTCGATTTTTGGTTATGTTCTGCTTCGTTTGCCAACAATCAAAGAGTAGTTCAGACAAACATTAAAAATTCTAATATGTTTGTCTCTATAATAATATTCACATTTATCATGATTGACTGAACTACAACATTTTTGTTGCAACTAATAGTTGAGGCAATCATAGTATGTTGACGATTTCAATGATGCTATGATTTCAACTATATTTCTATTTTTGGTACCACCATTAGTAAATAATGACTTTATTAAGGCAAAAATTTATGTTTGCAGAAATAATACAATAATTTTAGTAAAAAAATTATTATTGCAGCAATCATGTCTCAACCATGTCTTTTCTCTGCGTGCATTAAAAAATGCATGATTCGGAAAAAAGGTAGTTTTCTGGGATTTTTTGAATAGCTGCTTTTATTGGAATCACCAAAATGGCAGAGGCACGATCTGCCAACGCAACATTAAGTTTTGCAAAGTTTTGAGGTAGTTCGTTTTGACACTTGTATCGTAAAGTTTTTACAACGCAGACCAAAGTACGATCAACGGCCGACCGACCTAACGCACTATTGAGTTTTGGCATTACAACCCAACAAGCCATGAATGTTACTGTGCCAGTAACATCCTTTTTTATATTTATCAACTTGAAGTTTTCTATATGACCATGTTATTTATTATGTTGATTTTCTATGATTTAAATACAAATTCTAATTGTTTGATAGTTTAAATCCTTCTTGATTTTAAATACAATTTCCAGTTGTTTGATATTTTAAAATCGTTTTTTGAGATTTAGGTCAGGTTAGAACAATTAATTGCTCTAACTAGTTAGTCAATCAGCTAACTAATTAATCAGCTAGTGATGTTTTTTTTCTTTTCATATTGAAAATGTTGTTGCTGTTGTTTCTTTGAAAAAAATTCGTTAGACCAATTAATTGTTCTGACCTCACCTAAAGCTCAATAAACGATTTTAAACTATCAAACAATTGGAATTTGTATTTAAAATCAAGAATGATTTAAACTATCAAACATTTAGAATTTGTATTTAAATCATAGAAAATCATCATTAATATACAACTTAATAAATGGTACGCTTATATGAAACTCACAATGCATAGTTTGCTGACAACCAAACGGTCCGCTTCAGTGCTTTTAAAAGTGCACACCGATTGCGACCGAGCCAATTGGCTATCTGGGAAACGAAAAAAATTAAAGCAACTGATGTGTATTTATATATGTATGTTTTACTTACATATTAATAAAAACATCAACAACAAAAGCAGCACAACAACGAACGACGTGATTACGAACCAAACAAGCAAACACAACAACAACCTTTAAAACAGCATAAGCAGCTACTGAAGAAGCTTGTGCATTTCTCATACGAATATATGAATTTTTCATCTTATTAGATTTTGCTATTTTATTAGATACTAGCTGAAACCCGGCGCGTTGCTACCACTCTCCCTTGTAAACGCCCATAAAATGTTATCAGTTAAACAGCATGTCTAAATTGAGGTCGAATACTGAATTCCGAGACTGTGCGACCTATATCCACAAAGCCATTCGATATAACAAATTTAGGTTGTATAGGAAGCGCCCCTCCCTCTTTATCACCGCTCATAGAATGTAATCAATTAAACTGCATGGAGGTTGAATACCGAATTCCAAAACTGTGCGACATATAACTCCAAAACTATTCGATAGCACATATTTGGGTTGTATGGGAGATGCCACTCACCTTTTCCCTACGCCCATAAAATTTTACCAATGAAACTGCATTTGTAAATTGAGGTCGAATACTGAATTCCGAGGCTGAGTTACCTATAACTCCAAAGCTATTCGATATCGCAATTTTAGGTTAAGTTGGAGGTATCACGCCCCCCCGACAAACTCAAAAAAATTTTATCAGTAAATCTGCAAGCGTGAATTTTCATCGAATACTGAATTCCGACGCTGTGCGACCTTGAACTCCAAAGCTATTCGATATCACAAATTTTCGTTGTATGGGAGGTGCCACTCCTCCTTGATCAACGCTCATAAAATGCAATCAATGAAACTGCATGTGTACATTGAGGTCTAATACTGAATTCAAAAACTGTGCGACCTATAACCCCAAAGCTATTTGATATCTCTAATTTGGGTTAAACAAGAGGTTTCACGCCCCCTTGTCGTACGCCCATAAAATGTAATTAATGAAACTGCATGTATAAATTGAGGTCGAATACTGAATTCTGACACTGTGCGACCTATAACTTCAATGATATTCGATATCGCAAATTTACGTTAAATGGAAGGTGCCACGCCCCTCTTACCAAAGAACATAAAATTAAATCAATGAAACTGCATGTGTATATTGAGGTCGAATACTGAGTTCCGGAGTTGTGCGACCTACAACTCTAAAGGACAAAGTTGGGTTGTATGGGAAGTGCCACTCCCCTTTGCCCTACGCCCATAAAATGTAAGTAATGAAAGTGCATGTGTAAATTTAGTTCGAATACCGAATTCTTACGCTGTCAACCTATAACTTCAAAGCAATTCAATATCGCCAATTTGGGTTGTAAGAGAGATGTAAGTAAAATCATTGAAACTGCATGTGTAAATTGAGGTAAAAAACTGGATTCCAAAGCTGTGCGGCTAATAACTTCAAAGCTATTCGATATCGCAAATTTGGGTTGTATGGGAGGTGCCCCTCCCTCTCGTCCTACTCCCATAAA
This sequence comes from Dichetophora obliterata, assembly GCA_963920525.1. Classification (NCBI taxonomy): domain Eukaryota; kingdom Metazoa; phylum Arthropoda; class Insecta; order Diptera; family Sciomyzidae; genus Dichetophora; species Dichetophora obliterata. The sequence goes on from OY986435.1 coordinate 133,068,203, forward strand.
ATTTCATCACTGAAATGGTACGTCTAAATTGTGGTCGAATATCGAATTTCCAAGCTGTGCGACCCATAACTCTAAAGCTATTCGATAACACAAATTTTGTATATATTTGTGGGGCGTAAAAGGGGGTGTGGCATTTCTTCTTAAACCATCTCGTACTCAAAGCAAAGCCACTTACAAAATTTGAGCTCAATCGGACCAATAGATTCGAAGTATTTTGATATTTTCTTAAAAGTAGGCGTAGTTGAAGTGTGACCACGCCCGTTTTTATTAATGTTAATGACAGTAATCATACGAACTTATTTACCAAATTTTAATTTAATACGACCAAAACCGTCTTAAATACAGCATTTTTATTGATTTATGGGCGATAAAAGGGGGTGTGGCATTATTTTTTTTTCTAAACCTTTGGGTAGCACCTACAAACAAACCCGTAGAAGGAAGTATTCAATTTGGTCCAGTCGTTTTCATGTTTTAAGCATCCAAACAAATCACGATTCATTTTTATGTATACAGATATTGATTTGTAGGCGGTAAAAGTGGGCGTGAAAACGTTTATGTATCGTGACTGCCTCTTGGAGCACCTACACAGCAAGTTTCACTATAAAAATGTGTAGAACTCCGGAATTGCCATGATTTCGAAAAAGTGGGCGTATATATATTGCGACCACGCCCATTTTTTGTAGAGTAACTGACAGTAACCATCTGACAAAATTACTAAATCTTACTTTTTTACGATTGAAACCGTCTGATATATATCCTTTATTTGGTTTGTGGTCAATAGCGCAAATTTGGCTTGTATGGGAGGTACCACGACCCCTCGTCTAAACGTTACCAAACCTCACAGAAACACTCACTCTTCTCGGCAGACGTTGTTCTTACTGCCCGTCTTACTGACCGTCTTACTGCCATATACGAAAATGTCAAGAAATGCCAAATATATTCACCATTTTCAGTGTAGCTGCCGAAAGTAGCCATATGCACTAAATAACCAAATTGTAGTCTAATACGATCAAAACCGTGCAAAATGTCAAGAAATGCCAAATATATTCACCATTTTCAGTGTAGCTGCCGAAAGTAGCCATATGCACTAAATAACCAAATTGTAGTCTAATACGATCAAAACCGTGCAAAATATAGCATTTTTGTTGTTTTGCAAGCGGTAAAAAGGGGTGCGGCAAAATATTTTCCTTGAGCCATCTCGTAATCGAAACAAATCGACTGCCCAAATTTCAGCTGAATTTAGGTTAAGAATGGTGCACTTTACTTCACTCGACGTTAACTCCTCGAAAAGTGAGTTTAAAAAAATAGGACAGGCCTATTTTTAGTGCACTTGCTGAGAGTAACCATATGAACTGAATTACAAAATTTTTTGTCTAATACGACCCAAACCGTTGAAATAAAATGTTTTCATTGGTTTGTGGGCGGTAAAAGGGGGGCGTGGAAACCAATTTTTAGTACAGTTGCTGACAGTAACCGTACAAACTAAACCAACATTTTAGCTCAATCGACCCAGTAGTCAATTTTAATGATTTCTCAAAAAATGGGTGTGGCTATATAGCGATGACGCCCTTTTTTAGTACAGTTGCCGAAAGTAACCATACAAACTCAGGTATCACATGTTAGTCTCATACGGCCAAAACTGCTTGAAATATAGCATTTTTACTGATTTTTGCGCGCAAAAAGGGGGCGTGGAAACTAATTTTTCGTAAAACTACTGTCAGTAACTACACAAACCAAAGTACCAAATTTAGGCCTTATACGACCAAAACCGTCTGAAATAAACCATTTTCATTTATTTGTGGGCGGTAAAAGGGGGCGTGGAAACCCATTTTTAGCACAATTGTCGACAGTAACCGTTCAAACTAAATTACAAAATTTTAGCCTTACACGACCCAAACCGACTGAAATGTAACATTTTTATTGATTTGGGGGCGGTAAAAGGGGGTGTGGCAAAGTTTTTTTTCCTCAACCATCTCGTACCTGAAAAAAATCGAATGCCAAAATTTCAGGTCAATCGGTTCAGTAGTTTTGGAGTCTATAGACATCACACAGCCAGACACACATCGTTTTGCTTTTTATGTATATAGATATTGATTTGTGGGCGGTAAAAGTGGGCGTGAAAACATTTATATATAGTGACCGCCTCTTGGAGCACCTACACAGCAAGTTTCAATATAAAAATGCGTAGAACTCCGGAATTGCCATGATTTCGAAATGTGGGCGTATTTATATTACGACCACGCCCATTTTTTGTACAGTTACCGACAGTAGCCATCTGAACAAAATTACCAAATACTAGTTTCTTACGATTGAAACCGTTTGATATATATCCTTTTCTCGGTTTGTGATCGATAGAGCAAATTTGGCTTGTATGGGAGGTACCACGCCCCCTCGTCCAATCGTTACGAAACCTCACAGGAACACTCTCAAGATGTGGCTTCAGTTTCCCTGAAAAATTTCATAATCATCGGTTCAGCGGTTTTGGAGTCTATACGTGATATAGCCACATACCCACATACCCACATACCCACATACAGGGTTGCCAATATTCGAAGAGCCCATTTTATTTTTAAATAAATCAAAGAAACCACAATTTTTTGTCTGTTCGTCATGAATATCATTTAATTGGGTTCAAGTAGATTTGCTTACATTATTTCTTGAATATGATATCTCGTAAATGGTCGCCATTGGCCTCTACGACATATTGTGCCCGTTTTGCAGCATTTTCCATGGTTTTCTTCAACATTTCGATGGGAATGGCGGTTATTTCTTGACGCTTGTTGGATTTCAGCTCTTCTAGGGTCTTTGGCTTGTTGACGTAAACCTTTGATTTCAAATAACCCCACAAAAAGAAGTCTGGAGGCGTTAAATCTGGTGATCTTGGCGGCCAATCGAAATCACCATTTTTTGACATCAAACGGCCAGGGAACAATTTCTTCAAAAAATCGATTGTAGTGCGGCTTGTGTGTGGTGGCGCGCCGTCTTGTTGAAACCAGTAGTGCCTGATACGCTTTCGACGAACGATTGGCATGAAAAAATTGTTTATCATATCGCGATAACGCTCCTGATTGACAGTAACTCTGTGGCCATTATCATCTTCGAAAAAGAACGGCCCAATGAGCATTTTAGCACAAACGCCGCACCAAACAGTGACTTTTGCATCATGAAGAGGTACCTCTTGAATCTCTTGTGGATTTTCAGTGGCATAAATACGGCAATTTTGTTTGTTTACCGTTCCGTTCAACTGAAAATGAGCATCATCGCTCATTGAGTTGAGTTTTCACTATTGACTTGTTTTGTTGAATGTAAATTTCAACAATTTTAGAGCGTTCGCGTGGCGTGTACTGTTCCATTGTAAACATTTGCTTGGAATGACGCTTCAAACGCAGTATGTCATTAGTCGATTTGGCATCACTGCGGAAAGTTACAGTGTTGCCAGATGGGCGCTTCGAATATTGACAACCCGTACATACATCTATTTTTATATATATATATAGATTCGTTTTATTCCCACTAAAACTGATATTTTGGTATTTTTTTTTTGTACGATGAATATTAAAGGCTGTAGGTATACCCCAAAGTGTCAAATATCACTTTGAAAAATTTTTTGAAAATGACCCCCATACAAATCGCGCTGCAAGACGTAATTCTACGTCAAAAACTTTTCCATAAAAAAAGTGGGTTTTGGCCCAAAAAAGGAACTTTTTAAAAAAATTCCAGAAAGCCTATGGATTAACCTATGGAATAACACATTGTGAAATCCTTCCATGGAGGGTAAAACAATAAGCCAAGGAATATTTTAGACCAAGTTTATCAAACACTTTTTATGAAGACCGACCCGGCCTAATATATATAAATAAAGAGAGTCTTGAAAGTTTAGAATTTCCTTACATAAGCCATTGTCTTTCTATAATAACAAGAAATATTTGCAATTTTCTGAAAAAATTTATCGCTGTTATATGTGTTACCCATTGCTACAACATATATAAAAAAAGAAATTGTTTACGTATCACGAGCAAAGCCGCGGCGTCAAAACATGCTATAGAAAAGTGGTCATAAAATCCTTATTTGAAAGAAGTGAGACCAAATTTTGGAAAATCGCGCCATTTTTTATTTATAACAATTTTTCCCTGTAAAGCAACTAAAAATAGTTTTGAATATGTTTCTATAATTAAAAAAATAAAAAATTGTTTGCAATATTATTGGTAAAAATATGTTTGCAAAGATTGGTATTAAAAATTGCGCAATTTTTTATAACAACTTTCAATTGCGGCGTTTTTTCCTTTATAAAGCTACCGAAAATGATTTAAAATATGATTACAAATATTAAAACTTGTTATTAATCGCGCTGTTTTTATAATTATTATTCGTCTGCGGTGCTTTTTTCTCTTATAAAGTTTCAAAACATGGTTTTAAAATATGTTTAAAAAATTAAACATTGTAAGTAAAAATGGCATTTTCTTATAACCAAACAAATTTATTCGCATTTGGGAGTTGTTGTATTTTTAGAGGAGTTTTTTTATTTTTCTTGGGAGTTGTTTAAATTATTTTTAGAATTAGTTTATATCTTTTGGGAGTTATTTAATTTTTCTTGGGAGTTATTAAATTTATCTTGGGAGTTATTTAATTTATCTTGGGAGATATTTAATTCCTCTTGGTTTTATAGACTTTTGGGAGTTTTTTTTATGAGTAATTTCATTGGGAGTTTCGCAAGAAACCCATGGTAAAAATCTAGCAAAGAAAACGCCATGTTGGGTTTGCCAAAGGTCATGCCGCTTGGACAGTAAACCAGTGGAAATACATACGTGTTGTGAAGTCATGAAATACCACTTTTCAACACGACAAGTTTTCTTGCCAGCAAGTCGAAAATACAAAGGAAAGAACAGCACAGCATGTTCACAGCACACAGAAAAAAACTTGCCAGTACAGACCAGTGAAGACAACTGCAATGACTATCCGAAAGAATTCGGATATTTTTTCTAGCCGTTTTCAAAGAGTGTGTTGAGTAAGTTTATTACAAAGGCACTCGATCCGAATGTATTTTGAGTGTGCTCTGAATACTGTTTCTTCTCTGCCAAAGTCTCTTAACGTTTATTAGTAAAAGGTAAGGCTTTTATTGAAATAAAATGATATTAAAAAAGAAAACTAATAAACAAAAAGAAAACAAAGGCCAGCGCCAGTGTCTAACCAGTACAATATAAGTTTAATTTAAACTATGCGCATTTAATGTGACAACTTAAGGTGACAGAAAAATAAAAACAAATACTTTACAAATTTTAATAATAATTGCTGATAGCAGAAAAGTGCAAATGGTAGATTGCACGTAGATAATTTCGTTATAATTATGCAGACGTTCATCTACTCAAAAAACTTCAACTCAGCTGCTTTTGTTTACAAAAGTAAGATTTTTTAATTGGCGGAAAATTATATCTATTAGCAAATTTACCGCACTAAGAACAAAAGACAACAAAAAAAAATGTGCGTTTAAAAACACAATTTATCAGCAAATTTACCGCACATAAACTGTTGCTATGAAAATGCAGCTATCACCAGTGTTGTCACTTGAAAATTTTAAATAGTGTAGCATCCAAAAAAGTGGTAGATCTACCATGATTGTAATAGAGTTAAAACACTGGATGTCACAAGACTGACTTATAATATTTCTCCTCCTACTGGTCTCTCTATGCTTCAGTCTTTTGAATTTGTTCCAGTAAATGAACTTGATGTTGGTAAATGTGTTATGCAGATTAAGTCAAACGCAATAGGTCAAGATGGCATTGCCATAAAGTTTATTAAAATCATTTTGCCCCACATTATCAGACACATATCATCAATTTTTGTTTCACGACCTCATAATTTCCGGACAAGTGGAAAGTGGCCACTGTATTACCAATAGCAAAAAAGAAAAACCCATCTGGTCCCAGCGATTTCAGGCCTATAAGTATTTTACCGCCTCTTTCAAAAGTTTGTGAGAAACTCATGGCTCAGCAAATCAATAAATTTATACTCTTCAGAAACCTGTTATCCCCCTTCAATCTAGTTTTCGAGCTGGACATAGTTGCTCTTCAGCTGTTGTTGAAGTTATTGACGATAAATGACCTGAATACGATGCGGGTTCTATGACTATACTCTGTCTGCTAGACTTCTCTAAAGCTTATGATAGAGTAAGTCATTAGTATTTGTGTCATAAGCTTAAGACGTTATTTGGTTTCTGTAATAGTGCTGCCAATATAATTTCCAGTTATGTGTGAAATAGGTCTCAAAAAGTTGAAGCTGGTCAATTGTCCTCTCAGTACAAATTAGTATTAAATGGTGTTCCACAAGGCTCCATACTTGGTCCTCTGTTATTTTCAATATTTATAAATGATATTTTTAATGTTTGCAAACATGCATCTGGGCCAGTAAAAACGGTCTTTATTATATTTATGGTGTTTATTGGAATAAATAAGCTAGCTGTTGTGCACAAAAATTGTAAATCTTGGCTTTTATATAAATTCCTCTTTGCCCTGTGTTGATCATGTGAACAATGTAGTGAAAAAAGTTTATTATGTCCTACGTAATTTGAGAATGTCTGCTAGCGTAACTCCTGTAAATATAGAACGTAAGTTGGTGATACAATTTGTTTAAATTAAAAATTGGTGACTTGAATTTCTAGTACTTGGACTTAACACTTTATTATTCTGTTTACTTAAATCAACTCAGTTTATTTTGATGTAATTCTAGTATTTATATCACTTAACATAGTAAAAATTATACAATACATATATAATATTCAAACAAACATGTAATGAAACAAAATTCAATAAATGCATGAACGCTGACATCTCATTTTGTAAGCAACAGATAGAAATTCGCCAAGCACAAGTTTCGAATTTCTGTTTGCCTTATGTGTACACAGTGCAGTGAACCTTTGTTCTTATTTTTACTGAGAGTAAAAAAAAATAAATTAGTTAAATTTCACAACAAAAGTGCACAAAAGTGCAGTGAACGTTTGTTCTTATTTTTTAACAAATGTAAACAAAATAAACAAATGAAATTTTGAGATGTCAGCGTTACACATTTAAAACAAAAAAAAAAAAAAAACATTTAAAATTATGTGCAGCAACGTTCTCCCCCGCGTTAAATGAATATTCAACAATACAGGCGTGCTTTTATATATCCACGCAAAAACTATTAAAGTACCGTAGAGCTGCTTGTGGTGGTGTGTTGGGAATTCCATCTGATAGTGGACGGTCTGCTATTGGTGAGGTTTTAGATGCCGCTTGGAAAGTCATTGGAAGAGTACCTCTTAGCTGCCTCTCATGTCGCTTAAACATGATGACAATAGCTAAGATGATGACCACACCTAAGAACAAGGCCGAATAACTTACTGCAAAACTATGATATTGATGTTTTTGCAGTTTAGAGAGAGATCGTTGATTTCATGTGCATCCAAAATTTCTTGCAACTTTGACAATTCTCTAAGTGCAGGTTCATACTTAATCTCTGTGGTATCTAAGGCTGGTAATGATGCTGATTTTGCTGCATTTTTATCGATAATGTGTCCAAATGCGGTGTAGGAAATAGTTGTAGATGATGATAACACCGGGTTGCTTGTTATTGTTAATAGTTGATATTTTAACACACATCCTGTTGTTAACTCGATAAAACCTGAGCCTTCCAATGAGATGTGTGAGACTAAATTGTCACATACTGCTGTTAGTTGTATTGGCGTTGCTAGAGCAAACATCCATTGATTTCTGTCATTGACTTGTATCCACACATGGTCTTTCCTGTGCTCAAACTTACAATGGGATCCAGTTTCATTGTTGAATAGACTAACTTCGCAAGCACATACTTCTGATCCCTTGTTGTAGGTGGGTTGCTTGTTGGCACAAATATACAATTCGTTTTCCATTCTAAAACACGATTGTAACCTTTCAGCTGTGGTTGGAAAATATTGATCCCGATGTACGTTGATAGCAAGAATTGATGTAGATAATTTTATTACCATCATAGTGTTGTTAATTTTAGTGGGAATTGGTATTAGTCGATATAAGTTGAATTCATTCAAGCTGGTTAACGGAACAGTTATCTGGAAAATGGCATGATTCTCTGTTATCGCTGCCTTAACCTTCATTAACTTGTATATTGATAGGAGATCACCTTGGTATCCTGGGATCTGCATGCATGGTGCCAAATGTGCTGAGATTTTAAAAATTTCGTTATTAAGTTGCTGTGGTGATAGCAATTGAGGGCTGATTTGACCATTATGAACATTTGTTAGAACATTTATGAGTGCTGCTTGCACACGTTGAACATTTGATGTCATAATGGATAATTGAAAAGCTAATGATAAAAACATCTGGAATGTTTGCTCTGCCTGTGCTTCCTCTTCATTATGCCGTAATTGTTTTTTGATGTCCGTCAATCTTCCTTCAAGCCTTTTGAAGGCCATTTGAGTTGTGGTTTGATGATGTTTTATGGTTGAATCAACTACTGAGATTTGTTTTTTCATCATAATTGCCAAATGCTGTTCATTGTCGTTGATGGCCGTTATTGTTTCTGACATCTGACTGGCATATTCTGAGTCTAAAACTCCAAAAAGCGAGTAAGCAATGTTTCCTACAACATTAAGTGCACCTCTTTTTTGACGATGACTTGTTAACAATCCTTTATCAAGATCCAGTTTAGTATTTGTGCGGTGAAATTGTGTAACCAGTTCATCGCATATTGTTGTTGGCTGTATTTGTTCGCACATGTGATTCATCGTCGTGGTGCCATTTTTTAGTAGTTGAATTTCAGTACGTAATTGTTTAAGATCATAATAAGTTTCCATTCACTTGCAATGATTTTGCTCAATCCAATGTGTTCGAAATGTATGCCTGCAGTTGGATTAAATTTTGTAATATTGACTGGTCCGCACCATGCTATTGGCAACATTAGCAGTATTGCCAATAATGTCATTAGGCTGTAATGTCGTGCCGATTTTGTTCTCCTTGGTGGTTCTTCATTCATTTCGTCCTTTCGTTTTCTTGTGATCACAATTTCGTTTGATTCAGTGCCAGTATCCGAGTCTAGGGGAAGTCGGGTGAGTCGATGGATTGCACGTTTGTATGTTCCTGTTGCTGTCTTTACATCAACAACGCGTACTACCCCATCAGTTCCATTATATACTTCTACAACTCGGCCCAGAGGCCAACGCATAACAGGAATATTGTCTTCCTTGATGATTACCAATTCCCCGCGTTTAAGGTTATCTGTCTGCCTTGTCCATTTACGTCGTTGTTGGAGCTCATTCAGATACTCATTATCATGATGATTACCTCAGAATGACTTATCCAGAAGTTTGGTAGTCCAGAAATCGTGTTTTACTTGTGATATCAATTTCCATCGTGCCAATAGCGATAGTTTCGTTGAGTCTGCCTTGCTGTCTACTTGGGCGGTGAGCACTTCTCCTATGAGGAAATGACCTGGCGTCAGTGCACTCAAATCATTTAAGATCGCTTCGATTTCCACAATGACGGTCTCCAGTTCTTCATAAGTCAAAGAGGCTGACGCGACACTTTTTAGTAGAAATTGTTTCGCAGACTTAACCGCCGTTTCCCACAGTCCTCCGAAATGTGGGGATCTGGGAGGAATAAAATGAAATTGTATTCCCTTCTCATTGCATGTGTTTCTTATTTGATCTTGAGCGTCAGACGAGTAAATTTCTGATAACAGCTCAGCCAATTGATTTTTTGCTCCGATGAAATTAGTGGCGTTATCACTGTATAAGTTTTGGCAGCGACCTCTTCTACTTATGAATCTGTTGAGAGCGCCAATAAATGCGTCTGTTGTAGAGGTGGGTAATAGCACAATTTTTTGTGTGTTGACTCACCAGCACATGTGCACCCTTGTGTGTCAGCACACTGTGCTAGCACAATTGTGCCACAATCGAACAAAGCACTCACAATAGTGTCGATAACAAATAGAGTGCTAACACCCTTTTCTATTGATTTGTTTACAATATTTACAAATTGCATATCGTCAATTATTGCAAGTAAACCAAAGTAAAAGCAAAATCAACTGTACTAGCAAAAACTTACAACATGTAAGTAATGCAGTGCACAGTAGCGATAACCAATGAGTATCAGTGAAGAAGCTTAGCACAACACTCTGCTATTCATCCCAACACAGCATACAAAAGTAACTTTAAACTCAAAAGTTCGTCAAAGCTCTGCTCTTTGCGTGCTATTGTGCCACTATGTGAGTCAACGTAGTGTGCTAGCACACATTACACACTACAGGGAGTCAGCACAGTGCCATAGCACAGCACTGAGTTACCCACCTCTAGTCTGTTGTTAGTTCCGTAACCAGCTCCAGATGAACTGCCTTTGAGGCAAAACAACGAATACAGCTAAATAAGCCTTGGTTGGCCTTTTTCCTCGGACTTTATAATGCACCCATAATGGCCCTGCGTAATCAACACCAGCGTTAATGAATGGTCGCGCTGGTGTCACTCTTGTAGCTGGCAGGTTTCCCATAATTTGTTGTCCTAATTGAGGGCGCGCCTTATAACATCAGATGCAATGCTGAACAATTGATCGAGCAGTCGTTTTTCCTTTTATAGGCCAAAAACGTTGCTTCAAGGTTCCCAACAATGCTTGAGGTCCACATTGCTTGTTCTCGTTATGCACCTTGAGGAATAGTAGCTTGACCAGCGGGTCGTTGTATGGAAGCACCATTTGGTGCTTAGCATCGAACGGAAGTGAAGCTTCTTCTAAACGTCCCCCCACTCGAAGGATGTTCATTAGAGCGTATCATCAAAACTAACCTCTTTTTGACACCGACTCAATCGCTAGACATTCAAAAGACATTTTCAAAAAAAAAAAATTTTTTTTTTAAAGTGGTCCCTATGGTGCTATTTTGATTTTTTCGTTATATCTTTGGTGTTTTTCATCCGATCCGGAAAAAAATTAATGTGTGTGCTTTGTCTTTCACACAAAGTCCATGCATGTTCAGATTTTAACATTTCGTTCAACAGATTCTCTTGAGTTAATGTAACACCTAGCATATCATTTAAAGCTCGTCTCTCCTCCAACCACTTTTCACATTCGAAAAGTATGTGCTTTGCATCTTCTACTAGCGTTGCGCATGAATCACAGCTGCTTATTTCTTTAAGTTTGAATCTATGCAGGTATTTGTTAAAACTACCATGGTTTGTCATAGCCTGAGTCAGAAAATATCCCATGTTTCCATGTTGTCTTTCCAGCCAGACTTTTATATTGGGGATAAGGCTATATGTCCAGCTCCCGTTCATGTATTGATTCCAACGTTCTTGCCATTTAGTCACTACATTGTCCTTGGCATTAATTTTTATTTCTGAAATTTTTTTCTTTCGCTCTTGTGTATTAGTGTTCGCCCAACTTATAAGTTTAGTTTGGGTATATATTTCTTCTCTTTCCCGTATTAGTAAGTCTATTGGTGGCAGACCTGCAAGCTCTATTGCCGCACTTGTGGATACTGTACGGTACACTGATATAATACGGAGAGAACTAACTCTCTGTGCTTTTTGTAGTTCCATAATATTATTCTTCAGATTCATGGCCTGACAAAGGTTGGAGCAGCATAAAGAAGCTGGGAGTGTACTACGCTGTTTATTAATTTTCTCATCGGCGGCCTTGGGCCACCACAGTTTGGCATTATTCTGGCCAATGATGCTGCCGTTTGCAAAGCTTTGTCACGAATATTTACTACGTGCTGTCCAAAGCTAAGTTTGTCATCTAATTGCACACCCAAATAGCATAAGCTTCGTTTAAAGGGTATCTCTCTATCTTGTAGACGTATTTTCGGTATTTTGAAGACCCTACGATCTGTCACTAGAATTGCTTCCGTTTTTGGAACTGCAAGTTTCAAACCGTTTCTTCGCAGCCATCTGTTACAACGACATAAGCTATCGTTGACGACTATCTCGATTAATTCGGTAGTTCGCTGGTTTACTACCAGAGCAATATCATCAGCGTAACCTATTAGTTTTGCACCTTCTTGTAATTCCAAATTCAGTAGACCATCGTACATTACATTCCACAGGAATGGTCCTAATACTGAGCCCTGAGGTACACCTGCTGTTATTCGGTACTCTTTTATACCATTTTCCGTCTCATAGATTAAAATTCTGTTACCCAGATAGTCCGATACTATGTTAAAGAGATAGTTATCTAAACGTCGGTTTCTGAAAGCTTGTAGTACTACTTTCCATTTTACTGTGTTAAAAGCATTTTTAACATCTAGTGTTATTATTGAGCAGTATTCTCCTGTTGTTTTGGCCTGTATAGCTTTATTGCATACTGCGCTAATGGCATCAACTGTACTCTTCCCTTTGCGGAAGCCATGTTGCATAGGGGATAGTCCGCCAAGGTCATCTATGCGCTCTTCCAAACGTTTTAGCATTACGTACTCCAATAGTTTTCCTAGTGAGTCCAACATGCAGAGTGGTTTATAGGAACTAGGCTCATTTAATGGTTTATTTCCCTTTCGTAACAAAACTAACTTTTGTATTTACCATTTAGCTGGAAAGATTCCGTTTATTAGACATGAATTGAAGACTTCAAGTAAAAGATCTGGCCATATCTCACATACTACTTTTATGACCTCATTTGGTATACCATCTGGTCCTGGGCTCTTACCTATTTTTAGTTTACTACATGCATGTGTAATAATTTAGTTCTCTTCTTAGCCCATCTTCATCGAATGGAAATAGTGTTTCTACTATTGTTGTTGCCCACACTGGTTCTTTAATGCCGGGTATAGGTTTAATTCCACCAAGCTTTTTCATCACAATTTTGTACGGTTTGCCCCATGGGTCGGAATCTATTTCGTTACATAGCTCTGTCCAGCATCTTTTCTTACTCTCTTTTATGGCTGTTCTTAAGGTTTTACGTGCCGTTTTATACTCAACCGTTAAGAGCTAGTTATCATGGTTTCGTGTTGACATGTTGCTGCAAGGCATTTCGCCCTCAACTCACGTATTTTAGCATTCCACCAGTATACTGGGCGCTTGTTATTGTATTTTTGAGCTCTTGGCATTGCGACATTACACGCTTTTGTGAGTATCTTCGTCAGCGACTCTGCGGCAGTTTCTACATTTATATTTTCGGATTGGTTATCCATATTTCTATCCTTAGCCCGAGTAACATAATCGGACAATTTTTTGTCATCAAGTTTTCTGAAATTTGCATCTTCTACACTCATATTTGGACGTTCATCTATATTAAATGAGATATACTGGTGGTCACTTAAGGTGAGATCTTCCAGCACTATCCAATTCATGTTTTCATTGTAGAGGTTTGTCGTTCCAAAGGTGATGTCGATAATACTACCACCTGTACCTCTCCGAAAGGTAAGTTTGTCTCCGATATTAAATATCGTAAGACCAAGACTAGAAACCATTTCACACACTGTAGTGCCCTTTTTATCCAGTTTATTGGAGTTCCATTCTGTAGATTTACTATTGAAGTCACCTCCAATGATCACTTTATATTTTGAGGACCTGATAGAAACATCAAGTACGTTAAGGGCTTCTGCAAACAAATTAAAGTCTATATTTGGTGAAAAGTAGCAACTATATACCCTAATTTTGCCCACTGTGACATATACGAAGCTTTCATCAACTTCGCTAATTATTAATCTTCTGTTTCTTACCATGATGGCTGCGCAATGGTTTTTGTCTTCGTACCAAACTTGAGATGGTGGGTTTTTGTACGGTTCGCTTATTAAAAGTATGTCTGCATTAATCTCTGTCGCCTTCTGTATCATCAGGTCTTGCGCTTCTCTACCCCGTCCTAGATTGATCTGTAGAAATTTCGTGATCATTTTCTTGCTTTATTTCTTATGTTGATTGCACACGCTGTACTACCAATATAATGCTGAGAATTTATTGAGCCACTTTCATGGCATAGTATGCATCATGTTTCCGCTTTGCATTCTTTAGCTTTATGTCCCGGATTACAGCATTTTCTGCATAGATTGCTTCTATCTGTACCTTTACACTGGCTCGAAATATGACCCTGTTCTAGGCACCTGAAACATTTCTGAACTCTAATCTTACTCCTCAGCCTACACATAACCCATCCTACTCTGACTTGCCTCGTACGGAGTAGTGGAGCTGCTAAGTGCTCAGGTAGTTGAACGAGCGCTTGTTTGGTTCCTCCAAACGATGTTCTAAAATTTAATATTTTGAACGTTGTGGGTTCTTCTACTTTTGTTGCCTTCATAAGAGCATTAACAAGTTCATCTTTATCTGTTGACTCATCCATGTCTCTGATATCAAGAATGTGATTTTTGGTAACCGCTCTAATCATGACATCTTCACCAAGCGTGTTACCTATAGCGTTTCTGAGCTTTTCGGCTTGGCCTTCGCCTTTTTTTAGTTGAACGAGTAAGTCTCCAGCTTTTGTCCTTCTGATACCCCTTATCGCCACACCGATATCAGTGGGATTTATTTGTTGCTTCATCTTTTTTATAACATCTGCGTATGACTCAGACGTGTTGGATTTAATTGTTATTGCCTCTCCTTGGATTCGCATTTCACGACGTTTGTTATTTTGATTATCTTTTTTTTTCCTTGCTTTTCGGTGGCTCACTAGCTTCCAATCATTTGCAACAGCCGGAGTCTCTGGAATATTTATTTCAGCCTGGGTCTGCAGTGCTTTGACTGTTGCAGGTGTTTTCGGTACTTTTCGTTTCCTCTCTTGGGCAGGAGAAATTGGGTCAACTTGAGTGGCTTTAGATAGCACTTGCTTACGCTCGTCGCATGACAAAACTGGGTTACTACCTATCGCTTCCCTGTACTCTTTAGTTGCTGGTACAGTGCGAAAGCACAGTTAAGATTATCGCGTAACGTCTTGTGTATATTCTTTTCGCCGGAGACAATGCCATTTGCTGCGCTTAGTTTATTGCCTAACTCAATAGACGCTTTTTCTTCTGAAATTCTAAGCTGACTTTGATGTCTTTTTTCGCCTTCTAAGCTATCTGCTTTACGAGTATTCACAGGTGTGCTCGTGTAATCTCTTATGGTACACACATTTTTACCTGGTGGTTTTTCTGACCCTCCATTCCCTAATCATATCCCCAACATCTGGGCTTCCTATGGTGAGATCTAAGACCTCTTCTCTAGCCCTAGTCACAAAGGTAGGTGTTACCCCCACATTGAAAAAGTCTAGATTACTACTTAAAAGAAATTCTAAAAGGTACTCACCTCTGGTGTTGACGTCGGTGCTTTCCCAAATTGTGTGGTGTGCGTTGGCGTCACAGCCGATGAGTAGTGGAAGTTGCTCTTTCCTGCAGTGCTCCACAAGTCTTTTTATCTCCGCTGGGGGAATGTTGAGATCGTCCCCAGAAAAGTAAGTGGATGCGATCACTATGGCGCGGTGCTTGCCATCAGTTTCGATGTGAGTCTCGATAACTGATAAGTCCCGCGTCATAAATTCTGAAAGACAAATATAATTAATATTTTTCTGCATTAGAATACATGCTCTGGGATTGATTGTTCTCTGGTCCCAAGTTACCTGACCCTCGTTGCAGTAGAGGCCACTGACTTTTCCCCTGTAGCACCAGGGTTCTTGGATCAGCACGAAGCCCAGTTGTTCTGTGGTGAACCTCCGAGCAATAACTGCCGATGCAGCTTTTGCCTGATGGAGGTTCACCTAAGCACATCTCGTGCTGGTTACTGTGCTGATCATAGCACCGGGCTGCTGCCCCATTCTTCGGGCAGCGTTCCTCCTACCTCTGTTTGAGGTTCGCTCTTATTATCAATCGAGAGAGCAGCGAGGTTCATGCCCTCTGCCTGATCTCAGATTGAAGGTGTTGTGGTGAAGACCGAGACGGAGGCGAACTTCTCCGTAACAACTTCACCAGTTAGTTGTATTGGTGGCGTTGCGTCTTTCCCTTCATTGGAAGTCGCAGATGTAGCTTCTGTGGACGTTACCACTGTTGACGTTACAGCTGTGGGCGCTGCAGCTGTGGATGTTGCTGCTTTGAACGGTTTGGTCGTTGGTGGCGATTTTGTGCCCAACACCGGAATGGTTCCAAAGCGGAAGCTGATAGTTGAGCCCCTTGACTTGATAGTCTCAAGTGACTCCCTATCTATTGAGAACGTAAGCATGTGCCCACTTCCCTCATCCTTGGAGCTCAATATCTTCCAATACTTTGTATTGAGACCATCGTTCTGGGCGGCAATTAGTCCCATCGATCTATTGATCTCCGTACTTGAACTTCTTGGCAAGAACATACTAACAGTATGCCCTTTTGGGACCTCCTCCCCTAGGCAAGCCATAAGTTCTAGCCCTTTTCAGTGCTCGAGCTTTGGTGCTGCTGCTCGCAGCCATTCTGCTGTTGAGGGATTCGAACAGTCGACCAGTAACATGCCCGGACGGAAGTGAATTCCCTCAAACTGTAGCTTGGTGGAACAGCCCTTCACTACTTCGCTCAGTATGGCTTCTTCTAGCTCCGAGAGCTCATCCGGGCTTAGCGTTTACCGGGGGTATTCTTTGGGCAGAACCGCTATTTGGATGCCCTTGGTTATGCTTGCATAGCTTATTCTCTTTTTCTGTGGTTCTAGCTCGGGTACCTTAGCTCCTGGCACTGCCCTACTATTGCTTCCAGGAGCTATTCTGACCTTCTTGCTCTCTGGACGTTGAGGAGGCGTTATCTCGCTGCAGCTCCTCTTCGTTGCCTCTGGTACCGGTGCTTCGCCAGCTTTACCCCGATGCTCTACCGCTTTTTCATGAGCTACTTCGGGTGCCATGCCCTGTTCCAGATAGCGCAGATACCATCTTACGCCTGCTCCACTTAGGCCGACTCTTAGTGGGTCGTCTAGCCCTCCTGGCTCCCCGCGCTGACGGGGTTGGACACGGCGACGTCTACTGTGGAAGGGCTTGTGTTTTTGCCCTTCTTCTGTTTCCCTTTTCTGTGCCGCATCCTTGGATGTTGACGCAGTTTCCGTAATTGGGATACTTTTTGGAGCCGACGTCGTATCTTCCTGGTATTCTTCCGGGAGCATTTTGACAGGATGTGATCTCCTGGGGCTCGCAGTTTTTCTTAAGTGGCTGGTACTAGGCCTTTGACCGCTGTGGATGGTATGCTCCACTCGATCTTTGCCGTACGGGTGCCTCCTAATCTGTGTGCTGCAGTGTCTTTGGTCATTATGGATTCTGTGCTCCACCTAATCATTGCTGCGTGAAGTCCTATTGACTTGAATTCTGGCTGGCGGAGGAGGATTTCTCCTAAGTTTGGTGCCTTGCCGTTGACCTTCTTCTTGGAATCTCTGTTCCATGAGGTCTGCTGCTCTGCTTGCGGTGAATCCCCGCAAGTCTTCTTGTTGTGTTTTGTTTTTTTTTGTGTTTGTGCTCATATTTTGGGATTCGACCGGTAGCTCGTGTCCGAGGACAAAAGCGTCGCAGTCTATGTGTTATGGCTGGGAAAGGGTGATCGACCATGCCAGAGCCCGCATACCATGGTAAGGCCACAGTTACTTCATGAGGCGGCCTATTATCATGAAGGCTCCGTTCCAATACAGTCGGTATACCCCCTGACTGCAAACCATCCAATGGGCACGGTGCGCATGACACCCTGGATTAGGGGGGAGTAACTTTTAGTTTGTCGCTTCACAAAAGCTGCAGGCTCTGCTGAGCTGTAGGGTTATGCCCTACAGGGAGAAACTACTCAAACCGGCAGAATTGTGTCATTGCAACTTAAGCCCCTACATCGTGTTAAGATTGTTACTCGGAATAGGGGAGTAATTATACTGTACAAGTTTTTTTTGGCTCACTGCAGGTGCTTGAAAAAAAAATTCAACTTTGCATACACGCACAGACTATTTTGATATGTAATTTTTCAAATTTTTTATTACCTTTTTTAACTGAATTTTGCAAATGTTGCAGATTAAATGTCACAGACCTTTCAGATTTTTGAATTAAAGTTCCTTTGAAACCAACTGTGCCATTAAAAACTTTACAATTAGCATTATGTTTTAAAGAAATATTTGTATACTTCTAAAGTTAAATATGTTAATATTCTAATCGGTAAATTAAAGAAGAAAACGGCCAATGTCGTATAAAAAATATCGTTGTTAATTAGTAAGATTTATTATGTCAGTTGTAAATAGTACTGATTTTTATGGTAAAGACACTCATAAAACTCTGAGAGAAATATTTGCGTAGGCAGCATGAAGGTTTAAAAATTGTTCATTTTAATGCTAGAAGTCTAAATGATTTAAAGTGTAAGTTGGATTGTGTAGGACATGTCTTTTTAGATTTCTCTGTTGATGTTATTTGTGTCTCGGAAAAGTGGTTTCACAAAGATGTAAACGACTCCTATCTTAACTTAAAAAGTTATAAGCTTTTTAGAGATGATAGAGTGGATAAAAGAGTGGTGGTGTTGCAATTTATTGTAAGAAACAGCTCAAGTAAATGGCATGGGCAAATCTAATCAATCGGTATAAAACTTTTTAAGGATTGAGATTTAAGTCAATGGAAATAAATTATTTGTTTCTTGTTTCTACAATCCAAATTGTAGTTGCATATTAGACGCTCCTTATTAACGTCATTGTATAATTGTGTTGTAGACTTGAACACTTCGTTTTAACTGGTGACTTGAACATAAACCCATTAACCAATATCTACCTTGCCAGTAGCTTGGTGGAAAGAAAATCTGAAGTTGGACTCCCTTTAATAAACATTTTCATGCCGACTAGGTTTTCAAACAACATTTGATGCATATGCACCGATTGACCTGGTTGAAGATCTTTGTCCTACAGTAAATGACGACTTAAATTTGATATATTAATGGGCAGATGAAAATATGCTCACGTTGAACCACACGAAACCATTTGTTTTGCCTATATCTAAAAACCAATATTATCACGAAGATTTGCCTACAATTCTACTTAATAGCGTTTAACTGAAACTTTTCAGTAAGTCCATTAATCTTAGTTTTTCAATAAATTCATCCCTTGCCTGCGATGATGACTTCAACTCATGCGTAAAAAAAGTTTTTAAAATCTTTTTCGTAAACTTTGTATGATATCAGGATGTGTTCATGTTGCAAGAAAAGAAACACTAGTATTGCAGTTGGTTATGCCGATCATCCAGGTAGCTTTTAATAATGCAGCTCGCTTTGTCGCGGTCTTAGTAAGTTTGATCACATCTCTGTCTGTTGTAAAAAATAATCGACTTGCATTCCATTTTCCTACACCAGATAATCTATCTATACACACGTAGTCCTACATATATTTTTGAAAATTTGCAAATCAGGTAGAAATATGAACCTCCTCTAGATACAATTTCCTTAACTCCGGTAGATTGTTTCTTTTCAGTATTATTACCTAATGGTCGTGGAATTTATTACCTAATACTATTAAAAGCGTTTCTAATAAAATTAACTTTAAGCAAAATATTAAAATATTAAAAATCTACAACTAAGTTGGTGAAAATGTGGAATTTACTACACTAGCCTCGGTTAAAAGCAATTAAAATTGTCTTTCACGGTTGTTTCGCCTAATCAATAATTCACGTATGGTTCCAATCAATTAATCTAAATAAATTTATTCCTTTCAGGTCCAAGACCAAACCTTGTTTGTATTGGGCGCATGCCTTGGTTCGTTGATCTTTAAAAAAATCTCCCAAATTTCTTCTTACTCTTTCTTTTTCTGCTCTCCCTCTCTAACTTCGTTTTAAGGAATCATTTTCCATTGTCTCAATTTAAGTCTTTTTAAATAAATAATAATAATCTATTACTAAATAATAATAAATTATAATAATAACTTCACTGAGGATTTTTATGCAGAAATTGTTTTTTCTCAAAATAAGTGTTTTAATGGTTCTTTCCTACATATTCCTATATGATATAGAGTGTACTAAAGTTTTTTTATATGAAAATTATATGCAGGTTATATGCAAGTAATATGCAAACAATATGCGAAGTATATGTAAAAACTTTCTTCTTGAAGAAATCTAAAATTTCTATTTTACTGTAATCAAAACAATTTTAAGTTATTTTTTTAATCTAATAACAGTAGCATTATTTTTTCATCTATTTGCGTGTTGTTAAAGAGTGTGTGTAATAATTTCAATTAACTTTTTTAGAAATATGCTGAACCAGCAGGCCACAGATAAACAACAAAAGAGTGAATGATTTTAAACATTTACACACATTAACAAATGAAAGCAAAAAATATCAAATATTATTTAAAAGAGTACCTTTGTTAAATTGTGATATTAATCAGTGGCGGATCTTTTGGTGACAAAATTAAAAAAATATGTTGTATAGACGAATAATTACCAATTTTTTTTAATATTTTACATTTTTTGTAATTCTCATTGAGAAAAAAAATATTACAAAATAGAATTAAAACAGTATTACAAAACAAAATAGTCAAATATTACTTATAAAATCTTAATTTGCATGCAATTAAAACGATAAACTATAGCAAAAGTTGTATGCAATATATATGTGCCGATAAGCAATAACAGCTTAACCCTTTCAATACTGACGGGACACATGTGTCCCATTGAGTGTTTTTATTTAACTGAAACTATATCATTCACATATATTAAGGGTATTCATTTCAGTGCTTAAATTTCCGTAATGCTGAAATTTACGAAAACTTCAATGCAATTGTTTTATTAGCAACCATTAGCTCGCAAAGCAGTTGCATTTTTGGCGAGCTCCTAAATTATTTGATTAAAAGTGGCATCAAGCTGCGTTCGTGTGTAAATAACTTTGAATTGTGTAGTATTTATGTGAAACGTTGCTTCAAGGCACGAAGTTTAGTGAATCTTAAAAAACTATCAAATTAAAAACAATGCTTAAGATTTTATAAATGCTGACGACTTAAAACTGTATTAATGAAGGTTTAAATATAGTGGCGGAATAGGTGAGTCTAAATAAACTGATGCTAAACCCTCTCAAATCGTATGTAATACCGGTTTCAAAGACTGCATTTGAAAATCTAGATATTCCACTGATTCTCCTTAGTAACGTGCAGCTAAAATTCGTATGTAAGGCCACAAATCTTAGTTATAAAATAAATTCTTCTCTGTCTTGCGATGACCATGTTAACTCCTGCGTCAGTAAAATTTACTATGTCTTAGGAAATCTTCGAGTGACTGCAGATTTTGATGCCTGTTGACATCAGAAAAAAACTAGTTTTAACGGTATTACTGCCAATTATTACATACGCGGAAGTTGTCTATAGCAAAATGGACTCGAGATCTTTGCAAAAACTACAAGTTGCTTTTAATAACACTGCACGCTACGTTTACGGAATTAAAAGGTCTGATCACATTTCACGCTTTACTTATCAATTATTAGGCCGTACCTTAACCAACTATTTTGAGGCAAGAAACTGCATTTTCCTGCATTGGATAATCCACTCACGATACCCAAACTATCTTTTTGAGAAGCTTTAATTTTGTAGATCAAGTCGAAACATGAACCTACTTATTCCTAAGTATAACTTTCTTAACTCAAATAGATTGTTTTTCGTTAGTGCAATAAGACTATGGAACTCACTGCCAAACAGCATTAAAAATGTTTCCGTTAGTAGGTACTTTAAGCATTTAATTTTCGAACACTTCTCTTAACTCTTTTTTTCTATCTGTTTTCTTTAAATTTTCTTTCAGTTCTTAAATCTTAACTCTGTTTTTCAACTAATTCTTTTTCTCAAATTTTATTTTATGAAGTGAGAAGCCAATTTAAAATATTTACATTTAATATCTTAATATATATTTATAATTAATATTTTTCTTGTTCAAAACCTAATGTATATTAATATTTTCATTTGATATTAATATTTGTTTAAATAATTCTGTATTTTTTATAATTCTATTGTATATTTTGTCTTTCTAGTGTAAAATAATTCACAAAATAATTTAATCATATAAGTTGTTATGTATGCTATAAATGAGGCATGTACAATACTAAGTCTTAAATGTCAAATATGGTAACTAAATAAATACAAATAAAAATTGTTGTTGTTTTAGTTTTCCGAAGTTTGCTTAAATTTAATCACCTATTGAGTTGATGAAGTGAGTTGATGATGGTGAAGAAAAGATGTGTTCAGTAACCATAAGCAAATCTGTTTAATGAGTGTTGTGAGTATGATTTTTTTTTTATTGTTTATTTAGATCCAGGTAACAATTAGTTTCTTACTATAAATAAACAAATAGTAATACATAAAGATAATTAATACTAAGTCTCATAATCGAGCTCTCAAGTAGTTTGTGTTAACAATACATCCGGACTCTTTTTAGAAGCTTATTTATGTACATATATGAAATACTTCCTGTATATATTCATTGTAAAGAAAAATTACCAAAAAAACCTTACTCATATATATAATACTTATTCATAAGATAAAAACTTAAATCTAAGGAATAAAACTGAATTAAAACTAACTTAGCCACCAATATTTGTTTTGATTTATGTTTGTCCTTGATTTTAAATCTTTTTCAGAAATGCTTGTTTTATATCTAAATTCATTATTTTCAATTAAGTTGCATTGAATGCTTTTATTTTTGGCACGTCTATATAGATGATAAAATATTGGAACGCAACTCTCAGACTGAATGTATCCTTTGCTATCGAGGTATAGAAAGGCCTCAGGGGGGACAAATCCTTTTTTAATTGCTGTCATAATGTAGTTTCCATTTGCATAATAAGGAGCCAAAATAAGATTATTTACATTGCAAGACATACATTTTGAAATATGGGTTCTTATTAATTAGATTATATAATTGTCAATTCGAATTATTTGTGCTGTGTCATACAATTTTTAATTGGATATATATTTAATGTAACCGCTTTCCAATTGTTACCAAAGGATTTCCAATGTTTTTTTATATTATAATTGCATTTCCCTACAGGGGGGGGGGGGAAATAGAATTGTTTCACATTTGCTTATATTTATTTTCATTTTAAAATCAATGGCATATTTTTCAACTATTGGGGGTTGGAATTAGTTTTAAAGGTTTTCTAAGAGATGGCGTAACTATCAATAGATCGCATCGGGCACACCTGTGACTATATTCGTTTCAAAGCACATTGTCTAAGCTTCATTTTCCAGTATGTGTCATTCCACTGAAGTGTAAACAACATATATTTTTTTCTCTGTGAACATGTCGACTTTCGTTCCAACAAAACGCAATTTGCGGGAAGGTTTACTTTTGTGCTTCCATTTGAAGAAAAAAAGCGGTTGAAGCACAACGCACGCTTACTGAGGCTTACGGGGACTATGCTCCATCGATTTCTACTTGTGAGTACTGGTTCCGCCGGTTTAAAAGTGGTGATTTTGATACGGAAGACAAAGAGCGTCCGGGCCAGCCGAAAAAGTTTGAAGATGAGGAATTGGAGGCTTTGCTCGATGAAGACCCGTGTCAAACCCTTCAAGAATTGTCAGAATCATTGGGAGTCGACTTATCAACGGTCGGCAAACGCTTGAAGGCCATGCGAATGATTAAAAAGCAAGGAAATTGGGTGCCGTACCAGTTGAAGCCGAGAGACGTTCAACGGCGATTTTGCAAGTGCGAACAACTGCTTCAACGGTATAAAAGGAAGAGTTTTTTGCATCGTATTGTCACTGGCGATGAAAAGTGGATCCATTCCGATAATCCTAAGCGAAAAAAATCGTGGGGACCACCCGGCCATGCATCAACATCGAGGGCCAAGCCGAATATTCATGGCGCCAAGCTTATGCTGTGTATTTGGTGGGATCAGAAGGGTGTCGTGTACTATGAGCTGCTAAAACCTAACGAAACCATCACTGAGGAACGCTACCAACAACAATTGATGCAATTGAGCCGAGCATTAAAGGTTAAACGGCCGAAATATGCCAAACGACACAACAAAGTGGTTTTTCAACATGACAACGCACGGCCACATATTGCAAGAACCGTCAAGGAAACGTTGGAGGCGCTGAATTGGGATGTGCTACCCCACCCGCCTTATAGCCCAGACATAGCCCCTTCCGACTACCACCTATTCAGATCGATGACGCATGGCTTGGCTGAGCAGCGCTTCACTTCTTACAAGGATACAAAAAAATGGGTCGATTCGTGGATTGCCTCAAAAGACGAATCGTTCTTCCGGCGCGGAATCCATATGCTGCCAGAAAGATGGGAAAATGTTGTAGCTAACGATGAACAATACTTTGAATAATATACATTGTACCGTTGTTTCTAAATAAATGCTCAAAAACCGAAAAAAACCTTTAAAATTAATTCCAACCCCCAATATATTAAATTTAGTTTTTAATCCACTATTGATATTTTCAATTTTATTATCGGCATGATATATAATAATATCAGCAAAACCAATGATATTTTCAACACTATTAAGCAGATCTAGAATAAATAAGTTGAACAGAATTGGGGCATTAACTGTTCCTTGTTGAAGTCCATTGATAATGGTAAACTTTTTTGAGCTGACTTTATTTTGATGTGCAACTACAAAGGATTTATTACTTATCATATTATATATTAAAAAAACCAAATAAGGTGGGAATTTATATATAATCAGTTTATAAATTAAGCCTGCAATCCAAATTCCGTCGAAAGCTTTTTGGAAATCAATTAGACAAGCTCCAGTGCATAATTTTTTATTTAAATTCCAGTTTATATCCGAAGTTAAGACATTAACAGCATTAATGGTAGAATGCATATACTTAAATCTGAACTGTTTATCACATATTAACTCTTATTCTTCGCAAAATTTGTTAATATTTATGTTAAGGCAAATTTCAAAAATTTTGCTTATGTTATTGCTCGTAGGTTATGAGGATCAGACGTGTCCTTATTGTTTTTTGCTTAGTACTACAACCTTTGCTATTTTCCAATCTTTGGAAAAGTACGAGTTGTTCAGCATGTTACTGAAGAGTGAACAATATTCGAGGATTATCAGTTCTGGGATATTTTTTAGGACCAAATTCGGTATATTGTCTAATCCTGAAGAGAGTTTTTTTCTTATTTTGGAGAAAATGAATAAAATCTTTTCTTTTGAATAAAAACTTACAAAGTAATTGGATGCTTGAGAATCAGTTAAGTTGTTTGCTTTCATGTTGGCGCTAAAAGTAGTGATTGTTAAATTACTATTTTCAAAGCTTGATTTCGAATTTAAAAACCTATTAAACAGATCATTCACCTTAGAATGGACATTGTTGTCTATATCACTATTTTTATAAGAGTGAACAGATTCTAAAAATGCACCTATGATATTTAAAATTTGTTCTTGATTTCTTATTATAAAACTATTGGATTCATTTTCTTTTTTAATATCTTGAACATCAATATCCGCATTTCTTAGTAAATGTTCAGCCGTTTGTGATATTTTTCTTTTCTGTATATCTGATGTCTTCTTACCTCTAAATGCTTTTTTAATTTCGGAAAACATAAGTGACGAATCCTTAGGATCTAACTTTGAAAGTATATCTTCGTAATTTATTTATTGACATGACAAAATTTTCATTAATTAGTTTTTTAGTCAATTTTAATTGGGCTTTTATTGTTACTAGTTGTGAAAGAGGAAGGACTTGAGTAAGTCTATTGTGTCTTTTAATCATTGTTTGTAATTTGCTTTTTTCAACCTGTAATTTTTTTATAACTGGATTAATGAATCGATCAATGGTGTTGTATTTTTTTTTAAATTTGGGTACTGTAGTTTCAATTGACTTTAATATTATATTGTTAAGATTTTTTAAAAATGCTTCTATTTCAGAATTGCTTAAGTTCCTGTTATTTGGTATTTTTGGGTAATTTTGTAAATATCTTATTAATTCCTTTTTGTCTTCCAGTTGGTAGCTTTATAATTAAATTGTGCACTTGGAACTTCTATAAAAAGCATAATGGATGTAAGTTATGATTACTTGAGATAAACATCTGTATTGCATAGTCTAGTGTTCCGGCTAGTCTAAGTTCCGGCACTCGGATAAGAAGGCATAACTGAACTATACAAACTACATCCGTAGTTAAATTCGTTACATGACAACCAATCTTTTAAAGCGTTTCCCTTTGGATTGTTGGTGGTGTTGCACCAATGAGAATGCTTGCTATTAAGACCACCTGCGAGCAAATAATAGTGATTTGGGTTTTTTAAGTTCAGAGATTCAAAGAGTTGTTGCAATTCTGATCTAAATTCATACGTATTATTTCCAGCAGGGCAATAAGCTGAAATAAGATACATGATTTTATTGGCAATCATTGGAATCCTTATAATACAAGTTTCTAAACAGCTGAATGAGTTAATTACACTATTTGTATACACCTTATACTTAATGTTTTTTTTAAATAGAATTGCTGTTCCACCCCCCCCCCCCCCACCCTAGTAGCACCTGGCCTGTCTTTATGAATTACATGATAAGCTCGAAACTCTATTTTGTGCTTTTCGTTAAGTTTAGTTTCGTTTAACAACACTACGTCTGGTTCATATATAGAAATAAATTTTAACAATTCATATCTCCTAGATAATCTTATAATAGAACTAACATTTATTTCAATGATATTTAACTTTTTTGATATATAGTTAATGTTGTAGGCCGAAGTACTCATTAATTATTTAATATTGAGAAAATTGCATCTATTCTAGATGTTTGTATTTGTAATTGTTTTTGGAAATTAAAAATTTGGTTCGTTAAGTTTTGCATAACATTTTTTATTTCCTCCAAGGAAGATGTTGGAAAATTATTGTTATCATTAAAAGGGCTAGTATTATACTCTGTGTATAAAGGGTTATTACTACTTACAACATTCGCAAAACTTATCTTCGGATTTACAAATTTAGAGTATTTGTTTGCTCTTTCAGAACTTTAACTCTGTTTTTTTATTTTAATTTTCTCTTTAAGTTGTTTATATACTTCGCAACCTTTGTACGAAGCTAGATGGTCGTATTTATTACAAAGCACACAATATAATTTATTTATCTCCTCTTTCGGAACCTCAGCTATTGAGTACTCTCCGAATTCGTGCTCTTCTTTACATTTGACACATCGTCTTGGTAAGTAACAGTTAGCCGCGCTATGGAAAAAGACTTGGCAGTTTCTGCACTGTGCTTTCTTTGGTTTTTTTAGTGGTTCCCATTTGATGCAACGATACAGTATTCCCTTGATCGCCTTAAGTTGGTTAATGTTGCTGTCTGCAGTGATTTGAACAAAAAATATTGGTAGTCCGTAGCCTCCCTTAGAAGATAATTTTGTTGTAAATGGGGTTACTTTTATAAATTTTAAATGTTCGTCGCTGAATTCCGTGAGTGCATTAAATATTTCAACAGTATCAGTTTCGTGACTGAGGCCTTTAAGTATATATGTTTGTGTTTTAACGCTTCTTGGCGTAAAAGTAAAACAATTTTTTTTTGGTTTTTTGCAGATAAGCTTTAACACGCTCGAAGTCATCGATGGTGTTAAGCAATAAAGATTGTTTTTATCACTTTGTTCTTTTATTGTGAATTGTTGTATATTAAGTCCATGTTTAATAAATTTTATAAGCTCAATAGCTTTAACATCAAAAATATTAATAGGTGGAATATTTTGTTTTTTTAATGATTTTTCTTGAGCATTTGAGTTAGCGGTTTGTCTAATAATTGATTTTGTCTTTGCGCTGTTTTTTTTGTGATTGATGTTTTCGCTTGTATTGCAGCGGTTGATAGTAGTTCTGCATTGTTTTTCAAAATTGTTCAAGTATTCTTTGTTGCACTGAGAATCACCTTCCAAGTCAAGCAGAGGAAATGAGTTATTTTTTAATTGCTTTGGAATTGATGGAAATTCCATAATGTAATTTTTTCTTTTTAATTCTGTATATTATAATTAATTCTGTACATTATTACGAATAATAATTTAATTCTGTTATTCGTAATTTGCAATTTTATGCCCTAAGGCCATTAACGGAGCTTGTATCTTGAAAAAAATCAGTATTGAATGGGTTCAGTCTAATTTCAAAGTTTCGAGAAATCTTGGTTCAACGATTTCAGTCACCATATATATGAGTTACATAAAAAAGTCTTTAGTTTTCGTGTCATAATTTTTCATCACCAGAAGCTCCAGATTTTGTGTGTTCTTAGTATTATATGGAACATAGCTTAATCAATAACTCAGTTCTGTCTTAAGTGAACTTAAGCGATTATCGCTTATCGACACGATATATGCAACATATGCAAGTTGTATGCAAATCATATGCAAGTTGTATGCAGTGTATGCAAGTTGTATGCAACGTGCAATAAAATATATGCAACGTATTCAAGATATATGCAGCGTATTTTAGATATATACCATATGCACAATGTATGCAATATAAATATGCAATATAAACAATAACTAAATATGCATTACATTCTCCTTTTGGAATAAATTCACTCACTTGGATAGCACTTTAAAAAAAATAAAAAAAAATTTTCGCAATCGATTTTCAAACACGATGTTTGTAGCTGCCACAAGCTATACGTCTGTACTATGGCTTTTAATCTCGAAGGGTTTTGGCGAATCCCGGAATTTTGGGATTTAAAATTCGTGATCCCGGGATTTGTCGGGATCTCGAAATGACAAAATTGCAAAATAATTAGAAAGTCAATAACTTTTTCTATTAATTTCTGCGTTTTAGCAAAAAGAATTCCATATTACTTTTTTATTTTTTTTATTTTAAAATATAAATCCATACGTAATCATTATTCATACCTATAATATTTAAAATCACTCAAAAGTTTATGAAACTAAGACGAAATCATAATTTCTATTGCAGACAAGGGTTACAAATCAGTTGTAATGTAAAAAATTAAGGAAAACAATGCAACTATAATTGGAAGATAAAGTCTTATTCTTAAATCGAATTTTGTAATTTTACGGGGAAACACTTGTTAATTTATGATTGAAAAATATCTGATTAAACCCTATCAAAAAAATTAAATTATATAATAACGATTATGATATGATAATTTTTTTTTTAATAAAAATCATAACCTCAATAATACATGCAGAGAAAAGACATGGTTGAGACATGATTACTGCAATAATAATTTTTTTACTAAAATTATTGTATTATTTCTGCAAACACAAATTTTTGCCTTAATAAAGTCATTATTTAATTATGGTGGTACCAAAAATAGAATTATAGTTGAAATCATAGCATCATTGAAATCGTCAACATACTATGATTGCCTTAACTATTAGTTGCAACAAAAATGTTGTAGTTCTGTCAATCATGATAAATGTGAATATTATTATAGAGACAAACATATTAGAATTTTTAATGTTTGTCTGAACTATTCTTTGATTGTTGGCAAACGAAGCAAAACATAACCAAAAATCGAAAGAATGTACTGTGTCTGAACAGTTTGCAGGAAAAACTTTCGTTTCATTCAGACACAATAAGTTTTATCGATTCTCCTGGCTATGTGCCGTTTCGTTTGTCAACTGTTCAATTATTGTGTTTTGTTTTAAATCGCCGTATCCTTAAAACAGCACGCAGGAAAGTAACATTTTCGACTTTAATAGTAGCAAACATATTTCTATTTACCGTAAACATATTTCGCAATTCTGACCATATTTTGTTTATCACAAATATTGCTATTTTTGTGACAATGCACTTAATGTACCGTGTTTATGAATGGCATTAGTCAGGCGAGCGGTAGTAGCGGCTGTGGCTTACTGGTAGTGTGCGTGGCTCGTAAGCGAAAAAGCCGCGGTTCAAACCACAGCTCGGACAGAAAATTTTATCAAAAAGATTTTTCAATTGAATTAATATTTCTGTTCAGCCTAGTCAATGGCAAACCTTTGGAGATATCTTAATTAATAGCTGTGGAAAATTGGAGTGCATGAAAATAAAAAAAAATTAAATTATTTTTTCAATATTTTGGATCCTAAAAATAAATTCATAATATAGTTGTTGCAATCATTCTATTTTTGACCCAATGAGAGAATAATGATTGTTTCAATAATATTTTGGTTCCTCCAAAAAAGTTCCTTTTCTAAATATGGTTGTTGTAATCATTTTATCATGATCAAAGAAAATATTATATGTTTAAGAACATGTTAGCAACAATCATAATCTGAATCACACTATGATCCTCTTAAAACATGGTTGTTGCAACTACGTTTTTTTTCTGCGTGCAACGGTCCTTAATTAAAGATATTTGCAAAATTTTTAAAAATTTAAATTTTAATTATAATAAACTTATTTAATAAAAAAAAATTCTGATTTCTTATATTTCAGAAAAGTTCAACATTTATTTTAGAATGAAAACCAAATATATTTCAAAAACGTAAATAAGTTAAACAAAACAAACAACATAGAAAATTTAAAAAGGAAATAAAACTTCTTATTCAAGTAAATTAAATAGCTGTTAGCAAAAAGTATGATGTGAATTAAATAACCCTTTTAAAGTAAAAAACTAAAGCATAGTAATAAAAGTATTGCTACTTTCAAAATGCCATGATAGTTGAAAAGCCTAGTAAGTTGAGTCTTTTTGACAGCCTAGTAAACAGAGTATTTTAAAATCACATTCAAAACAAACTAAAAAATAGACTTTCAATATAGAGAGATACAAAAGAACTATAAAAAAAGACATCGTTTATATCGCAGTTGCATTTATAATAGCTGAAAATTTTTACATTTTCTTGTAAATAAAATCCAGGGATTTAGGGTTTTGAATCCCGGGACTCCGGGTCTAGAAATAAGTTCAGGATCCCGGGATTTCGAGATCTCGGGATTGAAAGTCCTTGTCTACACATGTCGGTGTAACTACAAAAATTGAGTCATGTCAAAAGACTAAATTGACCTATATGTCAAAAGACTAAATGACAGAGGATATTTTACTCTGGAAATACAGGGTCCACCATCTAACGTTTTTTTTTCAACTAGTGCTTATTTCGTGAATGGTAACACTTAGCTCATATCTGATTTGACAGATAATTAGTTTTATTCTTCCGCTGAACGAATATGGTTGTGTATACGCTTGAACAACGCTGGGAAATTACTTTGAAAATCATGGTAATGTTGCAGAATGTGTGCGAAAATTGCGTACGGATTTTGGAAGAAGAGAAGCACCGTCAGCCCCGTATGTTCGTTATCTTGTGAAAAAAGTGAAAGAAACTGGCATTCTCATCGATAAAGCAAAGCGTGAAAAGCCAAAAGCAGTGCGTACACCCGAGAATATTGCTGCTGTGGCAGAAAGTGTGCGTGAAGCGCCATCAACATCAATTCACCGTCGTTCTCAACAATTGAACGTTGGTATGACGCCATATAAAGTCCAATTGGTTCAGGAGTTGAAGCCAACTGACCATCCAATGCGTTTTCGCTTCGCTAGTGGGCCTGCGATCGACTTACAGAAGATGCCGATTTTGCCAAAAAAATCATCTTTTCAGATGAAGCTCATTTTGATCTTGGCGGGTATGTAAACAAGCAAAATTGTCGCATTTGGGGCACAGAAAACCCGCACGCATACATTGAAAAGCCGCTGCACCCAAAACGAGTCACTGTTTGGTGCGGATTTTGGTCCAGAGGCATAATTGGGCCATTTTTCTTCGAAAATGAGCAAGGAGTGGCCGTTACAGTTAATGGCGATCGTTATCGGGCCATGTTGAACAAATTTTTGTTCACAAAAATTGAAGAGGAGGATATTGGCAACATTTGGTTACAACAGGATGGCGCTACGTACCACACAGCCGAAGCTACACTCGATGTTTTGCACCCTGTTTTTGAAGATCGCATTATCAGCCGCAGAGCTGATGTCGTTTGGCCACCTCGGAGCTGCGATTTGTCACCGTTGGACTATTATTTGTGGGGTGCCCTCAAAGATAAGTGTTACGCCGACAAGCCAGAGACAATTGACGCTTTAAAGGACAATATTCGTGAAGCCATTGGTGAAATACAGCTGCACACAATCGATAATGTGCTTAAAAATTGGACCGATCGTGTAGGCTACTGCATGGCCAGACGAGGGAGCCATTTGAATGAAATTATTTTCCATTATTAACCGGAAGGATTGTACTTTCAAATAAAAAAAGAAATTTGAGGAAATATCCAGTAGTTTTTTTATAGAATTTTTAAAAAAAAAATAAAGTTATTCGGCGGACCCTTTACCTATATTTTACTTTGACAGGCAAGTTGTTTTGCCTTTTCACTTTACATGTTGTTTTGAAACGAAAAGACGCCTGAGCTGTGCTAATAACGGTGTTAAAATATATATATTTTTTTTTTGGATTTTTCAAGTCTTAAGTTTCATGGCTATACCCAAGCTATATAAAAAGTGAGTATATGGTTTGTTCTTCAGTTTACAGTTTTCAATAAGATGCGGCATTAGGTTTGCGCCGTACGGTACCAAAAATAATGAAAATTGTGCATTTTCAAAAAAATGAGCTGTGGGAATTCGTTTTAGCTATCTGTGGGAATTCGCGGAAATTCCGTTTTTGCCAACCAAACAACATCATAATGACAATTTAATAAGTTCAAACTATCATATATGTCATAATTGCATTTGTCGTCAATTTTGGCAGACATTGGTCCAGTTCAATCGACAACACAGGTCAAACAATCGAATCGTGGGCGTAAGCAAATGAAAAGTTCTGTTTTGAATACAGCTGAAAAGTTTGAAGCTCTGAGAGAAAAAAAAAGATAATATCCAAAAAGCTATCACCATCAAAATTTAGGACTTTTATATCATTTGCCTTTTATATCAAAGCCTTTGTCATGGAAACAACTCAATCAAATGTAAGAGTCCAACCTAAATTGGAGTCCAACCCAAATTGGTAAATGTTCTATGAGCCCTTCCGAAACTGAACGCTGCGTGAACTTCAACAATAATTACCTTCTGTCTTCTTGTTTTTCTTTTCGTTCTCTATGTTGCAGCCAACTTCAGTACCGAACGCTTTGTCAAAATTAGAAATTCGAATCGAGTTGCGCTAGTGCGTTACGTATTTCGGTAGGCTTCATACAAAATGTATGTGCATGAACCAATTTTGATAGATAAATCACGCTGACGCACCAATTTAGGTTGGACTGTAACGTGTGCAAAAGGCCGTTACATTTGAAATGCCCAAACATGCGGCAAAGTTTTTTTACTTGCCAATATTGTGACTTTGATATAGATGAATAAAAGTTAATAATTTGTTGTTCATAGTTCACTTTTACAGATTTTACAGCACTTATTTAATGGTATTCCATGAACGACGTGTACATACTAAAAGCGTATAGCTATAAGTTTACGCTAAGCGCTTCCACGAACCCACCCTGAATAAAAACCGAGTAAATTGCGTAATTTTTTTAAAAAGAAATTACCATCAGTGTTGCCGTTTGGATCTAATAAGGATATTTTTTCCTTCAAAAATTGATGGAAACTTTTTTTAAGACTCAGTGTAAGTTTGGCTAATTTTTTTAAAAAAATATGTTTTAATATGAATATATGTTTTTGTTTGCAATATATAAAATACTTAAATTCGACAAAAACGCAAAGAAAAACTATGACATTGAGACATTTTTGGGCAATCTTTTCTTATCAGAAAATGCATTAAAGCAATCTATTTACAAAAAAGTTTTAAATTTTGTGAAAAATATTTTTTGTCTGCCAAAGCTAAGCAAGTTTTTAAAACATCTATGTTTTTTTACCCTTAAGATTCCGGTTAGCGATTGCAAATTGTAACGAGACTTAATAATTCTAGTAAAAGTTGTACGGTCATGTACCCCTATTAACTGCATCTTTATGTAAAACGAAACGAAGGCTGAACGTGGTGCGAGACACAGTAAGCAATACATTTTTCCATATAATAAATATTTTTGCTCGTTTCTCTCACGAACATCTGTCCTCGTTTCATTTTACATAAAGCTGCATTAATATGCACTTTGATTTTTGAAGCGAAGCTTTTTACGCCTCGTTTTGTGATTTGCTTGAGTGAAATCTGAAAAACGACACTTTTTTCCATACACCTTTTTCTTAGAATTGTTGTTGTTGTTTTTGAAGCGAAGCTTTTTACGCCTCGTTTTGTGATTTGCTTGAGTGAAATCTGAAAAACGACACTTTTTTCCATACACCTTTTTCTTAGAATTGTTGTTTTTTTACTTGCGTCAATTACAACAAGAGGATATAAATAAAATTAAAAATATTTCTTTGCAAGCGTGGGGATCGAACTCGCGTCTTCCAATCTAGAGTTCTCCACACTAAACACTAATCCAAACCAACTATTTCTGATATAATGGCCGCATTCTAGCCGAAAAAGTGCTCAAGTAGCGAAGTAGCATAAAATATTTTCGCTATATAAATTGTGACATCTCAAGGAACATGTTCTGTGAGAGCATACCATTCAGCCCGAAAGTTGTGGAACAGTTCTTTCCGCTGAATGCAAGCAATGTGATTCATTCAATATTAACTGAAGCTATGTTGCAGTAGATGAAAGGAATTTATTAAAGGGATTGTTCATTAGCTGCCCTACATATTCTATTGTGAATTCGTGAAGCTATAATGCAGCAGATCACAATTATCGATCAAATACTACGTTTCCATGGCGAGTTAAATTGAGGTTGACTCGGGATTAACTTCCCATAGAAACGCGAGTTGAGTTGAATTTCCATTATGTCAACTTGAAGAAAACTCAACCTAGGATCAACTCGCCATGGAAACGTAGTAAAAAGCATTTTGCATTAGCTATCCAAACAACAAAAGCAGCAAGGTTCCATTGAACGGGTGGATTTTAATTGCGAATTCAGACATGAATGTTCATAGGCACTTAAGGCAAGGATGGTGGTCTAGCGCTCGAAAATGTAAGGTATTTTTATGATTTTTTTAAAAAGTGTGAAGACAATTTTTTTTGTTTTGCTGCAAAAAAATGATTGCACATAATGAGCTACTTATTACTTGGAATTTTAATTGCTTTTTGTTTTTTTTATTGATCTATTTGCTTTTCTTTGCTTCTATTTTTACTTAACTAAACAATTTTTTTATATAAATATATTACATATTATTATTATATATTTACTAAATTATTTTGTTTACAAAAATGAATAAATAAATATTAATTTAATAACATTTAATAATATTTCTAAAAACTTCAATTCTCTATGTTTCACTGATGAGAACTAACCACCCTGTACGGGCTTAATACCATAACGGAACAATCGAACGATTGAACAATTAGAGTAAACAAGCAACAACAACTTACACATAGTCACGTAGGCCATACGCTGATCGCCATGACAACGACAGATAAGCGTTGGTTGGACACGATGGTATAAAAGGAAGTTACAGGCATGAAATGGGACAGTTGTTAAAGACCTGCAGAGAAGTGAACACCTTAAGTTATGTGCTAAAAGTGCTTTCCTGCTCAAGTTACAGGAAAAGTCGACAGCGGTACTCACCGCGACGTCAAGAAACACCGACAGAGATGCAGACAGAGCTCGTGGCAGAAACACCGACAGAGACGCAGGCAGAGCTCGTGGCAGAAACACCGACAGAGACGCAGGCAGAGCTCGTGGCAGAGATGTTGACAGAACTAGTGGCAGAGCTAGTACAGAGACGCAAGCAGAGCTCGCAGCAGAGACATCGACAGAACACACAGCAGAATCATAAGCAGCAATTCGTGGCAGAGGAATATAAAACACAATGACGTGCAGAAAGGTAAGAAAAAAAAACAAATTATCATAGCTTGCTTCGGAAGTTAGATTGTTGTTATACTGATTTTTAGTTTTCGCTTGTTTATCAGTTTTTTAGTCTCTACTGGGCTGATAAAGAAGACTCCTTGGTCTTATACAGACATCCGTAGATCCTTAGTTTATTTTATTTATATTTAATTTTAGAATTCGCTTGTTTATCAGTTTTCTAGTCTCTACTGGGCTGATAAAGAAGACTCCTTGGTCTTATACAGACATCCATAGATCCTTAGTTTATTTTCTTTATATTTAGTTTTAGAATTCGCTTGTTTATCAGTTTTCTAGTCTCTACTGGGCTGATAAAGAAGACTCTTTGGTCTTATACAGACATCCATAGATCCTTAGTTTATTTTCTTTATATTTAGTTTTAGAATTAGCTTGTTTATCAGTTTTCTAGTCTCTACTGGGCTGATAAAGAAGACTCCTTGGTCTTATACAGACATCCATAGATCCTTAGTTTATTTTCTTTATATTTAGTTTTAGAATTCGCTTGTTTATCAGTTTTCTAGTCTCTACTGGGCTGATAAAGAAGACTCTTTGGTCTTATACAGACATCCATAGATCCTTAGTTTATTTTCTTTATATTTAATTTTAGAATTCGCTTATTTATCAGTTTTCTAGTCTCTACTGGGCTGATAAAGAAGACTCTTTGGTCTTATACAGACATCCATAGATCCTTAGTTTATTTTTTTTATAATTAGTTTTAGAATTAGCTTGTTTATCAGTTTTCTAGTCCCTACTGTGCTGATAAAGAAGACTCCTTGGTCTTATACATACATCCATAGATCCTTAGTTTATTTTCTTTATATTTAATTTTTGAATTCGCTTGTTTATCAGTTTTCTAGTCTCTACTGGGCTGATAAAGAAGACTCCTTGGTCTTATACAGACATCCGTAGAACCTTAGTTTATTTTCTTTATATTTAATTTTAGAATTTGCTTGTTTATCAGTTTTCTAGTCTCTACTGGGCTGATAAAGAAGACTCCTTGGTCTTATACAGACATCCATAGATTCTTAGTTTATTTTTTCTTATAATTAGTTTTAGAATTCGCTTGTTTATCAGTTTTCTAGTCTCTACTGGGCTGATAAAGAAGACTCCTTGGTCTACTAGATACCTTCTAAGAAACCATAGATAGCATTATTATTAGTATACTACTGAATATATGAAAACGTCACCCGTCACTGTGTTTTGAAGTAACCGTAGGATACGCAGCTGCAAGTAATTACAGGCACACAGTAAAATCCAAGGATACGGTGATATCAATAATTTTATATGTAATATATTTAATATTTTTGTAATTTTATAATGTTTAAGAAAGAAAATAAAGAATAGAACTTAATAAACCTACAATCAGTGCCTCTTTCTAAATAAATAATTGTGCGACCCTGGACACAGGCTGATCTAGCCCAGCTATAGATCCTGGGAAACAGGAAGTCGTTACAATGGCGCCCGAGCAGGGACACTGATTGAGTTACTATTCTCCATCTTCGCAAGGTCTCTTACATTATTTTCTTTCTAAGCGTTTTTTTTTTTAATTTCTTTTATCATTAAACTAGCTGAACCCGGTGTGCTTCGCTACTCCCCTCGTTATAAAATAAAATTAAAAGTATTTATATATTTTTCACGCCATCGAATTTTCGAAATAATTCCACCCCAGCGCCAGCTACCGTGTCCATTTATACATAAATTATTTTCTTATGATCAAACAAACATACGTTCTGAATTTCAGTTAAATTGGTCCATAAATTCAAATTTTCGATATAAGTCCACCCCAGCGCCACCTATCGGGTCCATTGATACACAAATTATTTTCTTATGATCAAACAAACATACATTCTGAATTTCAGTTAAATTGGTCCATAAATTCAAATTTTCGATATAAGTCCACCCCAGCGCCACCTATCGGGTCCAAATGTAGCCTATGTTACCCACCGTACCAAGATGAACATTACCTGAAAATTTCATCAAAATCGGCCCAGCCGTTATGGAGTCCATACGTTACATACATACACACATCCTATTTTATATATATAGATTATGAAAGTTTTACATAGCAATTAAAACAAACAAAAAAAGGACCCTTGGTATAGGTAAAACCTATAATTCGAAAATTGTTTGTATAATACCAAAAATTTTCAAGCAACCTTAAGAGCTCGACTCGATATTTTTGTTTTTATATAAACACACTCTGCGGTTTTGGTCAAAAAGTTCGTAGGTAAACAATTAACAGGAATAAAAGCAGAATGGTCAGAACGACCTGGATATATAGTCTTCGTAAGGAGGAGCTGGTTGTATACGCGAAGTAATTTAATTTTGACGGCGAAGGAACAGTAGAAGAGCTGCGAAAGCGATTCTCTGGGTTCGTTACGGAGGCTGAGGAGCAGCCGCAGTACAAACAGCGGTTGCAGAAGCTGGACTCAAAACATACAGAAAAAAGGCCTCCATCACCACGACTTCTGCAAGTACCACTTGGATCCCAGGACCAGGCAAATAGTCTGACAGGATCGCCTGCCATGAATCACTTATTTAGTGGAGGAAAATCCAATGATTCGATACCCCATGCAAGCATTATCGACCAAGTTCGGAAATGGTCGATCCGATTCGATGGAAGACGGGATCCATTGAGTTTTATGGAACGAGTGGAGGAGCTTGCTGATGCTTATGGGATCAACAAAGACTTGTTATTACATACAATGCCAGAGCTGCTTACAGAACGTGCCTTAACGTGGTGGCGTAATAATAATCAACAATGGATCAGCTGGAATAGTTTCAAGAGCAATTTTTTAACGTTCTTCTTACCATCAAGATTTTTCGAACAATTAGAAGACCAAGTTCGAGGACGTATGCAACATCAGAGAGAACGATTTAAGGACTACGTTCTGAATATGCAAGACATTATGCGTTACACCAATTTTACGGAGAAGCAGAAATTAGAGCGAGTGTTCCGCAATTGTCAGCAGGATTATCAGCTATATATAAAACGGAAAGACTTTGCATCTCTAGAGGAATTAATTAGTTTAGCTGAAGACTTTGAATGCATAAGAGGAGGCCATACAAATTCAAGAGCTCCACTTCCACGTTCACGAGAAGAGCAAAACCGGATGGTCACCCAGCCTACGATGGACAAAATTGACCCACGAACTGCTTGTCGAAGATGTGGACAAAGTGGTCATTTCTGGCGAGGATGTAGGAACGCGAAGGTTTACTTTTGTTGGGACTGCGGTAATAGAGGTATAAGAACTACTGAATGCTGTGGACAACATCAATCGGGAAACGCTTGGGGCCCCGGTCAAAACCGAGGAGGGACGGGGCCGGGCCACCAAGATCCTCCAGGCCATTAAAGGTTCTAACATACGATAGTACACGAATTTTTGCAAGCGTTCAAATTGGAGAATATCAAACAGAAGCGACCATTGATACAGGAGCAACCTGTAGTTTTGCCAGCCAAGCACTAGCTTAGGAATTAAGAACTCAGGAAAACAGGCAAGACATACGGGCAAAGGTTCGGATGGTTTATGGGACAGTAAGAACGGTTTTCGAGTCGCTACTCGTCGAGATAAAATTAGGCTTCAACAAATGTAAAATTGATGTACTTGTCCTTCCGGATGCTACCGATGGTTTGTTGCTTGGAATGGATTTTCTACTCAGGACTGGCGCAGTTTTTAGTTGCGGAGGACAGACAATTAAACTATGTCATAACGATTCAGGTGTTCAAGATTTTTCAACATGCACGGTTATTCTAGGGACCAAGGAGATATCACAGCAGGAAATAGACAACGTCCTAAAAGAAGAACTGCAGCAATTCGATGAACTACAAGGCCCTTAAAATTTTACCGAACACAAGATAATAATGACAGATAATAGACCCCTCAAGCAACGTTATTTTCCTAGGAATCCTGCTATGCAAAATATAATAAATAAAGAAGTAGATGAACTTCTGTCAAAAGGGTGCATTGAACCATCGGCGAGCTGTCATAGTGCTCCAAAAGTTTTGATGAAGAAGAAAACGGGTGACTGGCGACTATGCGTAGACTATAGGCAGCTTAACGCGAAGTCGATTCCGGATGCTTACCTACTCCCAAGAATACACCACATCTTAGACAGGCTACGGAATGCAAAATATACAAGCAGCTTAGATTTGAAAAATGGGTATTGGCAAATTCCAATGGAGGAGGCAAGTAAACAATATATCGCTTTTACAGTCACAGGGCGTAGTCTTTTTCAGTGGCGGGTCATGCCATTCGGGCTCCACTCTGCGCCTGCAACATTCCAAAGGGCACTGGATACAGTCATTACTCCAGAACTGGAACCATATGCATTTGCATACCTGGATGATATTATAGTGACTGGTAGTTCAAAACAGGAGCACTTGGCAAAACTAAAGAAAGTTTTTCGTCGATTACGGGCTGCAAATCTAAAACTAAATGTTGACAAATGCGAATTTTTTAAAACGGAAACTAAATATTTAGGTCATGTCGTCAGCGGCAAAGGAATCTATACTGATCCTGACAAAATAGCGGCCATCCAAAGGCTAAAACCACCGGAAAATCTACGGCAACTACGAAGGTATTTAGGCATCGCGTCATGGTATCGTCGATTCGTGCCGGAGATTTCCAGTATAGTTCACCCCATGACAACTCTGCTTAAAAAAGGTAAGCACTGGAAATGGTCTACTGAACAACAACAGGCGTTTGACAACCTTAAAAAGAAACTCATCGAAGCACCGATCCTAGCGTGCCCGGACTTTACGAAGAAATTTATTCTACAAACAGATGCCAGTGATTTCGGATTAGGAGGGGTTCTAAGACAGGAAATAGAAGGGACTGAGAGAGTTATCGCATACGCCAGTCGACACCTTATTTAAGCCGAAAAAAACTACTCCGCGACCGAAAAGGAATGTCTATCCATAATCTGGGGCATACGCAAGATGCGTTGCTATCTGGAGGGATACCAGTTTACTGTGCTGTAATGTTACGCGTAAACGATTTTAAACAAAATAACTCGCGTAAATTAATAAAATTTTTAGGTCCTGCCTAATAGTGTTAGCCGGCGTTTATTCGCTGCCACTGGCTCTAAATTTGTTTAATGTTTTTGGTAGCCGTTCACTATAAAGTGCAGAGGCTTTTTATATTTTTTAAAGTTGGCAGCTTATAAAAAGACTCAAAGACTTTAGAAAATTATAACTAGTTGGCAGCTTTGGAGCTCAAAAACTAATTGCTTTATTTTCAAATATGTTCATCCTTTTATAGTAAGCATAACGGTATTTTGTCTTAAAACTAGTTAACAATTGTTTGTGTAGTTTAGAATGTAAATAGAATCATATGTTCTTTAATTAGTGTAAAAGTAATAGTAGAGTATCGTAATATATATTTGTAATTAAGTATTAATATTTTAATATGCGTGAGTGAGTAGACTTATATTAATAGAAAACGTAAACATAATCATATGTTAACATATTTTTGTAGGAGTAAAAAAGTATAATATAATATCATATGTTTTGTATTCAGCCATATGGGTACATGTGTGCGAATGAGATAGATAGTAGTGCTTAAAATGAACACATGTTCTTATTGTTTGAATATTATTGTGCATGTTCTCGAAAATTCTTACAGTAGAGGTTTTTATATTATTACTTATTTTAAGAAAACTATGTATAGCTTGTTTTATAATGAAATACATTTATGTAAATTTAATATTTAAATAATATGTATAGGTATACTACACCCTTACCCTTAAGAAAAAAATTTTATTTTGAAATTTATGAAAAATTAAATTTTTTTTTTGTGTTTTAACTTATACAATATTTTAATATAATTCATATATTTACAAGATTAAAATTTTGAAATAAAAAGATATAATTTTTACAAATATTTCTTTAACATATTGTTATGGTATTCTTTAAGTGTTCCATTTAAATTTACTATTGAATTTACTCCTTTTTTGTTTACAATTATGAATGGACCAATATAAGGAGATTGATTTTTTTCTTCTATTCATCCTTTTTATCAAAACTTTATCTCTAATATTTAAATTTAACGGATTTATATTTTTATCTATTTTTATTCTATTCATTTTTGCAATATTTATTAATTCGTTTGCTTTTTGTAAAGAATATTTTAATCTATGTTTCAGTTCTTGTGCGTAATTGTCTGTATTATATACTATTGATTCGAAACGGTTATCATTTGGAAGATTTGCAAGTTTTCCAAAAATTAGCTCAAACGGTGTATTATTTGTATCAACATGAGGTGTTGTGTTATATGAAAAAGTGAAGTATGGGATCCATTGGTCCCATTCTTAATTTTTACAAAAGTTTAACAAATATTCATTTAATACTCGATGGTTTCTTTCAATCGAGCCTAGAGGCTCATGGTGATATGGAGTGCTAAAAATTTGTTTAATATCTAATAAATTGCATATTTAGGACATTAATTCATTGAGGAATTCTGTACCTCTATCCGATTTTAAAATTTTAAAGTGACCGTATATTAAAATTACGTTTTCAACAAGTGTTTTAGCAACAGTTTTCGCGTCTTTTGTCTCCATTGGACGTGCTATTACATACTTTGTTAAGTCGCACTGCATTGTTAGCATGTATCTGTAATTGTTGGATGAGCGTAGGGGACCTACTGTGTCGATAGAAACTACTTCAAAGCTGGTACTTGGTGTGTCTGTCATTGTTAAATTTTCTTTTGTATGTTTAGTTTGTTTATTAATTTTGCAATTGTTACAATTGAGAATGAACTTTTTTATCATTTTGCTCATATTTTTCCATATGTATTTTTGTTTTAGTTTCATTATTGTTTTTCTTTTACCGAGATGACCTCCATGTGTCGAATTGTGGTATTCTTCGATTATTTTGTTTTGTTTTATTTTGTCGACTATTCTTTGTGGTTCATTATAAATTAAAATTTTTAAGTTTTCATTTGTTCTTTTTATGTTATTAAAAATATCTTTGAACTTATCCAATTCAATGGTTTTAAATATATCATCATTTCTCTTTAGCTCTAATTCTTCTATTCCTACATTAAACATTTTTGATGAAAGCTTCTCCAAAGTCAGCGGAGTGAACAGTGGATTATCACTACATCGTATAATTACTTCCTCATCATGTATTTCAATTTTGGTATCCTTAAACTTTCTTTCTGTAATGAACCTTAATTTTTTAATTTTTTTTATATCAATCCCAAACAAAAAGTTTTGCGGGCTTTTCGCTGGCAGGACATTCTCTTTTGTTTAAATCAATGTTTTTTGTATGTTTATCTGTGTTCATACTTCTTGTAATTGCTAGTATATTTTGTTTGCTATCTTCCATTCCGGTTGGAATCATAGCTTTTAGGGAATCACTATTTAAAATTATTCTTGACAATGCGTCTGCATTGGTATTCATTTTACCCTTTTTATAAATAATATTGAAATCATAATCGCTAAGATCTAATCTTATGCGTGTCATTTTAGAACAAGGATTTTTATGAGAGAAAAGAGACACTAGCGGGCGGTGGTCTGTTAGAACCGAAAATTTTCTACCGTAGAGGTAGGGTCTGAAAAAATTGATTGCCTAATGTATAGCTAAGAGCTCTTTCTCAATAATTGGCTTGTTTAGGTCATGTTTTGCAAGAGATTTGCTTGCGTACGAAATTGGTAAGTCTGAGCCTACTTCGCCTTGCGATAGGACTGCACCAAGAGCGTAATTAGAAGCATCTGTGGTGAGTATAAAGGGTTTATTGAAATCGGGATATTGCAGTATCGGTGGGT
This sequence comes from Dichetophora obliterata, assembly GCA_963920525.1. NCBI lineage: Eukaryota > Metazoa > Arthropoda > Insecta > Diptera > Sciomyzidae > Dichetophora > Dichetophora obliterata. The sequence continues at coordinate 133,111,588 of OY986435.1, forward strand.
TTAAAAGTGTTGTTTTTAGCTCTTCAAAAGAGTTCTGGCAATTTTCATTCCAGTCATATTTTGTGTTCCTCTTTAACAATGAGTTTAAATTTTTAGCAATATCTGCAAATCTTGGAATAAATCGACGGTAGTAGTTGCAGAAAGCAACAAATCTTCGTACTTCGTCCGCGTTTTTTGGTATTGGATATTCTTTTATAATTTTATTTTTAGACGGGTCAGTTTTTATACCATTGGCCGTTATAAGATGCCCAAGGTAAATGACTTCTGGCTTTAAAAAACAACATTTATGTGAATTTAATTTTATATTATATTTTCTTAATCTGTCAAAAACTTTTATTAAATTGTCGTTATGATGTCCTAAACTACAACCGAAAACAATTATATCGTCTACATAAATAAAAGCTTCTGTATCTAAGCCACTTAATGCGATAGTCAGCATTCTTTGGAAGCTGTTGGATGATATCTTCAATCCAAATGGTAAACGCTTAAATTGGAAATGTCCATTTCCAGTTGAAAAAGAAGTTAACGGTCTTGAGTCTTTGTCTAAGTTAATTTGGTGGAAAGAGCTGGTCATGTCCAAAGTCGAAAAGTATTTAGCTCTTCCCAGTCGGTCGAGAACGTCTTCTATTTTTGTAAGTGGGAATTTATCGTTTACAATTTTTTCATTTAATTTGCGAAAGTCTACTACAAGTCGCCATTTTTTGCTGTCATCTGTTGACTTTTTGAATGTTCGAATTTACTGAATGTTCGATTATGTTGTCTGATAAAAGTTGGTCAACCTGTTCATTTATCTCTGTAACTGTGTTTGTGGAAGTCTGTAATTTTTAATGTATACCGGGGTCGAATCTGTTGTTTGTATTGTCTGCGTGTAAAAATTATTTGTACTTAAGTGTTCTCCAGGGAGATGAAAAATGTCACTGTATTTATGTATAATGTTTATTAGTGATGTCTTGGCATCTGGGTCGTTACAACCAATGTCTAAAATTTTTAGTAACGTATCTAGTCTATTTTTGTCAGTCTTATTATTGATTTTACAGGCAAATATATTATAGTTTTTTAGTGGTTGAGTTTCAAAATCAAGATTTTTCAATACAACATTGTTACTATTCGTATTTAGAATCTTAACGTGAGCATTGCCATTTGCTGGTATCAAGCTATTACCTAAAAATACTCCGTTTTCTATCTCTTTATTTAAAATAATACTATCTTCATTGACTTTAATATTTATTGGAACTATAGATTCTGAACGAGCAGGAATTACGATATTTGTTCTACTACAACTATTTAAAATTATTGGTAAAATTATTTCTTTATCATTTATGATTAATGTTAAAGTATATGTTTCAAAGTCAATTTTTGCCATATACTTCTCTAAAAAATCGCGTCCTATAATGCCATCCGTGGCAATTGGAAAATTGTTTTCTACGATATAAAAATTATGTTGGATATCTTCATCGTCCACTATTAAATTTAAATTTTTAAGTACCAATGCATTCAATTTCTTCTTATGTAATACCCGTTATTGTCGAAATATTCTGTGTGTTTATGTGATCTATATTTATAATTTTACATATGGAGATATCCGCTCCAGTGTCAATGAGAAATTTCAAATCGTCGTTTGTATTTTCGCATTCTAATGTGATGTAAAATGAAAGATTTTTATTAAGTTTGCAAATTAATTTTGGCCCCTGCGGGTAACAATCTCTGCTACCCGGCCATAGCGGTTTCCCTGCGAGTTGTTGCTTTTGAAATTATTATTATTAAAAGTTCTATTGATATTATTGGAATTTCTATTAAAATTTCTGTTGGAATTATTATTATTATTTACGAAGCTATGGTTTCCATTAATATTTCTATTATTATTATTATTATTGTTTGCAAAATTGTTGTTTCTGTTAAAGTTTCTATTTGTATTATTTGTATAGTTTGTATTGTATCTTGTATTCATAAAATTGTTATTATTTCTATTATTGTTTGTGGAATGTAGCTATTTCTAACGTCGTTGAATCTATTGTAATTTTCTCTGAAAGTATTTCTGTTTCTAACTTGGAAAATATTAGATTTATTTGTCTTTAAACTTTGTTCTGCAGTGATGCATCGTTCTACCGCTGTATGTTTTAGGTGTATTTGCTAACAAAATAGTTTGGTATTCCAAATTTACACCTTTCATGAAAACATTCAATGCCATGCTTTCGTTAACCTTGTAAATTGCATCTTTTGCGGCTTGCGTGGGATTAGTTAAAGATTTAATTTCGAAGGTTATTAACTGTTCAGAAAGTTCTGAAATTTTTTCTCTGAATTCAGAAATACTTTTATTGTTTTGTTTAATTATACCGATTTCACTTAAAACCTGTTGTAACGTTTTCGGATTGGGGTAAGCATTTTCCAATGAATTTTTTAATTCAGTAAATGTCGAAGGTCTATTAGTTCTACCTATTATACTACGCACTTGAGCAGTAAGTTTGAAATTATATACGTATTTAATGAAAAGAGCTTTATCTTCATCTTTTAAAATATCGTGAAGCAATTCTGCTTGCGATATAAAATTTTCCAAATTGATAAATTGTCCTTTGAAAATTTGTTGGTTTTTTCCCACAACATTGATATCAAAACTAGCCATATTGTTTTCTTCTTTTATTTCTGGTTTTTGTTTAATTGGTAAATTTTTCAAAATTGTATTTAAATCTTGATAGAGGTTATTAAATGTTTATTTTAAAATCTCATGATTTTCATCTATCGATTGTTCAATATTTACTTTGTTTTTTAGACAGTCTAAAGTTTTTAATTTTTCTTCAATATACTGTTCAGTATATTCTCTATTTTTACTTTTGTTTATATTTAGTTTAAATTTTTCTAAAAATTTAATGCTTTCTTGGAGATTTTCCATTAAATCCTGAATACCCGTATTGTTTAGTACTTTATTCCTAAAATTTTAATATTTCCGAACACCCTGTGCTACATTCAGCTTTTCGTTACAGGTTGAACGTGCAGGTGGCGCAACAGGTGTTCATCAAATTTTAACGAAAGAAGAAACGTCAATAAAGAAAACAATATACATAGTTAAAGTAAAATGTCGGTCGGTTGTTTACGTTTGCTTACTAAGTCGTGTGTGAAAAAAATTAATAGTTAAATTATGTATATTTAGTGTATTTTAGTGTTATAGTGTATTTTAATTGTATTTATTTAATTGTATTTAGTGTATTACAGTGTATTTTAAATAATAAGTAATTAGTATTATATATTTTAATATAATAAAAGCTACGTTGCAAAACATTTTTGTTTTGATGCGCGGCGAGTTGTATGAATGTGTGTGAGTGAAAAATATTGTAAAGATCAAAATGTGTATTGCAATATGGCTTGTCGAGAAAGAAAAAAAGAGAAAGCAATTTATGCTAGGCAATTGTGACTGAAAAGTATAATAAAAAGGATGCATATAAAAAAATGTGAAAAATTATGTTATAAATAATTTTTTTTAATATAATAAGTTCATTGCTTTAACAAAGTAAAATAAAATGAATTATAGATAAATAAACAAATGTAAAATTTTCATTGTAAAAAAGTGTGTAGAAAATAAATGTGTTGAAAAAAAAGATTATTGGGTGGATTTGATTCTGCAGTGGCCTTCCATCTCTCTCTCGAGTTCATCAATTTTTAGCCATATTTCGCTGGCAACGTTCCATTCTGGTGGAGGGTCGCTATTAACAATCCTTCTGAGACTAGCTAGCCGTCGTCTATTCTGCACTAGTCGTCCTGCGCGTCGTAGCTTTGGTTTTTCAATTTTCGGAATTGCCGTGCTAATTTTTTCTTTGTAGCGTTCCTGACGCTTTTTATATTCCTCGATAGTGATTGCTTTGGGGCCTTGGCATGCTTTTGTTGAAACTTGTGATGGGACGTATTTAGGAGCGTTTATTTTTCCACCTACAGGTACTTACTCCGGTACCGTGTTTGCCGTCGGCAAATTTATTTTTACGAACTCCTGGCAGGATCGCCATGTTATGTTACGCGTAAACGATTTTAAACAAAATAACTCGCGTAAATTAATAAAATTTTTAGGTCCTGCTTAATAGTGTTAGCCGGCGTTTATTCGCTGCCACTGGCTCTAAATTTGTTTAATGTTTTTGGTAGCCGTTCACTATAAAGTGCAGAGGCTTTTTATATTTTTTAGAGTTGGCAGCTTATAAAAAGCTCAAAGACTTTAGAAAATTAGAACTAGTTGGCAGCTTTGGAGCTCAAAAACTAATTGCTTTATTTTCAAATATGTTCATCCTTTTATAGTAAGCATAACCGTATTTTGTCTTAAAACTAGTTAACAATTGTTTGTGTAGTTTAGAATGTAAATAGAATCATATGTTCTTTAATTAGTGTAAAAGTAATAGTAGAGTATCGTAATACATATTTGTAATTAAGTATTAATAGTTTAATATGTGTGAGTGAGTAGACTTATATTAATAGAAAACGTAAACTTAATCATATGTTAACATATTTGTGTAGGAGTAAAAAAGTATAATATAATATCATATGTTTTGTATTCAGCCATATGGGTACATGTGTGCGAATGAGATAGATAGTAGTGCTTAGAATAAACATATGTTCTTATTGTTTGAATATTATTGTGCATGTTCTCGAAAATTCTTACAGTAGAAGTTTTTATATTATTACTTATTTTAAGAAAAGTATTTATAGCTTGTTTTGTAATGAAATACATTAATGTAAATTAAATATTTAAATAATATGTATAGGTATACAGTGCTCATGGACCATCTTTTCCTCAAATGGCTTAACTCCATTGAAAATCCATCAGGCCGGATTGCCAGGTGGGCATTAGAGCTCCAACAATTCAAGTTTGACGTACAATACTCAAAGGGAAAATTAAATGTGGTCGCAGACGCACTGTCTCGTCAACCGTTGGAAACCATACGACAGACTACAATGGCAACAGAATCTCCAAAGTGTCAATGGCTTGAGAGGAAAAAGGCTGAAGTTCTGGAAAACCCGGCGAAATTCCCCGACTTTTTAGTGGAAGATGATCACCTGTACAGGCATATTCCAAGGCAACCCGGAGATGAAGACACTGCTCCATGGAAGCTATGTGTTCCGTCTTTTCTTCGTAATAGAGTTTTTCAAGATAATCACGATCAACCGAGTGCCGGCCACCTAGGGATTCGAAAAACAACCGCACATGTAACCAGTCGCTATTACTGGCCTGGAATGTTTCGAGACATACGTAGGTATGTCCGGCAATGCGAACTATGCCAGAAATATAAAGTGAGCCAACAGCAAGTAGCAGGTAAAATGCTTACTTAAATCACAGACGAACCATTTTCCGTAGTATGTGCAGATTTTGTAGGCCCACTTCCGCGTTCTAAGCATGGCAATACAATGATACTAGCATTTTTTGATAAGTTTTCAAAGTGGACTGAGGCCATTCCACTTCGCAAGGCCACCAGTGAAAATCTCGACAAGGCTGATTTAAGAGCGTGGTTTAAGCAAAGCCATGCCATGGCTAAGAGGCATAAGCTGGCGGTGGTATTATACATGCTGGTTAGCACTGAACAGCGGGAACGCCTGCCTAATCTATACTTGCCGAGTGTTAATATATTAACAGAAAACGACCAAGCGCACGACATGGCGAAAGTGGCAACAAAAAGTCCCACTAGGAATTTTCTCATGGCTGCACCTAAAAAGGAAAGGTCCCGACAATCCTCAGTAACGTCAAGCTCAAGCTCCGGTTCCAGCTCAAGCTCAGATTCCAGCTTAAGCTCCGATTCCAGCGCCAGTTCCGACTCAGACTCCAACTTCTTGATTGACTCATCGAAGTCTCAGCTGCCTGACGTCATTCAGTCAACAGGTCGACCAAGTCTTCGACCATCGAGTCAACCACGAGATACTGTTGCACCGAAGTTCGATGGTGAAGACACATTTAACAACGACTGCGAGGTGGACCAAGGCATCCCAACAGAAGGAAACACAAACGGCTTGGATGATTGCATTTCACTTGATGCGAGTTGCTCCATAGACTTAGAGAAACCTGTATCAGAGATACGAGAGCAAAAGGGAAGCAAGCATGAAAAAGGTTGGCCACAACAACTCTTCCAGGCGATTAGTTTAAGAGAACAGGATTGGGCGCCAAACGCATCAATGAGATTCAGGCAAGTTGTCGATGGCAAGACCTACCGAATAAATATCAACCGAGGAGGGAAAGTTTGCATTAATCAGCTACCAGGAAGAAAGAGGGAGATGTGAAGACCATTTTTTTTGGTTTACTGCAAAAAAATGACTGCACATAATGAGCTACTTATTACTTGGAATTTTAATTGCTTTTTGTTTTTTTTATTGATCTATTTGCTTTACTTTGCTTCTATTTTTACTTAATTAAACAATTTATTTATATAAATATATTACATATTATTATTATATATTAACTATATTATTTTGTTTACAAAAATGAATAAATAAATATTAATTTAATAATATTTCTAAAAACTTAAATTCTCTATGTTTCACTGATGAGAACTAACCACCCTGTAGGGGCTTAATACCATAACGGAACAATCGAACGATTGAACAATTAGAGTAAACAAGCAACAACAACTAACACATAGACACATAGGCCATACGCTAATCGCCATGACAACGATAGATAAGCGTTGGTTGGACACGATGGTATAAAAGGAAGTTACAGGCATGAAATGGGACAGTTGCTAAAGACCTGCAGAGAAGTGAACACCTAAAGTTAAGTGCTAAAAGTCATCAAGTTACAGGAAAAGTCGACAGAGGTTCTCACCGCGACGTCAAGAAACACCGAGAGAGATGCAGACAGAGCTCGTGGCAGAAACACCGACAAAGTCGCAGGCAGAGCTCGTGGCAGAAACACCGACAGAGACGCAGGCAGAGCTCGTGGCAGAGACGCTGACAGAACTAGTGGCAGAGCTAGTACAGAGACGCAATCAGAGCTCGCAGCAGAGACATCGACAGAACACGCAGCAGAATCATAAGCAGCAATTCGTGGCAGAGAAATATAAAACACAGTGACGTGCAGAAAGGTAAGAAAAAAAAAACAAATTATCATAGCTTGCTTCGGAAGTTAGATTGTTGTTATACTGATTTTTAGTTTTCGCTTGTTTATCAGTTTTCTATTTTCTACTGGGCTGATAAAGAAGACTCCTTGGTCTTATACAGACATCCATAGATCCTTAATTTATTTTTTTTTTTATATTTAGTTTTAGAATTCGCTTGTTTATCAGTTTTCTAGTCTCTACTGGGCTGATAAAGAAGACTCCTTGGTCTTATACAGACATCCATAGATCCTTAGTTTATTTTCTTTATATTTAGTTTTAGAATTCGCTTGTTTATCAGTTTTCTAGTCTCTACTGGGCTGATAAAGAAGACTCCTTGGTCTTATACAGACATCCATAGATCCTTAGTTTATTTTCTTTATATTTAGTTTTAGAATTCGCTTGTTTATCAGTTTTCTAGTTTCTACTGGGCTGATAAAGAAGACTCCTTGGTCTTATACAGACATCCATAGATCCTTAGTTTATTTTCTTTATATATAGTTTTAGAATTCGCTTGTTTATCAGTTTTCTAGTCTCTACTGGGCTGATAAAGAAGACTCTTTGGTCTTATACAGACATCCATAGATCCTTAGTTTATTTTTTTTATAATTAGTTTTAGAATTCGCTTGTTTATCAGTTTTCTAGTATCTACTGGGCTGATAAAGAAGACTCTTTGGTCTTATACAGACATCCATAGATCCTTAGTTTATTTTTTTTATAATTAGTTTTAGAATTCGCTTGTTTATCAGTTTTCTAGTCTCTACTGGGCTGATAAAGAAGACTCTTTGGTCTTATACAGACATCCATAGATCCTTAGTATATTTTCTTTATATTTAGTTTTAGAATTCGCTTGTTTATCAATTGTTTAGTCTCTACTGAGCTGATAAAGAAGACTCCTTGGTCTTATACAGACATCCATAGATCCTTAGTTTATTTTCTTTATATTTAGTTTTAGAATTCGCTTGTTTATCAGTTTTCTAGTCTCTACTGGGCTGATAAAGAAGACTCCTTGGTCTTATACAGACATCCATAGATCCTTAGTTTATTTTCTTTATATTTAGTTTTAGAATTCGCTTGTTTATCAGTTTTCTAGTCTCTACTGGGCTGATAAAGAAGACTCTTTGGTCTTATACAGACATCCATAGATCCTTAGTTTATTTTTTTTATAATTAGTTTTAGAATTAGCTTGTTTATCAGTTTTCTAGTCTCTACTGGGCTGATAAAGAAGACTCTTTGGTCTTATACAGACATCCATAGATCCTTAGTTTATTTTCTTTATATTTAATTATGTTGACTTTATATGATTTAAATACAAATTCTAAATGTTTTATAGTTTAAATCATACTTGATTTTAAATACAAATTCTAGTTGTTTGATAGTTTAAAATCGTTTATTGAGCTTAAGGTCAAAGTTAGAACAATTAATTGTTCTTACGGATTTTTTCCAAAGAAACAACAACAACAACAAAGTTTTTTCAATATGAAAAGGAAAAAATCACTAGCTGATCTGATTGCAATTTCTGCTCTGCTAAAAGCGTCATCAGAAATCTTTGTGATACCCGTGCAAGCGCGCTCTAACGCACTGCACCATCGGGGCGATGAGATTTGAAGCGTCAATTTCTCTGTTTTTCCTCCATTTCATCATGTCACATTTGTTGTTGTATTTCTGTTTTACTTTAGTTTCTATGCTTATGTTATTATATGTAGTCCAACAGCCTGCTGGAAGTCTGCACTAACATCAAACATTTAGAATTTGTATTTAAATCATATAAAGTCAACATAATTAATATAGAGGTCATTTAGAAAAAACTTTAACTTTATATTTAATTTTAGAATTCGCTTGTTTATCAGTTTTCTAGTCTCTACTGGGCTGATAAAGAAGACTCCTTGGTCTTTTACAGACATCCATAGATCCTTAGTTTATTTTTTTTATAATTAGTTTTAGAATTCGCTTGCTTATCAGTTTTCTAGTCTCTACGGGGCTGATTAAGAAGACTCCTTGGTCTACTAGGTACCCTCTAAGAAACCATAGATAGCATTATTATTAGTTTACTACTGAATATATGAAAACGTCACCCGTCACTGTGTTTTGAAGTAACCATAAGATACGCAGCTACAAGTAATTACAGGCACGCAGTAAAGTCCAAGGATACGGTGATATCAATAGTTGTGTATGTAATATATATATATTATTTTAGTAATTTTATAACGTTTAAGAAAGAAAATAAAGAATAGAACTAAATAAACCTATAATCAGTGTCTCTTTCTAAATAAATAATTGTGCGACCCTGGACACAGACTGATCTATCCCAGCTATAGATCCTGGGAAACAGGAAGTCGTTACAAAAGTTAAAATATTTTGCAAATTTTTCTGATTTGAATTTCATGCGAATTGATAAATTAACAAATCCAACTTGGCGGTGTTCAGTTTTTTTGAATGTTTCCTCCAACTCACAGATAGCTGGCGTTGACTGCTTACCATATGGCAGCTCTCGTCAACTTAAAATGTAACTCTGGCTGTATTTATAAATGAAAAGATTGCTTCGATTAACTTACCAATGGCAAGAGCCGCGAGAGGTATTTTAAATTTGTAACTTTTTTTTTTGTATGATCCGACCAAGTGCCGAAAAAACGGAAGTGGAAAATATTTTGAAGAAATTCAATATTGGCAATTCCCACTTTTATTCAGTTACTTCCGATACTCTAGCCTTCAATACAATCAACGAAAAATGTTAGACAGTTTTTTCTTTTATAAATTTCTTGACCTAAGGCTCTAAAAATTTTAACCTTGTAAAATCATGAAAGTGTTACAATTTAATTATAACCATAAAATGTTCACATTATCATGTAAACATCTTAGTTTTTAAATTCCCGTTTGAACAGTTTACAAAATTATACAATATCGCTTTAGAAAAAAAAACTGATTTGCTTTTAACTTTTTCAAGTCTAGTTTCAAAGAAAAAGGTAAAATTACAGATTTAAAAAGGATCACATAAAGAAACTATTAAAAAATTCGTCGAATAAAATAATTCTCAGATTTAGGGGGGAAATTGTCCCCCATTCCCCTACCTATGCCCTTGTTATAATATATGTTTTAGATATTTTACGTGGGATTTTTCAACCCCCAATTAAACCCAACCAGTTACTACTTCTAAGACTAAAATGCTTTAAAAATCGGGAAAAAGGATATTTTACGTGGAATTTTTTTTAAACCCCCAACAAAAACCAAACTCTTCTCAGTTCCAACACTAAAATTGCGAGAATGTCGGGAAAACGGATATTTTCCCAGGGATTTTTTTAACCCCCAAACCACCAAAACCATTCCATTCCATGGAATGCCTTCTTAAAGTTCTTCTGGGAACACCTTAAAGTTCTTCTGGGAAATTAGAATCCTTTCATTGAAGGGCTCAAAGAAATCTTCCATTGAAAAAGTTCTCGAAGCATTCCTTTCAATGACATGCATAAATGCCTTTTGGGCATGAAAGTGGAATGGATGGAATTCAAGACTTTCCCTTCCACTTTGGCTTATTTTGGAACCACCTTTTTTGCTGGGTATATATTGTTTCGCATATTGTAAAACTATTATACTTATATAATTGATGTAATTAAAAGGCCATAGCAACACATGTAAAAAGACAGAAGTACTGAAGTTCATGTTTCTTTTTAATGTTATTATACATGTTTTGTTTCTTATTTTTGTATTTTAATAAAAATATTTCTTAGTCTTAAAACTAAATAAATAAAATTGGTTATGGAAGTTTAAAAAATTGGGCTTTATTGTTTCAAAATATTAAAGTTGTATTTTTGTGTTAAAAAAAATCAATATATTATTTGTTTTTGGATTTTGATACGTGGATACTTTTCGATACTTTTTTGATCTTTTCATATAAACTTTTTTTAGAATCGTCGCGGCAACACTGATTACCATCACAAAATTATTTAAAACTTTACATAAGTTTTAGATCCATTTATAGTAAGTACATTTTTTATTGAAGCGTATCTTTTTACGCCTCTTTTTGTGATTTGCTTGAGTAAAATCTCAAAAACGACACTTTTTTCCATACACCTTTTATGTGAAGGTCAAATTATAATAGACGTAATGTAAAGTAATGAAATGTTGTCAACTGTCATCGGGAGGGGACGTAATGTAAGAAAACGTTATAGCAATTATAATGGGCAGTAGCCAGGCAGTTGCTTGTCGTAAATAATTGCACGTTCCCGTACAAGTTCAATTAAAACTTCGTCATCCATAGCTGTGGATGCAAAGAACTATCACATTAATACCGAAAACTCAACAAAAAACGTAGTTCTACAATATAAAACAGCGCAATAATCGAATCTAACCTCAATGTTTAGTTGCTTTTTGAACAGACGTAATGTAAAGTAACGTAGAAATCGAAATTCAACGGATCTTTACGTCTCGTTACATTACGTTACGTTTATTATAATCACTTGTATAAGAAACTATTGTTTGAAACACTAAGTGAAAGAACACCCTGCTCAATTTACATTAGACCACATTACAAGACACACTGTTCTCAAAAACGTTCAGCCTGAAATTATGCACAGAAAATATATTTGATACTTATTAGTAACAATATTGGGTTTTTACAATAGTACGTTTTGATCTAACTACCTCTTTTTTTCATTCCTTTATAAAAAAGTTATGACGAATTTAATGAAATTCTTTTAAGTCGATTGTACCAAAAAATATAAAGCCGCAAAACGACACCTGAGTTGCTACGGATTGAAGGTTGCAAGGCCAGTTTGTTAAGTTGTGTATGAATATGATTGTTACCAATCTCGGCAAAAGGCTCCAAAAAGGAAGTGTGCAAAGGACCTGTCGTAGGACAGGCTTTTATAGTAATAAATAAATAAAATCATATGGTTTTGTTTTTTTAATTTTAGTATGCACTTTTCAGTTGCTGTAAAATCAGTAAATAAATTATTGTCAGTGCATTTTTAAAGCGAAGCTTCTTACGCCTCGTTTTGTGATTTGCTTGAGTGAAATCTCAAAAAATTACCCTCATCCCTGGCTATACACGTGCAGGCTCCATTGAACTGGATGAAACTTATCACAAGGTATCAACTGTTTGAATGTTCACAGGCACTTAAACAATGCTTTTTTGAAGTATAATTTACGAATGATAAGCGATCCAAATATTTGTACAATACGATTAAGGACAACTATTGATGCAGTATTTGCTAGATATATCGATGATATGTAATATACGTTTGCTTTTATCTAAAATACCAACAATTCCATTCAAAACATTTATAAAAATAACTAAAAATTATGTAACACGTAATCAAATAAAATGTAATGTAATAAAATGTACTGGCGTGAATATTAATGTGTATTTTTTAGTTACCTTTTTGATCCCTCAAGGAAAAATCGGAAGGCTTCCATCTAAAAGTGATAAAGAAAAATTCCCTACCGTATCTTTCGGAAGCTCGAGGGTAGTTTTGCATGTATGTTGTTTCCAAACCGCTTCTTTAAGAATGCATATGGAAACTTTTACTTATTGTCAAGCAATGACAACAGAAAATATTAATATCATTGTTTCCTGTCGCTCAAGGGTCCCGGGTTCGAATCCTGGCCGGGCATTTTCATAACAAGGGAGAGGAATTTTTCCGCATTAATTTTTAAGACAGCGGAGGGGAATGTTTCCACATTAATCTTTGAAATGGAGTTTCCAACGGAAGGGAATGCTTCCTACATTCCATGGAATGTTTCCTGTTTATATCCGGGAATGTTTCCATTTCCTAGAGGAATATTTAAAATTTTTTAATTTAAAATTATTTTATTAAAAAACCATTAAATTATCAAATCTATTAAAATGCGAAAAAGCTTCGCTTCACTCGTGTGTCCAACGACGTATATGTTTTTTTTTTTTAAATTGTTAAATTTAACTAAAACACTGCTTGTCATAAACAAAAAATACACCACGGTCGCATAATACGCATTATACGTACTGTATACTCTACGTTTTTGTGCCGTAAGCTGCGTATGTTTAATCCATTGCAATTTTGTTATTGCAAATTACGCTGCTGTAAAACTACCGAACATACGCTGTTAACATCGTCAATGCGGCGTTCATTGAATACCACTATTGTGTTTTATAGGAGCTCCCACTGCTAGGCAAACAATTTTTTTTAAAATGTTGTAAGTTTTGCGTCGATGGGCGTTACTCTGACTTTTCCTCCGATAATTTAACAACATACTGCAGAAAAGTTGTAGTTGAAGGCTGCAGCTTTCGAACGGTGTATCGCTTACTCAAAAATATTAGCATTTGATAAAGTTATGATCAAAAAACCAAACCACTCCCACTGCTTGACCATTTCCTCTACTTTTAGACATTTGGTTTTGAAATCAGAGGGAACAATTTACCTTTAGCTGAAATGGACTTTTTAATTTTTGTTTTTATACAAAATGTGTATTTGGAGCTAAAAAAGCGAATTGTGAAAAAATTAGAGGTCGCTCTCAAGACGTTTAAAAGTTATAGTGGTCCAAAGTTAGGAAAAATGGCCATAAAAACATGCTATAAATTTTTAAATTTTCCTAGAAAAGTAAGCATTATGGGTATCAAAAGAAAAGAAATACAAGCACCAATTCAACGAGGTATCAAACATTAAAATCCATGCATAACTTTTTAAGATATAACTTCTTTTATACCTAAATATTTTCGTTTTGTAGTGTTAAAAACAATATTCCGTACAAGGGCAAAACACTATTAAGCTGGAAGTCCAAATTATATAAAAAAAGGAATAATTGCAATTTAAGTAACTAAGGTATAACTAGTTACATATACGATGTTATATATATGATAGAGGAATATTTACGAAGTAAGTTAAATAGTTACATGAACGATTGAGGAAGAAAGGGTCACACTCGAGAAATTTTTAAAACATTTACAGAGTAAGTTATGCAGTTAAAAGCTATAAAATATTATTAATTTTTTACGAATTTTTGACATGTTTTGACAAAGTGCCAGTTTTGCCAATTTTTTTTAAATATTTACATAGTAAATTTTATAATAACATTAACGATTGTTAAAGAAAGCGCCGCAGGCGAAAAATTGTTATTACAAATCGAGGCGATTTTTCTTGTCTTTTAAATTATCTTTAAATTTTTACATTCAAATTCATGGAATTAATTTTTGTCGTTTTTACATTAGAATTCATGGAATTAATTTTTGTCGTTTTTATTTGAATCTAAAATGCATCTAAAATTTTGATGCAAAATAGTTGGTACATAAAAAGAGTTATATCTTATTATTATAAAAGAGAAAGAAATTATTGGAATTTTATGGTTAATAACTTATTGAATAGGTAATAGAATAGGCTTTCTTTTAATACCCATTTTGCTTAGTTTGGTTTATATATAGCAAAGATATAGCAAGTTTTAGGTAGCCCATTTTTTTACCTTTGACCCCTATAACTTTTTAACCAGATGAGAGTGACTATTAACTTTTTCAGATTTGGAATTATAAGGCCTTAGTATATATGTCCCACGAAAAAAAAAGTGAAAAAATTCATTTTAGCTAAAGGTATATGCCCATGCATATGTTGTCCAGTCTAAATGTTTGGCTTTCAATTTAAACTCATCATTCCAAAACAAAAATTTATAATATTATTTCCCTTTTAGGCCTAAGTACAAATTCCACCTATCCGCCATATCAACAACAGTTCAGCAACACGTCTGAGGTTCAACAATCTGTATCAACAAAAATTTCGAGCAACAACTTCAACAACAGTTTAACCAACTCATCATCAAACACAAACTATTCAAGTGGTGCTAAATCGTCGATACCAAGACCTCTGCAAAATGTAAGTTCTAGTGTTTGGCCTATTTTATTTAGAATACTAATGGTTTGAATTACAAAAAAGTAACAAATTATTTGACTTTTTGATTAAGGATATGGCATGTTTTAAAAATTGGACTACATTAATTAAAATTATTTTTAGGTGATACCCACGTGCGTATACTTAATGTCACGTATAGCTGTACATATGGAGATCGAAGGAACAGCTCAGTGTCCCTCTCAGGTGATGCTGGCTGCTGCTCTGGGCTGTGAAGAGTTAGGAATAGCCAACAAATTATTAGCACAAAGCATTTTCGGCTTATGGATGACCAGTGCACTTCTAGAAATTCAATTAAAGTCCCATCATCGCCCGTACGTAGTGCGTGTGGCGTGGCAGAATTTATTAGAAAAATATAGTCATGGAAATCTAATCGAAAAGAAGTTCGATGAGCCTATGATAATGCTCAAGCGAAATGTTTTCTTTTCAAAACGTGATGAGGAAAAAATCAAGTACGTAGGAAATTTTACGCAAAATATTAATTATTGTGCACTTATGTTCATTTAATTGAATTCTATTTAAAATTTTATAGAGATCATCGCATATTGGAATTGCTGTACGAAGAAGCAAAACATAACGTTTTGTCTGGACGCTATATAATGGAGCCAGTGCATTCGGTAATGTTGGGTGGAATACAGGCAAGGATTGAATTAGGTCCCTACAATTCCCATTCACATACCACCAGTTTCTTTAGGTAATAATTTATAAATCCTTTTGAAATATAAAGTTTTGACTAAATATTGTACATTTCCAAATGTTGCTGCAGAGAGAACCAATCCAGATTTTTGCCTCAACATGTGGCAAAAAATTCAAGTTGGTCCTGGTTGCCAGTAAGCCGCAAGAGTTCGGCTGAGGTAAAACTTTTGGAACAATACAAACGAGTACCACAAACTGCAACAACGCGAAAACTTATGAGAAAATATTTGGAATTTTGTTGGGCCCTTCCATTTTATGGGTAAGTTTTTATTAAGAGGTAACATCTGTTTGAAATCAAATTAAAGTGGTCTATATCAGATCTTCTTTTTTTAAAAAACATAGAAAGCAATTAAAAAATTGATTTAGACTTGTATATATATTAATAACTAGCTACAAAGCCGCGCTGGTTTTGCAATATTCTTCTGAAATTTATTGCACGTTCAATACATAGCTTTAAAATTATGTATACATATTACATATAGAGTAATTGGTACGATCGATAAAACAATGTTATTGTACAGCGTGAATCAAAGGCCGCATTCTAGCCGAAAAAGTGCTCAAGTAGCGAAGTAGCATAAAATATTTTCGCTATATAAATTGTGACATCTCAAGGAACATGTTCTGTGAGAGCATACCATTCAGCCCGAAAGTTGTGGAACAGTTCTTGAGCACTTTTTCGGCTAGAATGCGGCCAAAGATACTGTCGCATTTGTTTTATGCCATAAATCAAAAGCACTGTGTAAATTTTACTAAACAAAAATTTTTATTTTTTATTTTAAACGTTCTTTGAAACTTAATAATTTAATTCGAATCTTTCACCTTTCATTGTTTTTAACAATTTTTAACGATTTCTGAAAGACGAGCATGCGGCACTCTCCTGGTTTTTAGGGATATCATTCCATATTTTTATTTAACGTCGCTTAAATTTATCTACCGTTATGTTTTAATGTTCGTTCACTTGCTTAGCATTACACCCCTAATAAAAATGTCGAGGGGTTTAGGTCAGGGGATGAAGAAGGCAATTCGTCAATAGAAATAAAACATGGCAAATCCGCATGGCGACCGTAGCCTAGTGGGTAGAGTGCGTGGCCCCTAAGCTAAAGAACCGCGGTAGCCCGGTTTCAATTCCAGCTCAGACAGAAAGTTTTTCAATTGAATTAATTTTTCTGTTCGGTCGTCACCTCTCTGCAGACAATGGCAAACCTCAGAGAGTAAAAATTGTCATGTAAAGTTTCTTGGAACATAATCCGTTCGGAGTCTGCATAAAACACGTAGGTCTAGTTCTCGGTCATTTGTGATCAAACATTTAACAACACGCATAACACAATTGATCAATAGAAGCTAGGTCAAAGTTCTTCCAAGGTCTGAAATGGCCAGTTTATCTATACTATTATATAAAAGGAGACTCACGAAATTTCATCCAGAATAAGCTCGGTAACCGCTGAACCGATTTTGATAATTTTTTTTATTTGATTCCTATGATAATATAGATTGTTATAGCTTACCAAGGTTTTCGAAAAATGTATCCTTTAATTATTGCAAAATATCGCATTTTATTTGATGCCTACATTCAACCAGCAGCACAATATAACAGCAAACAAAGCTTTTTTTCTCTTTGTCGAGAGAGCTTCTCTCAATATAACACAACAGCCATGTTGTGTAGTTAAGCTGAATTCACTGATAGCCTTCAGCATGTTTTTGTGTGATTTAAAATAATGTTAATCAAGTTGAGAGCGTGCAGAAATTTTTCTCTCTGAACGAAAAATTCATATGAAAAAACTTTCAAAACATGCTGAAGGTGATCAGTGAATCCAGCTTTACTTTCAGGGAGATTCTTGCTTTCATACAGTGTTAATTAATTTTCTATGTTAATGTTTTGAGGGGAGTTGCCAGAATTTAGTTATCAGCATTAATTATGTTTTACAGCCTTGCCAGCCAGCTTTTCCCCACTTGAGATTGTGTTAGTCTATCTATTCGAATATATAAAAGCGTTGTGACACTACACGGATGTTTGACAATCACGCAGGAATCACTGAATCGATTAACACGATATAGATATCAAACGATTTACTATTCCAACTTTATCGTAGTATGCTATGTTAGATTTGGCACGTCCTCTTTCTTTCCACGCCCACTTTTTGCAAAAAATGCTATATTTCAGACGATTTTGGTCGTATGAGACTAGAATTTGGTTATACGTTGTATGGTTACTTTCGCCAACTTTGGGCATGACCCACTTTAGTTAAGTCCACTAAGAGCTGAATTCTGGCATTCTATTGTTTTGAGTATGAGATGGTTTAAGTGAAAAAATTTTGCCACACCCCCATTACCGCCCAGAAGTAATCAAAAATGTTATACTTCGAACGGTTTTGGTTGTATAAGACTAATATTGGATAATTTAGTTCATACGGTTACTTTCGGCAACTGTACTAAAAATGGCGAATATTTAATTTTTTTTTCCGAACGGCATAAAAATTCGTATATAGCAGTAAGGTGGTTTGCGGCAGGACAACGTCTGCCGGGCAATACTATACATCAATAAGAATGCTGTACACATCAGAAAATTCTGATCATTATTCATTGATGTTTCAAACAGAAACGCCTAGCATGTGTTTTGTTCGAAGGTCAATTTATACTTTTACAAATTCACAAAACGATCATAAAAAAATTCATTGAATTGGGTCAGGACAAATTCTACTATAATTTCAACGTTGACTATGAATATAGATAAGGAAATAGATTAAAACATGGATTTATGTATATAACTTTGGAATAGTTTGAAATATTTGAAATATTTTTCACAGAATTATTTTTTAAGCTATATTTGAAAATGTTTATCACATAAAAAAGTTTTTAAGCTGTAACACATCGCAAAAAATATAACAGCATTTTAAGCAAATTAGTTTTCATCAAAAAATCATAGGGGGGGTAAGTGGCCCATGATTTTTAATGATAGAAACCGTTTGTGTAAAAAAAAAACAATTTTTGCAGGTAAATTATGTTATATGAAAGAATAAGGAAAATGAAAAAAAAAAAATTAAAATTAAAAAAATATGTACAACAAAAGCAACTCTTGGCTTATTGTTTAGTACAAGTTGGATATTTTAGAGGTTTTTTGAAAACAATATAAAATATTGCATTAGTGTGGTAACGGTAAACCTTTTCTCATTTTCCCAATTTACTTAATTGAACTTTCAAACGAAGAAAATTGGATGAAAATGTTTGCTTGCTAAGTCAAAACATGAAATTTCAATCGTTTTTTCTTTTCATTCTGAGGCTTATGAGTTATACTGAGCATGATTCAATTATTATAGGTTGTCCATTCATTTGACAACACCCGTAAATTTGTAAAAAAAATATATTCTCTCTCAAATATAAATGACAACTAGGGTTTTATGGTCTTCTATGAAAAAAGTTATGTTTCAGTATTTTGTTGTGTATATTTTTTTTTTAAAAATTACTTATTCTATATTTTGCTGTTAGCAGCAAAAAAATAGTGTGCATTGCGTTTGTAATAATTACTGCTTTGATAATTATTACTGAAAATTGTTTTCAAATTTTGTTGCGAGCCGTTTTTTTTCAATTAATATATAAATCGCGACTATTAAGTTGTAATTATTAAAATAAACTTCAACATGCGGTATTGGAAAACAGTTTATTTTGGTGATGAAATTCAAAAATATAATGTGCCAGTGGATCCAATAAGCCGTCAGCGGTGTGAATAGATTTGTACAACAAAATATTGAAATTAGTTTTTTAAGAACTTACTTAAATTTTCTATCGAAACAAACAAGCAGTGCAGAACGTAGTAGAAAAAGCAGCAGTGAAATGTATCCTTGAGTACTGCGAAAAAGTATGATATTCCTGCAACTGATTACTTTGATGGCATTAAAAAATTACTCTTTTGCTTTTCTCTTCAATTTTACGGGTGTATATCTTCATTCTTCCGAGTAAACGTCAAATGAATGGACCTGTAGTAATTGAATCATGATACTGAGTAAATCTATAGTTTTGAAATTTTAGTGTCATAATAACAGGTTTTTTTAAAACATACCTAATATCCGTACAAAATCTTTCTGAAAAGAAAAGAAAATTACCGTTAATTTTATTAATCAACGACTGTCCATACAAAAATGCATTGTTATGCATTGAGAAAGTCTATAGTGTTTGAGATATCGCCAAAAGTTTAATGTTATTATAGCGGTTTTTTTTTAAATTTAAGAAGAATTGTTATTTGGCCGATTAACTACAACAATTTAAGAAGAATATATTTGTTTTCAGAATATGTGTAAAAAATTACATTTTTGGTTACAAATTTTAAAAATTTTTTACCCAAATTTCTTTATAACGCTATTATGCAGGACTTTGTCAAAAGTAAATAATAAAAGGAAGCCATGTATTTATGTCATCATAACAATTACCGTTTAAATAAGTTATTCAAATAAAATAAAGTAATTTCTTAATATGTATGCCATTTTTTCATAATTAAACAAAACGTACACAATAATTTTTATACTTTGAATTTGTTTTAATACAACTAAATACTTTCAATGTAAGATTTCAAATTTTTACATGGTATTTACTATTTTTATCGCAGGCGAAGCAGTGGGTATTTGCTAGATTTTTATATAA